>CM034152.1:237109939-238309939 GCA_019776745.2 Taxus chinensis | reverse complement strand
CAAAAAGCAACTTTTGAATGAGGTTCTTAGCATCTGAGCCTAAATTAGGAGTTTTTGCAACTAGCGGGAAAAATGTAAAAAAGGGAGTTGTAGGACCCCAGTCAAGTTAGCAAACCATCATGGAAACTTATTAACACTTGTAAATAATTATTTTGAACTCTATTTTTTGACTTGTGTGAAATTGGTCTTTTGGCAAAATAGTGTTTCACTCTCTTCCCCCCCCCCTCTCTCTCTCCTTAGCTAAGAAATGAAGTGAAATGAAATGAAATGAATATATGTTTCTAACCCTCTCTTTTCAAGTGTAAATTATTATTATGATGTAAATGGAAAACTAAAAACGTCAATAATGCTAAATTTAGGTGGATACCATACATGTGATTTATCGTTGATTTCATGCTTACATGGTTTTGCAGGATGCAAGTACGATGGTATGATTGTAATTCATTGTGTATTATTTTAATGTATGTATGTTAATGAAAAAAATATATATGTATTTCTCTTTTAAAATAAATTTTATTATTGAAATTTCGTAATGTGTATGAGTTGTTAGTTTTTGGAGTGCTTTGGGAAATGTGTATTTAATCATAGGTGTCATTTTGATTCAGATTTACATATGCTAAATAAAAGGGAGTTGGATATACATGTTATATAATACATTAGAGGATAATTCAACATTTTGTGAAGTATTAAAAGGTTTTTTTCATTGAAGTTTTGTAATATTTTCATATGCTAGTGTTTAGCGGAAATGTGCATCTAAACGTGGTTACTATTTTGATTTCAAACTTTGTATTGTAAAAGTTGGATATCTCTCTTAAATGAAATTAGATTTGACATATTATAATTCTTTCTTGATGTGAAATTTATGATGTGATCTCTGTGTGATGTGTTAATTACCTTGAAAAAGTAGAAAACAAATCTAATAAAATAGTCAACCTTAGTTTAAAACTTGTGTGTATCTACCTTTGTCGCACAATTTTTCTTATCACGGAAGAAACTAAAACCTTGGAATGAACTTAAATCTTTACACTTGATAACATCTTATAGCTTAGGTAAATAATATCCCAAGCTTGATTTTATCATCATAGCTTGTATGCTTAACAAAATCGTCACAAACCCAATGGTTAGGAATGACATGGTTAAAATTTGACTTGAGTATATGATTCACTCCTAGGATTGGCAATTGTGTGTGTACTAAGGAGAATTTTTTATATAAAGGTAGTACTCCGTGGGAAACTAACATTAAACATAGTCTAAAACCTTCTTGGACCGACACTAATTTTGAGTGGCAAAGATCACCAACTAACCTTAAGAGTTGGGATTATAAATTAACTCGATACATAATCTCAATTGTAATTTGGGTTCTATGATACAATACTAAGAGTTAATTGTGAAATTTAACAAAATTTTAATTTATGATTAGTTTGGGAAAATGTAACCATAATATGATGTGTTTGGAGAAAGGTGAAATTTATATCTTTGTTTTAACGTGTTTAAACCATCTTGTGGTGAGTAACAGTATCCACGTCGTATAAACTTTAATGTGATTCTTAACCTTTTAAATTAAGGACTATTCTCTCTTATTATCCCCCTTGTCCTATTTTGTAGTGAATGTATTATGTGAAATCATGTAATCATATTCTTGACATGACACCCTAGAAAAAGGACTAGTAGTCTCATGGGCATAAAAATGTTCCTATTAACAAATAGGCCACACAATTCATTACAAAATTCATATGAACCTTTTTAGGGAAAAACCTTCTTCAATTGGTTGAAAATGATGGTCATGGAACCTAATCTAGAAACGAAAATAAGTAAGTATGTTGCCATTTTAAGTTCCTTCAAATCCCTAATTAATTGTTGGAGTATAAAAATAATAAAATTATAATAAACCCTTGACCTTGTGAAGTGAAATCATGGGATGTTATTCCACATGAAAAGTAAAACATGATCTTCCTTGTAACATGATTAAGCTCTCTTGCTATGGATAAAACACCTATTTCCTGTATTACCTTCTTTTTTACAAACTCAATTATCAATTTATAAATGAATGTAAGAAACACGAACGAAATCCTTAAACAAAAATGTTAACTTCACCTCCTTTGGACTTATACTTGTTTCGTTGTGTAATGGAGGTATGATATAAGATCAAAATCCATGCCCTTAGGAGTGAGTCCTTGGAATAATACCAAGTATCCTTGTGGGTATATATATAGCCTTTTATGTAAATAAATATCCCATTAACGAACGAACGAATTAAAAAAGTAATTAAATCCTTATTTATTGAGTTACATTGTAAGTTAAATGTTAAACAATATAAAAGGAAATCTAGCAATAGGAAATGGAATATATGATTCACATATTATCAGCCTTTCTATAACTTAAGTTAAATATTTAATCATCATTGTAATAAAAGTGAAATTATAAAAGTATCGTATCGTGGGAAGACCCTATCTGTAAGTGTATACTATAGCTGCGTCGTTATGTTGTGTCTTGTGATTAGATAAAAAAAAAATTTCCATGATGTGCATCACATGTTTTCATCTTATCCTTGTGGGTTAATTTTTTAAAAACATGTCATGTGTTGTGTGTTGTCCTAAGTGATCTCATGTATTGTTGTGTAATCTACAATGTAAGTCAAAAAGAAATTATTCTAGTATTTTAGTGTTATATCTGTGCGTGTATAATATGGGCGTTACAAATCACACTTGAATTTCATACCTTAAATCTCACAAAAACTATTGAAAACGGTTAATTTAAAGATACATTTGAGAAAAGGATTCTTTGTTTACAAAAACTTACAAAAGGAAGGATACAAGGGGTGGATCACATTTCAACACATGAGTAGAAAGTTAAGTAGTTTTTTTTATAAGAAGACCAGGTCTCATGACTTCCAAGTTGGAGATCTCGTTCTATTTTGGGATAAAATAAGGGATCCTTGTGGAAGTCACAATAACCTCGATTACATTTGGCTCATTCCAATATGGATGGAACTACCCTATAGGAATGATAAATTTAATATTCTACACTTCCATTAAAATTCTACACTTTTGTGGATAAAATTAATATTACTTATGCTATATGGATGGAACTACCCTTCCATTTACATCTAATGGACAATACCTAAATTTTTTTAAGTTTTATGTGGGTGTTGGTACCTTGTGAATAATTTTGTTTTTCAATTTTGGTTTTGTTTTGGTTGTTTATCTTTCCTTTATTTTGGTTCTCTTCTACATATTCTTTGAATTTATGGCACAATGGATTAAGCATTAGTCTTATAAACCTCAATATTATAGATTTTGAATCTTTTTCTTATTTGTATATTGTTTAATCCAAAACATTTCCAAGAAATATCCAATTATTTTTTGAGACTAGAAAATGTTGAAAAATTCAAACATTTAGAGTCATAGGTTTATTTTTTGCATTCTTGGTCACCTCTACTTTGTGTCGAGTAAGTGCTGAAAGGGAAAAATTGGCAATTAGTTAAATTAATGTGTGTTTGGAATTATTTTATTTATTCAGACAAATCAGCTATCTGAGGAACAAGAGGAGTTTTTCCATTATTTGTCCCATTCCCCGCCTCTGTGCCTTATTCACCTTCATCTGGAAAAATAGTTATTACAGACCTTGCTGACACATGTGACCCTCTTCCTTTAGGTTTTCCACTCTATGGTTCTCCAAATTTTATTTCCCCTCTACTATACTCACCTTTTTTTCCTAAGTCAGACATTTTTGGCACCTCTTACACTCTAGGAATGAGTTCATTTAGGTCATCAGTTCCCTGCATCTTTCAATCCCCTGATTTTCTTTCCATAATCCAATAAAGAAGATATGTCAGACCTACGTCAAACATCAAGACCTATTCCCTTGTGCCTCTCATTCTCTCATTATCTGATTCACCCATTTTAAACCTCTCATTTAGGTAACACTTGTTTTTTAGACCGTTAAACTGATCCATCGCTTAACTTAAAATTGTGAGGAAATCGAGGGAATTCACATTATAAAGCCCTTTTTATTCCAATTTTCCTCCCCGCATCTGCATATTTTCTCCACCCTTTCATTTTCCTTCCCTCTCGTGCCTAATAAAAACACTCTTTTGTTCATTTTTAGGCCAAATTAAAAAATTCAAATTGCATTAGAAATGTTGAGAGCTCACCTTTATCCTCATCTAATTGGTAACTGATTTCATCACTTATTTTTCAAATTTTTCTCATATTGACGCCCTTCCTTTCAATTCCCTCATAAATATCTTACAAAAATCCTTTTTTTAGTAAGTGTTTAATTTTTTCAAGATGAAGATTGAGCACATTGGGTATGAACCCATTTCATTCCTAGAAACATTAATCTATGAAATTGGGGATAGTGATATCAATAATATGTATCTGAAAGACTTTCGGACAAGAATAAGAGATAAGAACCCATTGATATTGGTCCAGATAATATTAAGTAGTGGTTTAACCCATACAAGAGGCTTTCCAACCTCTGTTCATTGTGTTGATACATTCCTAGCTTGTGTTTCTTTCTTTGACCCATAGTATAAGGAATCTATAGATCCCCAAGGACAAGTAATTACACAACTAGATGCTCACCATATCAACCTAGCCCGAGGTATCATTACTTTTGATAACTCCAAATTTTTAAATGTCTCATGCTAAGAGAGATTTCGACCTAACTCCAACCAATACAAGTCTATCATTTACAAATATTGGTTGAAGGAAAAAAGGAGAGGGCCCTTTAAGCGACCGAAAATCCTTTATAATGTTGATTTCATTGAAGAATTATTGGATATCGTAGCACTACTTAAAATGGTAATGGGTCTTCAATCTAATCAAGAATTTCAAAGCTGGATGTATATATTTATCAATTTGATTTGTGAAGGAAATCAAAATTTGAATTGCGGTGAAATTATTTTTGAAACTTTAACACAAAATCTCTCCCATGTGCATCAAACAAAAACCTTCTACATGACCTCATATCTGATCTACACCATAAATAGGTATAGAATTTAGGTTGATTTATAAAACCAAGGAACCATAAAAAGTCTTCCTATTTATGAATTTTTTACTCAATTAACCGATGAACACAAACAAATTCACGACATGAAGATTAATGATGCCTTCAAAATGTTCCTATTGATATTTTTTGAAGGTAATTTGACTACCAAGGTTTTTCGAAGAAGATAAATAGTTGATAGTTTTTTATAGAAGTTTATTTATTCACTCTTAAGAAGTTTTGGTATATCATAATAGTAGATTTTTGCAGAGCCCCTTATAAGCTTCCTATTTATTACAATAATAAAATTATTCAGGATAATAAAATATCTAGTATTGAGTTTCCAATAACCTTGGGAGATTCCACATGTAGGTTTTTTCTTGATATTTATAATTTCTAAATAATTATCTCTCCTTTTAACCTGCATCTGTATCAGAAGAGGGCATACTTTGATAATAATATTTTCATTAGCAATAACCTCTTACTCTCTTATGTTGTGGGTTGATGGTGGTTTTTGTACTTTTCATGGCAGAATTTTTACTGCTTTTGGTTATATTGTGCTAAATCTAGATTTTGACCACTTTTATTTTGGTTCAATTATGAAATGTGGCTTTTGAGCCTTTCTATACAAGGGTATAGTCCCTTTCAAAAAACTACTTACCAATAATAAAATAAAATCCTCTTACTCTCTTATTAGTATGTTCCAACATTTTAAATTATTACTTGGGAGACTGTGAAGTTGATTATGAGGTTCGGAAAAGATCATATGGTAGGTTATCTCTTCAAAAAATACAAAAATTCTTGTTTGATACACTACCAAAGGGCATGGTAGATGATTATTCAGATTTGGTCACTCTTGAGTTCACTAATTTAGTCATCTTCCCACCATTCACTGATCTCAAAAGGAGAAAGATAATGCAGAAGATCTCAAAATTATTTATCTTTTAAGAATGAGGAATTGGTTTGATAAGAAAATGAAGGAGTTTAAAGCTTCTCAAAAGGAATCTTCTCCTAAAAAGGAAAATTCTTCTCAACAAGCTACTCATTCTCACCAAACTTCTCCCTCTCAGTAATATTTTTGAAATAAGGTTTATATAAATAAAGATAAATAGAAATAAGCTCAAAAGAAGGCTGAGATACCCAAAAAAAAAGATAATAAAAAAATTGAGATACAAGACGAAGGAGGAGAAATAAGTACTGAACATATAGAAGAAGAAAAGAAGGAAACTGAGAAAAAGGTGAAAGATGAACATGAGGAAATTTATGATGATGATGATGATGATGATGATGAAGATCATTTAGTGGAAGTAATAGCTACAAATATTGGGAAATTCGGCACTTCTAGAACCAATTTAGATATGAAAAGACCCTCATCCTCTCTTATTGTAGCCAATGTTTCTATCTCATAGCCACTTCAGGAACATCACTTTAACTCCTTTACAAACATCATCACTTTACCTCCTTCAGGAACATCATCATGGGATTTATTTACTTGGGTATAACCTATGGTTGACAACAAGAAGAGTAAACCTAAGTCCAAGGTTGAAATTCCTAAATATGATGTTTTTTTGCACTCCTAGGCACCAGTCCTCAAATAAATTCCATGAGTGTTTCATGTCTTGTTTCAGATGCCACATGGAAGAAATTTATTGAAATTACTAAACCCAAAGGAGATAAAAATGAATGTGAGATATTTGCAACACATTTTGAACTAACAAGCAGTTCTAAGGGAGAATCAACCCTTGAGGACGAGGTGCATAACCTTATATAAGTTTTTTCTAAGGTATTTGAAAAATTTGAGAAAGGAAAGCAAACTCAAGACAAGTTGGAAGTATAGGTACGAGTCCTATCTAACTTCAAATGTAACTTTTGATATTGACTTAAATGAAATTACAGAAAATATCAAGCATGCAACTCAAAGAAAATTACTAAAAGCATGAGTGGAGAAAAATATCCTAACTAGTTTAGAATTTATTTAAGAAGCATGCAAAACCTATGAAAATATAATTTAACACAGAAGAAAATCACTTCAGGTGTTAAGACCATTGAGAAAGAGGTAAATATTTGGGAAGATATTATCTATGACCTCTGTGATAATTCTCTCACAGATGAGTAAATCCTTCTCTGGGAGAATATTTTTTATGAATCTAAATACAATTTTTCTCTCACTTGTACATTTATTGTAATGCAAGGTGAAGGTCCTTGAGTAATCTTCTACTGAATTACAAAATTCCATCCAGAAGGGTGAATCTCTGAAGTATGATATTTTTTATGATTTAACTTCCCTCTATTGTGACATTTTCAATGATAATTCATCTCAACGGAATACATGTGCACGGGTTAAAATTTCTTTCCTTTGTTTTCTTTTCTCTACCTTATAGCATCTAGTTGTTGTGTTTTCACATTGTTTTTTATTTTTGTAAAAAGGATATTAATGTAATAGTCATTTTTATAATGACTTAACTAATCATGTGATTATTTAACTTAATCAACAATTAGTTAGTATGTGGGTAGTTACGGAATTTTTCCTCCTCTCTTCCCTATAAAAGGTTTTATTTTATATTGTAAAAGCGTTGGATGTTTGAGAGTTTGGATGTAAAGGAAATTAATTTAAAATACATAAGAAGATCCCTTCTCTCCTTTCTCTATCTTGTTAAATGTTTCTTCATTATGTTTCACTTTATGTATTTTTTGCATGATCTATATATCAAAAATTTGTGGTCTTACTCATGTGCCTCGAATAATTGAACTTTGATTTAATTTGTATGTTGTTCACTATGGTAAATTTCATTATATGTGAGAATTTAAGTTCTTATATTCTATTGATGTGGAGGAATAGAATAAGTTCTATATCCTTCTTAATTAAATTTGATGTTCTATCTCTCTTTATTTTTTATTTTGTAAGTATGTTGATCTTACAAAACAAAGAAGGAAATTTGTGTCCTTGATTGATAAATTTTCATAGCTGTGTGTCCGAAGTTAGTCAATCTTGCAGAATACTTACCTTGATGCATTTATTCATCCTTCTTACCTGAGCTTGTTCTTTTCTCATTTTTTCAATTATGGAAATACTCACTGAAACCAACATCCCCAATAGAACTTATTAGAATGTATATTTGTAAATATTCTATAGCTTCTAGTTTTGGTTTGAATAAAAGAACCTCCCCAATAAAGAAGAATGTTGTCCCCTAAATTGTTCATTATTCCTATAATAAATTCATTCAACCAATAGGTGGATATCTTCTAGAGATGTTTTAAAATAAAATTCTCATGATTGCAAATAGATTGTGAAGACACATGTGGATTAGTCATAATTGGATACAAGAAATTGTAGCTAACCATAATCAGTATGATATTGAGGCATGTAAATTATCCCTCGAAAACCACAATTATCTACCTAATCACTAAATGTGTTCTTTAGTTTGAGTAATGTGGCAATTTACAAGCATATAAGGTTTATGAATTAAATTTTGTGTTGAACTTGAGATTGAGAGGATGTTTAATTCCATGAATTTTTTGGATTTCAGATGCATATGTCTTGACTCTAGAACCTAGTCTAATAGCCATATAAGCTTTTAGGTAAAGACTAGCTCCTTGAATAGAGGAACAAGTGACGAAAATGAGGGAAAAAGAGGTCCCAAGTATATATAGATATGTATATATATACATACATATATATATATATATATACACACACGTACATACATATATATACATACATATATGTGTGTGTGTATGTGTGCAAGGAGGGCATAAGGCATCAGGTGGTTTTCATTGCTACGAGGTTGCATGTATTGACATGCGGATGTACATGCAACTGGTCTGTTACATGCACAGATGCGTAGCTTCATGCACAGAAAGATGCTTTCAAGCTAACACCCATTTGCATCTACAACTGAGCAGTTGAAGATCAAATGTCAGGATGTATGAGAGTCAAGCTTCTATGTGTGTATGTGTGTATGAGGGAGGGCACATGGTGTCAGGTGTTTTTCTCATCTATGCGGATGTATGTATTAATGTGTGGATGTGTTTGTAATGTGTTGTTTACATGCATAAATTCCTATATTCATGCATGGATTGAAGCTTTCAAGTCGAGGCCCTTTTACATCTATAAATAGGAAGCTGCATGTGTAGATGTCAAGATATATGGGTAGTCAGGTGTTTGTACATGTAGTCATCTGTTTGCCCATGTAGGCGAGTGTCTGCATATGTAACCTCCAGATTAGCATTAGGTTGCATAAGCAAACAGTCATTTGCATATGGAGATGTATGTTGACTAATGTGTCCATAGAGATGAATAGTCTACCCATACAGACACTTTCTTTCCTAATTTTTTGTGAAGTTGACACGTCTGCAACTTATTTTGTGGTTGATCCATTATTACCATTCTTAGTGCATGTTTTTTAGATAAAATGTTAATCTTTATCACTATATAAATTTTTCTCTTATTCGACATCAACACAAAATAAATTTTTACAAATTTTCCAGAAAAATCCAAATTGGATTTTTGTAAAGGGTCTTAAAATTTTCCCTACATTTCCATCTAGGAACTCTAATGAGGATTTTATTTTGGGATGTGACAAAGTAATATTTTCACCATTTTTGTACTTACTACATTGTCAATAGATCATGTAGAATCACCTTACAAAATTTGCATTTACACTACAAAATTTGTTGGACACGCTTTCTTCTCTAGTCTAATTCAAAGTCCTTTTTGTCTATTTCTATTAAAGTTTTTTATATCATAATGGCTCCATTAAAAAATCTAGGGATTTTAGGATAGCCAATTCCTTTATGAGATGAGGATCCAAAGTTTTTAGTCACTTTCAGACATGTTTGTGGAGAAATAATGAAAATCAATTACACTATGGTCTATCATATCATCCTCAAATAGATGGGAAAAATAAATGTAGTATACAATAAAGTCAAATATTTGCTAAGAGGTTTCATTGGAGATAGCCCAAAATAATGTTATTTGGTATTGTTGCAAATAGAGTTTTCATTCAATACTTGCATCAACATATCGAAAATCCAAAAGAATAATTGCATATTATTGATCTTCCTAATAGGAAAAAGTATAACAAGATGTTAAGGAATTTGTGCAGCATATACAAGAAGTGTAACAACAAATTAGGCAAAATATGCAAATAGAAAACAAGCAATATAATAGTCTAGTAGAATTACTTTAAAGAGATAAGGTATCTCTATAGGCTGAGATAATCATGGTTTAATTACACACATAAAGACTTTCTATATGCACTTTCAATGAATTGAATCCGAAAAATGTGGTTCTTGTAAGTTTATCAAATAGATTAATGAGAACACAAATTTTATAGAATTGCTTTAAGAATTTGACATCAATATTCAATGTTAAAAATCTTTATTTCTATCAAGAAATATTGGAATAAGTTCAAGATGAAAGCGTGGTTAGAGACTAGACCAAATATTTGCAAAAGAAAAAGTGAACTCAAATAAATAAGATTCAAGATGATACTGGGTCATCCAGGGACTTAGGAAAAACCTGCACTAGAAAAGAAGAAGTGTACAAGAATTTAGGGATGTGTGGGAGAAAGGGAAGGAGAGAAAAATGATATGAGTGCAGTGATGGCATCAACATTGCAATTTGGTGAAGGTGTTGTCTCAAAGAAAACAATGCAGAGAAATCATAGGAAATGTTGCTAGAGTAAACATGAAATAGGGTGCACCAAAAGAAAGAAGAGTTTGATGGAAGGTCTATGGGAAGAAGGCATGCAGAACAAATCACAAAGGAGAAAAATTACAACATAGATTCATATAAGGAAGGAGTTTTCCCTAACATAAATTGGGAGAAACAACACAAATCTAAAGTTCTAATGAATGGTGTATGGAAAGATCTAGAGGAGAACAATATCCAAGTAGATCTCAAAAGGTGATGGCGAAGAGGAATTCGCAAATGAAGGGCTTATAAAAGAGTTAAAGATAGTGATAAAGACAAGAAACCAAGGAAAATGGGAGAAGTGGTTTGAATCCATGAAGACATACATGACATAAATGTGCACAAGTCAAAGATGATGCATAGGATGGGGCACATAGAGTAGAAAGAAGGCCAAAATACTTGGTCAAGAGAAAATGGAGAGAGAAAAGGAGTTTCCCCTGATAATGGTGCATAAGTGTAAAATGGGAAACTAAAGGCATGAAAAAATGAGCACATGGGGATTTCAGAAGAGACCATATGCGAAGACGTAATAAAATCATGAGGAATGAGGACAAAGAAGATAAGGACGTGGTGAAATCTAGAAGAAGATAACACGAAGAAAAATAGATCTACAGGTCAAATGGATAATGGTGTCCAGAGGATGTAACAAGTGATAAGGATGACCTAATCACCCAGAGACGTGGCTTAAGGGGATTGGTCCAGAGAAAATTCTGTAGATAATGGAAATAAAGAATACAAATTAAAATTTGAAATATGAGCATGAAAAGTTGAGGAGCCAATGTAGAGGAAAGATAAATGAGAAAGATTCAGGCGTGTGATTATAAATAGAAGAGAAACTGGCCATGTTGAGGTTGTCGGAATTGGTTGAGGCTAAGAGAGGCTAGTGAAAGGAATAAAATAGGAGAAGAGTGGTGGTTAAGACAAAAAAAGGGCCAAAGAGAGTTAGTTGGATAGTGAGACCACATAAAGAGGTCGGGATTGACCACGCAACAGAAGAGAATATGGTTATCCCTAACCAATGCCAATAAACCTTTGTGTTTTATCCGTTAATTTGTACCATAGAAAATGACAAGCTTAGGGAGTACATGGTAGGGACCTAACCCCTGCCCCAAAGTAATATTAGAGAAGGCTAGTTTACTACAAATGAAGCTAACAAATAGTTGAACTTGAGGCAGTTAGCAAAGGCATCGTGTTCTCCATCATGAGTGAATATGGGTACATGACACATAAAAATGTTTGGGAGTGCAACAGTTGTGAAAAACGGTGAAGGGATGACAGATCATCGAATGTGAGGTAGTGAGGTAGCTTACATGGAATATTTTTTCTTCACTATGATAAATGTCTAGAGAATGCAAACGAGTGAGAAGATTGTCTAGATGACAACAAGGAAGGAATATTTTTCTATTGCTAAAGTCATGAAGAAAATAAAGGAAATAATGTAGGAGATTCAGGGACTTCAGGATCTGCGGATCCAACTGGAACGCGTAAAAGAAGACCTCCCAAAAATGAAAGGTCTTATCACCGACGGAGGTGAAAGGTGAAGAAAGTAAGGAATCAAGAGAGAGTTGAAGACGTGATGCATAGAATGCACAAAGGATGCTTGGAGAGCGTCACAAGAAGGTGTGCATGTAAACACAACCGAAGGTTTGGCGGGAAGAGAAAAATGGAGAAGAATAACCCAATACGGGAGCATCGCCAAGAGAAGAGTGTTTGACTATGATAACATCGCAAAAAGATGTGTATGTGGAGGCACATCAGACAAAAACGTATGAGAGTATTATGCTAGTGGAGGATGTTAAGGAATAAAGAGAGATGGACAATGAAGACCATACATTCATGGAGGTATGGGAAGAGCCATAAGAGTAGGTCTTACCGATGGAAGACGGAGGAAATAAGGCACACATAAGAAAGATGCAAGAACATAATACTCATGAGATGCGTGGAAGAGCATCTTGAAGAAACCGTAGGTTGGAAACGTCTCAAGGAGTGTATAAGAAGACACCGTGGTCAAAACGAGAAGTGACGCAGGATGTGAAGAGAAGTAGATTCTAAAAGGAGTAGAGCAGCGGTAAAATGAGAATGCACAAAGTAATGCAAGTACCATTATAGGAAAAATCGAGCAATACTTGGAGTTTGTGACAGTGTGCATGAAAAGGGCATACCCAACAAGGAGAAGAGAGGTGTCCAGGAGAAAGAAAGCGGATGAGCCAAAGGGAGTGTGATGGAAGTTTGGAGAAATTGTAGGAGAATGCGGGAGAGATAGCATCGAGAGAGCTCAGAAAATATCTGAACCAAGAGAAGTTATTCCAAAAGAAAGAAGTGTAGAGAAACTAAGAGAAGTAATTGAAGTGCGAATGGAAAGAAGCGCACAAGGAGGAGAAGAAATCGACATGGATCTAAAGGAGGCATCCTATGGAGAGGCTCCAGGATTCCTACACAAAGTTGCAGGAACATGAAGAGGGGAAGAGACAATAGAACGATGTGGCGGGGTAAAATTTCAATAAGAGGGATGAGATAAAAGGCCCTCAGTAGCAGTGTGGTCTAACAGGTTCCGAGAGGGAAGAGAGAGAAGAATCCCTCAAGAAATTTGCAAGAAAGGAGGATGTAGATGGGCAGAAAAGTTGCATCAGGAGGAACACGCACAAGAGTGTTTACACAAGAGGTCGTTGCGGAAGGGTAATGGAGAAGAAGAGGAGAAGACAAGGAAAGAAGTGTGCAAGGATGTACGTAGCAGAGAAGAGAAGTCCAGCGGCAAGATAGACCGTAGAGGACAAGAGTGAGGTTATACTTGCAAAGAAGAAGGCTTGGAAGAGAGACTTTACGGAGTAGAAGACATTCCCGAGAGAATGCAAGACAGCATGGAGTGGCCACCAGGAAATGGCCAAGGATTGTAAGAAGCAAAACAGAAGAAAGGATTAATGGTTGAGGGAGTTGGTACTATCTGCGGATATAGTCTAAACAGTGATGTTATCACTTACCAGAACCGCTTGAGGAGAACCTTAAATTTTAAAATACAGGGGCATCATGGGACTTAGACATAACCTGCACTAGAAACGAAGAAGCGCTCAAGAATTGAGGGATGCGCGGGAGAAAATGTATCAAAGCACAAAGAGACAGCGCAACGATGGGAGCATCATTACAACAAGGTGAAGCTGTTTTCTCGAGGGAAGCAATGAAGAGAAATTGTAGGAAAGGTTGCTAGAGTGCACATAAAACAAGGAGCGAAGCGCAAGGAAAGTTTTTGGCATAAACTAAACAATGTGTATTACATTGTAGGGGCGGTTACTAACCTGTATTTATAGCTGCATTTGTATTATATAATATTATTCTTACATTCATAGATTTGTCTCTCCTAATAGTGGTATCAGAGCATGTAACCGGGAGCGTGGGAGAATGCAGAAAAAGTTTTGTATTTCATTTTTGTGTGGACAATTGAAGACCTGCTTGGAACTGTCGCTTCCATTCCTGTGAAAATCTCATTTGAAATTTGTACTTTTCCTTCTTTTGGCATTGCCCTGACTGCTTAGCGTCTCACAGACCTGCATGGAAACTATTTTTGGCAGTTTTTTGGAAGTCTTCACTGACCAACACAACATTAAAGAAACCAGCGACAATGAACAGAGTGGAACATGCAAACCTGTTGAAACCTATTTTATTTGCGCAGAACAAGCCAACGACCTGTGCCAGATCTTGCATCTTCGACCGGCGCGGCTCTGCTTTCTGGTTTTTGACCCCTCAAAATATTCCTAACATGCAATCAAGATCATACAAGGACTGAATGTAGCATTTGTACCTACACAGTTCAGACTTGCGACATATGTCGGGTTGTATCATCATCCTGCACAGTCGGCGGTGGGCTAAAACTCCCCTAAGTTGCTTTATAAATATCAACCAGGAATCCAGATAATGATGCAAAGGCTAAGACTCATATACCATTATCTTTGCAGAGAATGGCGAATTTGAGAAGAGGAAAATAGTCGGTTATAGAAATTGTAGTCAGAGATAGAAGTAGACCACTTGAGCAAGGAAGTAGCAGCGACCACCAAAATAGCAGACCTACATTGGTAGAATCCTTCCCACAACATGTTCTCTACTTCTGTTTGAAGACCATCCATCTATTGTCGTATTGAAGTCGTGTCAAGCCACCACAAACCATTGTCGTGGAGGTTGTAGACTGCTTCGAAATAACCGTGTTTGTTTAGAAACTTCCATTGCATCAAAATTTTCAGGCAACTCACATAGAAAATATCAAGAGACATGTTTAAATTTTTTTGAATCAATCAGAATAATACAAGTTCAAAACACAACATTTTCATCAAATTTGCTATAAAGGTATAAATGAAGAATGCGAACAACCATCCTATGATCCCGTGGAACAATTGGAAAGCATGAAAATCATGCCCAGAGATGTTACCAACATTGCAAGAAAACATAGATAGGTTGAACATTTGAGAGAACCAAATTCAAGCCCACAAGAGCGTTGGTATTTATTTTGTGTTGCTGAAAAGTCTCCTAAACTGACAATTCGAGGACATAGGGATAAAAAAAAATTCAATGTCCAGACGGAGAAGGATTCTTCCAAGCTTGTAGAAGGGTACGATACAAATGAAAAATGTGAAATTAAACTCCCTCAGGGGCATCCACGTCGCACTACACAAGCATAACGAGATCATCTCTTCGTCTGCATTTTTTACAAAATGAGAGCATATCTGTTACAAAGGTTCACTGAAATCCAGATGACGTCCTCGACACTGGAAGTTGGAACGACATGTCACGAGTCAACAAGATGATCAATTTGAACAAGAATATGATGATTCAGGGTTACGTTTGTTAAAATAGTGTAATAAGGGGGAATGTTGGCATAAACTAACTAATGTGTATTACATTGTGGAGGTGATTACTAACCTATCATTCAATTATTCATTCATGCCTCTTCCGCCTTGTATTTATACCTCCTTTTGCATTGTATAATATTATTTTGACATTTCTACATTTTTCTCTCCTAACAGAAAGAAATAGAGGAGAACGATATCCAAGTAGATCTCAAAAGTTGAAAGCGGAGAGGAAGTCGCCATGGAAGGTATGCTCGATAGATCAAGGGCTACTAAAAGGGTGGAAGATACTCGTGGAGACAAGCGATCAAGGTATATGGGAGAAGTCATCTAAAGCGATGAAGACATGTGTGAAATAATGGTGCATAGGTCAAAGATGGCACTCAAGATGGGGTGAGTACAATAGAAAGAAGGTAAAAAGACTTAGTGAAGAGAAAATGGAGAGAAAAAGGGAGTTGCCAATGACAAAGGGGCTTAAGTATTTAAAGATGAACTAAAGGTGCAAAGAAAAGGAAGCACATATGGAATTTGGAGGAGATTGTAGGGGAAGACATAACATAAGTGCAAAGAATGAGGCCTGAGAAGATAAGGACATGTGAAAGCTAGTAGAAGACAAGATGGAATGAATGGATCTATGGGTTATATGGTTGATGGTGACTAGATGATGGAACAATGTATAAGGAGGACCCAACCAACACAAGACATGGTGCAATGGGATAATTTGAGAGAATATTACATGGATAATGTCAGTCAACAAGCCATATTCAAATTTGAAGTTTGATCAGGTAAAGTGGAGGAACCAACAGAAAGGAGAGAGAAATGAGAAAGATTTGACCATGTGATTATAAATAGAAGACGAAACACCTAAGATGAGTTTATTGAGGTGGTTGAGGCTAAGAGTTGCTACTAAGGGGATCGAAGGGGCCAGAGAGTGGTGGTTAAGGCCACAAAGTTCTGAGGAGAGTTGATTGGCCATAGAGCTTAAGAGATTTGGGTTAGCCCAAGGAGGCACCAACAATTGAAATATCCCTTAGAGGCAAGATGATTGTAGATGTTGTAAAGGCCTTTAAAGAAATATAAAGAAAGTTATGTGTTTCATATAATCTGTTGGAATCGAAAAAAAAGGCTTGGGGAGTACCCAGTAGAGGCCTAACCCTCATTGTCAAAAGACATTTGAATAATTATTGTTGTAAGGCCTAAGAAATATAAGATGTATTTATTAAAATTGAAATGATTACTTGGTTTTGATAACACTTGGATCTCAAAAGAGGAGTTCATTAAGATGAAAAAATTAGAATCAACTAAACCACAATCTAGAAATTTCAAAACAAGTGAAGGATGATGTGGACTAAGTAAATATAGTTGTCATAATTAATTTATTTTAAAAAATTAAAAGTGCTAATAGCAGGGGTGGTTGATGGCCATAGAAAGAAATGAGTTTAGTGGTGATTGTTTTTCAATTTAAATTATGCATGTATTAAGGTATGATTATGGAATAAAAATATAGCATTTTTATGTTAGGTTTGTATGCTCATTTTTAAGAAATGCTTGTTTATCTCTTTTTAGACATTTGACAAGTTTTGTATATAAAAATAAATGTATTGATATCCTTTCTCAAAACTTGTCGCAAACAAAGTAGAATTCTTATCTCTTCATAAATAACCTCGTAAACAATTTCATTATATTTCCCTAATGATATTTTCCCTCCTAGACTCAGTGGTAATACAAAGTTGCTAAAAACCTCGATCACTAGAATGAAACATTCTTGGAACAACTATTATATTCTATTTCTGCATGTGGTTTTTATGGTTTCCCTGAGTAGACTTAACATATATTAAATTTCCAACCATTTTGAGAGGATTTAATAGAACTGCTATAGATAAAATAGCAAGAACTAAGTATTAGAGTTCATGAGTTTATGCTAGAGATGTAGCTGTAAGAGGAGAGAAAAAAATATAGTAGAATAGCAAAACAAGATATAGCAAATAAGAACATATTTGTATTAGGCATTTGAAATTCAGATATAGTAAGAGCTTCCTTTTCTATTTTTACACGCCCCTTTACTTTTCTATAAAAATAGAGTATCCTCTTTACAGTACAATACAAACAGAGCTTTTCACCCTTTTTGTTTGAACACAAAATTTTCCATATTAAAAGATAAGAGACTAGATACATGTAGAGGAAAATAGGTAAATGGGTGAGATAATTTAATGTGGTGGTTAGAGAATGATGTGACGTGGTAGGGGAGATTACTCACGTATAGCTGCAAATCCACGTCCGCCTACACTCCCTCTTAATGTTCACTACTATATATGTCTGTTATTCCAATTCCTTCCTGGAGATGCTCAAAGACATTCTTTGCAAGCAGATTCGTTAATATGTTTGGAAGTTGTTCTTTATACCTACAAAACTCAAGATGTATGTCACCATTGTTCACTAATTCTTGAATAGAATTATATCTTGTATCAGTATGCTTACTTCGTTTATGAAATACATTATTTTTAGACAAAGAAATTGCTGAATTATCATCACAAAAAAAATCTGTAGGTTCTTCTTGTGGATGCCTCAAATCTGACAGTACTCTTCTCATCCATACTACTTGGCAAGCTGTTGATGTGGATGCAACATATTCTGCTTTAGCTAACGAGAGTGTCGGAACTGGTTATTTCTTTAATGCCCAAGAAATAACACCCGATCCTATATTAAAGATATACCCATAAGTGATTTTTATATCATCCATGCTACCTCCCCAATCACTATCCATATATCCAATCAGTTTGTAATCATCTAAAGATGTGTACAAAATCCCAAAGCTCTTTGTTCTAGCTATATACATTAAAAATATTTTTCCATCTTTCCAATGTGATTCCTTTGGTTTGTGCATGAATCTACAAATGATACTAACCCCATACATTATATTCAGTCTTGTGGTAATTATATACATAAGGCTGCCAACTAGTCTTTTGAAGAAGGTTCCATCAACACTAGGACGTTTGTCATCCTTGCTAAGTTTCAAAACCAATGCAACTGGTGTAGGGGTTGCATTCACATTTGTCATTTTGAATCTCTTCAACAAGTCACTAGCATATTTACTTTGACATATAAAATTTCCTTGATCACTTTGAGTTGCCTCTATTCCAAGAAAGTATCTCATGAGCCCCAAATTAGTCATATCAAATTCTCTTTCCATTGCTTCCTTAAATGAGTTAAGTGACATGTTACATGTAAATATCAAATCATCTACATACAAGCAAACTATCAAGATTTCTCCTTTATCATTCACTTAGACATATAAATTTGGCTAGTTACCACACTTGCTAAACCCATTGTTCATAAAATAAGAGTGTATCCCACTGTACCAAGCTCAAGGAGCTTGCTTCAAACCATATAGTGCATTTTCCAGTTTTTATACCTTATGTTCTTATCCCAAAAATTGATAACTAGGTGGCTATTTTATATACACTTATTCTAAAACTCCACTCAAGAATGCTGATTTGACATCCATTTGGTAAACCTTCAAAATTATTTTGAGCTGCTATTGATAAGACCATTTTAATGGTATCCAATCTTTCCACATGTGTGAATGTTTCATTATAGTCTATGCAAAAATGTTGCATGAAGCCTTTAGCTACTATTCTTGCCTTCTACTTTTCTACTTTTCCGTTAGCATTATACTTTGCCTTAAAAACCCACTTAACCCCAATCACATCCTTTCCTTTAGGAAGATCTACTAAATCCCAAGTTTGATTATTTTCAATTAACTGAATTTATTTATTCGTGGTTGTAATCCAATTGTCATCTTTAATGGCATCCTTAAAATAAATTGGATCAACTGTAGCTAAGAATGAAAAATCAGAGCATAAATCATCTTTTTCAGCCTCTTGTATTTCATCATAAATATCTCTTAGACTATGTGTCTTCTTTGAAGTGTTTATAGACCTTGATTTTAGTGATGCAACTATTGGATTAGAAGACTTGTTGTTGTTATTACTTACTAGAGTAGACGGATTTAGAGTGGTAGGTGATTTATAATGAGTTGTAGGAAAAAAAAATTGTGTAGTAAGATTCATAACTTGAATTTCATTCTCTTGTGGAACACTACCTGTAATTGTACTTGTTCTTTCTATTCTGTCATCCCATGCTTCTTCTTCAACAAACTCAACAGCACGACTTATTATGACCTTCTTTATGATAGAATTGTATAGCTTATATGACTTGTTTTGTTCACCATATCCCACAAATATGCACTTCTCTCCTATATCATCTAGTTTCTTTCTCAAATCTTGAGGTATCAAGGATTATGCCACACATCAAAAGACTCTCAAGTTTTCTCTATTATGTTTCCTTTTTCTGTTAGCGCATTAATACATTATTGTTAGTATTTGTTAATAAACAGTTATGTAACTGTTTCTCCCATCCTCCCTCTCTTGCAGCCTATATAAAGGCTTGCTCTATGTATTATTTTGATATAGCAATCAAGAAAACATTGCTTGAAGCACCATCATTGGTATCAGAGCAGCTTCTTGTCCTCTGCATGGTTGAGGAGCAAGACCAAAAACGGCTTGTGGAGACTGTGACCTACGTGAGAAGAGTGTCCTGAAACCTTGGTCTTGCTGCATGGAAGCCTGAAATTCCTGTGACTTTGTGAAAGCGCGAAGAGTAAAGTCTTTGTTTGCTGTGGAACCTGTTCTGGAGACCAAGGAAGTCCTGTAATTCTTGACCTGAGCGCTGGAAGAGGCGCCCAAGGAACCGTGTGAACTTGCATGGCATGGAGAGGCATCCAAGTCCGTGTGAACTTGCTGCGTGGAGGAACAGTGCGTGCTGTGGATGTGGAAGAAGAGTGCGTGGCTGATGCTCTGTCCCTGTCTGTCCTCTTCCTGTGAGATATTATTTTGCAGTTTGGTTGTTGTAAGTGTGCGTGGAAGGAGCCCAGACCAACTGTCTGTCCTCTACCTGCGTGGAAGGAGACATACCTGTTGGAAGTGAGACCATCTCTTGGCTCAAGCCAGTGCATTTAGCCATTACCATCATTTGCAGAGTTGGAGGAAGACAAGAAGAAGAGAAAAATTGTGCGTGGTAGGAGCCCTCAAATGAGTGACTGTTTTTTTTCTTCTTTGCTCCATTAAACTGTGCAAGTGGAGAAAGCCTACAAATTTTGAAACAGTGTGTGCGCGTATGTCGCAAATTTCCGATGCACAAAGCACCGCGAGCAATGCACCAAATATTTGGGCATTGAGTGACAACGAAGACACCACTGGGCTGTTCTTTGCCTTGGTCAATGAGCTACACAACACTGGGAACATTCTCTTTGATGAGATTGTGCGCCGAGGACTGTTGGAATATTTTTGGTTCGACGTTCGATGTCAAGCACGGTGGATTCGTGCAGAACTTGAACGTGGTTATGATGCAGATGATGAACACGAAATAGAACGCCCACAGGAGCGTCGGCGTCTCACTGCACGAGCCTATAGAGCCCATCTTCGGGACAGATTCCTTCAGTAAGCATTGTAGCCATTTTTGAAAAATAAATAAATAAATAAAATACATTTTTGAGTTTTTGAAAATGTCTGCTCCAAAAATATTGCTATCCGATGCCCAACTCTTGAAAGGGCCAAATTTCACCGCATGGAAAACCAAAATGCGGACGATTCTTCAATTCGAAGATCTTTGGGGGATCGTTTCTGGCAAAGACGCCCCTCCCACAGACGCTGATCTGTTGGAAAAATATGAAAAGGCTGATGCAAAAGCACTAATGCTCATCACCCTGAGTCTTTCTGATGAGGTGCAGCCATACATTCGGGAAGCAACCGCTTCTTCTCAGGCATGGAGCGCATTGTGTACCATCTACGAAGCTAAGAATCTGACGACAAAGTTGCAACTTCAGACAAAGCTTCATACGATGAGTATGCATGATGGCGAATCAGTAGAAGCCTTCTTGCGGCGTGTAGCTGAGTTACGTGCAGAACTCTCTGCTCTCGGTGAACCAGTGGACGACAAGTTGCTAGTCCCGCTCACCTTGCGAGCTCTTCCTTCCCGGTTTCAGACACTGATCACCACGTTGACCATCACTCAACAGGAGGTGAGTTTTGCCACCCTGGTGAATTATCTCCAGCAGGAAGAAGCCATGCAAAATGTACAAGAAGCCTTCGAAGACAAGGCTCTCATCACGAGGCAAAAACATAAGCCTCGGAAAGGGCAATCAGCCCCCCAGAATCAGAAGCAGCATCCTCAGCAGCCATCTTCACAGCGGCCACCCAGAAGCAGCATAATCACAAGGCGGATCGGTGGTGCCACATTTGCTCCACGGATACGCACACGACTGCGAACTGTTATTACAACGGTCGCAAGTATGGAAACTCTGGCGAAGAGAGCACTTCTGGCCAAGGATATTCCAAGAAATCCTGATGGCATGCTCGTAATCAGAGGCAGAAGGGCCACATTGCTGCTCAGCAGGATGCCACCTCCGATGAAGAGGTACCAGATACGACTCATTCTGACATTGTTCTAGTCTCACAGACTTCGCAGCCGTCAGAAGATGTCTGGTTGATTGATTCAGGTGCCAGCAAACACATGACTGGCAACAAGAAGTTGTTCCATACTCTGAGTGACCGGCCCACTGGAGATCGGATCACCATTGCAGACAATCAAGAGTATATTGCGGCAGGGATTGGTGATGTCATCATTCCTCTTGGAACACGAAGATGTACACTCACAAAGGTGCTATATGTTCCAGGTTTGACTTCAAATCTTTTGTCTGTAAGTCAACTTCTTAACCATCGAATGCAGGTTGAATTCTTTGTTGAGAAAGGGGTCAAGTCCTGCATCATTTCCCAGGGAGAGTCAGTCATTGCTCAAGCATTTCTGAAGGGCCGTCTATTTGCACTGGATGCGGTCACTTCATCTAGCGTTGCTCTCTCTGCATCAACGGCGGAGTCCACTGCACTTTGGCACTTTCGATATGGTCATCTTTCTGCCGGGGCTCTGCATCAGCTCAGTGCGAAGGAAATGGTAAGAGGGCTTCCTCCACTCTCCCATTCCTTACCTGTTTGCTCAGGATGTCTTGTGGGCAAACAACATAGAGGTCCATTCAAACAGAGCTCTTATCATTCTACAGAGCATCTTCAGGTCGTTCACACCGATCTGTGCGGACCCCTGCCAGCTAGCTTCCAAGGTTTTGAGTACTTTCAGCTCATCATTGATGATTACTCATGGAAAATGTGGGTATATTTCCTTCGGAAGAAGAGTGAGGCATTTGCAAATTTCCAAACCTTCTACCAGCAAGCCACCAGGCAGTCTGGGAAGCCTCTTCTTCTCCTCCGCTCAGATCGAGGGGGGGAATTTGTGTCAAAGAAGTTCTTAGCATACCTGAAGCAGCATGGCATTCAGCAACATTTGACTGCACCCTACACGCCCCAACAGAACGGGATTTCCGAGCGCCACAATAGGACTGTCATGGAGATGGCTCGTTGTATGCTCTCGACCGCCAAGTTGGAGGATCAGTTTTGGGCAGAAGCAGTCCAGACAGCAGTGTATCTACTCAACCGGGCACCCACGAAGATCTTGCAGAACAAGACATCGGAAGAGGTATGGACTGGTCGTAAACCTTCTATTCATCATTTGAGAGTTTTTGGTTGTACTGCATATATGCATGTTCCAGATAAGAGAAGGAAGAAGATCGATCCAAAGACACTGCCATGTCTTTTCTTGGGGTATATTACTACCTCAAAGGCATATCATCTCATGGATCCTGAGACGAAGAAGATCTACGAGAGTCGAGATGTGGTATGTGATGAGTCGTCCTTTGACTCCCTGCCACACAATGGAGATCCAGTACCGACCTCGTCACATAGATTGCTCACACATCCAGATGATGAGCAAGATGATTCTTCTCAGAGAGAAGAAGAGCTGAGTGGAGACTTGTTCGTTGATCTTGGCACACTGGAAAACACATCTTCACATCAGCAGCACCAACGTCTGAAATGGGTCCAGAGTACTATCAGGGATGCACACCTGAACTCACTTCCTGGTACTTCTACGGGAGTTAGAACACGAAGTCAAGCTAGACATGAGGTAAATTTTGCACTCATGAGTTCAGTTGTTGAGAGCACCGAACCTGACACTGTTCGTGAGGCATTAGACCAACCATAGTGGAAACAGGCTATGGATGCTGAATATGATTCCCTAATTCAGAATCGGACGTGGGAACTTGTCGATCTGCCTCCAGGTAAGAAATCCATTGGCTGCAAATGGATTTTCAAAACAAAATATAAGGCAGATGGTTCAATCGACAAACACAAAGCACGACTTGTTGCAAAGGGTTATGCTCAGCAAGAAGGAATTGACTATGACGAGACCTTTGCACCCACTGCGAAGATCAAAACCATCAGAGTTGTTGTGCACTGGCAGCACAAAATGGATGGAAACTTCAGCAGATGGATGTCAAGAGTGCTTTTCTAAATGGTGATCTACAAGAAGAAGTGTACATGGCCCAACCTGAAGGGTTTGTAGACGAGCATCAACCACACAAGGTATGTCGTCTGATAAAGTCTCTTTATGGACTCAAACAAGCACCTAGGGCATGGTATATAAAAATTGATGATCACCTATTGCAGCATGGATTCACTCGTAGCCCCTCAGATACAAATTTGTATATCAAGAAGGTAGGAACAGAGATTGTCATTCTGGTTTTGTACGTAGATGATCTTGTGATCACAGGAAGTTCTGACAATCTTGTAGATGATGTAAAGAATGATCTGAAGAAATCCTTCGACATGACTGATTTGGGGCTACTTCACTATTGTCTTGGCTTAGAGATATGGCAGAAGAAGAATCATATCTTCGTCTCCCAGATGAAATATGCCAAGACACTCCTGGAAAAGTATGGAATGTCAGATTGTAAACCAATGTCCACACCTATGGAAAAAGGTTTGCAATTATCTAGATTCCAGGATTCACCGCAGGTAGATGGCACTCACTACAGGCAGCTTGTGGGGAGTCTCATTTACTTGACTTATACCAGACCAGATCTTTGCTTTGCAGTGAGCTATCTCGCCAGATTTATGCAGGAGCCGAAGAAATGTCATTGGATAGCAGCAAAGCATGTGTTGAGATATGTCCGAGGTACAGTTGACTTTGGTCTGGAGTATCAGAAGAACACTCAGTTCTTCTTACAGGGATATACAGACTCGGACTATGCAGGATCCGTTGATGACAGGAAATCCACTTCAGGATATGTTTTTCATCTCGGATCTGGACCTATCTCATGTGGATCAGCAAGAAGCAAACTGTTGTTGCTCTCTCATCCACTGAGGCTGAATACCGCGCTGCATGAGGAGCTGTGTGCGAAGTAATTTGGTTACGTCGCATTCTTGCAGATATAGGGATTCCTGAAGAGAAACCTCCCATCATTCACTGCGACAATCAAGGTGTGTTGAAGCTTGTGAAGAATCCTATTTTCCATGAACGAACAAAGCATATTGAGGTCGAATGTCACTACATTCGTGAACAGGTCTTGAACCACCAAATTCAGCTCCAGTACTGCCCTACTGATTTTCAGGTTGCAGATATTCTCACCAAGCCTCTCGGCAAGGTGAAGTTTGATTTGTTTAGGGGGTACATTTGTAAGAGCAATGTATTAAGGGGGGGAATGTTAGCGCATTAATACATTTGTGTTAGTATTTGTTAATAATTTATGTAACTATTTCTCCCGTCCTCTCTCTTGAAGCCTACGGCTGCTCTCCCTTATTTTGAGATAGCAATCAATAAAACATTGCTTGAAGCACCATCATTTTCTCCAAGCTTCTTTTGGTGTTTTATTTATCACTTCTGTATTGGACATCTATTTAATATGTATACCCAAAATACAACTTATTCGTCCCAATACTCATTTGGTAGGTGTATTTCATATACTTCGTTCCATTTCCATAATTGTTCTATTTTTCCTTCATCTACTCCATTTTGTTGAGAATTATAGCTTATGTTAGTTGTTTCTTTATGCCATTTTCCTTGAAGAAGTTATGAAAATCATTTGATATGTATTCACCATGTCTATCATTTCTCAATATTTTGATATAATTTCCACTTTCCTTTTCAAAATTTTCCTTGAACTCTTTAAAAAACTACAAATACATCTGATTTATATTTGAAGAAAAAAACCCAACCTTTCTTTCTGAAATCATCTATAAAGGTCGCTTCCACTTCAAATGCCATCATGTTTTCCTCGGTTCAGGATCTCCAATGAAACCATATCAAGAGGATTCTAGCTCTATAAGTATTCCCACTTGGAAATTTTTGTTAATGTTGTTTTGGTATGTAAATCTTGGGTCTTAAGGGGCATCTATTGGTGACAATCCAATACCATTTTTTTCTTAAAAAATTAGCAGCTATAATCCTCTGAAGTTTAAATACCCCAATCTTAAGGTATCATAGCCAAGTCTCATTTTTGTATGAATTTTCAATGATAATTCAGCAACCTTTAGCAATTCTTGTTTGCTCAAGAACAATTTACTTTTGATTCTAACAAACATCCTACCCTTTTGTCAATTTCAACCTTTGCAATCAACCTTAATTCTCTTGGTTTCTTGTCTATAATACACATTCACCATTTCAAAAATTATAAACCCTTTTTATCAAGTAAATTGTTAATACAATGAGATTTTGTTTTAATCCTAGGAAGAACAATATACATCAGGGATATGCTTTTTCTGACCTTGCTTAGTTCTTATATTAATTGACCTTTTCCCCTAACTCAGTGACTCATTCCTTGAACTTACTTCAGATTTTAAATGAATCATAATGTTGCAAAGTCCTTACTCCCACACTAATTTTACTTGCTATTTAAAAAACATAAATTGTGGAACATTACATGTAATCAAAATTGTGTTTTTTTATTATTAGTGTTATGGTTTTCATTTGTAAAGTTTGCCTTTTTTTTATTCCAATCATTTGTTATTTATCTACATTTAGATGCAAAATGCCCAAATTTATTGTAATAATGACATATGTTTAATTTATCATACCTAAAGTAGAGATCTTGATGTTACGTATGTAGGAGGATAATTGATAGCTCTTCCTCTTATTGGTGTAAATGAGTATGTGGGCTTGATGTTGGTCTTTCTGTATGCCCACCTCCCTTCAACACTTTTGATATTGATCATATATTGTTGACTATATTATGGACATTATCATAGTTATGTTAGATGTCAGATCATGGATAATTGTTGACTCTTATTCATATATGATGCATGATGATTGTTAGAGACATTTTATATAGATTTTGAAATGCTGTTGTACATGGTTTTATATATATATATATATATATGGATGTTTTTAGGTCATGTGATATTTGGATATATTGAGTAGACCGAGAAAATTGAATTTAAAATTGATGATTATATAGTTGTTGATGAAATTGTAAGTGATATTATTGATTGTCTGGATGTTGTTGTCAATATATGAGAGCAACAGAGAGAAATAAGAAGAGATTGATAGATTTATCTCATATTATTCTGATGATAACAATGACACGTCCAGTTTATATAGGTTCAGAAGAAACTAAACTGGACTCCCTAACAATGCTGGGAAGATCTACAAATGTGGCAGAGAATAATGTGATAAGCAGGATAAGAATAGACAGCTAAGAAATAACCAACGTATCCTATAGCTAATAAACAACGTATCCTAACATTCCCCCCCTTATTACATTATTATTGCAAATGTGACCTCTGAAAGATTCAAATTTCACTTTTCCAAGAGATTTAGTGAGAATGTCAGCAACTTGTGCTTCAGTAGGATAGTACTGGAGCTGAATTTGATGGTTCAAGACGTGCTCTCGAATGAAATGGCAGTCAATTTCAATATGCTTTGTTCGTTCATGAAAGACTGAATTCTGCACGAGCTTCAACACACTTTGATTGTCGCAATAGAGAATAGGTGACTGTTTTTCAGGAATTCCTAGGTCATCCATAATGCGACGTATCCATATCACTTCGCACACAGCTCCTCGTGCAGCGCGATATTCTACCTCTGTGGATGAGATAGAAACAACATTCTGCTTCTTGCTTATCCATGAGATAGGTCCAGATCTGAGATGAAATATGTATCCTGTAGTTGACTTCCTATCATCAACAGATCCAGCATGGTCCGAGTCGACATATCCCTATAGGAAGAATTGATCATTCTTTTTATATTCCAGACCATAATTAGTTGTTCCTCGGACATATCTCAAAACATGCTTTGCTGCATTCCAGTGACATTTCTTTGGCTCTTGCATGAACCTGGAAAGATAGCTGACAGCATAGCACAGATCTGGTCTGGTGTATGTCAAATAGATGAGCCCTCCAACAAATTGCCTGTATAGAGTAGCATCTACTTGAGGTGAGTCCTGGAATCTTGAAAGTTGCAAGCCTTTTTCCATGGGAGTGGATATAGGTTTACAATCAGACATTCTATACTTTTCCAGGAGTGTCTTGGCGTACTTTTTCTGGGAGACAAAGATGTGATGCTCCTTTTGCCATATTTCCAAGCCAAGACAGTAATGTAGTAGCCCCAAATCTGTCATGTCGAAGGTTCTTTTGAGATCATTCTTTACAATATCAACCTGGTCTTCTGAACTTCCAGTGATCACAAGATCATCTACATCAACAACCAGAATGATAATTTCTTTGCCTACCTTTTTTATATATAGATTTGAATCTGAGGGACTACGAGTGAACCCATGCTGCAGAAGGTGATCGTTGATCTTGATATACCATGCCCTGGGAGCTTGTTTCAGTCCGTAAAGAGATTTGATGAGACGACATACCTTTTTAGGCTGATTTTCATCAACAAATCCTTCAGGTTGGGTCATGTATACTTCTTCTTTCAGATCACCATTTAGGAAAGCACTCTTGACGTCCATCTGCTGAAGTCTCCATCCTTTTTGTGCTGCAAGTGCGCAAACTACTCTGATGGTCTTCATCTTCGCAGTGGGTGCAAAGGTTTCTTCATAGTCGATGCCTTCTTTCTGAGCATATCCTTTGGCTACAAGTCGTGCTTTATGTTTGTCAATGGATCCATCTGCCTTATATTTTGTCTTGAAAACCCATTTGCAGCCTATGGGTTTCTTTCCTGTAGGCAGATCAACAAGTTCCCATGTCTGATTTTTCATGAGTGAGTCATATTCTGTATCCATAGCTTCCTTCCACTGAGTTTGACTGAGTGCTTCACGAACATTATCTGGCTCGGAGCTATTCATCAGTGAACTCATGAGTGCAAAGTTTACCTCATTTCTTGTTTGACTCCTTGTTTTGACTCTGGATGATGTATCTGGGAGTTGTTGCAAATGTGAGTCCTTGATAGTTCTTTGTACCCACTTCAGATGAGAACTTGACTGCTTTTGAGAAGAACTGTGTCGTTGCCGTGAGGATTGATGTGGAGTCACATTCTGCAGTTCTCCAAGGTCAACAAATAGTTCTCCTGGCAGCATTTCTTTTCTCTGAGTAGTCTCCTCCAGCTCATCATCTGATTCAGAGACTAATCAGGTGAGATGTGTTTGGAAGTGAATCTTCTGTTGATACTATTGAGTCAAAGGATGACTCGTCACAAACCACATCCCGACTCTCGTATACTTTCTTTGTCTCAGGATCCATGAGACGATACGCCTTCGAGGTAGTACTGTAGCCAAGAAGGATACATGGGAGTGTTTTTGGCTCTACCTTCTTTCTCTTCTGAGCTGGACATGCATGTATGCTGTGCAACCAAATACTCGCAAATGAGAAATTGATGGCTTTTTACCACTCCATACCTCTTCTGGCGTCTTGTTCAGTAGAATCTTTGTCGGTGCCCTGTTGAGAAGATATACAGCCGTTTGTACTGCTTCAGCCCAATAGCGTTCTCCTAGCTTTGCAGTTGATAGCATGCAGCGAGCCATCTCCATCACTGTGCGATTGCGACGCTCAACAATGCCATTTTGCTGGGGTGTGTAGGGAGCAGTCAGGTGTTGCTTAATGCCGTGATGGTTTAGGAAGGCCAAGAACTTCTTTGATGTGAATTCCCCCCCTCGATCTGAGCGGAGTAGAAGAAGTGGTTGTCCGATTCTTTGACAACACGATGATAGAAGTTCTGAAAGTGTTGAAGAGCCTCACTTTTCTGCTTTAGGAAATATACCCACATCTTGCGAGAGTGGTCATCCACGAACAACTGGAAGTATTTGTATCCTGAAAACGAAGCAGGCAATGGGCCGTTCAGATCGGTATGAACTACCTCCAGACACTTCTTGGCATGGAAGGTGCTCGCTTGAAATGGATCTCTGTGTTTTTTCCTGCAAGACAACCAGGGCAAATAGGCAAGGAACTGGACAATTTGGGTAGTCCACGGACCATTGCTTTTGAACTCATCTGATGCAATGAACCAACCGACAAGTGTCCATATCTAAAATGCCATAAGGCAGTTGATTCTATTGTTGAAGCAGATAAAGCTACTGCAGAAGATGAAAGAGTATCTAAAGAAAATAATGTATCTTTTACAAAGGCTTTAGCAAGAATCGTACCTTGTCGGGAGATTAAGCATGATTTAATGCCATTTTGAACAAGAAATTCAACCTTAAGGTGATGATTCAAGAGCTGAGTAACTGACAAGAGGTTGCTAGTCAAGCCAGGAACATATAGTACCTTTGTAAGTGTACATTTTCGTGGGCCCAGAGGAATGGTCACATTCCTTATTCCTTCTACAATGTACTCTTTGTCATCCGCTATCCGAACTCGATCTCCAGTTGGTTCTTCATGTAGTGAATCAAACAGCTTCTTGTCACCTGACATATGCTTGCTTGCACCAGAGTCTATCAACCAGAATTTCTTCGTGGGCTGAGAAGTTTGAGAGACGAGTACAAGATTCTTACTACAATGGGCTCCTTCTGATGTCTCCTCATCAGATTCATCATCTTCTTGTTGGGCTGCGAGATGTCCCTTGTGCTTTCTCCAGCGGGGACGTTGTTTGGACTTTTGAAAATCTTCGCGCCCGGATGTGCTTGTATGGCTTGAAGACCCTTGTTTCAAGCTGTTGTGCCAGCAGTGATCAGTGTCGTGAGTATTGGTTCTGCAAATGTGACACCATCTCTTTGACTTTTGATCTTTCTGTTTGGGTTGCACTGGATTTGGCTTCTCTGGGGACCTTTCGATTCTTCTGGCCATGGTTAGGCTTTGAGAACAAGGCTTTGTCCTGAGACTCCTCATGCGATGAAGTGATAGCCTCTTCCTGCTGCAGCAAATTCACAAGCTCTTCGAATGTCACTGTTTGTTTAGACACATTCAGTGTTGTAACAAACACTCGAAATTGAGAAGGGAGTGCTCTCAAGGTGATTGGGACGAGAAGTTTATCATCCACCATTTCACCGAGCGCTAATAACTCCGATCTCAGCTCAGCCACGCGACATAAGAATTCCTCCACTTTGTTGTTAGACCCCATAGAGAGGGTGTGCAGCTTCGACTGAAGATGAAGAATCTTTGTCTGATTTTTGGCTTCATAAATGGTTACCAACTTGTCCCAGGCCTCCTTGGGTTTCTCCACATTCCGAACATGCGGTTGCACATCATCACTGATACTGAGCATTATCAGCATCAAGGCTTTAGCACTAGCCATGTCATATTTTATTAGTTCATCAGGGGCTGTGGGAGCAGGCACAGACCCTGTGACAATTCCCCATAATCCTTCAAACTGAAGGATTGTCTTCATTTTTGTCTTCCAGGCCGCAAAATTAGGCCCTTTGAGCAACTGAGCATCAGACAGAAGTAACTTCAGAGTAGACATTGTAATAAAAAAAAATATTTATTTATTTGAAAAGTTATTACAATTTTGACTCACTGATCGAGAATTACTGGCTCGTAGATGCTCGCGATATTCACGTGCTGTGAGACGACGACACTTTGTGGGGCGTTCTTCTTCGTCGTCACAATCAGCGTCGTATCCGGCTTCTAATTCTTCCCGTACTCGCTTTGCTTGGCAGCTGACGTCGAAAAGGAAAGTATTCAAGAAGTCCTTCTCAAACTAGTTTGTCGAATGCAGATTGCCAATTTTTCGAAGCTCGTTCAGCAATGCAAAGTAGAACCCAGAGCTCTCAGGAGCTTCTCCACGGTGTTCTCTGGCTGGCGAGTTGATGTTTTGGCTTTCAGCTGTGGCGACCTTGTTATTGACGCTCTTCAATCGAGTTGTCTACACTCGACATTCGATGTAGTGTAGAAGAGACTATTGTAGACTCAAGATTACCTCGAAAAACGTGCACGTGCAAGGCCCTTCTCTTCCAGCAGGTGACTGAGTGGCAACTAGCCAACGTGGCAGCCGAGATTGCCCTTCGCAGCACACTATTCGGCACGTCAGGCCAGCAAGATCTCTCCACGAGAAAATCTCACATTTCAGAAGCGTAATGGGATATACAAATGTGGCTCTTGTCATCTTCCCAGGCGGATAAGAAGAAAGTTGCTGTGTCATCTTCGGCACACAGAGTGGTGAACCAGCCGAGCTGCTTTGCTCTAAGAATCGATGTGGTTGCAAGTGTGTACAGGCAGATGGGACTAGTAGCTGTCAAAAGGTCTGTGGTCATACGCCTCCCAGTATCTCAAATTTGAATCAAGTTGGCACTTGTCTTCTACTTCACGCACTCCACACGCTGGACTTCCTCTTCACGCAAGTCCACGAGGCTTCTCCTTAAGCAGACTGAAACAACGCTTTTCTACGCCAATCAACTACGCAATCAATCCTCTACGCATTCAGGCAAAGTACACAATGAACAGATGGGACTCTGTAGCTCCTGGTCTGCACGAGTGGCCCGCCTTTCTGCAAGCTCGAACGAGGCTTCTCCACGCACTCCACACGCATCTCCACGCACACTCCACGCACTTCTCACTCCTTCTGCCTTCTCTTTAGAACGCGAGTGTATGCAGGAGGCCGCTGCCTCTCTCAGTACTGTAGGAGGCGGAGATTCACTGACATGGTACTCTGAGTTCACTCACAGCGTTTTCGAAGTCCGAGGAACTCCACTGAAGCGTCTAAAATGTTCTGTCCGCCCTCCTTCTAGTGCCAGATCCAGCTCCTTCAGCTCTCCCTACGTTTTCTATTTAGCAGGCCGCGTGAGCAACAGATCTCCACGTCCAGCAGTCAGGTGTTCCAGGCGCTCAGAACAACATCGATGACAAAGATCGTTGAAGATCTTGGCTTGCAACCAGACACTGAACGTGCTCTGATACCAAACTGAGAGCAGCAGTGAGAAATAAGAAGAGATTGATAGATTTATCTCATATTATTTTGATCATAACAATGCACACGTCCAGTTTATATAGGACAGAAGAAACTAAACTGACTCCCTAACAATGCTGGGAAGATCCACAAATGTGGCAGAGAATAATGTGATAACAGGATAAGAATAGACAGCTAAGAAATAACCAACGTATCCTATAGCTAATAAACAACGTATCCTAACAATATATATATATATATTGATGATTTTGAAATTATATTATATTCATTTGGATGTTCTGATATGGCCACAAGGCTAAAGAAGGTATTTGTGTTTTGCAGGTTAAAATATCACAACAAACATCGGGGGATTGAAGACCAACCACATTGGAATTCTAGATGATTTCAATAAGGTCAACATGGAAACTAGTTTTGTTGTGTGTGTTTGTTAGTGTTAGAGATTCCCATGGGGGGGATCACCTTTAAATATGACTAAGGGATTTTATGTTTTTCTTGTATTTGGTCCCTTTTGTTTAATTTTTTGCATGTGTTTTATGTGGTGCACTTACCCCTTTCATTATTTATTAGTTGTGGTAAATTAATGTGAGTAAACATGTTGTTATTTTTAAAATTAATTAATCAAATTGGGACATAAGAAAGTAATTATTAGAGTTGTTGGCCTAAAATTAAAGTGTTGTGTGTAAGAAGAAAGTGATGTGTAAATTAATTTTGGAGTATGAAAACTACACCTCCTTTTGAAATTCGAATTTGTCCTTGGAGGATTATTTTGGAAGCTTTCAGGACAAGTTAAACTCGTCCCACACCTCTTAAATTTGCATGCTAACCTTACCTATTGTTGCAAGGTTTAAATATAGCCTTCATTATGCATTTTTGTAAGTCAAGTTGTATCCTTTAATTACACTTTCTTACATGCTTCCAATTTCAGTCCTTATGAGGTGTGGGTTTGATTTGAGTGTGTAAGTAAAAATGTCATTTATTTACCTGTTTATTTATTATGCTTTGGAGGCTGAAGTTGACTTATGAGTTGGAGTTCAGGATGTGTGATGTGGCATCCCACATGGATCCATCTAGTCCTCTTCTCTTTCCTCTTCTATATATTCGAATTCCTTGGCTTTTTTTTGGGGTTTTTTTTTTTGCATCACTTTTATCACTTTATTTTTGGTGACTTGCTTTGGGTTTTTGGAGCTCCTACAAATTGGGATAAATTTGAAGATTTTTGCATACTTGTTGATTGTTGACCTCTTAGTTGTGTAGCATTGGAGAGCTTGTTGTTTCAAACTTGGAAAAAACTCCATCATGGAGGGGTAAGAGTTTAGCTCTTGGAAATATTCTCCTTTTATTTGTATGCATATGTGAATGGTTGAAAGTTTGAATGTGTTGTTTTATCTGTTGGATGGATGGGTAGATGGCCTAGGGATGGTGTAGAATAAGACAATGAGGCATTTTTTGGGAGACATAAGTGTTTTGGGGAGGTATAAGCATGGAGGGAGTTTGGATTTGAGTTTCACCTTACAAAGAAATAGCTTGCATTTCTTTACTCGTTATGGGGTGCCATAAGAGGGTGGGGAGGCATAAAGAAATGTGAGGAATAAGGGGTACTTGGGGGAGGTATAAAGGCATGTTAGGGATTTGAAATGATATATATTTTTTAGGTTTGTTCTCAGGTGGTGATACCCATTTCCAATTTGGGAGGCATAAGCAACATCCCCCATAGTTTCTTGCTCCTTTGGCTTGCATGATGAAGCCTGAGTGGTGTTTGTTGTTTTGTTCTGTGGTGGCAAACTATAGTTTTGTTTTGGATTGTGTTTTGGACTGTGTTTTGAATGTGAAATATGCATGTGTGTTTGTGGAAGCCTTTTTTTGACATGAGTTGAATCACATCTTCCATTGTTTTTTGGTTAGGGCTTGGGGCCCAATGAAGAAGGATGGATTCTCCTTGACATTGGATGCCTTTCTTTGGTGGAGAGCATTGCCTTTCGCCTGCTCTTGTTGTGATCAGAATTGGAAGAATGATAAATCTACATGTTGTTGTTTTGGAGCAAAGGAAAATGAAATAAAATAGTTGATAGTCCCTAGTGAAATGAAATCTCATTGTAACCTTTCCCACATGAAGTGGATGAACTTGTAAATGGTTGTAATGGAAATATGTTTTACTGATTGTAAGTTATATATTGAAATGTAAAAGATTTATACTCTATTTTTTCTTTTGGAAAGAATGTGAAAGAAAGATAAATGTTTTTGTATGTTACATTTTGAAACCAAAGGGAAAGGAAGTTGTAAGAGTTAATTTAAATTAATAGAAGTGGTTTTGTCTTGTCCATATGTTGTTATTCCATTGGAAATCTATGTTTAGAATTCACTATGAAATCCCTGTTTGAAAAGTGATAAAGTGAAACATGTTAGAAGATAATGTATTATTCTGTTCTGTATATAATATATGTTTTGGAAGGAATAAAATAAGAAAGGTTGTAATGTTGTATTTTTGAATCAGTAAAGGATTCCATTACCTTTTTCAATGTATATTGTTGTATTGAAATTGATCATCTATTTAGTTTGAAATCACTGTTGAAAAGAAGAAATGCGTGTGAGGAAAAATATAATGCTCTGTTTTCCCTTAAAAAATGTTAAGACTAGAAATTAGAATTGTATTTTGGATTTTGAATGGTTTTATTAAATCAAATTATGTATTATATTGGAATTGGAACATATTCTAGATACTTGGAAGTAGAAAGCTGCAAATAGAACCATTAAAATTTGATCCCTATTTTTTGTAATTTCAAACTAGCAATTATCTAAACCAAAAATGCACAGTTTTAACCTGTAAAAATAAAATAACAAATCAAATGATTAAATTGAATTAGTAGGCCCTAAATGACTTTAATTATACAAAAACACTTAAATGAAATATTTCAAAACTTAGCAAAATCGGGCTCAACTGTTTTACAGTCAATTTGCTGTCAAAATTTGTAAATTTTGAATTGGAATTCAATCAAACATATCTACCTCAAAAAATTATCCTAATTCCTCCTAAGAACAAATCTTCATGTCTATTTGACATGTTGAGAGAGGAGGAAGATCAAATTGAATAAATATCACAAGTTAAAATTTACCAGTTCGCACTATAAAAGACTGCAGGCTGTTTTCTTAAAATTGACCCCTTAAAATTTAACAAAATATAAAATTAATGTATGATGTGTTAATCCCTTTATTAGGAACCTTCCTCTTTAGAGTTGTTGGAATGATAAATTGTATTGTGTGAATCTTGTGGTTGGACAATAGTGGTTGTGTCCTAGGGTCAAGAAGAGTTAATTAGAAGATGCTTAGAGCTTCCTTCCTTCAGTAGTTAGGAAAGTTGTTCTGGTTGTCAACTTTTCATTTTGTTACCTGTATGGGAGAGTGGACATTAAGTCTGCATCTATTTTATGACCCAATCCTGCACATGTGTCCTTGGAACCGACCATGAGGCAGAGTACCCCTATTGGCAGCCATGAAGGGTTGCGAAGTGAATGTGGTGTTAACGTTTTATATTTTACATTCGTAAACTCATCTCATTTTATCAAGGACCAACATCTTATTTTATGATTGGATTGAGAAACTCTGACGCTCTTCTAGTTATTTATATTTTTGGGAGAATTTTCAGAATTTGCAATGCAGCTACTTAGCCATTTTCCTCAATTGGTGATATTTCTTGGACTTTATTTTGATTGGTGACTCAGAGCTCATTATGTTGTTAGTTGCGTAGCTAAATGTTATATGGATTTCTTCTTGCATGATGATGAGGTGGTTCTATGCTACTTGTATTCATACATTTTGTCGTATGGGGGTACATCATAGGTGTCTTGAATGTCCTCTTAGGTAATTAAAGTTATTTCTTAGTTTTAGATGCATGAAAACTTGAGTGTATCTAGGATCTTAGAGTTACCTTTTCGTTACTCGACCTTGTTGGAAAGAGAGTTCGTTATGTTGTGCATTCTAGTTGGCAGCATTTTAGCGGTGGTGGTGATTCTCTTACAATCCGATAAGAGCTTGAACCTTGTCGGAGTAGAGGTGTTTAATTTTGGGTTGATGAATTATGGTGGGATTGGTTTGCTTTTGGTTGGCTGTGGATGTTAGTAGAAAAGTGTTTGTCTAGTATTGGCTTCTCTTCGATGGCATGCTAAGTTTTATCAATAGTTCCTCATTTCATTATATTAAGTAGTGACTTGAGGATTGTATGCATCTTGATAATTATGGTTAGATTTAATCCCATTCAAGTATTGTGTGTAAAATAAGTGTGTCTGTTTTCCCTCTTGACCTATAAATAAGTCTACCCTTTCCTTAACTTTTTTTTAGTTACTATGAATAATACTCTATGACCTATTAATTTTGGATTACATGGAGACACTTATGGATGCTTTGAGTCTTTTGGACTATGGCATTGGTGATGATAGTGTAATTAGACATTGATAATTTAATCTTGGTGGTATTTTATAATGTGATTCTCTTGTGAAACTCTAACTCTTAGTCAAAAAGCCATGTTGAATAAGATGGTCGATTATCTGCTTAGATTTGACGCTTCTAATGAGTATGTGGTGTTCTTATAGTTAAAATATTTCCTTGTCATTTTGATTGCTTGGTTGGTGGTATCATGTGGTAATATGGGTGTAGATTTGAAAATTTTACTTGTCTTATCAGTTGAGTAAAATATTTTTGCCAAAACAACAAATAGTGTTAACCATAGTAGATGAGTAAAAGTAATTATGCTTCCTTAATGGATCTTCCTCGTAACTTCTTTTGAGAACTTGTAGAAACCCACTAGGAATGTTTTATGATACTTTTAATTAGTGGAAAAATCTCAAAATAGTGTTGTGATCCATGTTGGTTGATTGTTTCCTACTTCTTACCAAATTAATAATGTACTTTCTATGTTGAATATCCCTTGTTTCGTTAGAATTAAAAATGTGATGTTTTGAATTACCTCTCTCTCCCATAAAAGTAATAGTGTGATATGTTTATCGTTCCTTCTCATTAATTTTTTTTAATTGACAAATTGACTCACCCAAACATCATAAAACTGTAATTGAGGAGATTTTTCCTTGAAGCTTAACAAATAAACTGGAACATAGAAAGAGAAAATGGTCCTTACTTTAACCTTGGTAGATTAATAAAAGGAATAAAAACCATGTAGAAGAATAGAAAAGGAAAAACTTTGTCCATATACCTCCCCTAGGAGTAGAATAAATATTTTGTTTGTACGCCTATACAGAATGGCGAGATATCATGGCCACCTTAGTGGTGATCCTTATAACGCAAACATGTGATATCAGAATAAAAAGAAATATTTTAATTAAGAAAAATCATAAAGGAATGTGCTAGAAAAAATGAAACTACAACTTATGACTTAATTAGTCGAGTTATAAAATAAGTAAGATTTATGTGTATTGAGTGCAATGTATAGTTGAAAGGTCTGTAGTTTTGTCACCTACCTGAAATTGTGAAACACATTGTGGATAGTAATGTGTTATAGTTTCTTATTACTTCTTTTTCATAGATGTATGTCCCTTTCTTGTGGGAGTTTTGGGTCATCATACCTTTTTCGTCCCATAGCTTGACGAATGTGGGTTGTGGTCCTTTTGGATTGAGACTTATATGTTGTTTGAAAAGCAACCTCCTTGCATGTTGTCTTGTCCTTGGAGACCTAAGTTTTGTAATTTGAAGGAAACATATGTTAAGGATATAAAATAAATTAAGGAAGTCTTCTTTTCTTCATATTTTCTTGGGTCACCTTGTTGTTTTTTCCCCTTTTCCATTAGGATGGAAAGTGCAAGATGATGTTATTCACTTTTGATACAATCAACCCTTGGATTGTAATTGGACCCTGTGTTACTTGTTCTTCTCCCTAGCGACCTCGAGTGGTCCTTGGTGTTTCTTGTGCTCTCTTTCTGGTTATTCCAAGCTTGAGTAGGAAATAAGATAAATAAATCCCATTGTGCTGTAATGTATGGTACTTGTATTGATATGTTAGTTGTTAAACGGTTTACTTCTTTAGATTTGGTTGGTATGGTGTGTTCGATTCTTAAAACAAAAGTGTAAAAATCAGATTATATGAAAACTTGTGGTCTTGACTTCACTTTTAGTACCATGAAAAGTTAATTGTACCCTCTTGAGTTATAGAAGTGCTTTCCTGGAATAGTTCTTTGATTTTAAATGTTTTTCTAATTTAGGTGTCCTTGTTGATTCACCTCATCCTGTGTGATCCTCAAATTGTGTGACCTTGAGTAGACTTGTTCCTTGTGCAAATTTGGTCATAGTTGATTTTTGCTAGCCTTTTCTAGACAACGAACCTTGAAATCATGGCTTAAACATGTAGACACCTTAACTTTTATTAATGTAGTATGTTGTATTCCTTGGGAAAATATGTGGTCACTCTTGAACTCATGGAATTCTCCTTATTATTCCTCTACTTGGTGGTTACTCTTAAGACTCTTTTGAACTCTTCATGTTATATTGTTATGTGTGTTATCTTGGTTGATAGTATAAATTTACTCTCTAGATTTAAGTGTTTGTAGCCTTGCATGTAGAAAGTTTAGAAATCATCCCTTGCAATCTCCCTTCTTCTTGTTGAATCGCATTAGACCAAAATTAGGTTCTATAAACCCACACTTGTTTGAAACAAACAATACCATAATGGAGTAATCCATTTTCTATTGCATTTTTTCCTATCTCTCTTTCCAGTGACTTCCAGGAGGAATTCGAGTCTAAGGGGAGGGGGATGTAGTGCCCATTTCCCTTCGACACTTTTGATATTGATAATGATATTGCTAACTATATTATGGATATTATTATAGTTTTGATTTAGTATGGTGTTAGATGTCAAATCATGGATATTTGTTGAGTCCGATTTATATATGATGCATGTTGATTGTTAAAGACATTTTATGTAAATGTTGACATGCTGTTGGACATGGTTATATATATGTATATATATATGTATGTATGTGTGTATATATATATATATATATGTATATGTATATGTATATATATGTATATATATGTATATATATGTATATATATATATATATATATATATATGTATGTATATATGTATGTATATTTATGGATGTTGTTAGGACATGTGATATTTGCATATATTGAGTAGAACGAGAAAATTGAATTTAAAATTGATAATTATATAGTTGTTGATGAAATTGTAAGTGATATTATTGATTGTCTGGATGTTGTTGTGATTCATATATATATTGATGATTTTGAAATTATATTATATTCATTTGGATGTTCTGATATGGCCACAAGGCTGAAGAAGGTATTTGTGTTTTGTAGGTTAAAATATCACAACAAACATCGGGGGATTGAAGACCAACGACATTGGAATTCTAGATGATTTCAACAAGGTCAACATGGTAACTAGTTTTGTTGTGTGTGTTTGTTAGTGTTAGAGATTCCCATGGGGGGATCACCTTTAAATATGACTAAGGGATTTTATGTTTTTCTTTTATTTGGTCTCTTTTGTTTAATTGTTTTTGTATGTGTTTTATGTGGTGCACTTACCCCTTTCATTATTTATTAATTGTGGTAAATTAATGTGAGTAAGCATGTTGTTAAAATTAATTAATCAAATTGGGACATAAGGAAGTAATTGTTAGAGTTGTTAGCCTAAAATTAAAGTGTTGTAAGAAATGTGTAAGTGATGTGTAAATTAATTTTGATGTATGAAACACTCCACCTCCTTTTGAAATTCGAATTTGTCCTTGGAGGATGATTTTGGAAGCTTACAGGACAAGTTAAACTTGTCCCATATCTCTTAAATTTGCATGCCAACCTTAGCTATGGTTGGAGGGTTTAAATATAGCCTTCATTATGATTTTTTTTAAGTCAAGTTGTATGCTTTAAATACAATTTCTTACATGCTTTCAATTTCAGTTCTTATGAGGTGTGGGTTTGATTTGAGTGTGTAAGTAAAATTTTCATTTATTCACCTACTTATTTATTGTGCCTTGGAGATTGAAGTTGACTTATGAGTTGGAGTTCAGGATGTGTGATGTGGCATCCCAGGTGGATCCACCTCATCCTCTTCTCTTTCCTCTTCTACATATTCGAATTCCTTGGCTTGTTTTTGGGGATTTTTTTTTTCTTCACTTTTATCACTTCATTTTTAGAGACTTGCATTGGGTTTTTGGAGATTGTTGCATAGTTGTTGATTGTTGAAATCTTGGTTTGTGTAGCATTGGAGAGCATGTTGTTTTGAACTTGGAACAAACTCCATCATGGAGAGGGAAGAGCTTATCTCTTAGAAATACTCTCCTTTTATTTGTGTGCATAAGTGAATGGTTGAATGTTTGAATGTGTTGTTTTATTTGTTGGCTGGTTGGGTCAATTACGTAAGGATGGTGTAGAAGAAGACTATGGGGAATTTTGTGGGAGGCATATGTGTTTTAGAGAGGTATATGTTCATGGTGAATCACAACACCCATGAATCTCTGCAACTCGATGGGTTGAGACTCTCAGTGTGATTGCATAACATGGAGCCTTTCCCAGGTGTGGGACCTTGGGAATCAGGAAAGCTCTCCATATGAAGGCTAGTTCCTATTCCTTTGTTCAGATGCACACATAAAAATGTAGAGGGTATACTCAAAAACCTAATCTAACTTACCAAGGAGACAAGGTAAGAAGATGCATAAAAATAAACCTAAACTAACAAAGGTGATGCATCGAGAAATGAAGAACACCTATCTTGCCAATAAACACAAACCATTAAAATGTAATGCAAGATCATGCACAGATGACCAAATTTGTAGTGAAAGATAAGGAGGATGCAAATGAACATAGAGAGGGTTGAGAATCATCCACAAAAATGCATTATTTGCTCCAAATATTGATACAATACACTACATAATGCTAAGAGACAAAGTTGCATTACAGTTTTAGATGGGAGGTTTGAACTCCATAAATTCGTCTGCCAAAGAGAAGAAGGAAGGGGGAAAACAAGAATGTCCAACCTTTAGAAAGAAGAATTTATAGAAATAATGAGAAAGGGAAGAGAGAGGAAATCCAAATCTACCCCAACCACCTCTAGGTTGTATTTAATTCATCTCGTTATGGCAGTAGGTGAGAACAATAGCAAAACCAAAAAATGGTGAACAATATTTTGCATTTTTAAAGAATTTTATCTCACCTAATTAAAAAAATACAGTTTTAGTTGGGTGGAGGACCTTGTAATCTTTCCGAAAAGTCAAACCTTGCATTAATCTGAGTTCCCTATGAAAAGTTATGGCCATTTGAATATCTGGGTCAGGGTTTGCTTTCTGTCGGGTTCGGGGTGTCAATGCTCAAAATGTTGCACCTCCTAAAGATGCACCTCGGTGCATCCATCCTCATGTCAACATACTTTTATGTGTGCCATAGGTGCTAAAAAATTCATGTCGACATCTTTTTACTTGTGCCTTCCAACCTGCGGCAGGGCACATCCTTTTTCATGTCGACATCTTTTTACCTACGCCTTCCATCCTGCACTACGGCGCATCCTTTTTCATGTCGACATATTTTAACTTGCACCTTCCAACCTATGCTAGGATGCATCCTTTTTCATGTCGACATCTTTTTACCTGTGCCTTCCAACCTGCACCAAGGTGCATCCTTTTTCATGTCGACATCTTTTTACCTGTGCCTTCCAACCTACGCCAGGGCACATCCTTTTTCATGTCAACATATTTCAACCTGTTCCTTCCAACCTACGCCAGGGTGCATCCTTTTACATGTCAACATATTTTTACCTGTGCCTTCCAACCTGCACCAGGATGCATCCTTTTTCATGTTGACATCTTTTTACCTGCGCAAGGGTGCATCCTTTTTCATGTCGACATCTTTTAACCTGCGCCTTCTAACCTATGCTGGGGCGCATCCTTTTTCATGTCGACATATTTTTACCTAAGCCTTCCAACCTGCGTGAGGGCACATCCTTTTACATGTCAACATATTTTAACCTGTGCCTTCCAACCTGCACCAGGGTGCATCCTTTTTCATGTCGACATCTTTTTACCTGTGCCTTCCAACCTACGCTAGGGCGCATCCTTTTTCATGTCAACATATTTTTACTTGCACCTTCCAACCTATGCCAGGGTGCATCCTTTTTCATGTCGACATATTTTTACGTGTGCCTTCCAACCTGTGCCAGGGTGCATCCTTTTTTATGTTGAAATCTTTTTACCTGCGCCTTCCAACCTGCACCAGGGTGAAACCTTTTTCATGTCAACATCTTGAGTTTCTTTGATTTCCATATTCTTCTGTTTGTCCATATTTACCCGGGGAGGGAGATATATACAACAGTATAAGTGTTGAGGGAGTTGGGAGGCATAAGGGCATGTCAGGGATTTGAAATGATATATATTTTGGTAGTTTATTCTCATGTTGTGATACCCATTTCCCCTTTGGGAGGCATAAATAGCACCCCCCATAATTGCTTACTCCTTTGGCTTACATGATGAAGCCTGAGTGTTGTTTGTTGTTTTGTTCTGTTGTGGCAAACTGCAGTTTTATTTTAGACTGTGTTTTGAATGTGAAATTTGCATGTGTGTGTTTGTGGAAGCCTATTGTTGTCATGAGTGGAATCACATCTTCCATTGCTTTTTGGTTGGGGCTCAAGGACCAATGAAGAAGGATGGCTTCTCCTTATCATTGGATTTCTTGGTTGGGTGGAGAGCGTTTCCTTTCCCCTACTCTTGTTGTGATCAGAATTGGAAGAATGATAAATCTACATGTTGTTGTTTTGGAGCAAAGGAAAATGAAATAAAACAGTTAACAGTCCCTTGTGAAATGAAATCTCATTGTAAACTTTCCCACTTGAAGTGGATGAACTTGTAAATGGCTGTAATGGAAAGACGTTGTATTGATTGCAAGTTGTATATTGAAATGTAAAAGAGTTATACGCTATCTTCTATTTTGGAAAGAATGTGAAAGAAAGATACGTGTTTTTTTATGTTGCATTTTTACGCCAAAGGGAAAGGAAGTTGTAAGAGTTAATTTAAATTAATGGAAGTGGTTTTGTCTTGTCCATATGTTGTTATTCCATTGGAAATATGTGTTTAGAATTCACTATGAAATCCCTGTTTGAAAAGTAATAAAGTGAAACACGTGAGAAGATAATGTATTATTTTGTTCTATATATAATATATGTTTTGGAAGGAATAAAAGAAGAAAGTTTGTAATGTTTTATTTTGGAATCAATAAAGGATTTTATTACCTTTTTCAATCTGTATTGTTGTATTGAAATTGATCATCTATGGAGTTTGAAATCATTGTTGAAAAGAAGAAATGCTTGTGAGGAAAAATATAATACTCTGTTTTCCCTTGAAAAATGTTAAGAATGGAAATCAAAATTGTATTTTGGCTTTCTAATGGTTTGATTAAATCAACTAATGTATTAGATTGGAATTGGAATGTATTTTAGATACTTGGAAGAAGAAATTTGACAAATAGAACTATTAAAATTTGATCCATGTTTTTTGTAATTTCAAACTGGCAATTATCTAAACCAAAAATGCACAGTTCAAACCTACAACGATAAAATAAAATATCAAATTATGAAAATGAAGTAGTAGGCCCTAAATGAGTTTAATTATACAAAAACACTTAAAGGAAATATTTCAAAACTTGGCAAAATCGGGCTCAACTGTTTTACAGTCGTTTTGTTGTCAAAATTTGTAAATTTTGAATTGGAATTCAATCAAACAAATCTACCTAACAAAATTATCCTAATTCCTCCTAAGAAAAACTCTCCATGTCTATTAGACATGTTGAGATAGGAAGAAGATCAAATTGAATAAATCTCACAAGTTAAAATTTACGAGTTCGCACTATAAAATCCTGTAGGCCGTTTTCTTAAAATTGACCCCTTAAAATTTATCAAAACCAAAAATTAATAATCTCTTTGTAAAGAGGACATCAAGAGATTTCTAGAAAGTCCCTGTTTTCAAAAAACTGAATTCCCAATCAAAAGTTATGGCGTTCTGAAGCATTTACCTCATTTTGGGCACAAAATAATTTAACTGTCAAATTTCAAATGAATAAAATATTCTTGGGCGGACCTGCGGGATAAAACTTTCCTCTTTTTTATTTTTTCACAAAACATGAAAATTAATTAATTTTCCTATCGCCACGCTAATCCGCAAGCTTTCATTTTGTCTAAAAATGATCTAAGTCCAAAAAGTTAATTTGACAATTTTGCCTCCGCGGCCCCGCCGCCCCGCAGCCAATCATTGATAGACATGTGCCTTCTTTGGGCATCAGAAAAAAAAAGGATAAAAGCCTCAAAATTCTCCAGCAGCCTGAATTTCCACCAAAATTTTGAAATGCCGACACGTGTTCCCTTACGGACTCGTGGGAGCATGGAGGCAAATTGTGCCTTTTGTCCCAAAAGGGCAAAAGCGCCAAATATCTTCCCCGCTCCACCAGTCCACGTCTGGAAAAAAATTTATTCCCCACTCCATTGGTCTACTTTTCTCCTCTGGGAAAATTTTCTCTCCAAAGTCTGCAGGCCCGAGTTGGGGAAACTTTTCCTCCCAGGCCCACAGGCCCGCACTTGGGAAAATTTTCACCCCAAGTTTCGCCGGTCCATAACTTGAGAAATATGAGGAGTTAGGAGGACTTATTTATATCACCGGAAAGGTGAGGAAATTACCTACCTAATGGGAATGTTCTAAGGAAGTTTTAATTGCATTAATTATGAGATAAATTAAATTTAATATTTAACCGAGTTCTGGGAGTGGGTAAGTGAGAATTTACTCTGATGATTTTAAATATGTATTCTTTTCCCCATTGTAATTAAACCTTTCTCTTGTATTAGATCTTGTGGAATTAAATACCTTGGGTATTTAATTTTTTTGGTCCCTTAACCCTAAAATTTTAATTAGGGAACTTTTAGCTGAAATGTCAATGTAATTAGTGATAAAATTAATCCCTAAGGAGATTTGAGCTAGGTGTGGACTTATTACACTTTTTTATTTATAATGTGGAATTAGTAATTATTATAATGGGAAAATTTATCTGTTGAATTTAATTGTCCTTGAGACTTTGGTCGTTAACACTTTAAAAAAAAAATTATTCCATAATTTTCTAACTAAACCTACGTTGTTCATGGGTCTCAAGTGGGTTGTTTTAGCGAGCATTACATCTTCTACTTTCAAATTGTGTAGTTTCTCTTCCTCCTCTTAGTGTAAAATGCCCTCTACCTCTGCTGTAATTTGATCTCCCTCTTATTCTGCCAAATGGAAGATGAGATGTGAATGCATTCTCCAATAATGATGTCTCTGATCGATTTAATCTTTTCTCATGTGCTAAGAGTAATCCTATTAATTCATCTACTGATAGTTTGGTAGGATCTTTGGATTCCTTAATAGCTACAACAACTGAGTCGAACTTTATAGGAAAGCTTCTAAGTATTTTTTCTACAACTTTTTGATCGTCAATGGTTTATCCATAGAATCTAATCTAATTTACTATTTTCATTGCATGAGTGAAGAATAAATCTATAGAATCTTAATCATTTTCAAAATACCTTTTGAGGATTTGTAATTTCATTTTTTTTACCTTGCTTCTGCCTTGGTATGTTGTTTGCAAACTATCCCATGCCTGTTTTGATCTTGTGGCAGCTACTACTCTTGGAAAGATCAATTCCTCCATTGCTTGTTGAATGGAAAATAATGCATTTGCATATTTATTTTTATTTTCCTTCAATAGGTCCTTCTCTACCCGTGAGAGAGCCTTATATGCTTCTTGGTCTACTGGTTCAGTAAATACATTCTCAACCAAGTCCCAAACATTATGGAGCATAACAGCATTTTCATTGTTATGCTCCAAAAATCATAGTTTTTTCCATTAAATTTTTGTATTTGAGGTTGTGCACTGATTCCACTGGTGCTTTCCATTGCTCCAAAACTTTGCCTCTACTCACTAATGTTCCACTATTTCCCCCTTTTTCTAAAAAAAATGTTTCCTTTTATCTTGAGAACCTGCACTGATTGGTGAAATAGCAACATAAAACAAACCTAAATTCACTCTTCTAGATCCATCACAATCCAATATTGTCAACACTAATTTATTCACAGCATTGGAAGCTCCTTGGAATGTCTATTTGTTCACTCCAAAGGTTGTTGCAGGGGTTCTTTGTAAATATATCTCCCATGTATCCAAACGTCAAGAGAGATTTGCACACTAAGCAAAACTAGACAGGTAAAGATAGCAAAATGCCAAAAATGAGTTTGGATTTCCTCCTTCCACATAGGACGTTGGGTGAGCTATGAAACTAGTTTGTAAGAGGAGAGAAAAAATATAATAAAATAGCAAAAAAGATATGAAAATTAAGAACATATTTGTATTATGTCTTTGAAAATCAGATACAGTTAAAGCTTCTTTTACTCTTTTTACAGTTGCCTTCCTTTTTCTAAAAAAAACAGAGTATCCTCTTTGTAATACAATACAAAGAGTTTTTTTCCCCCTTTTTTTTTCGTTCAAACACAAAAGTTTCCAGATCAAAATATAAGAGTCTAGACACATGCGGAGGAAGATAGGTAAATGGGTGAGTTAATTAAGTGCGATGGGTGGAGAATGATGTGACGTGGAAGGAGAGACTATTCAAGTATAGCTAAAAATCCACGCCCACCAACAATAGCAAATCTATAACTGAAAAATTTTAGTGCTTAGGTAAATATTTTTGACACCTACTTTGAGAGGTCAATTGATAACATTAGAGCTAAAGCATTGTGGATAAGAGTGGCTGTGTGTAATGGTGGAACAACTCTATGAAGAAATTTGCAGTGGGTTGAACATTTTCACAATGTTGTAATTTTCTAAAATGACTCTTAGGGCATTTCTAAAACATATTTTTTATGGTCAAATAGAAATGGACAAGATTTTAAAAACGTACCAACGAATACAAATTTATGGGTAAGGGGAACACACTAGTGCATGTTTCGAAGAAAAATGTTTTTAAATGAAAATATATACGTAGCAAAAAAAATCATCAAATTTATTTCATAGTTGTATACATTTCAACTTTGAGATCATTTTCTCGCATTATTTACTTGATGGGCTCAAGTGAACGTAAAGAGGTTAAGATTTTGTTATAATAAGAAACAATGTCAAAATAACGTCATTATGTTCGACTCTATAAAGTTTAGTTTGTGCTCAAATTAAGTTTGGATTGACTGAAATGTCTTGCCAACAACATTTGGCACATTAATACTTAGTTCGTTTTCAGTTATATTCCAAATTTTCAAACTTAGCATTGAGTGAGAATTTTGGATTTGTTTTGAGTAATGAATGTATACTATCTAGTAATGAATTATATGGTGAGAGAATATGAGAATGTGAGATGAAACAATATGAGATTTATTTGTAGTTTTTAGTTTTATAGAGGTGGAGCTTTAAATAATTGTAGAATTTATTTTAATCATTTAACTATTTTTTTTAATGAAATAGTGATTATATTACTCAAAATAAAATGGTACAATTATTCAAAAAAATTGAAAGCACCCTCGAAAATAATCATAATTCAAGAAGAATATTCAAAAACACCAAAATAACAAATTAAAATACAAAAATATTAAACAACAAACTTGAAAAAAACAGCCAAAAAAGGGTCTCAATCATCTAACTCTTAGATTTTAGTTTTGATTAAAATGTAACTTGAGATCATCCCACAGTATAAATTCTGCACATTTCCTGTGCTTCTTCCAAAACCTGAGAAATTTATTATATATATAAATAAAGAAACATCCCATGTTAAAAGAATAACGATAGTTTTATCATTTTTATACTTAATATTTGTGTATTAAAGTGAATTTTCATTTATTTCTTTTGTTTATCACAACTATATTGGAGATTAAGGTGGCCCAACAATCATCTTTGTTAAATTCCTTCTGTTGGAGAATATCCTAACACTAAATAGAAACATATAACCAAGAAAACTAAAAGGCACGAAATTCTAACGTATTGTTTTGTTAAAAACGCTTGGGCTATGACGTTAACAATAAAGTATACATAATTGAAATTTACTGTTGGGACTTTCTCAATCTTAGGAAGTACTTTTAATTAAAATAAATACTACAATCAAATCTGTAAAATGAAATTTGAGCTCAACATAGACACAACGTAGGAACGAGAGATAGCAAATAAAGTAGAATAAACATGATCGACCATAGGGTGGCGTTCAACTCATGGGAGCCTACGCACACATTCTCATCATTGAATGTTTTGTTTGTAAGATAATAAAGAATTAATATTAAGAGTTCAGCTGACTAAAATTACCTGAGGTTAAGGCTCTTTGAAGACAGATCTTGTTAAGTTGTAGCATTTTTTTTTGGCCAATTTATCATTGAATTCTTTTGTCATGTCAAGATTAATGTCGCTTTCTTTGTGGCTTCTATCGAACTGTTTTAAGTTTAGAATTCAATTACAGCTAACCCAAAAAAAAACACTTTTATCATGATATGTCCATAGGAAGACTTTCACCTCTTTACAAAAATTAGCGTTTTCCTCTTTCAATGTTTGTTCTTGAGTCTCAATGAAGTTATAAGCCATTGAAAAATGTGATCACGACCTAAAGAATATACATAACCTTTGTTTTTCAACAATTCAAATTCGAATAAGACAAATCGTAGTTTAAATGTTTTGATATATCTTATTTATGTTGGATAAAAACATTTGTAATATGTTAACTTAACATAACTTAATAATATGCAAGTAATAATAATAAAAAATTACATAATAAAAAAAATTATTAGACAACATAAAACGAAAGTTGTTAACCAAAAATACACCAACTTGTATTTACTATTGAAATAAGATACACAATTACAATTAAATGGAGAGTTTTTTAAATATTTGCAATAAACTAAGGTTAAGCCATTGCAAAAAAAAACTTAAATGATTATTGATGTACAATATAGATACTTTCTATGCATTCTCTCCAACATTCCTACTTATTTTTAGATAATAATATCTAATCTTATTAAGGACACTTGGAAGTAATTCGGGTTGATTTCCAACACTTTATTGGAAAATAAGAGACAACAACATAAAGACAAAAAAATTAGAAAGAGTAGAAGAATTATTAGAAGAGCTTCAATGCCATCGAAAAAGGCAAGGAAGTTCCTATCTGTCAAAAAAATCCTTTAAACAAGTAGTAATTGAAGAAAAATCTACCAAACCCAAGTAAGAAGTAAGAGCTGCCATGAACGCAATAGGGGAAAAATGAAGGAGGTAGAAAAACTAGCGTAAAGTACTTGTATGCAAGCAATCAAGGAAAAAATAACAAAAATAATGTGGTATCATGCAGGGGACTACTATTTCTATTTAACTGGGACATAAGCAGTTACATTTTAGGGAGAGGCTTTACAGGACCATAAGCAATGGGGACTACAAATAAAAATCAATTGTTTAATTTTGTTTGGGATTTTTTATGCCACTTGGCATCTCTTATTGAGTTTACCTCCTAATTCTTCCTTCGATTCATTAGACATTATTTTTTTTACTGCTAAGGTCTCCTATTTTGTCTCTACAAAGAAAAATAAAAAATAATGGGACCTTATTAGTGCTAAAATACCCTTTTTTCCTCTCCCACACCTACTCAAAATAATTAGTTTACCCCTTGGATGGGACCAAATCCTAACCAAAATGAAACCAAAATCTAAAAAAATATGGGAAGCTTATTGGAGAAAATCATGAAGTGCATGATTCTAGATACGTCCCTGAACCTCTCAAACCATGCCTGTACATATCCAGTATGGATTTGTATGGGTTCAGGTATGGATATGCCCTAGGTTTGTGTCAATACGTCTAGGGTATGCCACAGGTATGTTTGGACATACCCGAGATGTATCCACACGAACCCGTGGCGTACCCTGCCTAAAAAAATGTCATTTAAAGGTTTCAAAATAGTTTTTTTTGCCTTTTCCAATGCATAAAACTGAACCCTAAAAATAAAATGAATAAAATAATAAACCCTAATCACTAAAAAAAGTTATTAAAAGTGAGGGAGAAACCAAAGGAGAGAATAGAGAGAAGAACTCAAGTTGTTGATTAATTCAGAAGCACGGAGGAGGAATTTATACATGAGAAACATAACAACATGCCCCAATAATTTAGGGGAGTTCTAAAAAATAACGAATAATCGAATACGACTAAAACAACCTTGCCTAAATTATTAGCTACGTTGTAACTATGCCAATATTCCCCCCTTGTTACATTATTCTTGCAAATGTAACCCCTAAAAAGTTGAAATTTCACTTTTGCAAGGGATTTTGTGAGAATATAAGTTAAGTGTGCTTCTATAGGACAATACTAGAGTTGGATGTGGTGGTTAAAGACATGCTCCCAAATGAAGTGAAAATCAATCTCAATATGCTTTGTTTGTTTATGAAAAACATGATTCTACATGAGCTTCAACAAACTCTGATTGTCGTAATAGAGAATAGGTGACTTCTCTTCACAAATGCTTGTGTGATCCAAAGTGTGACATAACCATATCACTTCGCACATAGCTCCTCATAATGTGTGATATTCTTTATCTGTGGATGAAATAGAAACAACATTATGCTTCTTGCTTATCCATGAGATAGGTCCAGATCCGAGATGAAAAATATATCGTGTAGCTGAATTCCTGTCATCAATAGATATGGCGTGGTTCGAGTCGATGTATCCTTGTAAGAAGAATTGATCATTCTTCTTATATTCCATAGCATAATCAACTATACCTCAGACATACCTCAAAACATGCTTTGCTGCAGTCTAGTGACAGTTCATCAGCTTCTGCATGAACCTGGAAAGATAGCTGACACCGTAGCATAAGTCTAGTCTGGTATATGTCAAGTAAATGAGCCCTCCAACAAGCTTCATGTAGAGAGTAACATCTACTTGAGGTGAGTCCTAGAATCGTGAAAGTTGTAAACCTTTTTCCATGGGAGTGGATATAGGTTTACAGTTGGACATTTTGTACTTTTCTTGGAGTGTCTTGGCATACTTTATGTGGGAGATAAAAATTTGATGCTTCTTTTTCCATATCTCTCAAGCCAAGACAATAATGTAGTAGCCCCAAATCATTCATGTTGAAGATTATTTTGAAATCATTATTCACAATATCAACCTGATCTTCTGAACTGCCATTGATCACAAGATCATCCACATACAAAAAAAGAATGACAATTTCTTTTCCTACCTTATTTATGTACAAATTTGAATCTGAGGGGATAAGAGTGAAACCATACTGCAAAAGGTGATCATCTATCTTGATGTACCATGCCCTTGAAGCTCATTTCACTCTATACATTGATTTGATGAGACAACATACGTTATTAGGATGCTTTTCATCAATAAATTGTTTAGGTTGTGTCATGTACACTTCTTCTTTCAAATCACCATCAAGGAAATCACTCTTGACATCCATCTGCTAAATTTTCCATCCCTTCTATGTTGCTAGTGTACAAACATCTCTCATGATCTTGATCCTCGCAGTAAGTTCAAAGGTTTCTTGATAGTCAATTCCCTCTTTCTTAGCATATCCATTTGCTACAAGTTGTGCTTTATGTTTGTCAATGGATCCATCATCCTTATATTTTGTTTTGAAAACCCATTTGCAGCCTATGGGTTTCTTCCCTGCAAGCATATCGATAAGTTCCCACGTCCGATTTTACATGGTTGAGTCATATTCTTCAGCCATGGCTTCTTTCCACTGAGGTTGAATAAGTGCTTCACGAAGATTATCAGGCTTGGAGGTATTAATCAATGTACTTATGAGTGCAAAGTTTTCCTCATTTCTTGTCTGAATCCTCTTTCTAATTTCTGATGAAGTATTTGGGAGTGATTGCATGTGAGAGTCTCTAATGGTGCTTTATACCCTTTCAGACGAGAACTCAGCTATTGTTGTGAAGAAATTTTCTTTGGACGTGAGGGTGGATGTGTAGTAACATTCTCCATTGCTTTAAGGTCAACATATAGCTCCCCTTGCATCTCATCTTTTCTCTGAGTAGTCTCCTCTTGTTCATCTTCTGACTCGGAGACTAGTCAGTGAGAGGTTGTTGGTGATAGTTCTTCTTTCTGCACTACTGAGTCAAAGGATGACTCAGAGACTATATATATATGGATGTAAATATATTTGATAGTTTAATCTTTAGATAATGCTTTTAAGGACTTTCTTGTGTAGTGTTTCACTTGGATGTTAATGTTTGTGATTTGGGAAGATTTATTTTTAAAAGTTGTTTGGATAACTTTAACCTATGTGGGGGATGCTCCTAAAGTTTCCTCCTACTTTAGGGAAATTTAGGAGATTTTGGAATGCCTATATAACTTAAGGATTAATTAATTGCCAATTGTACGTGTCTACACTAACCTAGAGAAACAAATAAATTTAAAATCATTTAATTAACACAAGTTTTTGTGTTGAATAAAATACTCATTCAAAAATATTCTCATTATTCCTAGTAAAATTAATACATTGTATCTATATTTTTTTTTAGTCATGAGTTTTTTATGTTATTAGAATATGTATGTATGCATTCTAATATTGTGGGGTATATTATTGTTTCCTAATTATTAATGGATCCATATAATTATTAAATTTTGTAAAAACTCTTTTGGAATATGACCATAATGATTATTAAAAATTAAGAATTTGAGAAGAACTTGTGTATAAATTTATGAACCATTTACATTAACCAATGAAATCATGACTCCAAGCAATAATTAGGACTTTCCTTCCATTATTAAATGCTTACAACCCACTAAACAAAAGTGGGGATTTTACTTCTAGGACAGGCATTTAGTATAAGGACCCATCATTCATAGTCACACATTTTTAATCGTCCAAACTGCTAACTAATTCATGTGGTCTGTTATTGTTTAAGTTACGAATCATCAACAACTTAATTTCTGAATTACATGCTCAATTTTGACTAACCCTCATGTTTTCTATTCACTACATCTACTTTTCACCCCTTTATTTTATATTTTTTTTGCCTACAATCATCAGAGTGGCCTTCATATAATATTGTTTGCATACAAACATAAGAATGGCCTTCATAGTATACTATTTTCAATTTTCAACATTTGGTGTTCCCTTTCCTTTTCCATTATTTTGTTATGAATATAATAGTACCAACTGCAATTCACTATTTTCACATAAATTTTAAGTTATGATAATAAAAAATCAATAATTTTTAAATGGGAAATACCATATGTTACTTTATTTTAATGGTTAGCATTATGGTTTACATTTTCAAAAATGGTAACAACACAAACTTTTCATCTAATTAAAATGTAATGGTTTTCAAACATGTTATTGACATATATCAAATATTAATTTAATTTTGTGTGAAATTTTTATGCATGTGGCATTGAGTCTCATTTTTATTGTTAAGTTGCGGAAGTCAAACCTAGCTCAATATAATACTTTTTCCATGATATTTCTAACATTGATTCTAGTTACATCGTATGTAATAATCTAATGTCATTTGTGTTGAATTAAAATACCAACTTTGGCATGCCTCCCATGTTTCTATATTATATCTCATTATTTGCATTAGAATAATAAATTGATGCAACTTTTACATAATTGACAAAAAGTTAATGTCTCAAAAAAAGAGGAAAAATATGAAAAAGTGTGACTAAATTAAAACAATATACTAATGAAATATCAATTAATGTTCTTTCTTATGTTATAGTAGGGATGGTGTGGCACAAGGACTAATGATCTCCCTTATGAACCCTTTCTGTAACAAATATTTTATTTTTCTTCTCATTTCCTTTTTCTCTTGTCAATCTGATTTGTATGCAAACTCAATTAGAAATATTTGATTATAAAATTAAATTCTAATAAGTTCTATAATATCATGTGACGTATACAAACCTCTAGTAATTATGTTGGGGTTACATGAGAATACTTTTCTAATAGTTTTTGCACCTCTTGTGGAAAGTTTGTCTTCATGTAGCCTTCCCTCTTATGACATAAAAGATAAAAATCTTCTCTTTTAGTTTTTTTGAATTGTTTTTTACAACCTATAGGTACTAGTGATATTCTAAATTTTCATTCATCTTTCCATGATTTTAAAAGATTTTTATTCCCCTCATTTTATACTTCATATGTGTTCTCTCTTCCATGATGGATTCATTTTTGCTCTTTTTTTAGGGCATTCTGAATACCAAATGAAAAGCATTTATTGGCACTACATCACACAAATATGTCTTCATAAGGCCTAAATTTTAAATCCATGGGACAAGGTTGATTCAAAGGCACACTATGATCCTTTTTCTATAATAAGGATATGATTCTGCAATGTGACAAAATAATATTTTCACCATTTTTGGATGCACCAAATTCTAGATAGATCGTCTATAATATCCTTACAAAAATTTTATTTACACTAGAATTTTGTTTTTACATACTCTTATTTCTCTATTCTAACTCAAGGTCCTTTTTGTCTCTTGGTATTAAGATTCATGGGTCATAATGGCTCCATTGAGTACTTGAATTTGGGGTTTTTAGCCTTTAGGATAGCCAATGACTTTATGAGATGAGGATACAAATAGTTTTAATCAACTGTGGAGAAGTTTGGAAATATTGAAAAAAATATAGTGCGGTCTATCCTATCACCCTCAAGTAAATGGGAAAATAAATGTAGTAAACAAAAACTTCAAAAATTTGCTAAGAGGTTTAGTTGGAGATAACCCAAAATAATTGGATTTAGTATTGTCGGATATAGAGTGTTCATTTAATTCAAGCATCAATATATCTACAATCCAAAAGAATAAATAGATATAATCAATCTTCCTATAAGAAAAAATATAACAAGATGCTAAGGAATTTTTGAATGATATACAAGAAGTGCAACAACAAATTAGGCTAAATTTACAAATAGAAAGAGAGTAGTGTAATAATCTTGTAGACTTCAATTAAAGAGAAGGATTCCTAATAAGATGGGGTAATCATGTTTTACTTGCACAAGGAAAGACTTTTGATATGCACTTTCAATAAATTGAAGCAAAAAAAGTGGTCCTTGTCAGTTTCTTACATGGATTAATGAGAATGCATATTTAATAGAATTTCTTTAAGAATGTGATATCAATCATATATTTAATGTTAAAAATCTTTATCTCTATCTTGCAATCTTGGAGTATCTTCAAGATGAAAATGTGTTTGGAGACTAGATAAAATGTTTGTGGAAGAAAATGTATAAATAAATTAAGAAGATAGTAGAGAAAATAATTATTGTTATAAAGTCTAAGAAATATAAGATGTATTTTCAAAATGTAAATAATTACTTGATTTTGATAACACATATATCCCAAACGAGGATCTCATTAAATGAACAAAACTAGATTTAGTTGAAGTATAAGGTTTAAAATTTTAGAAAACATATCAAAGGGTCCTTGGTCTATTAGTGACGTAGTTAGTCTTTTAATGAGCCCACCAAAGATCAAGTCTTGCTGAGCACAATGCCTAGAGATACCCAACATGGAGAGTTAAAATAGTTGAGGCAGGGATCATGCCCTAGGTGACTTTGACAGCATGGGTGCCCCTTATTCATTGCTTCTTAAGTTGAAGGTGATCACTAGTTTAGTTGTATGCTTACTCATAATTTTAAATCTGCTATATGTTTCCTCCCAAACATATTGTTGTAGGCTTACTAATAATTTTAAATCTGCTATATGCTTCCTCCCAAGCATGAGCTGAAATGCTGACAATGTATGTAATCTAGTGCCTAATGAGTGTGCACTACTCATCAAAAAACAAAAAAATGGAAAAAGTCAAGAATAATGTGGACTAAGTAAATATGGCTAACATTATTAGTTTATTTTGAAAGAATAAATATGTTAATATTAGGGGCGGGTGACTGCCATAGAAAGTTAGGACTTTAGTTGCAATTATTTTTTCAATTTAAATTATGCATGTATTATGGTATGATTGTGGAATAAAATATAGTATTCTTTTTTTCGAATTTGGATGCTCATTTTTAATAAATGGTTGTTTTCCTTTGTTAAGGCATTTGATAAATTTTGCATATAGGAATAAATTTATTGATATCATTTCTCAACACTTGTCACTTACAAGGTAGAATTCTTGTCTCCACAAGGATAACCTCCCAAACCATTTGAATCTATTTCCCTGATGAGATTTTCCCTCCTAGACTCTATTGTAATACAAAGTTGGAGACCATTAGACATAAATCTATCAACTTGAGTTAAGAACCCAGATAATTTGAATTAAACTTTCTTGGAATAGCTGCTGTACTCTTTTTCTGTGTGTTGTTTTTTTGGTTTCCTTGAGTAGACTTAACATATATTACATTCACAACTTTCATGAGAGGATTTAATAGAACTGCTATAGATATAATAGTAAGCACCAAGTACTGGAGTTCATCACTAAAAATTTCTGAATGACTCTAAGCAAAGATTTTCGACACGTACTTTTTGCTACATCAAGATGACATTTGAGAGGTCAATCGATAACATTAGAGGTAAAGCATTGTGGATAAGAGTGGCTGTCTATAATGGTGGAATATCTCCATGAAGAAATTTGTAGTGAGATGAACATGTTCACAAGGTTTCAGTTTAAAATGACTCTTGGGGCATTTATGAAAAGTATTTTGTATGGTCAAATAGAAATGGATAAGAATCTAAAATGCACCAACAAATTTACAAATTTATGGGTAAGGGGAACACACCGGTGCATGTTTCGAAGCAAAATGTTTTTTTAATGAAAATATGTACATAGCAAAAAAATTCGTCATCCTTATTTCGCAATCATATACAATTCAATTTTCACATCATTTTCTCACATTATTTACTTGATGAGCTCAAGTGAAAGTAAAGAGGTTACAAATTTGTAATAATAAGAACCAATCTAAGAAAAACGTAAGTATGTTTGACTCTCAAAGTTTTATTCCTTGCTCAAATTATGTTTGGAATGACTGAAATGTCTGGCCAACAAGATTTCCCACTTCTCTAGTTAGTTCATTTTCAGTCATTTTTCCAAATTTTCAAACTTGGCATTGAGTGAGAATTTTGGATGTGTTTTTAGTAATGAATGTATACTATGTAGTGCACATGTCTATCCAATTGTAAGGCTGGTAGGCCATAAATTATATTCTGAGAGAATCTGAGAATGTGAGATGAAACAAAATGAGATTTATTTATAGTTTGTAGTTTATAGAGTTGGAGTTTTAAATAATTGTAGAATTTATTTTAATCATTTTATTATTTTTTAATAAAATAATAAATATATTACTCAAAATAAAATAGTACAATTATTAACAAAAAAACTGACTGTATGAAAACACCCTCCAAAACATCGCATTAAGCTAACAATCATAATTTAAGAACAATATTCAAAACCATAGAGATAACCAACTAAAATAAAAAAATATTAAACAATAAATATGAAAAGAACAGTTAAAAAAGGATCTCAATCATATAACTCTTAGATTGTAGTTTTGAGTGACAAACTATATTAAAATGTAAGTCCAGATCATCCCACATTATAAAATCTGCACATCTTCCTATTCTACTTCCAAACCCTGAGCTATATATATATATATATATATATATATATATATAAACATCGAAGGTTAAAAGAATAACGGTATGTTTATAATTGTTATAATTAATACTTGTGTACTAAAGTGTAGCCTCTCACCCTTCATTTATTTCTTTTGTTTATCACAACTGTATTAGAGCTTAAGGGAGCCCAATAAACAGCTTTATTTATGTCCTGCTGGAGAATATGCGAACACTAAATAGAAACATATAATCAAGAAACACGAAAAGCACGAATTCTGACGCATTGGTTTGTTAAAAATGTTTGCAGGGCTGAGATGTACATAATTGAAATTTACTGCTGGATCTTCTTCAATCTTAGGAAGTACTTTCAATTGAAATAATTATTACAATCAATTCTGTAAAATACAGTTTGAGCTCAATAAAGACACAACATGATGGACGAGAGATTGCAAATAAGGTACAAAAAACATGATGAACCATCGGGTGGCGTTCAACTCATGGGAGCCTGCACACACATTCTCATCATTGAATGTTTTGTTTGTAAGATAATAAAGAATTAATATTTAAAAATTAGATGACTTAAATTACCTAAGGTTGAGGCTCGTTTGAGAGAGATCTTGTTGAGTTGTAGCATCTGTTTCGGCCAATTTATCATTGAATTCTTTTGTCATGTCAAGATTAACGTCGCTTGCTTTGTGGCTTCTATCCAACTGTTTTAAGTTTAGAATTTAATTACGGTTAACCCCCCGAAAACAAAAACACTTTATCATGAGATGTCCATACGAAGACTTTCACCTCTCTACGAAGATTTGCGTTTTCCTCTTTCAATCTTTGTTCCTGAGTCACAAACAAATTATAAGCCATTGATGAATGTGATCATGACATAAAGAATACACATAACCTTTGTTTTTCAACAATTCAAATTTGAATACGACAAAACGTAGTTCACATGTTTCTATATATCTGATTTATGTTGGATAAAAACATCTTCAATATGTTAGCTTAACATAACTTAATAATATATAAATAATAAAAAAATAATTTTAGATATTAAAAAAAATTATTAAACAATGTAAAACGAAAGATTGTTAAGACAAAAATACACCAGCTTTTATTTATTATTGAAATAAGATACTCAGTTACAATTATATGGAGAGGTTTTAAAATATTTACATTAAATTGAGGCTAAGCCATTGGAAAAAAAGACTTAAATGACTATTGATGCACAATATAGGTACTTTCTATTTACAATATAGATACTTTCTATTCACTCTCTCCAACATTCCTAATTATTTTTAGATAATAATATCTAATCTAATTCAGGACTCTTGGAAGCGATTTGGGTTGATTTCCGACATTTTATTGGTCATTAACAGACGACAACATAAAGACAAAAAAATTAGAAAGATTAGAGGAATTATAAGAGGATATGCAATGCCATGGACAAAGGCAAGGAATTTCCCGTCCCTTGGGAATATCCATTAGACAAGTAGTAAATGGAGAAAAATATTCCAAACCCAAGCAAGAAGTAAGAGTTGTCATCAACGCAATAGGGAAAAAATGATGGAGGTAGAAAATTAGGGCAGAGTACTTGTATGCAAGCAGTAGAGGAAAAAATAGCAATAATAGTTAAGCCTTGGAATTTTTTGAGCAGTTACATTTTAGGGAGACGCTTTCCAACCCCATAAAGCAATGGGGACACAAAGAAAAATCAACTGCTTAAATTTTTTTGGCATTTTTTTGTGTCACTTGGAATCTCTCATTGAGTTTCCCTCCTAATTCTTCCTTCAAATAATCTATCCGGTATTCATGGTACCTTATTTTTGCTAATGCTAAGGTCTCTTATTTTGTCTCTGCAAATAAAAATAAAAAATCATGGGACCCTATTAGTGCTAATATACTCTATTATTTCTCTCCCATAACCACTCAAAATATTTATCTTACCCCTTGCATGGGACCACATCCTAAGCTAAAAGGAAAACAAAATCCATAAAAATGTGGGAAGCTTGTTGGAAAAAATCATGAAGTGCAAGATTTTGGAAGGTTAACTATCCATGGAGGAACTTTATTAGTGGACATAAAGGAACTGGAAGGTAAGGGGCGAACTAAAGCTCAAATCCTTCCCAAAAGGATATTTCATTGCGGTTTATTGAAATGAATTTGATCGACATCAAGTTTTTAGAGGGGAACTACATTTTTTTTTACTTGAAGAAATATTCATAAAGCATTAGCATTTAAAATTCAAACCCATGGAGGATATGCCTTCAACAAATCTGGTATGGATAAGGACGTACGATCTTCCGCAATAACTCTTGTTCAGGTCTGTAATCGACACCATTTCTAACTCCATCTCTAAACATATAGAAACTTCCAAACCATACCATAGAAAATCTCTTTTCATTTGTGCAAGAATCCTTGCAGAAATGGACCTTACTAAACCTCTCCCTACAAGTAGAATACTGAGAGTATGGATTCACACAAGCTTAGAGATGTTTCTTGAATACTAAAATGAAAGTGAAATGGACACGAGGAAAAGATCATAAAAACAACAAGATAAAAACCTCAACAACACTTACATCAAAAATGAGGAAATCGTAGATAGCAAAGGGAGTTTGAGTCTTAAAAGTCAAATCATAATGATAAGAGTGTTAAGATTGAATAAAGAAAGAGAAGGAAAAAAGGAAACGTAGGAAATAGAAAACTAAAAATCGCACATGAAATGTGTGATGGAAACGTCAAAGTGGATGCTTTTAAGAAGTTAAACTTGAGTGGGTGAAATTTCAGAGGAGGAAGTAGGGTGATGAAGGAGTTATCTAGGGAGAAAAAGTAAACTAGCGAGGAAAATGTGGCGGGGGGGGCATTGTATGAAACTCTTCTTTCTTACGACCAGACAAATATGAGCCACATGCCATCTTTGTCGATCATTTCAAAGAGAAGGGGTGTGGTGTGCAAGTTGTTGAGGCAACATATTTTGAATAGTGAACACTTTAAAGGGAATCTTCCATATGTTTGAATTTTGAGCTCTAAATATATAAGATACAGAAACTATGCATTTAAGGTTTCATATGTCATTTTATGGCACATTTGTGATCAGGGATTCAATTTAGTGATTAATGTAATAATCATGGATTCCACAAAACAACTATTTTGATGATGTCACCTTTTAATGACCATTGACACAAACTTGTTACCTTGCATTTCCACCAATGCATGTTAGGCACATCCGTTACTACTCCTATTTGGAAATGCCTATAAACATAAGTTATGTTTAAGACATTGACGAAAGAGAAATATTATTATTTACGTGCGTAGTTGATACCTCCTTCAATCATCTAGCTCATCCAAGGTTATAAATATGGTTTACAAAATATAATTTGGTTGAATGGTTGTTAGAAATTTCTCACATAAATTGTAATGCCCATTTTAAGGGATGAACCAAAAAAAATCACATAAACCCGAACTAAAATGTATTCTGAATTTTATACCAGCCAGCTATAAAGATGGAACAACAGTGCACAACGAACTTATTTTGGAAAAAAAACTATGAAAGATCAATAATTTATCAAAATATCACAATTAACAACATCTATAACATGTAGAAATTTTTTTGGAATATTTAAGGGAGAATATCATGTAAAAATCAATCACAAACATAATTGGAAATTAATTAATTAAAGTATCGCTCTCAAAAGTGATTGAAAATGAGGTCTCCAAACCCCAATAAATACCAAATAAGTGATAAATCAGCTTTATAAAGCTAGAAAAGTTTGAATAGCAACTAGAAATGCAAAAATGTGCCTTAGAAGGCACACAAACACACTCCTACTAGAGGCACCACCCTAGGAAAGCGTGTCAAAAGTGACAGAGAACCCTTTATATTCTTCTCCTTTAATGCCCTAGTTGCCCAACTATCAAGATTTTCTTCTTATTAGTCCTTAACACCACGAAATTAAAGAGTTTTCATTATTCAATATTCAAAAAGGAAGGGTTTCATACTTCTTGCTTGCCACACTAATCAATTTTCACCCTTAGGTGGATTGGAATACAATAACCAGCTCTAGAACCAAAGAGATGAAAGTATATTAGCTAGAAAAATGCCCAAGATGAGTCTATGTGACCCTTATATATCATGATGGTGGCACCGAGAATTTTTAAGGAGGAATTCCCCCAATAACAATCTCCTTTGAAGTGTATTTCAACTTTTAAGCTTATATTATAATCTCTCTAACCCAGTTGACATTCTTCAAAAGGGAAATACAAAAGATAAATATAATTATAATTACAAAGAGACTAAATATAATCCAATGGATTCCCATGTTCATCTTCTTCTCACCCATGGGAGGAAGAATGTTCAAGATGTCTTTAGTTGGATCATTCAAAAAAAATTACATTTCACTCCTCCCTTCCTGAAGTTGTTTTCCCTAAAGAAATTGTAAGCACCTTGATCCCAAACAAATATAAGGTTCTCTTTCTTTTTGTACCTACAAAAAAATCAAACCTATTAAATAAAAATAATCTTCCATCCATCCTCCCTTATTATTTGTAGCCATTATGATCAGATTCCTCTCATCAAACTTCATGTTTTCTCTTTTTGGATGATATACATCTATGCTATCAATGACACTGTTGTAGATAATTAATTTCCCTTTTAGAAGGAAATAGATAAGATTGAAATAAAATATAGGAGAGTTGACAATGACTACCCTTGGAATTAATATCTCTCCAACAATTGAGATACTTCCCTTTCCAATTAGGTAATTATTCCTCCCATCCTATCACAGCTATACCAAAGTATTTTTCCTTACAACTAGGGCATTTTCTATTACTACGGTAATTCAAAAGAGATACGAGTATACCTTCTTCTATTCATATGGTAAAGAAAAATAATTCATGCATCTTTTAACTTTCTCTCCATACATTTCCATGATGTTGATTGCCAAACTTGTGTTTGTAAATTCAGATATGATCCAAATTTTCTGAAATGCTAGTAAGGGATACAATTTAGTCCCCTTTTTCTTAACCTTGTCAACTTTCACCACCACGATTAGCAACTTAAATTATCCCTTTATAAATTTGTTTGGTGAATTAATTTATGCATTCCCAACTATAATTATGGTCTTCCAATGAGGTGATAAATGAAAAAGTGGACAATAATGATAGTACCCTTGCTTTTCTCCCATGAATTCATCCTTACACAAACCTTGGGTTCTAATTTATTTGTCTTCAACCGAGAATTCAAGTATTTTATTGGGGTGGTCGATGATGGGTTCCCCAAATAAATTAATCTATTGCATCCCAAGAACAAATTCTATCTCAGCTGAGACAAATAATTTAATGCAAAGTTTGTACCTATCCTTAGGAATAGTGATAGTTTTCCATTTGGTTATGGTGATCATGAAACCTTTATGACCAAACATACTCAGTCCCATCGTTCTTGAAAATTTACATTCAATGAACTTATGAATGGTACCATGAGATGCAAACACGGTGGCTTCTTAGTCACGAGGAAGACCCTTCACCTAGGATGATTGATAAGTATGTATGTATGTCATACACCAAAACAATAATGTTTCCCTTTCCCTATATACTCCTTAACTTAATCTCATACATGGAGCCATGGATCGTCCCTTTATCAATAAGAAAATCATAATTGTGATCCTTCTTTTGATGATCCTAATATAACAATGATGTAGCAAAAGAGGGCTGCAAGGAGTATCCATTGGGAATAGAACTACTAGGATTACCTTTCCCAAGAGTGAATTTTGACATTTTTATTACATCGGCGCATACCAAGGTGAATACACCTTAAGTACTAATTTTGAAATGAGTGATTATCATTTTAAGAAGTCACATAACAACACCCATACCTTTATCATGATGATATCTCACTAGTTGTGCCATAGGAATACAAAACACGCATGAGACATGATCATGCTTCCTAACTTTCTGTGCGTGATGAAAATATACCTGAACTAAATAAAAATTCAGCAAGTGAAATGAAATATTTGCATACAAGGGACTTCCCATGATGTCTTTATGATTTAGAATTTCTAATTTTAAATTGGAACTCTTCACTTGTATAATTTTTTCATCGAGTGAGATTTTTTTCTTCTTGCATTTTTTCAACAAAAAATGGTGCTTGTATTGGGTATCATACGGATTCTTGTTATGGATATTGAATATTTCTTGGAACAGTTTAGTCACTTCATTAAGTGCTTTCCCTAAATTGTGTCCTTTATGGAGAGTTTCTTCCAATCGTCTTGACCTCATTTAACTTGTTGAGGTACCCTCAATGCAACCATCATTGTTATCCAAAATTATTCCCTCGAATACATGTGTATCAAACATGGATTAATAACCAAAGAGGAAGCAGTTACCTTTGCATGCATAGTGTGGGTCTTGGAAAGATGATAATTTTTATCTATCAAATTTTAGTCCTTCCGCATAAATTGAAATTTGTCATGATGGATGCATAACTCATAGGTTTCATACAAGAGTTTATATACCCCTTACTACTCAATATTCTCTCTATTATTCCCACATTTGTGTCATACTATTTGGGATGATTAGCCTCATGTAATGTTAACTAGGAAAAAATAAATTTTGGATATGTTTGTTTCTTGGATTGTGATCTAAATACTCATTTCCATTTTCCTTAGATCCATCTACAATTGGTGCTTTAAATTTTTTCACTACCTCCATACCTTGTTCATATGTGTTTGAATGCCTTCATAGATCTTACTGAAGTCTAATCCATCATCATTTTTCTCTTCATTGACTATTGTGAGGACAACTGTAGTAGGCTAAGAGTGATTATGGGCACCCAGAAATGAGCTTTCTTTGTGGGTATAACTTCCAACAATTCCACCCCCATTTTCCTTCCAAAAATCTACTTTTTTCTACTATTATTCATATCTATGCAATAATTATATACCAAAAATTCATCTTCAAACAGTAAAACATTTTTACCTTGGGTTGCATGCTGATTAATCTCCTTCTCGTTCCTTGAGATGTGCTCCATGATTTATCCAAACCGTTGTGTCTTGATGGTGCTGTTTGTAAAATTAGTCAATAGATCCACCTTGGAAAGGGCGATGTTGCTTCTAGGGATTCCATGGGTTCCTCTTTCTCCATGATCAATAGCTGAGGTAGTTTGTCTATTTTATAAGGATGGGAATTTCAATCATTAAATATCAAAATTTAGAGTTTTGCTTCCTCTTCATCAAGTTTTATAGCCTCTTCTTTATTTTCCAACATGAATGGGATATTCTCCTGTAGGGTTGGGATATCCATCCCATGAATGTTTTTGTATGAATTGGGTCTTGGACCAAGTTCTAATTCCCACTTTAACTTTTCTCCATCCCACAAATTCAGAAAATGATAGGGCGTCACGAATAACTTCCGGAAGAGCCTTATACTCCTCATACCATGTGGAAATGTTGTCCATTTTTTATGGATGATTAATATTAACTTATTTTTAAGACATCCTTCCACCATTCATATCTTGAGTAATATGGATCAACTTAACCTTTTTTTTACAATCTTTCTTGACATAAGGCAAGACATTCAAATCTAGCATCATCAAAACAATTATCTATCATTTTATATTCTTGCATGAAAACCCTTAGGATGGCAAGACCGACACCCTGATACAACTGTAATATCTCTTTGTGGGGCTGAATTACAAAGAAATGAAATCACACAAACCTAAAATAAAATCTATTTTGAGTTTTATACCAGTCAACTAAAAAGATAGATCAACAGTGAAAAATAAACTTATTTTAGAACAAGAACTATGAAAGAGTATTAATTTATTAAAACATTGCCATTAACATCATCTACAACATGTAGAAACATTTTTTGAATATTTTAGGTAAAATATCACTAAAAACTCAATCAAAAACACAGATGGAAATTAATTAAGTAATAAAATAAGTAAAAATCTCAAAAGCCACAAAAAATGAGGCCTCCAAATCCCAATAAATGTACTAAATAAGTGATAGATCATGCTTATAAATTTAGAGAAGTCTGACTATCAACTTGAAATGCCAAAACATTCCCTATAAATCATCCAAATACACTTTTACCCAAGTCACCATCCTAGAAGAGGGTGCCAAAAGTGATGGAGATCCCTTGATATTCTTTTGTTTCAATTCCCTAGCTACCCAACTAAAAATATAGTCTTTTTATAAGTCCTTAACACCACCAAATTGGATTTTTCATTCTCCAACCTTCAACTAAGAAGGGTTTTGTCCTAATTTCTTGCCACAGTAATCAATTTTCCTCTTTAATGGATTAGAATAGACCAACCAACTCTAGAACGAAAGATATTAAAGTATATTAGCTAAAAACATGTCCAAATTTAGCCTATGCGACCCTTATATATCCTTATGGCGGCACCAAGAGCCTTTACAAAGAAATTTCCCAATGACTGACCTCCTTAGAAGCATATTTCATTTTTTAATATTATATTAAAAGGTGTCCAACCCAACAAACCTTCTTTAAAAAGTGAAATACAATTGTAAAATATAATTATTAATTAAAGAAATACTAAATATAATCCTCGAGGGCTTCCCTTGTTCATCTTCTTCTTGCCCATGGGAAGAAGAATAGGCCAAAAGCCTAGAATTCTATCAATTTGAGAAAGGGGACATTAGATCAATCTAGTTTTGAAAAATGACTATCAACATAATTTCTTGTTAAAATTAAAATTTAAACAATAGTTTTCCATTAAATTGTTTATAGATAATTCATTATTTGCCTATCTTTTTTTTGTATATAAGTGATGGTGTTTCCTTTTACAATATGTGTTTTGTGCATAGTTTGTAAATTGATTATTTTAAATGTAGGTACAATCATGACACATTTTGTAATGCCCGCTGGGCATCGGCTTCTTTTTTTTTTCTGCCTACCCTCCACTGCCACCTTGGCCTCCTCCCAACCACCCAACCTACCAAATTTTATGTCTGTCCTTGCATGAGGAGTGAGCAGAGTCCCGTTTTTCCTTTCCGTGATCTCTTTTTGATCCTCTATTCAATGCGTATGGGTCTGACATGATGGTTAGATGAAGCTACAAGCTAATGTACCAAGCTGTCCAACAACGTTGTTATCTGTTTAGTATCAATACATCCTCAATTCGAGATTCTCCTTCATGATATGGTTATCAAAATCGACTGTGACAGTGAGAGAGTTACCAGGAGATCTGGAGAAGGTTATTGCTGATATTCTCTATTGAATTCTTGTTTGTTCTACGATGTAACTCATGGAAGAGAATCTCATTGGCATGTATCTGTTTCATTTCAGTGTATCCATGAAGCACGATTTTCTTTGCTATTATACGAGCTTCCTCAACGAGTCACTAAGTTGGCAGGCATAAAGGTCTCTCGCTGCTCCTCTTGGCTTCCAATTGTTTAAGGTTTTTGATCCTTCCCAGTCGTAGTTTTTGAGCTCGAAGGAGAAGCCCACTCTTGGAGGTGCACGAATTAAGACCCGCAAATGGAATATTGCAGTTGCTTTGAACCCTACAGCATTTACGGATGAAGTGGTGGATACATAGCTGATTGCACACGATAAGGAGGTATATGATATTGCCTGGGGAGGAGTAGGATTTTTCGCTTTTGTTTCTGCTGATGGGTCTGTGAGAGTGTTTGATTTGAGGGACAAGGAGCATTCTGCTATCATAATGAAAGTTTACAACCTGATACTCCATTGCTTCGATTAGCATGGAACAAGTAGGATATAAGGTCTATGGCCACTATTTTGATGGATAGCTGTAAGGTGGTTTTCTTGGATATCAGGTATCCAACTGTGCCTTTTGCATAGCTTCAAAGGCATCAAGCTAGTGCGAATGCCCTTGTGTGGGCTCCTCACAGCCCCTGCCAGTTTTACACCGCTGGAGATGATGCGCAGGCACTCATATGGGAGCTGTCAGGTGCGAGTCAGCCCCTGGTGGAGGGTGGAGGCCCTGATCTGATAAAAGCTTACACAGCCTGGTACTATAAAGCTTGAAGATTCTAAATTTGAACCACAATGCCCTTTCTGGCACAATTCCTACCCGTTTCTTTCAACAATGCTCCTCCGCTCTCAGAGTCATTTCCCTGGCTTACAATACACTGCAAGGTACTGTTCCCGACACCGTAAGTTCATGCATCAGTTTAACAGCTTTGAACTTGTCTGACAATTATTTGTCTGGCTCTCTACCTCCAAAGATATGGTCTTTGACAAATTTGAGATCACTCGACCTGTCTTACAATGCCTTTGTTGGGATTGTTCCTGAGGGCGTTAGGGGTCTCACTAGTCTCAGAGAGATACATCTCAGTTCCAATAATTTTCCTAGTCCAATACCATCTGATTTAGGAGACTCCGCCCTTTTAAAAAATGTGGCACTAGCACAAGCTCGCAGAGCACTTTGGGTTAAGGGTAAAGCAGCTACATTGAAGCAATCTAGTGACTGGTCATCCTTAATTGAGGATACTAAGTCTAGGGAATAACAATACAGCAAAAGTAGAAGCTGGATCAATAGTTGCAATATTTGATCTTGGTACAGTCGGACTCGTGGTTGTAGATGGTGCTAAAATAGCGGGTGCTTCACGTGTTATTGGCATTGACATTAATTCTAAGAAATTTGAAAACTGCTAAGGATTTTGGAGTCACAGAGTTTGTTAATCCTAAAAATCATGATAAACCCATTTAGTAGGTGCTTCTTGATAGGACCGATGGAGGTGTTGACTATAGCTTTGAGTGTATTGGAAATGTTAGTATAATGCGAGCTGCTCCAGAGTGCTGTCATAAGGGTTGGGGGATGTCTGTTATTGTTGGTGTTGCAGCCTCTAGACAGGAGATTTCTACCTGACCTTTTCAGCTGGTTATAGGCCATGTATGGAAAGGAAATGCTTTTAGGTGGCTTCAAAAGTTGCTCTCAAGTACCATGGCTTGTTGAAAAATACATGAATAAGGAGATCAAGTTGACGAGTGCATTACACACAATTTGACACTAGACCAAATCAATGATGCATTTCATCTGATGCATGGTGGGATTTGCTTGCGAGTTGTACTGAAGATGAATGCCACTTCAGGAAATCTTTAATTGCATTGAATTCTATGTCAATATGTGAAGCCATAGGTGCTACATATTTATTATACATTTGAGGTAAGGAAAATATGACTTGGGAATGTTGTTGTTTTGGAATGGGTTGTTGAGGAGGCATAGGAAGTTGAAACAAATTTGAGTAACTTGGGTAAATCCATCTCCTCCAGCCTTGTGTAGATCACTTGTGTTTGTGGTAGCACGTATAGGGTATGTGAGTTGGTTGTCGAATCCCACAAGAAGTAGAAGCTCAAGGAAAGCAATAGTTGAGCACATGTGCATGGAGTCACTTCGAATACAACAATGCTCGTGAACTGTTTGACAAAAATCCTCTTTGATTGCATGGTCTCGTGGATCGTGAATGTGGATCGCTTAGAACTGGTGCACCCGGATTCCAGTACCTACAGTTCTTATGCTGACCCGTGCGGAGTCTATATGACCTGTTGAAGCTGGAGAAACAGGAAAGATATTTCTACACTTTTCTACTATTATTTTATTTAAAATTATTGTGAAATTGAACCACTTTTCCTTACATTGATTTGTCAGTTGGATGTCATGATGGGAGATTTCCCTTTCTGCTAGTTTCTTCTTGTTTTAGCTTTTATCATTGACAGTATGTGGGTCGAAAGGATGCGTGTGCCCTCTCCTTTGAATGTTATATTACTCGAATGATAGAACTTCGTCTGTTTGTTTATGTATTTATTCTTCTCTGCGATTGAGTTGTAAGTTATTATGTTGATCAAACTAGTATTTTCAATATCATGGAAGTAAGTTTACAATAACTATGAAACCCCCCTTCCTAGCACCCAAGTTTGTCCTTGACATTTTTGTTAGCTCCTTCAAAAATCCCTTTGATAACCTTATTGCATCGAGAAAGAAAGGTTGTAGGATTGTGTGAGCAATGCGTGGGCTAGCCAGCGTAGAGTTTTGGTATTAAAAGTGGTAGAATGAAAAGGTTTGTGTGCAATGTGTTTTTCCATCTCGCGTGTTTAGACTCTTATACTTTCTTTGATCTTGTTTCTAGGATTTTAAGGCCATCCTTAAGAAGTACCTTGACCATCCCTATCAACTTGAACCATTACTAGCTTTTTGAATCAACTAAGCTAGAGGGTTCATTGTGCGAATCCAGTACCTCATTGACACTAGAATAGTTTGTCTAATTCCCCCTCTCAGAATTATTGCTGGTGGCGCTCTTCTATTTTTTCTAACTTGCATTATTTGCTCCCTTGTAATGTTAATGCTATTAATTAATATTGGTTGTTTTTTTTTTATGCACGTAATTACCGTAATAGTTTGTGATGGAAATTTCGTTAAATGTGATTAACCTTCGGGAAAAACTCAACTTTCATTTGATAATCTTATGGATTCATAACGGAAGGTTTTGTTTTGATAATGTCACTTAGAAGTTATGTTTGTATCTTTGTGTGACGGTTGACTTTGTTACCAGGGGTTGCCTTAAGATATGGTTGTTTCGGGAAATGGATAATTTATTTTAAATTAATCAAACATTAGAATTGTTGTGGAAGTTTGCAAACCTTTAGTGTTATAAAATTGTTGATGACGTTATTGTATACTCTTGTTGGACGAAACCCCCCCTCCTTCTCTCGCGTGTTTGCTACTAGCCTGTGAGACTTTGAACCTTCCTGGATGATTGGTAGATCTCTTTATAATTAATGGTAAAAACTAGTATACTATGCCTTCACTTCAAAACTTATGTTGTGTGTATACTCTAATTGATTTCTGGTTCGAAACTCATTTATACATGACTTTTTGTGTTAAAATTTTGGAACCCGTGTTTCCCCTTTCTTGGGCCGACCAACTTTTGTATTTTTTAGAAATATATTATTTCAGCCTATGCGTTGGTATCCTTGATAAAATTCTAGATGGTTGGTCTATTTATATCAAATCTCAATCTTGTAATTATTGTTTAATTACTTACTTGATGGGAATTCTGTTTCTGCTAGATTGTTTGTTTTCTCCTTATAGGGCCAAGGGCCATTCTCATATGATTGTTACTCTCGTTACATTTTCTCTTGACTGAAGTACAAGGTCTTCTCCTTCTTTGATTGACATGTTATAGACCTTATTATAACTTGATGTGCTCGTGGTGTTTAGAGGTTTGACCCAAATTCTTGTAATAAAGTGCTTCTTTTCATGATATTGTTAGATAATAGTTATGGTGGTTTTGTGTAGCCTTATCTTGCTCAGTTCTCGTGAACTGACTCTTGTAGAAAATTTGCTATAGATGGATTTTGCGTGTAGATGAGGGATAGATTTGTAGACTTTTGCCATCAGCCTCAGTTGAGAAGTTCCTTTGCTCGAAACCTTTTTTATGTTGTTCAACTATTGTTAACGTCCAGTGGAAAGTTTAAAAGAGGATTATTGTCTTAGTATAATGTATTGTGGACTTGTCATCTGAACATTGGAAACCTTGCATTGTGTGCCCATCATTGAAATTTTAAGAAAATTTGGTTATTGTTGTTGAGTGACATTGTTGGAGTATCAGTAATTTAAGAATTGATGTAATCTTGTTTTGTTCATGTAAATGAGTGTTGCTACAACCTCGCCTTGAGAATAAATTTTGAGTTAAACCTTGACATGAATTAGTAATAAGGTGTCATAAGTAAACTAACATGGGATTGTTTTTAATACTCCAGGAAGTTAAATTAAAATTTATATTCAAATAAAGTAATGTAAGGGTCACCAAATTGAGAGCAAGAAATTCTTTAAGTAAACTAGGGCAGGACTATCATTGCAAGTAAAATTTATATCATGATAACCCTAGCTCCTCTAGGGAACATTATTCCTTTTACAGTGAAATTTGTAAAACGACCCTAAGGTGAAATGAATTGTTAGTGGTTTGAAGATGATAAGATTTAATAAGCCATAGAAAACAAACTGAAGGCCTCACCATCTTTCTCACCGCCTTTTGGAAAGTAAATTTTTACTCCTTGTTAATACTTTTAGTGAAGCCTAAGTAAAATCGTTAATAATTACGTATAAAACCCCAAACTCCAATTAAACCTTGGTAATAGCTAATGACGTCTTAAAGAGGAATTTAACTCGACCTTATCTCCTTAACTCTTTCCTAGGATACTTTGTAAGTCATCTTGATTTTGTTGAACGCGAATTCTTGTTGTAGCAAGGTAATGAGCAATTTTTAGTAATATAAGTATGGACAGATAGCCTTCTGGAATTAAATTAGTCCCTTATTAAATAATGGAACTAAACAACTAATTTTCGTAAAGTGAAGACTTTTAGTGAACTTATCTACAGTGTATAAGAAAGTAACTCTGTTGGCAAGATGAATTTGTGTGAATCATATATTGAATCTTTCTGAAAACATAAGTCATGAGTTAAAGGGTGTTATATCAAAATAAGTAACCTTCAATCATTCTTACTGTGGCTTGCCCTTTTTGTTAGAGTGTTCTGTCGTTGGACTTCTATGTTGTCTTTTCAAAAACAAAGAAAGGTGTATTATCCTTGGGGTGTGAACGTTTCCGTGCTGACCTTGTGGTCCTCCCCATAACAAGTGGTTCCTAGTGTTGGTTGTAACCTTGTGACGACATGTTGTGTCGTGTTATGGGTCAAGCAAGTCAAAAAAAATAAAAATTTATCATGTATTTCACTGTGTTGTTTGTGTCGTGATCATGGGTCGTTACACATTTTACATTCTAAGTTTGATGGGTTGGTTTCATTTTATAATTTAATTAAATTTGAGAGGTGATGAATTTGGGAAGATATTTTGAAATATCTCTAGAAGGTATGGTTATAATATTTTCCATATCGAGAAAAAAAGGGAGAGAATACTTCAGGGGAGGTGCATGGATATGATGAAATAAGTATTGAGTATCATGAGTCAAATTAATAAAAAAATTCCCCAATATTTACAATAAATAGTGTCTAAGCATTTGAACTTGAGGAAACAAAACATCGAAGAAGCAAGAGGGGCAATGAGGAATGGATTTTGAGGGAGGCTTAAATTTGTGGGGAATGTGTTAGGGTATCTATTGTGTAAATCTCTTATTTCTTATAACCTGACACATATCAACCACATGTCTTTTTAGGAAATCATTTGAAAGAGGAAGTATTTGTGGTGTGTAGGTCACTGAGGAAACATAATTTAGACAATGAATACTTCCAAGGGAAAGCTATATATGTTTGAATCCCACTCTCTACAAAGGTTAGATATGGAAAATTTTCTTTCAAGGTTCTGTATGTCGTTGATCTCATGTACTTTTTTTAATTTAGATCTCTCTTTAATGATTAAGGTATTGATCAAGGTTCTCCATCAATGACAGTCTTCATGGTTCTATCCTTCAATAAACATCAACAAAAAACATTGTACTTGCATTTTCCTTTATGTTTTTTAGGCACATCCACTGAGACTCCCATTTTGAAATTCGTATCAGTGTAGGTAATGTTTTTGTATAAAAAATGAGGAAAATTACTATTTGTATGTTCACCTTTCATGTCCTCGATCCTCTAGCTCATCCACGGTTATAAATATGGAAGGTTTTAATTTCTATATTATAATTTAGTGGATTGGCAATTAGAATTCACTTGCATTAGTCTAGATTGGAAAAAAATGATTATTAACGTAGTTACTTGTTAAAACATGTAAAATTTCAAGAACATTATTGTATAGTACTATTACTAGATAATTTGTTGTTGATCTATATTTTTTGTGTATATATAAGTGAAGGTGTCTACTTTTAGAATCTACAATTTGTGTATAGTTTCTTTTAAAAGGTTAATTATTTCAAACATAAAAATAAATGTGAAAATTTTAAATATTCTAAATTTGATAGGTTGGTTTAGTTTTATATTTTTTTATTTATGAGAGGTAACAACTTCGGGAAGATATTTGACATATATCTAGGTAATGTGATTGTAATATTTTCCATATCAAGGGGAAAAAAAGGAGAGAATATTTTAAGGGGTGATGTGCAAATATTCAAGGAAATAAATATTAAATAACATGAGTGAACTAATATATAATTGTATCGAGGTTAAGAATAATGTTATATTGTGTTATTTTTAAGGCATATGGAAGGGGAGCTAAATCAACGCCGTTATCTTATTTATTAGTTCTAGGGAGCCAACAAAAAGGCCTTAAATAACAGAAAGAAATGATATTTTTTTTTAGAAAATATTAAAAGAACGAACTTAGATCATTTTAAGTTTATTGTTTATGGCATCAAGTTTTTTTATCAAAAAATATTTAAGTTATTAGATAAGATTAAGACATAAATAGAAAGGTAGATATAAAAATGTGGGAATTACATACATGCATGCCCCACACTTGTTCTACAGCTTGGAGTTTTCCTATAAAAATAATATCTACCATCTATACTCCACTTTATCATATCAATCTCACTTGCATTATTCACATAAGTACAATTTATGCTTAAATGTGTTAAATTAAATAATGGGGAAAATCCAATAGGTTCTTGGCTGAAATCCCAACCACTATATTTATTTATTGTAGCACTTTAATGTAGCCTTCCTTCTATATTTTAAGATCGAATAAGTGCAAGATATCATGTAATACACAAACAATCATCAATAACTGATCCCTGCCAATAGTTAGTCATATGAGCAATAAGTAGATATTATATGAGGTATTTTCACTAATAAAACCATCAAAGTCTACCATGTAATGTCTAGGTGAAAAAGAGACTCCTTTTTCTCTTACATCAACATATGGTTTGTAAAAGATAGCACAAAATATTCCAAATGGCATTGGAATTAATAAGAACCAAAAATAAAATTGACAAGGGCTTTCCAATCAGTATCGTGTTGGAAACTCATGTTGGATATATATTTTTGTTGTTTGTTTAATATTACTATCACAAATTTCAAAGTGACCCAATAGAGAGGTGATAAAGAGATGAATGACAACATACCAAGAGAGATCTAAACCTTGAAGAAGATAATCTTGGAAAAATTTAGTGCCAACAAAACCAACACAAGGGAAAACATAACCAGAACAATTTAAAACACACACACACATAGAATATCTATATATTATATTTAAAATAAAAATTTCATACAATCAAAGTTGTTGCTCTATATATATATATATATATATATTTCTCTTCTTGTGTCCTTTCTCTTCTCTCTCTTCTTCGCTATTCAATTCCTTTGATTTGTTGCTCTATGATATTCTTTTTTGTGTATATATTGTTCTCCCTTTTCTTATTCTCTGTTATGATCCCCTTTCTATTATATTCCCTTCTCTTTATTATTTTCCTTCATGCTACGAAATATATATATATCCCCTTGTTATATTCTTCGTCATATATATATATATATATATATATATATATATATATATATATATATATATATATATATGGGGTTGGATTCGAGGTATATATCCAAAGCGGCTTAATCTGAGAGATTCACGTCCCCCATAAAAAAATGTTAGAGGGTCAATGAAAGGTTGCCATGTGGTTAGTGCTATAGAGAGGGATTCAAAATCTAACGATCACAAGGAATTAAGTGTGTGTCAGTTGTGAGATAGTTTGGAAGGAGGGAAGACATATTTGAACACAGCGTGGTGCTCAAGATTATCAACCCATAATAAATTCTGACACTCTCCCTTAACCTTGAGCCAAACAAAAAATAAAATTCATACAAAAACCTGATGATTAATTTTTGGAGCTAGGTGGTCCATTAATGAAACTCAAATTTTCTCTCAAATTCTCAATCTTTTCTTTTGATAAAGGCTTGGTAAAAATATTTCAACTATTTCATGAATAAAGTGATACCTAATTTCAATATGAATGCTTCTTCCATGGAAGACTAGAATCTTGTATAACGCAATAGAAGACATATTGTCACAGAAAATAATGGAACCTCCTTATTGTTCTTCATGAAAATATGAGAGGATTCTTATTAACCATATCATCTAATAAGTGACTGAGGTTTTTACAATATACTCTGCTTCAGTTGTATATAATGAAAAAACTAACTATTTCTTTGAAGCCCTTGAAATGTCTCCTGACCCAACATTCAACACAGATCTAGATGTGTTTTTTCCATCATCTAGGCTTCCTAGCCAATCATTAGCTATGTATCCAACTAACTACAAATAATTATCGATAGCACATTAAATTCCATAATTTATCCTGCCATTCACATACCTCAAAATACACTTTATTGGTTGTATGTTTTTCTCATTTGGAGTATCCATGAATCTAGAAATCATACTAACTACATACATTATATCAGGTCTAGTTGTATTCAAATACATCAAGCTTCCTACCATGCTTTTGTATCTTGTAGGATTCACATTGCCTATGCAATCATCTTTCGTTAATTTTATAGTTATTTTAGTTGGTGTAGAAGTTGTTTTTCTCTTTAACATTATGAATCTTTGCAAAATTTCCTTTTCATACTTTACTTGAGAAACAAATATGCCATGCTTTATTTACTTGACCTCAATTCCAAGAAAGTACTTCAACAATCCCGAATCAGTCATCTCAAACTCCATTTTCATGGCTGATTTGAATTCATTTATGATCTTGTTTACATTTCCAGTGAAGATTAAATGATCTACATACAAAAAAAATTTCAAAATCTCACAATCCTTGCTTCCTTTGATGTAGATTGTGGGATCACTACTTCTTTTTCTTAATCCATTTCTAATCAAATAAGATTATATCCTATTGTACCATGCCCTTGGTGATTTTTTGAGTCCATACAATGTTTTCTTCAAATTGTACACTTTCCTCTCATGTCATGGAATCTCATAACCTGGTGGTTGTCCCACATATACCTATTCTTCAAAAAAAACATTCAAGAAATATTATTTGACATCCATTTAATGAATTTTCCACTTGTAATCATGAGCAACTATGGTAATGATTGTTCTCACAGTTTCTATCCTTGCCACTGGAGCAAATGTTTCATTATAATTACATCCAGACCTTTAGTTGTAGCCTTTGACAACTAGCCTTTGCTTATGTCTTTCAATATTACCTTTGGGAGTAGTCTTTGATTTATAAACCCACTTGACTCCAATGACTTCCTTTCCCACTGAAATGTCTACTAACTCCCATGTTGCATTCTTCTCTATTGCATGCATTTCTTCATCCATTGCTTCACACCATTTATTATTTTTAATTGTTTCCTAAAAAAGAATAGGAAAAGATGCTGAAAGTAAGAAAAGAAAAACCATTTCATCTTCATTTTCATCATACCTTGACTACTTATAAATATCTTTTACACTCCTCATTTGACCTTGGTGCTGAATTGAATCAGATGATGATGAAAATGCCTCATTTTCTAGTCCTTGCATGCTTGGTTGGCTACTGACATTTGAAGTATCACCCATTTGTGAAATGGGTGCCCAACAAGTTACATTTTTTACTCTACCATCTATTGTTTCATCATCAATGATAGGTGCATTTGGATTTGTTTGTGGCTTTTACACTTCTTTTACATCTCCCCAAGATGCTTCTCAATGAATTGAACATCCCAACTATTTTTTATCTCCTTTGTGATTAGATTGTATACTCTAGAATATTTATATTGCTCACTATATATAATGTAAATGCACCTCTCTCCTCTATTATCCTACTTTTATGTTCTTTTCTTTGGCATGTGTATATGCTACACACCCAAAAAATCTCAAGTGCTCAACACTTGGATTTCTTACACTCCATGCTTCTTGAGGTAAAATGTTCCTCACACATTTTGTAGGACATCTATTCAACAAATATATTGTTGTTACAACTACTTCAACCCAGTATTCATCAACCAATCCTCTTTCTTTGATCATTTTTCTTTCCATTTCTTGAATGGTACAATTTTTCCTCTTAGCTACACCATTTTTCTGCAATGTATACCTTGCTGTAATTTTTTTCTTGATCCCATGATCCTTACAAAAGTGTAAAAATAGATTTGATAAATACTCTCCCCCTCTATCCATTATTAATGTATTTATATAATGGTCACTGCGCTTCTCAACCATAGTCTTAAATTTCTTAAATACTTCAAATGTCTCTAATGCTAAATTTATCTACTAAAGTAATGAAATATTAACTTTTATACATTGAGGGAGTCTTCATGGGACCACACAACTCTAAATGTATTAGCTTTAGAGGCTATCTTGCTCTCCAAGATTTACTTGAGGGAAAAGCATTTCTATGTTCCTTCCCTAATATGGAGGCCTCACATACTTTATCTAGTTCTTCAATGTGGGAAAGTCCTCTAGCTATTTGTTTATTGTAAATAACATGAAATCCACAAAATCTCAAATGTCCATATCTGAGGTGTCAAATAGTAGATTGATGAATGGATATTGTTTTGAAAGTTGATGCACTTCCACTCTTCATCCTCAAAGGAAACATTCTATTTTATTCTATCTTCATTGTTGCAATTAGCTTGCTACTTCCACTTCTATCATATACATTGCATTCTCCATTATAAAACTTCACATTCTATCCTTTCTAGATAAGTTGCCCAATAATAAGAAGATTATACTTCAATCCTAGAACATAGAAGGCATATTGAATCTTCCTCTTGTCTCCTTATTTTGTGACAATGGATACACTACCTTTATCCACAATAGGAACCTTGTCATTTTTTCCCATCTTCACTTCAGATATGATTTCTTCATCCATGTTATTGAACATTTCCTTATTTCCACACATATGGTTATTACATGCACTATACAAATACCATATTTTTTTGTTTTCTTTATCAGCTATATTTCAAGTTAGAAATAGAGTTCCACTCTTTTTATTCTTTTTAGGTTCAACATCTTGAATATGGATCTTGTCTCCTTATTTGGTGAGAATGGATACACTACCTTTACCCATCACAGGAACCTTGTCGATTGTTCCTATCTTGACTTCAGATCTTATTGCTTCATATATGTTATTGAACATTTCCTTATTTCCACACATATGGTTGTTGCGTGCACCATTAAAATACCATATTTTTTTGTTTCCTTTCTCAGCTATATTTCAAGATAGGAACAAAGTTCCACTCTTTTTATTTTTTTCAGGTTCAACTTATTTTTCTTTAGAGAATATTGCATTATGATTTATGAAATCATATTCTTTCTTTTTGCATTCACTAGCATAATGTCAGAAATTTTTTCACTAACATCATTTTACATTCGATTTATCATACCTTTGTGAAGAACCACCTCTGGAAGTTTTATTTTTCCTTCCTCTTCCTCTTGCTTGTGGATCTTGATGATTGTGTGTTCTACCTTCTTTTTGGTTGCTAAATCTTCCTCTTACTTTGTTTTAGGATCTTGTCCCCCTACGTCTAACATTTGTGTTTGTATTGAAGGCTTGTTCATTGCAGGAGCTTGTTCTCCTACTCATCCTCTATTCATGGGTTTGCAAGGAACACATTAACTCATGAACTATAAATTGTCTCAAGTATTTAAACTCCTCTATTACAACCACAACATGATGAAATATGGTTGTAATGCTCGTCATTACCTTCTCTATTATCCTACGATATTCAATAGCATCTCCATTAGTCCTCATTTGTTTGACTATGGTCAATGTTCATGTGAAAAAATCATTTATTGATTTTGATTCTTTCGTTATAAGAGTTTCAAAATCTCTCCTCAACATCTCCAATGTGACTACCTTCACCTTGTTAATTCCTTGATAAATAGTTTGCAAGGTATCCCAAGATTTTTGAGAGTTTATAGCTGTTATTATCCTTGGGAAAACTGAATCATTAGAAATCACAAGCACTGAGGGGAGGGGGTGAATCAGTGCAGATCAAAACTTTAAAAAAACTTAAAAATAAAGTTGATTATAGAAAAAATGTTGTAACATGAATGTATAATCAAGCATACACAAGATGGTGATAGCTTATAACTGAAAATTTATAGTGAGAAACCGATTAAGGGAAAAAAACCACATTGAAACCAAGGATTTATTAGGAACACCAATTCCAAACCTTACAATAATCTTGGTTTTGTTTAGAACCCATTCAACTTATGAAGCACCCACTTCAGAATCTTGAATCACCCATTTGAAGAAAGATTAGCACCCACTCAACTAGTTTAACGAGATGCAACTTATAAGGAGCACCCACCCCTTATGATTTTAATACCCACTTAGAAATATATTACAAACAATTTGATCATATAGTTCCTATATTCCTTATACAATGGATTATGTTTACCTTTCTATTGGTTTCATAACACACTCTCCAAGTTCATATATCTAGCTCTCTCCTTTTTTCTCAATCCTTCAAGCATTTATCTTATATGATTCTCTATTTCTGAAAAAGTCTTATACACTCATAAAATTTTCATTTTATAACTCTCTCTCTCTCTCTCTCTGTGCAACCCCTTCAATTCGAGTGCACCCTTGCACTTTTGATCAACAACATTATCATTCTTAATATTTTTTTTAAATAGACAAGTAAAAATTCTTTTCCTGATTTATGGTTTTTTGTTTTTTAATATTCTACACATGTATGGGTGAACACGGAAGGTTACAAGACTATTTCTTGAAAATATCTTTAGTTCCACTATCCTACATGACTTTCTCAACATTCAAATGAAGACATTTCACAAGTTTCTCTTTTTTGAAATTTTTTTGTACCTGAAAAATTAGATTTTTGTATTTCATAGGATAGAGGATGAATCCGCCTTTTCAAATACTCAAAAACTTTGAAAATCTGAATTCTTGGAGTGAAAGTTATCTCAATGTGGCTATAGGGGGTTCATGGAGCACTGAGTTCTGAAATATAAATGACATTCCACACTTATAAGCCTTTATAATCTTCTAAATCCTTTCCTTTTTCATCCCTTTAAAAATAAACAATTTCAGATTACGGGGGAACAATAGGTACAACGGAACTTGGGCCTTCTAGACTATGTTCTTCTTCACCCCTTACTATCCGCACTTTACCCCATTTCTTTGGTTTACAGATTAAAATATATTGCAGGGAACTTGGGTTTGTGTAGTCCATTTTCCACTTGGTCCATTTGGGCCCACATCCTTCTCATGTACCACAATGAATTATTTCCTTTGTGTTACGGTTCTACTTACAGAGAACTTAAGTTCCCATGGAACATGTTCCACCTGCATCCTATTTTTCTGACTCCTCTCCCCACATTCTCATTCTTCTAATTTGTTTTGTGCCTCACATAGAACACTTTCCCAAAAGGAATAGTACCATGTGGGCCCTCTATGCCCACATTGATCTCTTGACCTAAAATACTCTTAACTCATTTGTATTTCATCCTGAATTGCTTTAGAGGGAAAACATGTTCTCATAGAACTTTTTCCTTCTGCACGCTTTGTCCCCGATTCACTCACCTGATCTGCACAACACTTAATCCTTTATCCAGTGGCTCCAAGACCCTTGTGGGGAACTCGTGTTCCTAGGGAACTAGTTCCATCCGCACTACTAATGTCCATAATACACTAGAAAAGGAAAAATACATAAATTTCTCCATTTTTTTATAAGTACCATGATATTTTTCTTTTAACTTAGATACTTTGTGAGCACTTAAGACATATGTAAATGAATTTTAGACCTAAATCAGCTGACTCAAATGTACTAGCCTTTTAAATACTTTTAGCGGACTCCTATCTCATTATCGAAGCCTATAGAGTCCTGAACACACCCTAAATCATCCTAAAATCATTGAAAACCATAAAAGCACTTAATATCCATCAATGCCATCATCTTGCCCTGGTTAAACCTTCTCACTTTCCTTCTTTATCTGAAACTAGAATTAGTCCCGAGCTTTCTAAAACTTCATGAGTTGATCATGAAGAATAGTTACAGACTTGTTAACACCTAAATGACCATGTCTGACCTTGGGAAGTCTTCATATCGGTCTGTATAGAACCCTCAACACACACCTTGACCATGGAATTACTGAGGATGCACTAGCAATCAACATTCAATTTCACAGTTCAGACCTTTTTGCCATCAATTCGACTTGACATCAATGACAACACTAATGACGAGGGTTCAACGAACTCCCCTTTGTTATTGATGGAAACATACTCAAAACATTTTATGGAAAAAATATTTTTAAACTGGTTTCTAACTACACTCTCTCCCCCTTTGACATCTATGACAAGGGCTAAACATGCAACACCATGAACAATATATAAGTAATATTGATTAGCCATTATCTTACCTTTGATTGTGCTTCTCTTTTGACTGATAGGGTAAAATATGATGCATAATCCTACTTAACACCTTTTGACTTGGACTAAAAAAAAGATCTCCTTGTCCACAAGCTCCCCCTTGGACTGTATTTCTTCTTCTCTGATACAAATCATCAACAAAAATTATTCCATTTGACTTGCTAAGATCTTCAACAGGGCTCCCCCCTGAGTTGATATACTTCATGATCTTTGTTTTATTGCAAATGCATACTCACATTATCAAAACTGCTCCCTGTGACATAAGGCATTTTAACTACATGCACTTATTGAAATTTTTACATACTGAGACCTGTTATCTCTCAAAAGTTCACCCTGTAGAGAGATGTATGCATGTTTTATAAGCTTGCACAAATGATCTCTCTCTTTCATAGATACAATGGGAACACCTCAGGTCTGTGGGTATACCTATTTTGAGGTGAGTCTCTGGTATCAAGGTTTGTTCCTTATTGGTGTATCCTAAACTACTTTCTGAGAGTTTGAGGGGTAAAGATAACTGAAAAGATGATTAAAACTAAGGTGATACACCAAATTTGTATGAGGGATTTGACTGAGTATATGCACAACTGATCTGTGAAGGATTCTTGATGCACAAACCAATAGTTTTTCTACATAATATTTAAGGGAAAATCACTTGATTATACTAAGTGAGGATCACAACAATACTAATAAGTTAACATGCACATTAAAATTTAAGCAGAAAGCACTGAAATTTGTAGCAGGGTAACTTGGTTGATCTGGAAATTTGCATTCACAAGATTAATATAACATACACAAGACTACAAAGTAACTTGGAAAGGTAGAAAACACTTCACACTCAGAGGGAAAAACTAGAAAAATTTGCTTCAGTACTCATATATCTAAAATTTCTTGAGGAAGGATCACTTGTTCTTTGCAAAGGCACATAATATATAGCAAAATAAACCTTCCCACCCTTCCTAAAATAGACTAAGGTTGTACTCGCCCATGCATCCTAATTTTATCCTTTATTTAATAATAAATAAAGGGATAAGATAATACAAACTAGAGTATGCAATTAAAAATAGGCATTAATAGCCTTGTTTACAATGTAGTCAAACTGAAGTTAACTGTTCTATTTTTAAGAAAAGAATGGGTGAATAATTTTCTAATAATAAAATTGCTTGCTAGGAAAGTCTCCCTCCTTTGAGCATGCAAATTCATCTTCTTCTCTGTTTTGTCTTCTTATGAAGCATGCAAGAAATACAACTCTCTACCTATGAGCAAATAATTACAACACTTAGTAATATTTGAAAAATTAATTCATCCAAACATTAATCCTGATTAGGACGACCTTTTTCTCTGATGTTGAAACTTTTCCTGAGTGGTCACATGAGTGACACTTTGCAACTCCACTCCAACCTCCTTGCGGGGACCACCTTTAACTCACTTGGTTGGACACCTTGGTGTACTTTAGAATATAAAATGGCATGTTTTAAAGACACATGGGGAACTTGTAATAGTTATCACCATATAATATTTGACCACCTTTGATAACATATATGGATCTTATAATATTCAGCCACTTTTGAATATTGTTTCTTTGTTGGCTTCTACATTTGAAAGGACCCAATGATTATACCTAAAAGACTAACCTTTTAGGTGATCATGCCGGCATGTATGGCTGGATTTATTTGTTTTGGATCAACTATAGTCAGACTCTACAAGTCATAATGCAATAATAATTTGAAAGACACGTGGGCTGGCCCCTTCCCACGGTGACTCACCCCTCCATGCATTTGTCGGTGGTGATTTAACCTGTGTCGAGTTTGCTTTGATATTGGTGATGGAAACTGGGACATTGATCTTTTACCTGTGATTTTCGATGCCATTGATCTCTTACCCGTGATTAGGGTTTAGGCTTTGCATTTAAAACGGTTGGTAGGGACTAACTGTGGTTGGTTGCTTTGAATTCGGTGAACATTCACCAGCTGTTGATCTTTGTACCTAGATGAAGGTTGGTTTTCGATGCTTGACACTTGGTTAGGTTTCATTAACTCTACTCTCGAGTTGGTATGGTAAAAGGAAACTTAAACCTGATGATCATTTCATTCAAAATTTTGTGAAGCGGGTGAAGCCCTGGAAAAATTTCTTTCGACACCATGGTTGAAACTTATCAAGCTTGGTTCAATCCATTTTTTGGCCTTCTTGGCCTTTGAGCATCTGTATACTCAGTCTTTTGCTCTGTAAGAGTTTTCTGAGTAAGATCTGGTCGATCTTTTTAATAGTTATCATTGTCTTTAAGCTTGGATTTTCTGAGGTTTCTCTGACTTCTGGTTGCCATAGTTGTTCTCTTGGAGCTCGTTTCTGTGCAACAGTGAATACATACTTGTACAACTTTGGTTCTTGACTGTTTTTAACAGCTCTGGTTAGAATTTGTGGCTCCTTTAATCTCAAGGATTCGGCCATTACCATTTGAAACTTCTTTTGACCACAGTTTAGAGGTAACTCTGGATTCACCCTTTTTATGAAAGGCTCAGTAGTATGAATACTCTGTTTTTCTTGATATTGATAAGCTTGTGTCACCATAACTTTCTTGGTTATTATTGTTATCTTTCTTCGAACCGACTGTGGAGGGTTTGCTAGATAGTTTATGTTCTGGGTATTCCATATTTTGCTTTGCTATCTCTGGATCTAGATTTTTCATTGAAATTTTTATCTGTATATCTTTGAGGGCATGTGTTTTCCTTGTATTTTGACTTCTCTAGCCTTAAAATGGTGACTGTAGGTGTATGTTGGTTACAAAATCTACTCATACCCTAATTAAGATCTTTCCAAAGACAAACCAGAAATTTAAATCTTTAATCGAGAGGTCTCATATTGTATTCTATTTTTCTGATTTGTGCATTCTATACCTTTGATAGTCACTCCACTTAGTCTTCTCTGTGATTTCTTTACTTTATCCTCAACGGCCATGTGGTTTTATCGCCATTGTATGATTATAGGGGTTTTGATATGGACTTCTTCTAAAACCTGTCCAGTTTCCTATAGATGGCTACCATTTTCCTTCATGAAGCTCGGCCTTTTCCTGAGTTTCCTCATTCTGAGACTTGACTTTCTTCCTTTTTGAGATTTTATTTGAAGTAGCCACCATTTTGATCAATTCGAACTCTGTACCGTGTTATTCCTTGATACATTCCTTGGAGGCTATTTTTGAATACATGTATCTTCCATTTTTGTAGCTCTTCAAGTTGTATTAATATAAAATGCTATTCCAAGATTGCCTTCATTAAGAAAATTTTGTTCTTTGGCTGAGAGTAGCTTCTTTGATTACAGTCTTGAGTTATACTCATCTCTTTTAATTTGAGCCTGAAATGATATACCTGTTCTGAATAGATAATTACACTTTAGATTTGGGTTATTGTGACTTTTGTAACTCTGAATTTGTTATAATGATGAAATTTCCTTTTACTTATCATTCGGAACTGGAACAATGGCTTCACTTTGATATCTTCTTTTTCTTATCTCATTTCCTGTACCTTGTGAATCCTTCAAACTCAGAAATTAGTTTTTCCATCATCCTGGGACTGCAATATATAGTTATTTTGAAGAAAATAAAGTGTTATCTTGCTCGAAACTATATCAGTATGTTTGACTCTTCTGCAACTCTTTGACTTGGATATGAGAGCCATTTGTATGGTTATTTGCCTTGTATTCTAAAGATGATGATCTGATGCACAATTTAACCTTTCTACTCCAAGTTTAATCTTTTCCTCGAATAGGTAATGAAGTTCTACATGCTTGCCTTATTGTTCTTGTTAGTATAAAATATTGTTTACCTATTGTAACACCATTTTCAGGCATAAGCCTTGATTCAAATACTTTATTCTGTTACTTTCACTACATTTCTTTATTTTTTGTTTGGATATAGATGCTGGAAATTTGTAAATGTTGATTTTATAAGGCGAAGCCCTGTCAAATTTTTTCCAGAATTATCTCTCTTCCAAAACATTTTCAACCTGGTCATGTTCCTTGCCTGCAAGTATCCCCTCTATTATGAAAAAGTTGAGCTCATGAATACTTGTAGCTTAATCTGGTCTTTTCTTGTATGGCTACTATATGATGATCATTCATGCACTTTGTATCTTCTGTAGCTTACTTTAAATTGTTCCTGTATCTACTTTTAATGTCATCATGAGATAGATTCTTTTGTTCACCTATAATGGCTTTTGTTTATGTTGTAGATGAGTACTTCCTTGCTTGAATGGATGTACTTCATTGATATTGTAGTAATTATGTGCTCTCATATCTACTTTATTTTGAAAATTGCAACTTAGAAAAGCTGAAATTTCTAAGATTATCTTGGAATTTCATTTCCCTTTAGCTGTTGTGGCATAAAGAATTTATTTTTCTACATTATATACTGTATTTCCTTTCATTACAACTTTGATATGTATGTTGAAAAATATGAAATGTTGATTTTACATGGCGAAGCCCTAGAAAAATTTTCGCAGAATCTTCTCTCTCATCCTATTTCAGATGTAACCCTTTTTGCTTTTAGCTTCAACTTGTTGAAATCTGATTCTCTCTCTTCTTTGCAAACAAAAAAAAAAATACTTTTTTCATTCATTCTCTCTTCTGAGCTCTAACCTCTTCCATTTGTAGAACATTTAATGAATTTTGAGTTACACTTTCCCTTCTTCTTAGCTTGTACTTGTGACTTATTTATTTCTCTCTTTTGCTACAACCTGTACCTGCACACTTAGGAAAACAGTTAGGAAATATTTTGGCCTTTTGGCCTCTCTTATGTCCATATTTTCTTCTTTCTTTTCACTTATCGCATGCATGCAGTTTGTCCTTCGAGTATAATGCATCTCCTATTTAGGGGAAGATTCATATGCATGAAGTGAGATAGTGTAGGAATATGGTTTGATCCCTGAGCTCGTAACTGGTGGTTGACTTATTTTTGATTTTTAGGTACCATGACTTGAGGGTGAAGGAGCTGGCAAGGAGATTCTCTGCACAACAAAGAATATACAAGGAAATGATGGGTTCACCCTCATACTCCTTAGCTTTCTTCTTCATGCATGTGTATCTTTCTTTTCAGTAGATGTACTTTACCTTTCAGTTACATCTCATGGGTTGTGTGGGAAACATTTGACTATCCTTGTGATTAAAGCATTGAAGTGTGTAAATGAGTTGTATATTTCTTTCTGCATTTTTGTTTTCTCTATATATTGTATATTGAACTAAACAATTGAGTAACATAATTAAATGTCTTAATCATGAAGGAAAGAACACTGAATGGAACTTGTAACATTCAGTAATGAACTCTAATTTCCTGTTATCTGTACTTATGTTTGCTATTCAAAAACTATACACTTCACCTACTCTGCGATTAGATGTCCTCATCAAGACAACACAACTGTCCTTTGGGGCTTGTGTTCTTTTGCTGAGGATAGTCATAAAATTGTAGACTATGTGATTTGTTACATTTTGTAACAACACACATAGCTACAGATTTCATGTAATCTTTTAAATAAATCAACAACAATGACATAATTTGATGTGATCTCCCCTTGCTTAGGTATACTTCACCTATTCTGTCCATTGTAACAAAGTTTCAAGTTTCCCATTTTTGCATGAGTATAAAAATTGTCAACATTTCTGGTGATCCTACGGGGAAAGCTACCTACTAGCTTATATCCCAGTGCCTTGCTCTTTTCCATTGGGCATGGATTCTGAAGCATATAACCAAAATCTTCCTTTTGGAAAGGTCCAACCCTTCTAAAACAAACTAAAGCTAGGAAAGGATCTGGTAAACCAGACCACGTGCACAAATGCACTTATTGAATTTAAAAATGATGCAATGTGTAGAAATTGCACTTATTGAATGGAAATCCTACTCTAACAATCACTATAATATTTTCAATAACAGTGTTTGAGAAACATACCATTCAAAGGAATGGGAAGTTCCTCTCCATTCAGCTTCAAAAGTTGAAAAGTGTTGTGTTCCTTGCAAGCTAAAATCATGTAAGGACTACTCCAGACTGTATCAAACTTAGAGTGTCTTCCTAGCTTTGCACAATCAACATCCCACTTTAACAAAATATCTCCTTCATTGAAGACTCTGAATTTGGATTTCTTGTCAAAATTCTTTTTGATTTGTTCCTAATTCTTTTCCATATTTAAATGAGCTTGATTTCTTAGCTCTTGTAATTCCATTAACTCTACATAACAAACCTACAATAGTTCATTCTCAAGTAGCTCCATTTGATGCAGCAAATCTAATGTGGGTAACTCAACTTAAATAGGCATTCTTACTTCTTTTCCATACACAAGCTTGTATGGTGAATTTCCAACTGATCTTTTAGGAGTCACTTTGTCGGCCCAAAGTACAGAATTCAACATTAGATGCCAAACTCTTTGATTATCCTTGAGTGTCCTTCAGATGATTCTTAATAGATTCTTGTTAGTACTTTCAGCTAAGCCATTACCTTGTGGGTAATAATTAGATGAAGAAATCAAATATATTCCATGCTTGACAACCCAATTTGTTACCTTTGCACCTGTCATCACCAATCCGGCACTATGATAATTCTTCACCGGGAACTCCTCGTGCTATGATTATTTACTAATGCACAGCCTTTAGTTTGGTGGATGTAATCTGGAAACGAAAAAACAACCGAACACAAGAATACCATCGACTATGATAAGACGGAATGATGACAAATCTGAAATATCAAAGTAAATTATAATATTAACATGAAATTGTTACAATCTCACCCATGAGGTACTTCAATAGGACTATGGGAGAAACTTTACAATTACACCTCTCGATGGCTTCTTCAACACACCTTTAACTGATGGCTTCCTTTGCACACTTCCTACAATATTTCTCACTACTTCTTTCTATGCTAAATGAGGGGGGTGGCCTCTCTATTTATAGAACTTCCAGGCTTATCCATCCTATCTCTAAGATAGGATAAGAAATCCACTCTGACGAATCATATTCCATACCTTAACTCTTCTCTGTACATGTAAGCTTATCTCTTAAGATAAGATAAATGTTATCATTTTACATGGGTTCCACATTTTTAGACTTTTTACAAATAAAATACACAAAATATTTATGACCTCACTCCTTGTCCTTATTACCAATATAATATTTCTAATTCCTAATCATGTAGACCCTACTTCTCTAATTACCCAAACTTTGACATTTTAACATTACCGGACCACTTACGACAAATATTTACTTTTTACAACATTCCTATTTTACTTTGACTGTTACCGTACTCCACATTATTGGCGACACCGTATTGACGGTGCCGTTATCTTCTATCAGACGCTACTACTAATTATACTTAACAACATCCTATTCCTAATACATACATTAATGAAATAGAAATTATGAAGGAAAATTTTAGTGTCGACATCTCCCCCCTTCCTAGCTTCTACTCCGTCCTCGGAGTAGACTATTCTGGTGCTTGGAAAATCTTCAACTTGTCGTAGTTGACCCATTTCGTAATGGGAGTGCCATCCAATTCCTCTAGTTAGTATGTACCATTTTCATGCACAGCTGCTATTTTATAGGGCCCCATCCATTTTGGAAGAAATTTTCTCTGTCTTCTTTTTTTGTATCTGGAATCATATACTAGGACCAAGTCATTCACATGAAATGGAGACCACCAGATCTTTTGATCAAAGTATTTCTTCTGCTTCATTTCCTTCTTATGGCTTGTATCCTTTGCTATTTCCCTCATTTCCTCTAGCAAATGAAGATGTACCAACCTTTCTTTTACTGAATCACTTTCATCCATCCTTTCATTTTTCATAACTCTCACAGTGGGAATATCAAACTCAATAGGAAGAACTGGATCAATGCCATAGGCCAACTGAAATGGGGAGTATCCTGTTGCTGACTTTGATGTTGCCCTATATGCCCAAAATGCTGCATGAATCCTTTTATCCCATTTATGTACCTGCAAGGCTGCATCTTTTGCTAGAATTTGACACAGCACAAAAAAATTTCATTCTACTTGTCCATTTGTGCTTGGCTTGTATGTTGTTGCCTTCCTGTGCTTAATAGAAAACTTATTGACTAGGACTTCTGTCACCTCATTAATGAAGTGGCTTCCTTGATCTGTTACAATTTCTAATGGACAACCAAATTTGGTGATAATGCTTTCATATATGAACCTTGCCACTTCATCCATGGAAGTTGTTTTCAATGGCCTAGCTTCAACCCACTTGGTTAAATAATCTATGGCAACTACAATATACTTATTTTGGCGTGATGTAGTTGGAAGTGGACCTACAATGTCTATTCCCCACTTTTCAAAGGGACCAAGTGGAAGAATAGGACATAATGGAGCTGATGAAGTCTTACGGTTACCATGTGTTTGACGAATATCACATGTCTTACAATAATTATAACAATCTTTAAAAAGAGTGGGCCAGTGATAACCTGCATCCAAGATCCTTCTTGTTGTAAGTTGTTTAGAGAAGTTCCCTCCACATGTACCATTGTGGAATTCTTCTAGCAGCTCCTTTCCTTGATCACGTCCAACTGCCCTCTTGTACTATTCATCAGGTCCTATTCGAAATAATGCTCCATGCAGAATAGAATATGGACGACTGGATTGAGTAATATTTCTCTTAGTGTTTGCATTGACACCATCAGGAAACTTGAATTCATTCAGATAATTCCAAATATCTATGTATTCACTAGGGATTGTGTCAAGGGAGAACAATGCTGCATCGAAGAAATCATCATCATCACAAGATGATCCTAAACCATCATAGGCTCGAGAGAGTAAATCTGCATTGACATGCTTCTTTCCTGGCCTATCTGTAATATCAAATTCAAATTCTTGTAGCAAAATTATCCATCTTGCTATCCTCCCTGATGGGTTAGGCTTATTGACAATATATTTCAGAGCCTGATGATCTGTTACAACTATAAATTTCTGCTCTAGCAAGTAATTTCTAAACTTCTTTACAGCAAAAATGATAGCCAGAGCCTCTTTTTCAGTTATAGTATAGTTCACCTCAGCACTGCTCATTTGTCTTCTCCCAAAGTAAATTGGATGTTCATTCCCATTTTTATCCTTTTGGCTCAAAGTACTTCCTAGTGCTGTATCTTAGGCATCAGTGTACACAATGAATGGCTTGCTCCAATCTGGATTCTTCAAAATAGGTGAAGACACTAGGGCTTCCTTCAATTGTCCAAAAGCTTCATGTACCTTATTTCCTGGTTCATAAGTAACATCCTTCTTCAAGAACTGGGTTAGTGGCTGTGCAATCTTTGAGAAATTCTTGATGAACCTTCTATAGTAACCCACATGGCCTAAAAATGATCTCAACTTACTTCTATTCATAGGAAATGGTAAATCTTAGATTGTTGAAACTTTATCAAGATCAGTACCAATACCATCTCTGGATACAACATGCCCTAACAAAACGCCTTTAGAACATCCAAAGACACACTTTGTAGGGTTTAGTGAGGCTTGTGTTTCATCTAACCTTTGAAATGCTATCTCCATCTGGTGCAGGTGGTCCAAATTGCTCCCATAGATGCAAAAATCATCCAGAAATACTCTGATGAAGGTCCCAATGTAGGGTTCGAACACCCTATTCATCAAACGCTGGAATGTTGCTGGAGCATTACATAACCCAAAAGGCATAACTCTATAAGCAAATGTTCCCCAAGGAGTGGTGAACGTGGTCTTCAGCTGATCTTTCTCTGCTATACAAACTTGGTTGTAGCCGCTATATCCATCAGCAAAACTATAGCACTCCTGGCCAGCTACTTTGTCCAAGATCTGATCTGAAAATGGAAGAGGGTAATGATCCTTGTTTGTTGCCTTATTGAGCTTCCTGTAATCAACACAAATGCGTAGCTTCCCATTCTTTTTTATTGAGATCACAATGGGAGAAACCCATTTTGAATTCTCCACAGCAAATATGAATCCTGCATCAAGCAACTTATCTATTTCTTCTTTTATAGTCTTGGAAAAATTAGGATTCATTCTATATGGAATTTGCTTTATGGGCTTAGTACCATCTACCAACTCAATACAATGTTCTACCCAACTTACTTGACGGAGTTCCTTGTAATCAAAAGTGAATAGGTGTATGTACCTTCGAAAGAGCTGGAGGTAGGATTCCTTCTCACTCTCCATCACAGCATCACCAATCTTTATTTGTTGGAGACGATCATCAACTTCTTCTTGAAATAATTTTATGGGGTCATGAGTTGGTGTGACTGGAAGAATATCCATGACTGAAACATCAGCCTCACTTTCTTCATCTTCGGTGTCCACTTCACTGGTACTAGAGTAATCAGAGGATGTCCAATCATCAGTTTCATCACTTGAATCCAGAGGTTCTACTTTATGATGTCGAGGGATCACGTTTATCTTCACCCTCTCTCTACCACGTCCAAGTGTCATGAAACCTTCATTCCAGTAGTTTCTTGCATGAACTCTCCTTAGCCATGGTCTTCCTAGCAGCATTGGGTACGCAACAATACCATTTTTCATCACCTAAAAGTCTACCACACATACAACACCCATAACAGATATTGCCACATTTGAAACTACACCTTCTGGTTTAGTTTTTCCCTTATTTAATGACCTTAACATAAGTGTTGAAGGGTGATCAATTTTTAAACCCAACATATTCATTACAGACTCGGTCATTACATTAACTGCAGCACCTCCATCAACTAAGACATCATGAATTGAAATACCATTACATAATACCTCAGCTTGTGGAGCATAGGGATCTGCCTCTGCTTCCAAAATAGGGACCTCAACCTCCTTCCTTCTTCGAGCATTGAGTCCACCTCGTAACTCCCGCCTCTTCTCAGAAGACATAGCTAAGAGTTGACCATATGTAATATTTGCAGGGCCTTTGGACAAATCTTCCAAGATGGAGTATGGTCCTTGCCCCTGTGAAATCAGAAAATCCTGCACACCCAACTTTCTTCTCCTATGTTTCTTACTAGTTTCTCCTTTCATCTTCTTAGGATCAGTTCCATCTTGATTATCTTTTTCTTTCTTTCTTTTTGTTACAAACACATCTACTTTATCATGGTAACTACTATTCACGGTAAAAATGAATTTACCATGGTAACTACTATGCACAGTAAAAACAAGGTTACCCTCCAATCGATTTTTGACTTAGTGGGAATATCTCTCCAGAAAATCCACCAATGAGGAATGGTCCCAGCAACGGAACCAAAATTTCATCACCAATCTGGCACTATGATAATTCTTCACCGGGAACTCCTCGTGCTATGATTATTTACTAATGCATAGCCTTTAGTTTGGTGGATGTAATATGGAAACAAAACAGTAACGGAACACAAGAATACCATCGACTATGATAAGATGGAATGATGACAAATCTGAAATATCAAAGTAAATTATAATATTAACATAAAATTGTTACAATCTCACCCATGAGGTACTTCAACAGGACTATGGGAGAAACTTGACAATTACACCTCTCGATGGCTTCTTCAACACACCTTTAACTGATGGTTTCCTTTGCACAGTTCCTACAATATTTCTCACTACTTCTTTCTATGCTAAATGAGGGGGGTGGCCTCTCTATTTATAGAACTTCCAGGCTTATCCATCCTATCTCTAAGATAGGATAAGAAATCCACTCTGACGAATCATATTCCATACCTTAACTCTTATCTGTACATGTAATCTTATCTCTTAAGATAAGATAAACGTTATCATTTTACATGGGTTCCACATTTTTAGACTTTTTACAAATAAAATACACAAAATATTTATGACCTCACTCCTTGTCCTTATTACCAATATAATATTTCTAATTCCTAATCGTGTAGACCCTACTTCTCTAATTACCCAAACTTTGACATTTTAACATTACCGGACCACTTACGACAAATATTTACTTTTTACAACATTCCTATTGTACTTTGACTATTACCGTACTCCACATTATTGGCGACACCGTACTGACGGCGCCGTTATCTTCTATCAGACGCTACTACCAATTATACTTAACAACATCCTATTCCTAATACATACATTAATGAAATAGAAACTATGGAGGAAAATTTTAGTGTCGACACACCGAGGAAAGTTAAAGCATTATTTGATATGATAGTTGCTAGAACATCAAATCTGTAAACTATTACCTCATAAAAGGATAGTATCGAAGCTTCATTAGCATCTTTCAAGGCTATTGCTTCAGTCCATCATGTAAAATAATCTGTAGCAATTAGAATCCACTTATGTGCTTGTGACGAAGGTGGGTTTATCATGACAATAAAATCAAGACCCCACTACATAAAAGGTTGATAAGATGAAATAGGTTGTAAAGGAAACAAAGCAAGACATTCTTTTCCGACAAAGAAAGCACATTTCTTACACTTTCTATTCCATTCAAAATAGTCTTTGAATATGCTAGGCCAATAGTAACCTGCTTTCATAATTTTTAAAGTTGTAGTACGTGCTGAGAAGTGACTTCCTACAGGTCCTTCATGGAATTCTGATAATATTTTTTGAATTTTTTCATAATCAACACATCACAACAAGATCATATTTATGTCCCTTTTGAACAACATACCATCAATGAAAAGATAAGGAATAGCTTGTAATCTAAAATATCTTCATTTTTTCGTATCCATACCTTCCGAATAGGTGCCATGCTATAAGTAGTTCACCAAATCAGTCATCCACCTTGATTATTGGATCTCTTGAGGAAGTTCAGGTTGCTTATTTTCTAGTTGAACCATGATATTTGATTGTTAATACGCAATTTCAGCATGTTGTTTTTTCATATCAACAATTAGATGTTCACATAAACCTTTACCTCGAACCATCTTAGCAACCCAGATATCAACATCATATTCCATAACCTTCGTTATCTAGCCTTCTCTTTTCTCATTCAATTATTTATTTAAAAGGAAAGCTTTCACACTTGGATGAGAAACAAGAATGTGAATTTTATTGTTTGAAATCATGTACTTAAAATTATTTAGTCCTCTGACTACTAACAGTACTTATTTTTCAAGAAATGTATACCTTGTTTCGTAATCATGCAAACTCTATCCAAAGAAAGCAATTGGCTACTCAATATTTTCATCATTAACTTGAGTTAAAATAACTGAGATTGTTTCAACTCCTACAAGTGCATACATTGTAAAATCTTTATCAAAATTTGGGTTTGCAAGAGTAGGAGCCTAAGAGATAGCTGATTTAATTGCTTCAAAACCTTCCTTTCCTTCGTTGGTCCAAAATAAAGTTTTCTCTTTCTTTAACATAGTTGTTGGTGGTTTGACCAATGCTGTGAAATCCGGAACAAATCTTCTAACAAAGTTTATTTTTCCAAGAATTTTTTTAATGCCTTCTTATGATGAGGCAATGATAGCTTCGATTTTGAAAGGATGAATTGCTAAACCTTTCTTAGAAACAATATGGACAAGTAATTTACCTTGACGTACTAAAAAGATAGATTTCAAAGGATTCAGAGATATTCCAAACTACCTACATAATTGAAAAGTCTTCCTTAAATGCATCAGATGATCTTCTAGATTTTTTGAGAACATGGTAATATCATCCAAATAAACAAGAATACATTTGTTTAACAAGCTCTAAAAATCCATGTCCATTACACGTTGAAATGTTGCTCAGGCATTTGAAAGACCAAAAGGCATTCTTTTATAAGCATAGGTACCCCACTTGGTGGTAAAAGTTGTTTTGTATCTATCTTCTTCTCAGACTAAAATTTGATTATAGCCATTGCAACTGTCTAGAAGAAATAGTCTATCTGAACCTGAGACTGTTCTCAAAATCTGATCCATATTCAGAAGTGGGTAGTGATCTTTTAATGAAGCTTTATTAAGATCTCTGAAATCTACACATAGTCTGATTTCACCGTTCTTCTTCCTAATAGGAACAAGATTGGCTACCCAACTTGAATGCTTAACTTGAAAAATAATACCTGATTCAATCAACTTGGATAACTCTTTCCTCATCAGAGGTTCTATTTTTGGTTTTATAGGCCTCTATTTTTGTCTTACAGGCTTAGCATTTGGATGTAACTCGAATGTATGATGTGCTAAACTGGGTTCAAATCCTTTCAAATATTTGTATTTCCAAGAAAATACATCTTTAAACTCTTTGCAAAGATTAATAAATGACTACTTTTCAGTTAAGGAACATACCTTTCCAGGAAATAACTTTTTCCCTTCAATAACCAAGATCTCTTTGTAATTATCCAAGGGGGTTGACATTTTAGTCTTCACCTTTCTTAATTGATCGTCAGTGCTAAAGATGTCTTCCAATGTAACCAGACCTCGAGGCAATTTATTTGTCTTCAACTGAATAATCTGATCACCATATAAATGTTGTAACGTATCCTGAAAACTGCAAAGAATTCAGCTTCATACTGTAAAAACCAGTAGATTTGATCATCACTTTCAAAAACTTGCCAACTTGATTCATTATCAGGTATAGAAGGCCTAACAACTAGCTTAATATGAGGCTGAATTTTGTTGTTTTTAATCTATTCCAGCACTTTGAAACTAGCACCAACTACTGCAAGTCTATCTGCATGCTTATTTTCAGCTCTGGGAATAGACTGAATATTAATAGCCTCAAAATCCTCCATTAATTCTGAAACTCTATGTTTGTAAGAATTCATTAGTGAATTCTTAAAAACATTGAAGTTTTTTACTTGATTGATAAGTAACTCAGAATCACCAAAGATTTGTAATGTGCTGATACCCCTCTTTCTAGCCCAAAGTAAGCCATGAATTAATGCTTTGTATTCAGCCACATTATAATTACATGTAAATTAGAGACTCAAAGCTGAGAAATACCTTTCGTTTGTCAGGGAAGTGAGCATCAAACCTGCTCCCTGTCCTTTCATGTTCTTAGCTCTATCAAAATGAATCTTCCAAATCCCTTCTGCTAAATCGTCTGTTTTAGACAACAAGGGAAGTGGTGTATTTTCTTCATGCATATAATACACACCAAAAATATGTTCTTCAACCTTCTTAAAAGCATCATGAGTGTGTTATTCAACTATCTTTTCATCCATAAATAGGTTAGAAACACCATCTAGTGCTGAAACCTGAGCTACATCATCAAAATTAGATTGCTCCAAAGCTAAGTAATTAGCTACTGCATTTGGAGAATGAGGCTCAATATGGAATCTGGCCAATGGTCCTGAATTGATAGTAACCTTAGTTCCATAACGTGTGGTGAAAAATAAGGACCAATATGAAGAGAGATAACCTCCTATTTTTGTTGTGAAATCTCTAGATAAGCACAAGGCAAAATATGGAGGTAGATCCACAACAGTAACATCTTGCAGAAAAGAAACATTTGGGCGAGCATGTAACATTACCTATGAAAATTTTATTATACCAACCGTGTTAGTCATAGTTCCATCAACCTGTAAAACACTCCTTTCTGTAGGCTCATATTGCAATCCTAATTTTTTTGCAATCACTTTTGGGATAATTGTACTACTTGCACCACTGTCCACCATGCAATTATGAACTTAATTTTCTCTAATAATCAATGATAAATAAAATGGTGGTGGTTTCTTAATGTCATGAGCATTCAGAACTTTCTGTACCATCCACTTAACTTCCTTAATGTAGTCTTACTCAAACGTTCCAAGGACCATGTCTGTCTTCTGAACTTCCATCTCTGTTATATTTGAGGAAATCTATAACTTAACTAGTTCATGAGATAGTAAATATTGTTGTTGAGGAATACTTAAAGAGTCCCACATTGAGATGTTAACATTATACTTTTTCATTACATCAACAATGTTAAAAGAAGTAACTGTCTTAGAAACAAAATCAACTGTCTTAGAATAAGCCTTAGCAAAAACTGATTATGCTTCAGCTTGCTTGGATATCTGAGGTATAAATAGTCTTCTTGGATCAGGTTGTAGCTATCTTTGATGAATTTTATCAACTGGGACACTTGTTGATTTTTGAGGAACAACAGGGTTATTAGTTGACTTTGGAAATGTACATGTTGTTTTATCAGTGACAGTACATAGGATACGCCTATTTTATTACTTTTGATTTTGAGCAGCCCTCCCTTGAGCCCTAGTAGTGACTGCAATGAAATCCTCCTCATTAAAACTGACTAAATTCTATTCAGGTGCTTTTTGAACATGATTTTCTTGCTGCCCACCCTCCATTTGAGGCATAAACAATGTTTTAGATTCAGGTTGCACAACAAGATTCGTATTCAGAAAATCATTTGGGCAAGTTACAGCTGAATGAGGTTTATTACAAGGCTGACATCACTCCTCTGTAGCAATATTAACTGGAACTAAAGCATTGGAAGAACTAGGAGCCTTTGGGTCAAACCGCCTTTGCTGGTAAGGCTACCTATAATTCTGATTCTATTGATAGGGCTGCCTGTTTTGTTGGTTCTGTTGATAGGGCTGATAAGGATCTTGGTAGCGTCTACTAGGTAATACAATTTTATTCTCAATTGAAGTTATATTATTTCCCATATTTTGCAAAGCTTTGAATACATCGTCTGATGGAACTTCAATAGTGGGTTCTATGATTGTAATAGGTTGAGGAATAGGTGCTAAATCTCCCGAAAATGGCATTGATGGCCTTGGTGCTAACTTTCCAGACTTGAATAAGTCTATTTTCAGCTCAGATAGCAATATCATAAGCTGTTGGGAGTGTCTCTCCCCCATTGACTGAATCATGGTTGAGATATCACTGTTTAATGCTCCAAGATAATAAAGGAAAGCATGATCAGCTTGAGGCTTGACACTTACTGGAATTCTCTCCCAAGTTCTGGGAAAATGGATATTGAAGCTAGACACAAACTTTTTTGGAGCTCTTTTAATAGTAGATAATTGTTCAATGAGAGACAAATGATCTGAGTTTTCTTGGAACTGTTTCATTTTATTTTCACCTAAAATATCCCAAGTTCCTATGCTTCCAATTTCTAGGTTTTTATACCATTGCAAGGCTTTCCCTTTAAAATATGTAGCTAAAAGTCTTAGGGCTACATCTTCATGAGTGATATTATGGACTGCACATAGGGCTGCAACATATTTGATATGTTCAACTGGTGTAACCTAATTTTCACTTGTGAATGATGGAGAATTTTTTCATGGCAGTGTATGGAATATCACGATAAATTGGAATTACTAATGGGCTGCAATTAGTAAAGGGCACAAAATTCCTGGGTGGTTGTTGGGCCATTAGAAAAACTGGGATATTGATAGAAAAATTGACACATGGTAAAGGAATATTAGGAGGAGGGTTACCAAAACCAGGTCTATTATAAGGCAAAGTATTACCAACTCTTCTCCTTCTAGTAGAATTCAAAACTAAAGAAAAAAAAATAGAAGGAATTCCTCTTACCAATGATCTTGTAGTCACTTTAGGCATGGAACATTCTGTAATACTAGCTTGAATTCAACTTTACAGAGTCACCAAAAGATCATAAAATCTTTAGAATAAATTAGCTATAGTTTACTCCCGAAAGTGACTTTTAATCTGTTGTAAATCTGAAACTTACATGCAGATCTAATTCGTTTTTCCGCCAAGCGTGCCAAAAACTATTATCTCTCGAAAGTGCACACTGTAGAGAGATGGCTACATGTTTTCTAAGCTTGCACAAATGATCTCTCTTTCATAGATATAATGGAAACACCTCAAGTGTGTGGGTATACCTATTTTGAGGTGAGTCTTTGGTATCAAGGACGGTTCCTTATTGGTGTAATCTAAACTACTTTCTGGGAGTTTGAGGGTAAAATATGATTGAAAAGATGATAAAAACTAAGGTGATACACCAAATTTTTATGAGGGATTTGACTGAGTATATACACAACTGATCTGTGAAGGATTCTTGATGCACGAACCAATAGTTTTTCTACAAAATATTTAAGGGCAAAACACTTGATTGTACTGAGGGAGGATCACAATAGTACTAATAAGTTAACATGCACATTAAAATTTAAGCAGAAAGGACATAAATTTGTAGCAGGGTAAGGTGGTTGATCAAGGAATTTGCATTCACAAGATTAATATAACATACACAAGACTGCAAACTAACTTGGAAAGGTAGAAAACACTTCACACTCAAAGGGAAAAACTAGCAAAATTTGCTTCAGTACTCATATATCCAAAATTCCTCTAGGAAGGATTGCTTGTGCTTTGCAAAGGCACACAATATATAGCAAAATAAACTTTCCCACCCTTCCTAAAAATAGACTAAGGCTGTACTCGCCCATGCATCCTAATTTTATCCTTTATTTAATAATAAATAAAGGGATAAAATAATACAAACTAGAGTATGCAATTAAAAATAGGCATTAATAGCCTTGTTTACAATGTAGTCAAACTGAAGTTGATTGTTCTATTTTTAAGAAAAGAATGGGTGAATAATTTTCTAATAATAAAATTTCTTGCTACGCAAGTCTCCCTCCTTTGAACATTCAAATTCATCTTCTTCTCCATTTTATGTCTTCTTGTGAAGCATGCAAGAAATACAACTCTCTGCCTTATGAGAAAATAATTACAACACTTAGCAATATTTGCAAAAATAATTCATCCAAACATTAATCCTGATTGGGACCACCTTTTTCTCTGATGTTGAAACTTTTCCTGAGTGGTCACATGAGTGACACTTTGCAACTCCACTCCAACCTCCTTGTGGGGACCACCTTTAACTTGCTTGGTTTGGCCACCTTGGTGGACTTTAGCATATAAAAGGGCATGTTTCATATACACATGGGGAACTTGTAATAGTTATCACCATATAATATTTGACCACCTTTGATAACATATATGGCTCTTATAATATTCGGCCACTTTTGACTATTGTTTCTTTGTCGGCTTTTACATTTGAAAGGACCCAATGATTATACCTAAAAGACTAACCTTTTAGGTGATCATGCCAGCATGTATGGTTAGATTTATTTGTTTTTCATCAACTATAGTTTTTGACTTTTGACAAGTCATAAACGCAATGATAATTTGAAAGACAACGTGGGCTGGCCCCTTCCCACGGTGACTCACCCCTCCATGCATTTGTCAGTGGTCTGATTTAACCTGTGTGAGTTTGCTAATTGATATTGGTTGGAAACCGGGTTTTGATCTTTTACCTGTGATTTTTGATGCCATTGATCTCTTACCCCTGATCAAGCTTTGCATTTAAAATGGTTGGTTAATTGTGGTTGGTTTCTTTGAATTCAGTTCGTCACTTCCTACCTGGATGAAGGTTGGTCATCGATGCTTGACACTTGGTTAGGTTTCATTAACTCTCCTCTCAAGTTGGTATGGTAAAAGGAAAATTGAACTTGATGATCATTTCATTCGAAATTTTGTGAAGTAGGCGAAGCCCTGGAAAAATGATCTTTCGTACGCCATGGTTGAAAATTTTAAAGCTCGGGTCAGTCCATTTTTTGGCCTTCTTGGTCTTCAAGAATCTCTATACTCGATCTTTTGCTCTGTAAGAGTTTTGTGAGTAAGATCTGGTTGATCTTTTTAATAGTTATCATTATCTTTAAGCTTGGATTTTCTGAGGAAAAATTTTCTGATTTCTGGTCACCATAGTTTTTCTCTTAGAGCTCATTTTTGTGCAACTTTGAATACATACTTGTATGACTTTCGTTCTTGACTATTTTTAACAGCTCTAGTTAGAATTTTTGGCTCCTTTAATCTTGAGGATTCACCCATTACCATTTGAACTTCTTTCGACCATGGTTTTTGAGGTAACTTTGGATTCACCCTTTTTTCATGAAAGGCTCAGTAGTATGTATACTCCATTTTGAGCTCGATATTGGTAAGTTTGTGTCACCATAACTTTCTTGGTTATTATTGTTAGCTTTCTTCTAACTGACTGTGGAGGGTTTGCTAGATAGTTTATGTTCCTGGGTATTCTATATTTTGCTTCACTATCTCTGGATCTGGATTTTTCACTAAGATATTTTATCTGTATATCTTTGAGGGCCTTCTTTTTTCTCTATACTTTTCCTTCTCTGGTTCCTTAAAATGGTGACTGTATGTGTATGTTGGGTTACAAAATCTACTCGTACCCTGATTAAGAGCTTTCCAAAGACAAACTAGAAATTTAAATCTTTAATCGAGAGGTCTCAGATTGTATTCTATTTTTTTTATTTTTGCATTCTTTACGTTTGATAGTCACTCCACTTAGTCTTCTCTACGATTTATTTACTTTATCCTCTACAGCCATGTGGGTTTATCGCCATTATATGATTGCAAGGGTTTTGATATGGATTTATGTTAAAACCTGTCCACCGTGGAGTCCTATATTCCATGATGGACACCATTTTCCTTCATGAAGCTTGGCCTTTTCTAGAGTTTCTTGTGGTCATTCTGAGACTTGGCTTTCTTCCTTTTTGAGCTTTTATTTGAAGTATCCACCGTTTTTATTAATTCGAACTTTGTATCGTGTTATTTCTTGATACATTCCTTGGAGGTTGTTTTTGAATACCTGTATCTTCTGTTTTTGTAGCTCTTCAAGTTGTATTAATATAAAACGTTATTTCAAGACTGCCTTCATTAAGGAAATTTTGTTCTTTAGCTGAGAGTAGCTTCTTTGATTACAGTTTTGAGTTATACTCGTCTCTTTTAATCTGTGCCTGAAATGATATACCTATTCTAAATAGATAATTACACTTTAGATCTATGTTATTATGACTTTTGTAACTTTGAATTTGTTCTGATGATGAAATTTCCTTTTACTTATCATTTGGAACTAGAAGAGTGGCTTCACTTTGATAACTTCTTTTACTTATCTCATTTCCGGTACCTTATGAATCCTCCAAACTCAGAAATTTATCTGCCATCATCCTGGGACTGCAATATATAGTTAGTTTGAAGAAAATAAAGTGTTATCTTGCTCGAAACTATATCAGTATGTTTGACTCTTCTCCAACTCTTTGACTTGGATATGAGAACCATTTGTATGGTTATTTACATTATATTCTGAATATGATGATTTGATGCACAATTTAACCTTTCTACTCCAAGTTTGATCTTTTCCTCGAATAAGTAATGAAGTTCTACATGCTTGCCTTATTGTTCTTGTCAGTATGAAATATTGTTTAACTACTATAACACCATTTTCAGGCATAAGCCTTGAGTCAAATACTTTATTCTTTTACTTTCACTGCATTTCTTTAATTTCTGTTTGGATATAGATGCTAGAAAGTTGAAATGTTGATTTTATAAGGTGAAGCCCTACCAATTTTTTTCTAGAATTATCTTTCTTCACAAAAAAATTTCAACCTAGACATGTTCCTTGCCTACAAGTATGCCCTCTATTCTAAAAACGTTGACCTCATGAAGACCTGTAGCTTAATCTGGTCTTTACTTGTATGGCTACTATATGACGATAATTCACACACTTTGTATCTTATGTAGCTTACTTTAAATTGTTCCTGTATCTACTTTTAATGTCATCATGAGATAGATTCTTTTGTTCACCTGTAATGGCTTATGCTTATGTTGTAGATGAGTACTACCTTGCTTGAATGAATGTACTTCATTGATATTATAGTAATTATGTGCTCTCATATCTGCTTTATTTTGAAAACTGCAACTTAGAAAACCTGAAATTTGTAAGATTATCTTGGAATTTCAATTCCCTTTAGCTATGGTAGCATAAATAAATTTTTTTCTACGTTATATACTATATTTTCTTTCATTACAACTTTGATATCTATGCTGAAAAATATGGAATGTTGATTTTACATGGCGAAGCACTGGCAAGATTTTCCTAAAATCTTCTCTCTCATCCTATTTCAGCTGTAACCCTTTTTGTTTTTAGCTTCAACTTGTTGAAATCTGATTCTCCCTCTTCTTTGAAAACAAAAAAAAAGTACTTATGTCTTCCATTCTCTCTTCTAAGCTCTAACCTCTTCCATTTACAAAATATTTAATGAATTTTGGGTTACAGTTTCCCTTCTTCTTAGCATGTACTTATGACTTATTTATTTCTCTCTTTGGATACAACCTATACCTGCACACTTAGGAAAATAGTTAGGAAATATTTAGGCTTGTTGGCCTCTCTTATGTCCATGTTTTCTTCTTTCTGAGTGATTAAAGCATACATGTAATTTATCCTTTGAGTATAATACATCTCCTGTTTAGGGGAAGATTCATATGCACGAAGTAGGATAGTGTAGGAATATGTTTTGATCCCTGAGCTCGTAATTGATCGTTGACTTATTTTTTCTTTTCAGGTAACATGAATTGAGGATGAAGGAGTTGGTAAGGAGATGATCTGCACAACAAAGAATATACAAGGTAATGATGGGTTCACCCTCATACTCCTTTGCTTTGTCCTTCATGCATGTTTATCTTTCTGTTTAGTAGTTATTCTTTACTTTTTAGTTATGTCCCATGGCTTGTGTGTGAAACATTTACTATCCTTGTGATTAAAGCATTGAATTGTGTAAATGAGTTGTATATTTCTTTCTGCATTTCTACTTTCTGTATGGATTGTATAATGAACTAAACAACTGAGTAACATAATTGAATGTCTTAATCATGAAGGAAAAAACATTGAATAGAACTTGTAACATTCAGTAATGAACTTTGATTTCCTATGATCTGCACTTATGTTTGTTGTTCCAAAACTTTACACTTCACCTACTCTACGATTGTATGTCCTCATCAAGACAACACAACTGTCCTTCAGGGCTTGTGTTATTTTGCTACGGATAGTTATGAAATTACAGACTATGTGATCTATTACATTTTGTAACAGCACACATAGCTACATATTTCATGTAATCTTTTAAATAAATCAGCAACAATGACATAATCTGATGTGATATCCCCTATTTGAGGTATACTTCACCTATTCTATCCATTGTAACAAAGTTTCGAGTTGCCCATTTTTGCACAAGTGCAAAAATTGTCAACAATACCATTCTTACAACACTTTGTGATCCATGATAATGAAGAACAACATGAATAGTACTAAACAAGATTCTAAACAAAGACATCAACATGAGTTAGTAGACTAGTTCCATGTTGTATGAGGATCTCTTTGCACTTTATAGGAGCTGATATTGCATGAAGATTCTCCCTTGAGGTATCTCATCACTCATAGCTATTTGTGGGAGAAATAATGACTCCCAATTCATTTCTCAAGTTCTCAAATGTTTCCTTAAGCAGTAGTTTAGTCATTATATCAGCAATCTCTTCTTTTGTACTTACATATTCAAGGTTGATCGTCTTATCATTTACTTGCTACCTTAAGAAGTGAAATCTGATTAGGATTTTTTTGGACTTTGAGTTGAACATGGGATTCTCAGAGACACTAATAGAACTAGTATTGTCACAAAGGAAAGGAATTATGCCATCAAATTTTAGCTTCTATTCCTCCAATGTCTTTCTCATGCAATAAACTTGAGTAAAGCACATGGAAACAACTATATACTCTTCCTCACATTTAGAGAGTGCCCCTGAAGATTGTTTCTTGCTTAACCAAGATACTAGGAAACTCCCAACAAAGAAGGAACCTCCACTTATACTCTTCACATCATCAATATTTCCTTCCTAGTAAGCATCAATGTATGATTTTATAGTGAATTCATTACTTTTAGGGTACCAAAGTCCATATTCTAGTGTTCCCATAAGATATCTCAGTATCCTTTTTACTACATTCAAGTGTATTTCCATTGGTTCTTTTTGAAATATCTTAGCAAGACCCACATCTTGCATGATATCATGTCTTCATGCTGTAGAGTAGATAATATTTCCTATCATGGACCTATACAAGGTTTTTTCTACCTTGGGTGAGTTGTCCTCTTTTCTCATCTTGCATCCCACCTACATTTTTGTTCCTATAGGTTTGTATTCTTCCATTCTGAACCTTTTAAGACTTTATTGTATGTATTGGGTTTGGGATAAGAAGATGTGTTGATCTGATTGACTAATTTGTAATCCCACGAAAAATGAAAGATACCCAAGCATAGACATTTCAAATTATTTTCTCATCACATTAGAAAATTCATGAGTCATCTTATCATGATCTCCTCTAATTATTATATCATCCACATATATTATGACAATCAGTAGCAGATCCCCTTCTTCTTTGATGTATAGATCATTGTCAGCCATACCTTTTCTAAAGCCTTGCTCAATGAGGTAAATGTGAAGCCTATTGTACCAAACTCTAAGGGCTTGTTTGAGTCCATATAAAGCCTTTTTCAACCTAAACACATATTCTTTATCTTCACTTAAAGATAATCCATCAAGTTGCTCAATATGTACCTCCTCATTTACATGACCATTTAGGAAATCAGACATGATATCCATTTGGAAAAATATGATTTTACTATAAGAACCATATGCCAAGAGCAGTTTTATTGATTCCATCCTTCCCATAGGTAAAAATGTTTCATAAAAATCAATTCCTTTCATTTTTTCATAACCTTTACATATAATTCTTACTTATTTCTTATCACATCACCTTTCTCATTCAATTTATTTCTGAACACCCATTTTGTTCCTATTAAATTCTTGTCTTTTGGCCTTGCTAGAAACTCCCAAGTTTCATTATTTTCAATTTTGGCAAGTTCCTCGTTGATGGAATCTAGCCAATGCTTTTCCATGTTATCTTCTACCAAATTCTTGGGTTCTATCATGGATACGAGTACTATATATTCAATATTTTTTATCTCTTAACTTCCTTCTTGTGAGAATACCTCCTTATCTACTTCTAATGATCTGATTTGTTTAATTGATCTCTCTTAACTTGTCTTGAGGGTGTCTTGGTGTCTTATCTTTATTCAATTTCTTTGAATTCTTAACGTGTACATTACACTTTGTCATCATCTTCTTGATCTTCATGGATGTTCTTAAGATGAGTGCTAGATTTTGAATGATAAGACTCATCAACCTTTAAATTTTTTCTCTCAACCACCTTTTATTGCCTCTTATTATAGCATATATAGGTAGCACTAACTACATAATATCTGAGAAATATGTCCTCATCACACCTTGAGTCAAATTTTCCTAAGTTTTCTTCATCCCTATTGATATAACATTTGCTTCCAAACACTCTTATGTGTTTCACATTGGATGACAATCCTTTCCAAAATTTCATAACATGTATTTCTAATTTTCACTCTCAATTGAGCTCTGTTTAGAATGTAGATAGCTATACAAACTACCTCACTCTAATAGCCATCAGGAAGTTTAGATTCATTCGACATAGTTTTGGCCATTTCTTGCACAGTCTTGTTATTTCTTTACGTAACGCCATTTAGTTGAGGTGTCATAGCAACTAATAATTGTCTTCGAATTCCATGTTCTTCACAATATTCATCAAATTCATTGGACCAAAAAAATTCCACCCTTTTCTGATATCAAACATTTGATTTTTATTTTCTTTTCATTCTCCATTAGTTCTTTGAAAGATTTAAATCTATCCAAGGCTTTAGATTTATGATTCAAACAAGCTACCCATGTTATCCTAGTGAATTAATATATAAGAAGCATTAAATACACATCTCCTTGTATACTTCCAGTTCTTGTAGTCCCACAATGATCTGTATGGATCAGTTCTACCTTGGACTTGAATGAACTTCATGTTTGTTTGCCATATAGACAATCTTTTCAAAGAGTGTGTGTTGGTTTCAAAATATTTTGCATATGTCTAACACCATCTTTAGTACTTACTTTACAAATATTTTCAAGGTATATATGTCAGAAACTCTTGTTCCATAACCAACTATCATAAATTTTACTTGAAATACATTTCTCTTTGTTTATTTCCATGAGTACATACATGTTATTCTTGTTCCTTTTGGATTTTTCCACTTTCTGTCCTGACTTACCATCAATAATTTCACACCCTTTGTTATGAAATATCATATTTTAACCTTATTACACATTTTAATCACACTTAGAAGATTGTACAAGTGAGACCTTAAACATATAGAAAAATTTCTGTATTTTTTTTCCATTACAAAAGGTTTTCATTTTCCCACGATGTTTGCAGAATTATTATTACCAAACCTAACAACTCTTGATGCATTATTTGATAAATAAATAAAAATAATTTTTTCACCTACCATAGAGCTAGAATAGTCACAATCTAAATACTGACTCTTTTCTTCATCTTCTACGTGAAAATAGTTTGTATAATCAAACTAGATTCTTTACCTTTGTTGGATTCTTCCTTCACAACGTACATCCATTGGTTTTTTTTAGGAGATTATTTATTACACATCAAAGCTATGTGACCATCCTTGTGGAATTTGTAGCAAACAACATTATGATATATTCTAGAGATTTGTGAATTGTAGTTTCTTTCATATCCCTTAGCATATCTTCTATATTTAGTAGCTTTGTGTCCAAACATGTTACATGAAAAGCAATAACCATATAAATATTTTGAGTACCTCATAGCATAGGTGATTTTGAGAGCATATTTTTTCCTCTTGGTAGATTTGGAGCCTTCTTTGTTTGTGGCTTGGGAGATGCTTAGTGTGGAATTTTCCTCTTTCCTCTGTTCTGGTTCAAGTGCTTTACTTTCTTCTTTAAAACCTATTCCAAATTTGTAATTTGTATCCCTTTGAGTGCTTAGTATATCAGCCAGGACATCTGAGCTCTTCTCTAGCTTCTCATACATCTTGAGTTTGTTAGTCATTTATTTCAATTCAGTATTTAGGTGTTGTAGGTAAGTTTTCAGGTTTAAGCATTCATCCTCATTTTCCTTGGAGGATTAAGATATATTTTTAAGCTGAGATTAAATTTCTTTGAGCTCATTTGTTTCTTCCTCTTCCTGTAGAATTTCTTAGTTCAAAAACGTGAATTTTCTCTTGATATTTTTTCAAAGTACATCTCAATTTTTTGTTATTTCATTTACAAAATTTTAACTCTTCAAGAGAACATACAAGTTAAAATTATAGGTTCAAATTTATCTCTTATTCATCAGAATATTCATAATTAACTGTATTCTTTCCTTTGGCATTACATTCCTCAAGAATATCCACGACCATAAATAAAGATTTAGAATGAGTTTTGTTGGTGCTCGAAATCATCTCGCCCTGGTTTTCCTTTAAAAATCTATCAATTTACAGCCTCTATCACTTTCTTTGTCCTCGTGTTGTACCTGGTTAATCTTTGTTGCCATTTTAAATCTGTTCCTGGGTCATAGATCACTTATGGGTCGATGGTTTACTCCTTGTTTCTTTGTTCCTCCAAAAAATGTCTGTAAATTAGGTCTCCCATTTTCTATTCATCTAAAAGCTCAGGTTCTCCCATGTTTTCCATTCTCCATGGTCAGTATTTTTCTTCCTTATCATTTCTTCCCTAAATACTTAAAGAAAAATGAATGGATGTGTCTCTGATGGACGTATTTGAACCTCGTAACATTTCTAAATTCTCTGTCCTTGGAGAAATTTTCATTTTCAGACTCAAATGATCACTTTTCTATATTTTACGATTTGACAGGTGTTTCTCTTGGTCAAAATTACATCCTTACATCGATAAGGGATGTGGTACCTTCTTGTTAGATGCGGCTCAGATGGGTACTTCAAAATTTCTATGAATCACCTCAACTTAAAATGTGTCCACATGTAGGAATGATGCTCGTTTGAAGATCTAATTTTTGGTTTGGCCTTGGAGTAGCACCAGAAGGATAGGTGGAGGTTTCTACTACTTTTTCCAAACATAGAAAATTTTTATGTAACTAAAATTATTTGGTGGAGAACAGGGACACGTGGTGAGCCCGCACTCACTCAGAGTCTTTTAAAGAAGCGCCAAGAGGACATTTGGAGGCCTCCGCTCACTTTGCATTTTGCTTGGACTTTTAAATGACCAAAGGAGACTACCCCAGAGCATGATACTTGGTGCCTTCTGTTGAGATTCGAGCCTTCAAACAAATTTTTTTGGGCCAAGACACATGGCGAACCCGCACTCATTCAAGGTCTCAATTTTTTGGGATCATCTCAAGGTGCGCCATAGTGACACGTGGTAGTTTAAAATTCAAAAGGACTGGGGAAGCGTACCATCGGAGGCAACTTAGAATTTTTACCTCTAATGCTCAAAAGGGTTAAGATATCAAAAATGGCATGCAATCCCGATGGAAGAAAGGTCAAAGCTTGCTCAAGTCAATGGCAAAGGTGCGGTCCTTCGGAGGAAATTTGGAAAATTTTCCCTTTATGGGAAAAAGAGTTAAAAGTAAAAAAATAAGTGTGGTTATACTGGGACCCACATTGGAAACTTGAAAGCAGAAGGGTGGAGATGTGGAACAAAATGTGAAATTTTTCCATTTTTCCAAAATTTGTAAAAAGTTAGAGGAAACCCCCGGGTCTGCTTTTAAGTTTGAATCTTCCATCTGGACGGACCAAATTCAAAGTAAAGATCAATGACAGCTGAGAGTCTTAATTTGATTCTCCCCCCATTTTTATTGAAACACGCCTGGAAGTGTGAGTCTTCATGATTTCTTGGTATTTCCTACATGCCAGGTACAAAGGGGAGTTAATGTTGATATCTAAGTTTGGTAGGGAGATCTAGATGATGTCTTTTGCCATTAAAATTCTCCGTTATTCTTCTCCTGAGAACACAAGGAGCCAAAGCTGACATATTAGGGGTTGAATTGGTTGGAAAATTGAGGAAAGAGTGATCTACCAGAGGAAGGAATTGAATGAGGGAGATATTATATGATATCTGCACCCTCGAGCACCTGGAAACATTTTACAGATCTGATTCCGGGAATCATGATCATGATCATGGAAAGCACTGGTAGCACTAAAGGTATTTATTTTAGAAGGGAAAAGGGGTCTCTATTGTAAATGTTATAAATGACACAAAATTTTCATGTAAATGGTTGGAGTGTTAAGGGTTGGGACTGAATTTTCTAATAGAAAAATCTTGACAGAGCCCATCATTTTGAGAATTCGTTTGAGAAGCTTGTATATCTCTTTTGTATTCAATTTGATCATGTCAAGGTGGTTACAAGTGTACAACCATTGACAAGTTGTGAGACTATTCTAGAAACTTTCCCCTGCTGATAGATTTAATCAAATTTGAGTTATTCGATGTTGTCTTGAGCTTAATGTGTTTGTTTTATTTCTGAATGTATGCAAGTAGTTTTTCTTGTTTCTGTTGCAATCTTGTATTAAAATGTTATTCAATCACACATGCCTCAATCCTTGTGATATTATAGTGGCATCTACAATTTCATTTCTCAAAAGAGCTTTCATCTAGGATTGGAATAAATGATTTAAAATCACTTTTCTTTCATCTGTTGACAGAGATTATCTGTAAGGCTCTGGGTGTACCTTAGGCATGATTTGACTCAGATCTCGATGCTTTGTTGGATTTTCTAACCCAACCGTTCGTGATAGAAACTTAAAGATTGTGTGAAAAAGTGCTAATCTGGGCATCCATTGAAGCACATATTCTAGTTAAAGAAATATTTTAGCTATTATGTGGCATTATGTTAGTTTAACCTTCCCTTTTGTAAGATTCCTCAAGGATCTAGTGAATCAAGTTCATCCTGCCGCACCTCCCACAAAAACTTTATTAAAAAAAAACCAATCCTACCTATACTACCCTTGTTTGTCATGTGTACATACAAATGCATAATATTTATTTCCAAAACATGTAGAAGTAATCAGGGTCCCAAATGTCTTTAGTAACCTCTGCCTTGTGAAATTTTTTCCATGAATTGGAAGTGACCACTCATGAGAGTCAGATTTTGTATGTTGATCATATTTTCCCAAGGTCTTCTCTATAAAATTTATGTAAAAGAAGTATTTACCAGCATTCTTCAAATAAAAGAGGTTACAAAATAGGTTCTCCTACCTTGGTTGAAAGGAACAACCTAAAATAGTTAGGATCAGATAACATCCTTTTAAGGTGCTACCCACCCCTTTTAAAACCTGAGTGCTAACAAGTCAGATAGATTGCTTCCCTGGATACAAAACGACATACATGATTATCTATCTGCCTCTGACTATCTTGTCAAATCCATGATGCTGCTCGGTCTTTGAAGGAGATTAAATTTGGGTACCAAAACACTTCTAGCACCGTTGTCGGGGATTTTTTTGAGTTATTGGGAACTAATTTGCATCGTTGAAGACTGATTTGTTCATATATTGCCGGTTCATATCTATTTGTCTCATCAACACACTTTTGGCACTATTGTAAAGCACTTCTTGGTAAAGCACTTCTTGTATGCTCCAAGTGTTGTGTGCAGTTCTTTCAGTTTTCACACCTAGTGCAGTAGCTTTCATTTGATAAATCTGGGTAAAGAAATTTTAGAATATTTCCATTTCTATTTTCTAGCATTAATAAATATTTGACAGATCATATTTAGTGCATCTGCACAAATACGGTGGAAATCCATAGTGGCGACTCCCTGTTTATTTGATTTTTAATGAGTACCAGTGTCTTAAAACTCTTTCAAAGTCAAATTTGTTACTAATATTGGCAAAGCTGGAAAGAAGAAGATCTTTTTTCCTAGGGATCATGCTAGGACATTGTTTCCAGACCTAGGAAAAGCAAAATTAGAAGGAAGAAAATCCTGGAGAGTTATGGGAGAACAACAGACAAGAAGAGGGATCTCCATTGATAAAACTTCTCAGCCTATCATTTAAGACTTCCATTCAAGTGACTCTGAATTAGGTAGCCTCTTTGTGGAATTGAATTCTCCAATTGGAGAAGGGCCTTCATTTGATTTTAAAAACTATGCTTCACATTATGCACCTATCTTTTCTGAGGCTGATAGGGATTTCCAAGAGATAGGGTCTTTGGGGGTATCCATTTTGAAAATTATACTCTTGTGTTCTAAGGACCCTTAGCCCCTTATCAATTTATCACCCCTCTAGGGTCACCTTCTCGAATCAACATGGCCCAGCCCCCACCCAAACCCCCTTTTGTTGTAAACACATTTGGACCTATAGATTTTGTGGGAATGGCTTGATATCCAAATGCAGTGCCTCAAGATGTAAGGAATAGAATGCCAAAGTTCCAAGGAAACAATGCTATTACTGGTGATCAACATCTAAAACTTTTTATCAATATGATGGAAGATTTTGAGATTAAACATGAAGATGTATATATCAAATTATTTATCCATAACTTGGAAGAGGATGTCAGGGACTGGTATTAAACATTGCTAGATAACTCTAGTGATTCTTAGACTGAGATGAGTAATGCATTTAAATTGTATTATGGTGATAGAAGTAACCCTAGGTTTCTTTTGACAGAATTTGAAAACATAAAAAAGAATCCTAATGAGTTAGTACATGATTTTAACACAAGGTTTAATAAGACCTTGAAAAGATTTCCTATTAGGATAAGGCCTTGCGATGAGTCATGTTTGATCAAATACTTTGATGCATTTGCTTAAAAGGTTGCATATTACTTAAGAGACAAGAACCCCACAAATTTGAGGCAGGCCTTCACCATGGCTCTGCAAATAGAGAACAACATCAAGACAATTGGAAAGCCTCAAAAAAGAGAGGGTGTAAAATTAATTAACTTAGAAAAAATTAAAACAAGTAAAACTGTTGATTTAGAGGAGGTTGTGAAAACTTTGGCATGGGCTGTCAAGGAAATTTCCTACAAACTAGCTCAGGCTAAGAAAGGAATTGGAAAGAGCTCACAAGGTTAACCCAAGCAAAAAAGCCAAGATAGGTTTACAAATCACCAAAGATATGATGATAGAGGCAAAGGATCTGTTGGATTTTAAAATAAGCAGCCCCAAGGCACGAAAAATAGATTGGTACGTGATCCTTTGGCTGTCAGAGTTGTTGTGGAGGAGACAAATATAATTGATTGGTGTGAAAAATGTTTCATGCCTCATGCTCCTTGTGAAGAAGATCAACAACAAGAAGAAGAAGTTGATGACAATGATGATGATGTCTGCATGATGGGTTATTTCACAAGCTTACAACAAGGGGCAACTTCAACTGAGGTGATAAGTGCCTGAGCTACTGCCACTTTTTGGGACTGCATTCATAGGGTACCTTTTCTTCTTCCCTCTTATATTTTACAAGTAGATACTATACAGGATTTTGAATTTCCCAATAATGAATTTAAATATTTAAGGGATTTAATGATAAATAAGTATGATGGAGGAATTCTATCTGAGGAGGATAGACAGTTACTGATGAATGTCATTGTTGCTAAAGAGAAGGAATATAACACAAGAATTAAGGCTGTCAAAGGGACATTGCCTCAAGCCAAGCCAAAAGCTCCCTTACTTTCAAACATTCCTAAAGAGGCTCCTAAGGAATAGGCATCTACCAAAATCCCTGCAGTTCCAAACAAAAATCATACGGATCCTCATGACCAAGTTGCCAAAAATCCTGTACCACCTAATGAGTGTGTTGGATTTCCTTCCAATAAATCCTTACCAAGGAATGTCCCATATAATATTGCCCATGTTTTAAGTCAAATAAAAATGTTTTTTCCACATTTTGAGTTACTTAGGATTCCTGAGCACAAAAAGAGAGCATTTGAATACTTGGGATTGAAAAGGAGAGAAGACTACCCTAGGCAGAAATGTAAATATTATGGAGACTCCTCCAATCATTCAAGAATTAGAGACACCGCCAGCATTGGAGGAGCTAGATGAACCACCTGAGGTCTATTTGGGGACATCCTTGGTGGACTCTTAGATGAATGTGGATCCATTCTTCACCACCTTGATCATTAATGACAAACTGCTACACAACTGCATGTTTGACTCAGGGGCATCATGCAATGTCATGTCTTTGAAAGTCATGAATGAGCTAACTATCAAAGTGAAAACATCATATGGGAAGTGCACTACCATGGATTCTAGAGAAGTTCCAGTAGTGGGATGTGTGAAGGGTTTAGTGGTGCATCTTGTAGCTTACCCAGGTAAAAATTTGAAACTTGATGTTGTTATCATTGACTGCCCAGCCAAGTGGGTCATACTACTGTCAAGAAAATGGGCTGCTAGTGTTGGTGGGAGTGTCCAAATGGATATGTCCTTTGCCACCATTCCAATTGAAGGTAGCCTTGTCAGGTTGTATGGAGAAAAGAAAATTTTACATTTTATTACAGATCCCAACAATGCATCCTATGAAGTATTGTACACAAATGTTGATGCTAACAACTTCGTAGGATTTGTTGATGGAAAGGAGCACAAGATTGAGGAATGCAGGTGTCTTAAACAAGTGGGCTCTCCTTGGACTCTATTGTTTGATGGATCATGCTCTAGTTTTAGGAATGGTGCTGGTGTTGTTCTACTTTCTCCTGGTCATGAAAATTTAGTTTTTTCTTTCAAACTCAACTTTTAGTACACCAACAACATTATTGACTATGAGGCACTATTTTTGGGTTTAATAATTGCTTATAAATATAGTATCAAGTAAATCATTGTCAAAGGAGAATCAAAATTAATTGTAAAACAAGTCAGAAAATGGTATGCCACAAAGAATCAGTGAATGAAGCAGTATAAACATGTAGTTTGGGATCTTATTAAGATGTTTGAATCATTTAACATATTGCATCATCATAGGAAATTCAATTACTTGGTAGACAAGCTTGCAATGTTGGGGTATCAATTTGACAATTGTACAATGTCCTCATATTGTGAATATGAGGTTGAGGTATTGACAAGACCTTATGTCCCTGAACACATTAAACATTGGCAAGTTTTTGATGATGAGGCTCAGATCAGAAGATTTCTGCAGAACAAGTGAGAGTTTAATGTTCAATGATTTGATTTGGAGCCAATGGTATGTACAATAGAAGGAAAATAAACCTTGTTTGGCAAGGTCATCATCTAGCTAAATACCAATACCATTCCTAGAGGGTTGCTTGCTCTTGAATCCAATTTTGATAATGTTGATTGCATTGTTAGCAGACACATAGAAGCCTCAAGGGATATTGAGGAGCATGACCTTGGTACAAATGAGAAGCCAAGGAAAATTTGGTTAGGTAGTAATCTCAGCAAGGAGGACAAGCAGTCATACATCCAGTTGTTGAAAAAATACCAAGATTGCATGGCTTGGACCTATTCTGAACTAAAAACATACAGAGAGGACCTGTTTCAGCATAAGATTCCCTTAGAGTCTAATGCAAAGCCATTTAGGTAGAATCAGAGGCCTATCAATCTACACTTTTCTCTCAAAATACAAGAGGAACTGAAGAGACTGAGGAATGGAGGGATTATTCAGCCCACAAGGTATACTTTCTAGGTTGCAAACCTAGTACCACTCAAAAAGAAAAATGGTGACATCAGGTTATGTGTGTACTTCAGGAATCTGAACAGATCATCAATGAAGGATAATTATACTTTTCCAAATATGGAGAACATGCTACAGTTAGTGACTGGTTCTAATTTACTTTCCACCTTGGATGGTTTCTCTGGCTATAACCAAGTTGTGGTGAAGGAATAAAAGAGGATCAAACATCCTTGACTACTCCTTGGGGGACCTATGTTGATTTCAAGATGCCCTTTGGTCTGATGAATGTTGGAGCCACCTTTCAAAGAGCTATGGATATTGCTTTTGTTGATTACATCAATGAGTTTATTGTTGTCTACCAGGATGATGTGTTTGTGTTTTCTAGAAAGACAAGTGACCACTTGCTATACTTGGAGAAGATGCTGATAAGATGTAGAGAATATGACATCTCACTCAATCCAAAGAAGTGCCATTTTGGAGTGTAGAAGGAAAAGTTACGTGGTCACATTATGTCACAAGGAGTGATGATTGATCCAGAAAGAGTAGAAGCCATCAGCAAGGTCCCAATCCTAAGAACCAAGAAAGGAATTCAGTCATTCTTTGGGTAGATAAACTTCATCAGAAGATTCATATCAAACTTTGTTGAGTTGACCATTCCAATCACTTCCATGTTGAAGAAAGACCAAGTCATCAAATGGGAGGAAGCTACCGATGAATATTTCAATGGGATTAAAGAGGCACTAAAGCATGCACCTATTCTCGCAACTCCAGACTATAAGAAACCTTTCTAACTGTTTTCCTTTACTTTAGAGAACACTATTGCTTCTGTCCTACTACAGAATGATGATGAAGAGGCGGAGAGGCCCATTGCTTTTTTCAGTAAGGCTTTGTAGGGCACTGAGCTAAAGTACACTATCATGGAAAAAGAGACATTTTCCTTGGTAAAAGAAAAAAAGGTTTTTAGACCTTACATTCTAAGTTCTAAAGTGGTTGCTTATGTTCCCCACACCATGGTGAAGGACATTTTGTTATAGATGGAAGTATGAAGCAAAAGATGTAGGTGGGTGAACAAGTTGTAAGAATATGATATGGATATCCAAACCACAAAGTTGGTGAGAGGTTTGGGCTTATCTAAGCTTATGGTTGAGAGAAACTTGCAAACTATTGAGGTAAATGAGGTAGAAGAAGAAAGGGTAAGTGTTTTTGAAAGGTTGACAAGTTTTGAGTGGTACAAGGATTTAATTTTTTATCGTAGACACTTATACTTCCCTATGCATTTAAGTAAGAGCCAGAAAAGGGCTCTTAATTTTTCCTCCCATAAATATGTCGTTACTCACTATGGGTTGGCTTGGAAGAACCTAGAGGGAGTCCTCTTAAGATGCATTACTGAAGAGGAAGCCCCCAAGATAATTGCTAATCTCTGTGGAGGAGTTTTTTGGGGGAATTTTCTATAAGAGTCATAGCACACAAGATCCTGAGGGCTGGTTATTGGTGGTCAACTCTCTCCAAGGATAAAACTCTTTTTGTTAGAAGCTATTAGAGTTTCCAGCACTTCTCTAGAAGACTGAAATCTTCAAGCTCCTTTCTTTTGCATCCTGTATCAATTGAAGCCCCATTCAAGCAATGGGGAATGGATTTCATTGGTGAGATTTTTAGACCCTTCAAGTGCTAGCCATAACTGGATTTTTGTAGCCACTAATTACTTCACCAAGTGGGTGGAGGTAGTCCCCACCAAAAGAGAAAAACACCAAATTTTCATGGATTTTCTATTGGACCATATCATCTGCAGGTTTGGGGTGCCAGTCAAGATTGTTGCTGATAATTCCATGAGCTTTAGGGCTAAAAATTTGGTGGTAATGTGCAAAGAATATGGGATCAACCTAAAATATGCCTCTAATTACAATCCCCAAGGAAATGGATAGGATGAGTCCAGCAGTAAAAATTTGTTGAATATTATTAGAAGAACACTGGACCAGAAAAAGAGAAAGTGGGGTGAACATTTGAAGTTTTTTGTTTGGGCTGAAAGGATCACTGCTAAAAGAGCCACTGGAAAGATTCCATTTGAGTTGGTATATGGGACTCAGGCCCCATTGCCCCTTCATATGCAATTGTCTTCATATTAATTTATGTAATAGTTAGAAGATCAAGAGGTAAGTCCTTATGATGCTCGCATTAACTAGATTGTTGAGTTTAATGAAGAGAGGAGGGCATCCCACTAGAGACATGTCAAGTTTAGAGCAAGGCTAAAGAAGTTATTTGACAAGAAGGTCACTCCTAGGACTTTCAACATTGGAGATCTTATGCTGCTATGGGATAGCAGGCATGAAGATAAGGGCAAGCATGGCAAGTTTGACTCATTATGGATGGGCCCTTACTCCATTGATATCAGGATTGGTAAGCATACCTTCTTCCTCAAGGACTTAGATGCTAAACTGCTCAAAATTTTTATTAATGGTAGGCATATGAAGCATTTCTTAGATTGATTCCCCATAGACAAGGTATAAATATTTTGTACAGTGTATAGTTTGTTGTTTGTTTCCTATCTTTTGTGTTTTTCTTTGTTCTGGTCCTTGGTGACCTGTCTTTGCTAGTTTCTCTATTTCATTTTTGGTAGATGACTTTGTTTCTCTACTCTGTAAGATGAATCCATTTCCAAATGGCTATTCTTGGCACTTGTTCTACCTATGTTCTTGTGGCACTCACAGGGAGTGCCCATCCTTGAGTTGGAGCCCATGTTCATGCTCAAAATCATCTCACCCCAGTTTACCTTTGAAAATCTATCGATTTACGACCTCTGTCACTATCTTTGTCCCCATGTTATGCCTAGTTAATATTTGTTACCATTGTTAATCTTTTCCTGGGTCGTAGATCACTTATGGGTCCATGGTTTGCTCCTTGTTCTTTGTTCCTCTAGAAAAGGTCTATAATTTGGGTTCCATTCTTTGTTCATCTAAAAACTCAGGTTCTCCAATGCTTTCCATTCTCCATGGTCATGATTTGTTTTCCTTGTCATTCTACCCTAAATACTTAAAGAAAAATGAATGGATGTGTATCTGATGGACGTATTTGAGCCTTGTAACATTTATAAATTCTCTTTCCTTGGAGAAATTTTCATTTTCGGGCTCAAATGATTGTTTTTCTATATTTTACGGTTTGACAGGTGTTTCTCTCGGTCAAATTTACATCCTTACATCGATAAAGGACATGGAACCTTTTTTTTAGAAGAAGCTCAGCTGGGTACTTCAAAATTTATATGAATCACCTCAACTTAAAATGTTTCCACGTGGAGATTTCTACTACTTTTCTCGAACTAAGATAAATTGTATGTAGCTAAAATAGTTTGGCAGAAAACAAGGACACGTGGCAAGCCCGCACTCGCTCAAATTCTTTTAAATAAGTGCCAAGAGGACACTTGGAGGCCTCCACTCACTTTGCATTTTGCTTGGAATTTTCAACGGCCAAAGGAGTCTACCCCAGAGCATGAAACTTGGCACCCTCCACTGAGCTTCTAGACTTCAAACAAATTTTATCAAGTTAGGACACATGGAGAACCCACACTCAATCAAGGTCTCAATTTTTGGGGACCATCTCAAGGTGTGCCATAGTGACATGTGGCGGTTTGATAAGTCAAAAGAAGTGGGGAAGAAGAACATCTGAGGCAACTTGGAATTTTTGCCTCTTATGCTCAAAAGGGTTAAGATATCAAAAATGGCCCAAAAGCTTGATGGAAGAAAGGTCAAAGCTTGCTCCAGTCAACGATGGACGTGTGGGCCTTCAAAGGAAATTTGTAAAATTTTCCCTTTGTGGGAAAAAGAGTTAAAAGTAAAAAGGTTTGGTTCCACTAGGACCCACTTTGGAAACTTGAAAGTGGAAGGGCAGAGATGTAGAACAAAATTTGAATTTTTTCCATTTTTGCAAAAGTTTTAAAAAGTCAGAGGAAACCCCTCGAGTCTATTTTTAAGTTTGAATCTTCCATGTGGATGGCCCAAATTCGAAGTAAAGATCAACAGCAACTGAGAGTTTGAATCTAATTTTCCCCCTATTTTTACTAAAACACACCGAAAGTGTGAGTGTTCATGATTTGTTGGTATTTCCTACATGCCAAACAGATAGGGGAGTTAATGTTGATATCTAAGTTTGGTGGGGAGATCTAGAAGATGTCTTTTGCCATTAAAATGGTTTGACTATCGTTCTCAATCAGATTTTCCATTTTTGTTCTCTCAAGCATGCAAGGAGCTAGATTTGACAAATTAGGGGTGGAAGTGGTTGGAAAATTTAAGAAAGAGTGATCTACCAGAGGAAGGAGTTTAAACCGAGAGATATTTAATGAGATCTACCCCCTCAAGCACCTGACAACTTTTTACAAATCTGATTCTAGGAATTAAGATCATGATCATGGCAAGCACTGGTAGTACTCATGGTTTGCATTTTGGAAGGGCAAAGGGGTCTCTATTGTAAATGTTGAAAATGACACGGATTTTTCATTCAAATGGTTGGAGTGTTAAGGATCGGGACTGAATTTTCTAATAGAAAAATCTTGACAGAGCCCATCATTTTGAGAAGCTTGTATATCTCTTTTGTATTAAATTTGATCATGTCAATGTGGTTATAAGTGTACAACCATTGACAAGTTGTGAGACTATTCTAGAAACTTTCCCCTTCTAGTAGATTTAATCAAATTCGAGTTATTCTATGTTTTCTTGTGAAAAATGTGTTTATTTTATTTCTGAATGTATGCAAGTAGTTTTTCTTGTTTCTATTGTAATATTGTATTAAAATATGATTCAATCACACAGGCCTCAATCCTTGTGATAGTCTAGTGGCATCTACAATTTCATTTCTCATAAGAACTTTCATCTGGGATTGGAATAAATGATTTAGAATCACTTTTCTTCATTTGTTGACAGAGATTTTCTGTAAGGCTCTTGGTGTACCTTAGGCATGATTTGACTCAGATCTTGATGTGATTTTCTAACCCAAGCCTTCATGATAGAATCTCAAAGATTGTATGAAAAAGTGCTAATATGGGCCTCCATTGAAGCACATATTCTAGTTAAAGAAATGTTTTAGCTATTATGTGGCATCATGTTGGTTTAACCTTCCATTTTGTAATATTCCTCAAGGATTTTGTGAATCAAGTTCATCCTACCCCACCTCCCACCAAAAATTTATTCAAAAGCAACCAATCCTACCTGTACTACCCTTGTTTGTCATGTGTGCATACAAATGCATAATCACTATTACCAAAACATGCAGAAGCAATCAGGGTCCCAAATGTCTTTAGTAACCATTGCCTTGCTGTGAAAATATCTCCATGATCTAGAAGTGACAACTCGTGAGAGTTGGATTTTGTGTGTTGATCATATTTTTCCAAGGTCTTCTCTATAAAATTTATGTAAAAGAAGAATTTACCAACAGCTTTCATATAAGTGAGGTTACAAAATAGGTTCTCTTACCTTGGTTGAAAGGCACAACCTAAAATAGTTAGGATCAAATCACATCCTTTTAAGGTGCTACCCACCCCTTTCAAACCCTGAGTGCTAACAAGTCAGATAGATTGTTTCCTCGGCTACAAAATGACATACATGATTATCTATCTACCTCTGAGTGTCCTGTCAAATCCATGATGCTACTTAGTCTTTGAAGGAGATTAAATTTGGGTACCAACAAGTGTAATCATCCTCATTTTCCAAGTTTCTTGATTTACTTTACCCAAATTCACTTGACTTTTCCTTTGAGTAGAAGTTTCTCTTGTTCTTGAAAAACTTCTTCTTACCATCTTTCTTCTTGTAATTCAGCATTTTCTTGTTATGTTTGTGGCCTTTTTTAGAATCAGTTTCCTTTTTCTTGTTCAGACATTTAGCAGAAAAATGGTGTACTTTTCCAAAATCCAAGCACTTGAATGGAAGTTTACCTTTGTACTTACAAGAGCCTCTACTTATCCTTCTAAAAAACATTGCTTCAATCTTCTCATAATCTTCTTCATCCTCCAAATCCGGTTCTTCTTTCTCTTTCTTGGCTTTGAATGATACCTCCTTCTTAGTAGAATTAGATCCAATTATCCTCATTTCATATGGTGATAAGATACATTGTAGTTCTTTGACAGATGATACCTTTGCATAATAATTATAAGTTAGAGAACTTAGGACCTTTTACACTACAATAGTTTATTATAGCTTCTCAACTAGTCCTCTGATCATATTGATCACTTAATCTACCCTCTATATGTAGCATGAAATAATCTCATCCTCTTTCATATTTAGGATTTTAAACTAGGATTTATAAGTCTACAATTTGGCTAGATATACCTTGTCATCTCCTTCATAAATACTTTTAATCTTAGTCCAAATTTTCTTGGCTGAGTTATAGTGCATTAGCTTCAAAAATTCAGTCTCAGTCAACCCACAAAGAATGAAATTCATGGGTCTTGAATTTCTTTCATATGTTTCTTTTTTAGCTACAATAGTCATTAGAGTGGCTGGAGGAGTGTATAATTTTGCAACACTTCACATGTATCAAAACGAAGTGACATAAGATAAGTCCTCATTTTTATCCTCCAAAATGTATTATTTGTTCTAGTGAAGAAATGTGATCTTGACATTGATAATTCACCTTGTCCTTGATTGGTTGTCATACATGTGAAGAGAGGATCTCCTTGAAGATGTTAAGCTTCTAGTAGAAGGAATCAATATGATACCAATTTTTATAAATAAAAAACAATGAGAGGGAGGATGAATCATTGCAGATCAAAACTTTAAAACACTTCAAAATAAAGTTAATTGATTATGAACAAGAGTTGTAACATGAATGTATAATCAATTAGACACAAGATGATGATGACTCATTACACAAAATTTATAGTGGGAAATGCATTAAGGGAGGAAACCCACTTTAAAACCAAGGATTTATTAGGAACACCAATTCCAAAGCTGAAAATAATCTTTGTTTATTGAGAACCCACTCAAATTATGAAGCACCCTCTTAAAAATATTCAACAACCCACTTGAAGAAAGCTAATCTCCCACTCAGATAGTTTAGCAAGATGCAACTTCCAAGGATTACCCACCCACTATGATCTAAGCATCCACTTATAAATATATTATAAATAGTTTGTCTATATAGTTCCTATATTCCTTATACAATGAATTATGAACACCTTTCTATCAATCTCATAACACACTCTTCAAGTTTAGATATCTAGCTCTCTGCTTTTCTATGTCTCAATCCTTTAAGAATGCATTCAATCTAATTCTCTATTTCTAAAAAATTCTTATACAATCAACAGATCTTCATTTGATAACTCTATTTACTCTCTCTAAAACCTCTTCAACTCAAATGAACCCTTGTAATTTTGATCAAAAACATAATCATTATTTAAAATTGGATTAAATATACAACTAAAACTCCTTTTCCTTATTTATGATTTTCTATTTTTGAATTGTTTGCACACATATTGGTGAACACAAAAGATTACAAGACTATTTCTTACAACTATATTCAGTACCACTATCCTCCATGATTTTCTTAACCTTCAAATGAAGAAATTTCATATGTTTCCCTTTTTTCACATTTTGTTGTACTTTAAAAATAAATTTTTTCTATTTCATGGGATAGATGATGAAACCACCTTTTGAAAAAGTCCAAAACTTTTAAAATGTAACACTTGGAGTGAAAGTTAACAAAATGTGGGACTGAGGGGTTCATGTAGCACTACATTCAAAAACATCAATGATAGTCTACACTTATAATCCTACTATCAAATTTCCTCCAACGCCCTCTTTGAAATTAGATAACAAGAAAATTCTTGATGGTTAATCAAGGTAGCTCTAAGAGTCTCATAGAAAATGTTAAAAGAGTCAGCCCTCAATGATATAAGAGAATACTTATCCAAATCATGATGAAAAGGTGATGCCCAAAATGAGTCACATTATAAACTCAAAGAAAGTAGATGAACCACAGAGAGTTCCACATGTTGGCCTGACGTAATTTCAAAAACCGAAAGGGAGGAAGCAAATCGCAAGACCTCACATGGGAATTTGACATGTGGAGTCAATAATAAAGGGCCTGCCATAGAAGTAAAGGCTCCTCATATTAATATAAAAAATTTCCTAAGGAGAAGATAGAAAAATACGTGGAAACTGCCACCTGTCATCTCGCTGTAACTTCAAAAGAGGTAAGAAAAATGGGGACCCTAGAAGATACACCTAGCCTCTAAAAAAAGATAGGCAAGAATGGGCCTCAAACCCAAAGTAGGTTAAAAAGAATAGAAATAGGTTAAGGCCACATACAGATTGTAATGGAAATCATCCAGAACTTTTAAATGATCATAACTTTCAAAAGTGGACGGTGAAGAAGTTATTAACTTGTCACTTCAGTGAAAGAGTTAATGCACAGTTCCATGTAAAGGAAGATAACCTGTACAAACTCAAAAGGTTCACTTGCACTCAGGAGGCCATTTCTAAATAGAATATCACAAAAATAGGCTTCATTCAAACCATGACCCATAATCCAATACACGACAATTGAGAAATTTAGATATGTAATAAAGATATGAGGGTGCATTCCTTAAGAGGTGAGTCCACTTCAATAAAGGCGATTACAAAGTAGTTGAGAATGTGATATGTAAGTATGGCTCTCATTCCTTAACTGACAGATCATGCGATAGTGTGATAAAGATTTGGCCAATATATTTCTTTCACTTCATCCCATTTATTATGAGGGGTAGGTGATTGAAAATCCTAGTTCCCAAATTTATCTTTACTCTTCTTCTCATTCTATATATTGTAATCTGTGGGGTTCATAAAAAATACCCGTGGAGAGTTAGCCATATTTCTTCTCTAATCCCATTTCTTCCCTACTAGGGGGATGAGATGGGAGCTCAAGCCTTGTTCTTGAATGTTTGTAAATGAATTCTTGTCTCTTACTTATTGATTGTTATACTATACACAATTTTGAAGTAATATAATATGTCCTGTGATGCATTTAATCTATCATTTGCATGCTTTATTGTCTCTAATAGCATTTATTTCGTTGTTGGTATACTGTGCATATTTCTAGTGTTCACTATGGGTTATAAAATCTGTGCTTAATGGGTTTGAAGTGGTGTTTTGTGTGAATCTATCTCTGGCCTGTGGTTAATTTTGTCCACCATTTTCATTGTTCACCTTTTCCCCATTTCAAGCAGTTGGATTCTTGATTAACTTCTTCCCTTTTTTTGGCATATCACTTTTGTTATTTTTTTGCTACGTTTGATTTTTCCTGGACCCTCATCTCACCCAATAGAGAAGATATAACTTCCTTAAAATATGGAGGTTACCTTAGGGTGCATGTCCCACTAACCTAAGGTATCCAACAAATCTGGAGGTTCATCTACAAGGATAATCATCTACAGTTTTCCTAGCATGCCCGATGGGATGGTTTGAAGCATAAAGTCATTTCATTTCATCAATTTGGTGTGTTCTTGGTGAAATTCAGCCTATAGAGGTAAATACAAAACACATTTGGTGACTCCGTGTGGTCCAAACGGCCCATTCTAGAAATTTGTAGACCTTTCTTTCATCCATGTCTATTCATATTTCTTTCGACATATCACATCTTCTTTCATTCTATATAATCATGTAATCATGACTTCATTCCCATAATGGAATTCACGCTTAAAGCAGTATCATCAGTCTCTAATGAGCTTCACGACTTTTCCACACCAGTAATATAACTAGTATTAAAGCATTTATTCTTACCCATATGAACAATGAAAATCTCACTTTGGTTATGGAACCTATCAAGGACACATGTACACATATGATGATTACAGTCAAATGGAGGATATTGGTATACTATAGAAGATCCTAATAATAGAGGCATGCATGATTGCATCTCAGGATAGAATATAAATGAAAGCATTCAGGATAGGATGTAGGGAACCTTGTCCATGGGAAGGCCCTGTTCTTAGACACTATAGCCCGTAGGAGAAGCTTGAATTCTTAGAAGAATTGATGCCCCCACTTATGCAGTGGATTGAGGGTATTGAAACATATGAGTGAAGTGTTAGTCAACCTTGTCAATTGGTAAGTCAATCATTGATTCTTAGTTTTTCTAGACCCCCTTCCCAAGTTATTTCATGTCATACTGATCCAAATAATGAACTCCCCTTTCCATCTCCTATCCTTCCATCCCACCCCATTTATTTTTTTATTTTCCCTTCCAAACAGTCACCCCCTTCATGTTAACAAGTGGTGACTCCAAATCCAAAATAAGATGAGCATGGGGGGATGATTCAATTAAAGTATGAGGACTCAAATCATGAGTTAGATGTGCTAGAGATTACAGATATCTCCCATATCCATTCTCTCTAGAAATATGATTTTTTTGAATAGTTTGATCTCATAAGCTTCATGTTAAAAAATAAAGCTATGCATGATGAAATATTTGTAAACTCAAAGACCATCATGCGAAAGGGAAAAAATTGGCGCAACAAGATGAAGATGAGCTTGATTGCTTATTTGACTTAGAGGAATGTCTCAACGAAGAGGAGCCCATAAGAATCAAAACCATTACAAATTCATCATCAATTCTAAAACAACAAGATCTTGCTACTCATGACAATCCCCCTGAATCAAATTTAGAAGCTCTTAATAAAATCATTGAAGGATTTTTACTTTTAATCAAAGAGTCTAGGTTCACCGAAAAAGCTGCTAAAGCAAAAGAGGAAAGGGAAGACAAGGATGACACCACTCCTATACCAGTCATCAAGAAAGAAGATCAAGTATTTTCATAAGCAGAAAAAAGTTTAAATCTATACGAAAAAAGCTCCATCTAGGAAAGTCTGTAGAAAGGTCTCATCCCCAAGGTTGAAATACAGAGTGATGGGCAAGCAAAAAAAATATAAAAACCTCACTCCATAAAGAGTTTTTCATCATCAGTTCCAAAGGAGAAGCCAACACCAGTCATGCTTATGTCAGAGCATGAGGATTATCTTCAAATCCCCAAGGGTCAACAACAACACCTCCAACCAAATGATAAGCATCTTGACAAGGTATTCATTTTGTTTGTTGATACCATGGGTAGAAGAGTGGGAGGTAATTTTTCACTCGTATCATAGGCCATAACATTTTCTAAATTATTCACATGGCCATGCTTTATAAGGAAGATAAGCTATTTTTCCCTTCATGTTTCAAGTTTTTACTAACTCTTGTTGGCTTGGTTAGTGTAGGAGTAGAGTTGTTTTGAGTAGAAAAAGTGATTTTGCACACTTTGCATGTCTTACTTGATTCTTGTATGATTTAAATATTTTTATATAGATTTTTTTATATTTCTCTAAAGGTTAGAAGCACCTTTCCCCTCATTATTTATAGCAAAGAGATCCTCGGCTGCCTATGATAGTTGCAAACTTCAAAAACAAATGCAGAGCAAATAAAATTAGGTAGAGAGACAATCTTGTCAAATCTCTCTAGAATGAATTACTGAAGGCCTCATCCCCAAAGTTGACATAAAATTGTTTGGCTAGCCCAAAACATAATACGCTCCATCTTTTAGCCTAAAAAATTATGATGTGAGGAGTGCATTTCAATATCAAAAAAAAAAATCTACTCTCACAAAACAAAATCTAGAGTTTCATTATGAGAGTTGAAAGGCTTGAAGGATCAACTAGCAGATACAAAATAAATTAGTGACATTTCAAAGGCTCCAATACTAGTTTCAGATCAGCTCATGATACATACCCCATACATGAATGAATAGGTGCAGATAGTGGGTTCTTCCTAGTTAGTAGGATAATATCCCCACAAGATTTTCCATAACTGTTATCAAATTTCCTTCACTGCCCGATGAAATTAGATAACAAGAAAATTATTGCTGGTTAATCAAGGTAGCTCAAATAATCTCAGAGTAAATGTAAAAATATTCAAGCCCTTGGCAATATAAGAGAGGACTTATCCAAATCACGATTGAAAAGGTGATGCCCATAATGTATCCCATTATAGACTCAAAGAAAGTAGAAGAGCCACAGAGAGTTCCACATGTTGGCTTGACGTAATTTCAAAAACTGAAAGGGAGGAAGAAAATAAAAAACCCCTAGGACTTTTATGTGGAATCAATAATAAAGGGTATGCTAAGGAAAATATCTTCGTCTTAATATACAAAAATTCCTAAGGAGAGATAGAGAAGCCACGGAAAGCGCCTTGTGTCGGCCTGTAGTAATTTCAAAAGAGGCAAGAAAAACAGGGACCCTAGAGATGCACCCAACCTCTACAAAAATAACAACACGAATGGGTCTCAAACCCAAATAATGTTATAAAGAATGAAAATAGGTTAAGGCCACGTATAGGTGGTAATGGAACTCATCCATAACTTTTAAATGATTAGAAATTATAAATAATCAAAACTTTAAAAATTGGAGGGTGAAGAAGTTATTAACTTGTCACTTTAGTGGAAGAATTAATGCACAGTTCTGTGTAAAGAAAGCTAACCTGCAAAAACTCAAAATGTTCATCTGCACTCAAGAGGCCATTTCTAAATAGAATAACATAAAAATAGGTGCCATCTGAACCATGACCCAGAATCTGATGTATGACAAGTGATAAATTTAGATATGTAATAAAGATCCAAGGGTACATTCCTTAAAAGGTGAGCCCACTTCAAGAAAGTCAGTTGCAAATTAGTTGAGAATGTGATAAATAAGTATGGCTCTCATTCCTTAAATGATAGATCATGGGGCAGTGCAAGAAATATTTGGCCAATCTATTTTTGTCACTTCATCCCATTTATTATTGGGGGTGGGTGACTAAAAACCCTAGTTCTATAATTTATCTCTACTTTTCTTCTCATTCTATATATTGTAATCTGTGGGGTTCATAAGACAATACCCGTCTAGAGTTAGCCATATTTCTTCTTTGCTCCTATTTGTTCCCTATTAGGGGGATGAGCTAGGAGCCCAAGTGTTCTTCTTGAGTATTTATAATGGCATTCTTGTCTCTTACTCATTGATTGTTATACTGCACACAATTTTGGAGCAATATAATATGTCATGTGATGCAGTTCGTCCATCCTTTGCATGCTTTATTATCTTTAATATCATTTATTTCGTTGTTGGTATATTGTGCATATTTCTAAAGTTCACTATGAGTTTTAGAAGTTGTGCTTAATGGGTTTGAATTGGTGTTTTTTGTGAATCTATCTTTGTCCTGTGGTGCACTTCGTCCACCCTTTTCATTGTTTGCCTTTTCCCCATTTCAGACAGTTGGATTCTTGATTAACTTATCCCCTTTTTTTGGTGCATCACTTTTGTTAGTTTTGTGCTATGTTTGATTTTTATTTGACCCTCATCTCACCCCATAAAGAAGAGCTAGCTTCTTTAAAATATGGAGGTTACCTTAGGGTGCATGTCCCACTAACCTAAGGTATCCAACAACTCTAACGGTTCATCTGCAAGGATAATTCTCACTAAATCCTTTATAATCTTTTAAATCCTTTGATTTTTTTGGATTATAGGTAAAGGAAGGTTAAGGGTAGCCTACCCCATAAAAACTGGAGAGAAAGATATGAAAATTAGGAACAAAAGAGGTTTCCTTTACAAGCGGCACAAAGAACCTAAAAAAAACAAAAGAGTGAAACTAACAACAAAACTAACATCATACACAAACAATAGCTATCTCATATTTTTTACCCCTTCCCATTGGATCTTAAGTTCATCTTAAGGGGAGAGATGATTGCTTTCTTTTTCCATTTCACAACTGTTGAATCCTTTTCTTTGGTTGGATTTTCATTTTTGATATTCTGGATTGGAATCATCACTTCAATATACTCCTTAAAATTTTACATCCTTGATGAGACCGATGTACCCTTTTTCAAAACCAAAGGATCTGCATCATTATTACTTTCATGTTGCAATGGATCCATTTGAGAAGGAAGAGGAACTTCCTTCTTATCCGCATCTAGATTAACCAAATTCTTAAATTCAACATCAGAATCACAATCTAAAGGTTCCTTTAACACTAGGTGTCTGGGATTCGAATTCTTCCACCATGAGCTTCTATTTTAAACATTTTTTCTCTGTATATGACAATGTGAAGCTAAATGGCTTAAGGAAAATCATGTTCCGCACCTGAAAGGAAACCCTTCATAGTCCATATTTTATATCCATGTTATATCCTCAACTTTAAGTTCAATAGTGGCTAGAAAATCTACAGACATATCCATGTCAACAAAAAATTTGGCATACGTAGTGTGCTCATAATTCTCATTCTTTGGGTCAATAGCCAAATATTTCCCCAAACTATTTCCTATAGCGATAAAATAGCTCTCCATCAAAAATTGGAGGGCTAAATAGGATAGACAAATCAAAACCAACTTAACTTGGAATGTATGAGACATCATGTCACATAGAGGGAACCATGGTTTCATCAATAGCAGATGGGATTAAAAATCCCAAACTCATTCAAATATCAAATCCCTATCTTATATTTCATCAAATATTACAATGAAAAAAACATGAGCACTAGGTGGAATATCCAACCTACCTTCCATGATGGGGCCCCACTAACTAGTCATCCAAGCATGAAGAGAGGGCAGATGTGGGAATAAATTAATGAATTTATAGATCAATCTTTTTTTCTAAAACAAAGCTTCACATTTAACCAACTCTTCACAAAAATAAATTGATGGGGTAGATTTTCCATAAGACAGGCTTATTGCATCGTAGATCCATCATTCCCCTATTCCTAATGTTATTCCGTTACAAATATTCCTTGAAATACATCCTAGGAGTGGGATCCCTAGCTATTCAATCTTTCGTTGTGTTGGGATTCCCTAGGGAGGGATATGGTTATGTCCCCACGCATAGCCACAATCTTCAAAGACATGATCTTCTCCCAAAACACCATGCAACAAACTAAAACCACCGCTAGACCCTTCCCAAAACACCATAATGCCCCTGCCCTTTAGAGATCTTGCAGCCATGTCCTCTACCACAAATCCTTTACTTTTTCATCCCTTTACGAATAGGACATTTTTGATTATCAGGGAACAATCGGTACAAGGGAACTTGGGCCTAGGCCCTTTGGTCCCGCATCATTCTCCCATCCCACAACAAACTATTTCCTAAGTGTTGTGGCTCTACATGCTTTGTGGATAACTTAAGTTCCCACATCCTGTTCTCTCGAAACATATTCTTCTCACAATCACCTTCTTCTTATTTTTTACAGATCATGGGGTCTTGTGGAGAACACTATCCCATATGGAATAGTAGGGTTAGTGCCTTTTGTGTCCGCATTGGTCTCTCGAGCCACAATACTCTTAATTCCTTTTTATTTCATCGAGAGTCACTTTGCAAGGAATAAATGATCTCAGATAACTTGTTCCTTCCACACCCTTTGTGCCCGATTAACTCACCCGATCCACACAACACTTAATCATTTGTCCAGTGGCCCTAATACCTTTGTGGGAAATTTTTGTTTCTTAGGAACTAGTTCCATCCGCACCATAAATGTCTGCAATACACTAAAAAAGGCAAAGTACCAGAATAATTTTATTTTACCATAGAGAATTTGTGATAACTTGGGACATGTAAATTACTTGTAGACATCTATATCAACTAAGCCAAATATACTATCTTTTTAAATACTAGTAATGGATTCCTATCTCATTATCCAAGCTGTAGTGTCCTGAAAACATCCTAAATCATCATGAAATCACTGTATAACACAAAAACACTTAATATCCATTAATGCCATCATCATACCCTATTTTAACCATCTCACTTTCCTTCTTGAGATAGAAGTAGAATTTGGCCTGAGATTTCTGAAACTTCATTAGTTGATCATGAATACTAGTTATAGACTTGTTAACACCTGAATGATCCTGTCTAACCTTAGGAAGTCTACATACAACATTAATCACACACCATTACCATACAATCACAGAGAAGGCACTGCCAATCAACCTTGAATTTCACCATTCACACCTTTTTTCCATCAATTCAAAATGACTTTGATGACAATACCAATGAACAGGGTTCAACAAATCAGTGATAACATTTTCAATGTACCTCAAATCCTTTGCATCGTTTCTTCTATTTTCCTTCAAAGAATTATTTTGAGTTTCTGTAAGTGCGTTGAATGCATCCTATTTTTCTACCTCTACATATCCTGCTTCAACTAGCTCTCATATCTCTTGAGAAGAGAACAATGTATTCATCTTGATACACAAGATATCATAGTTCTTCCCATCAAATATTGGGGGTTGTTACCACAAGTTGTTGCTGGAAGCCATAAAAGATCAACCCAAAAAATAAGAACTCAAATGTCCCACAACTAATCACTTTGATACGAAGGTGTTTGAAAAATTTAAAGTGCCAACACAACCAAATCAATATAAAACAAACACATAATATATATATATATATAATATTTAAAATAAAAAAATTCATACAATCAAATTTGTTGCTCTGTATATTGTATTTTGTTTCTCTTCTTTTTTCCTTTATCTTCTCTCTCTTCCTTGTTATCCAATTTCTTCTTACTGCTGTGATATGATCTTATTTTCTTTGTAGACATTTTTCTCCCTTTCCTTCTTCTTTGTTATATTTCCCTTTCTATTATATTCCCTTCTCTATATGTTTCCTTCATGATGTAAAATATATCTATATCCACTTTCTATATTCTTCACTGTATATTATGTTATTGCATATATCTATTTATCTCCCCCTTTCTTTATGCCATACATAAAAATATAAATGGGGTCATACCGGAGGTATATATGCAAAGTGACTCAATCCAAGAGTTCCACATCTTCTAGGGGAAAAATTTCAGAGGGTTAGTGGAATACTGCCATGTGGCTAGTTCTATGGTGAGCTATTTAAAATCTAATGGCCAAAAGGAATTACAGAGCCATAATAATTTCTGACAGATAAATCCTATCCTAAAGATAAAACAATATTATGTCATCAAGACAATGGGATTAGGTGTTTTCAAAATCAACCACTCTCAATCCAACTTAATAAGCTCCTTCCATATAAATTCTTAACATGGAAAAAAATTTCATTATCTATCAACGTAATTAACAAAAACCCCATTTCTATGTTGTGTACCTTCTATCATCATATCCATTTATCAAAAAAATTATTGTAAAATTATCATTATCTCTCCCTCCCTAGCTCGATCAAAAAATGAATAATATTATGGAAATTAGGAGTATTTTGTAGAGCTCATGCATAGATCAATTCATTTAGCAGGTGGGAGAAGATAAATTTCATGTAAAAATACATGTGTAAAAAATAATAATATAAAACCCTATTGAATAATTATGCTTTTATAAATTGTATTTTGTGTCAAGGCATTCATAGGCCATGTGAAGGATATATGCTCGAGCCTCGACCATTTTTAACTTTTCACAAGTGAGTGCCAACTCATCGTCAATAGGATATCCACAATCCGGGATGATCTGTATACTTTGCACTAGACCATGAAACTTCCTACAATTATTCTGACCTCCAGAAAGTAACAAATCACTCTGGATTAGGTTATATATAGTTATTTGCTATGTGTATTTGGAAAAAGGCATTTGCATTTACAATAATCATAGTGTTAAGGGCATAAAAATGGACAAGGAAACATCTAGAGATCGATTCTTCTTATACCACCTTATCTCAAAACAAATAGGTGGGTTATACAAGACATTGAAGAGAAGTGTAGACATATATGTTATAGTAGACACATGTCTAGTGCATATTGCAAGTGAAATCCATGGCTCTGGGTGGATTTGATACCTAAACCTTAGCTTGCATATAAATACCATGAAGCCAACATTATCATTCATCCAATATCGTTCTGAACCCATGTAAAATTGACGGGTGTCTTGTAATATACTATGTAGGATAAGGGACATGGTCTTTCTGATGCCCAAGAATGTTTATGTAAATGATGATGTGAGTGAAAATTTACTGGAGAAGAGAGTGAGAGCATTGCAGAGGGTGTGTTCTAGGTGGAAAGGAAAAAAAATATTGATATTCTTTGGATTGAAATAGAGGGTGAAAGGGTGAGGATTCCTTTGGTCGTGGATTTATTTGCTTACCACATCCATCAAAATTTGAACAAAATTTTATATTTCACAAGGTTACTTTTTTTATAAGGAAGTTTCTTCAACGTAGCTAGGAAGACCATATTTAAAACATAAAATACCAAAAATTAATGAATGAACTTATATCACATAATCAATCTCTCATATAAGTAGTCTTAGAGGGTTGCAAGAGAACTAATATTTCTCAATCAAATTGATCTCCTAGAATATGAAGGGTCTCAATGCCCCTTCCAAAATGAGGATTCTTACTCTTCACTTTCACAACTCACATACTCTACATATTTACACATATTTGCACACATTAGTACCATTATGTGGATGCAAATAGCTCTCTACTAATTGCGTCAAGGTCTTAGCAGTCATAAAGTGACCTGGCATCCTTATGCATACCTTATCCCACATAAAATTTTATAGAATTGATCCTTATAGAATGCATAGCTCTGTGATTTTGATCGAGAATCCTTTATTTATGGTCTACTTTAGCCGTGACATGCAGTCGACGGTCACTAGTTCTACTCACTTTTTCCACACTTCAACAAAAATATTTATCTTCCAAGTAGAGCTCCATCATCACTTCAAACCCTTTCACTCCTACTCGCATTTCAATCAATAAGATGCATCAAAAACTCATTTTGACTTCTCACTTATGTTCTTAATGACAAATGAGTAACTCTTGATGAATTCAATCAATTTAATATGTCAATAATTCAACATCTCATGAATATTTATGAATTGTTGTGCTTAGTGGTGTGTATACAACATGAACTCAAGAAACAAATAGTGCCTAAGAGCTTACATAATGGCATGAAACTATTGTTCCTAAGACAAATACTTTCTTCTCATGTTATTCACATTCACACTAAAATATACAATGGGTATTTCCTCTAGACTCATTACATTAATATTTGTATCCCACTAGTATCATAATAATCCTAAAATACCTCATTGAAAGTAGGTAGAGCTTATACTGAATACTTTATTTTTAGTTTATCCTTAATGTTTTGAAATCCATACTCTTTATCCAATCCAAAATTCCCAGTGAATCCTCAAATGAAATTATTATGTAAGATCAAAATTCTATGCAAGATTCATATCTCCATGCCACCTTTTAATGATGGTAAATCCGCTATAGATTGGACCTTTTCAAGATCAATCTACAACTCATGTTGAGATATAACAAATCAAAAGAAGACCAACTCTATTTACATTAAACTATACATCTTCAAATTCAGTAATAGTTTCTCCTCCTGTAAATTCTCTCACACTTTCTGTAAATGTAATGTGTTCTTGTTTCATTTTGTCAAAAATCAAAATGTCGTATATATATGAAAAATGAAAATCTTAAATTTGAAAGGATCAAACACTTCTTTCATTAGTCACATGAATACTCTTGATGTGTAAGTCAAACCAAATGGCTTAGTAAACCATGCATATAGTCCATTTGTTTTAAATCAATCATCAACTAAATATTTATGAAATAATTCACCCCACCAAGGTACTCCATCAAATCATCTATATACAGAAATGGAAATCTATACTTGATAGTGATTTTTTGATAGCCATTGAATCACTGAATATTCTCCATTCTCCACATCAACTATAGTTCACTACATAAATACTATGGGTCTCAATTCAATTAGGGGTCAAATAGGATCTATATTAGAAATGGTAATTGATTATGGAACACATGACACATAAGTCCTCATAACTCATTTCTCGATAAGTGGATTTCATTAAAAATAGCTAGGGACAAGAATTATGTCTATCTTGACCAAGACTGAACGTAAGTAGTAAACCAGGTCCACACAATCATTTATAATGATATTTATGAAATCGACAAACATCTCCCCCGTAGTCTCATAGGATTTCCTGATATTGCAAAAACTTAGCAAATCCAATGAATTTATCAGATGCACCGATCTGCAATAATCGAGAGGGTTTAATGTGAACCATCTACTGTCACGTGCATTAGATAACTTAATTCCTAAAATATGAAATACCTTAGAGAGAGTATATCTCAACTTAGATTGAAATGTGAATGACCGTGTAAAAGGATGGAAAGTATAAATGTTTTATATTTCAACATATGTTTAGGTAATATAAATGTACATCCTTATCAATTTTTTAATCATATTACCAAGGTCTACAAGAAATAATATGGATTTTTTCCATTGCGAATCATATCGACTCGGGACTACATCATTATCAGGAAGCATATCTTGAGATGTACACTGCATCACTCATTCACGATTTTTTGATTTCCAAATTAAAAAACATTCTATCAGTCCTTATTATGGGTTCAGGGTGCACTAATCCTCTTCATGTGAAGCTACTTAACCAGCTCATGAGAAAAATGATTGTCATTTAAAACCATTATTAATAGATGACTATACATCAAAAACCTTGTTTTAAACAAATGGTTCTGAAAAATAAATTAAACATTTCAGATTTTTCAGAAGATTATGTCTCTTGAAAATGCATCAATAACGGAGGTAGTTTTTTAATCAACATTCAATACAAAAGTTTCTTCATCTGGCTCATTAGATAATACACCGATTGTAATATTCCTTAGTCCAGAAATTATGTAATAATGACTATACATCAGATATCTCATTCAAAGTTAATACTAAAATGGTTGTAGAATAGTAGGTCATTCTATAGTGATGGAAATAGATGATTCAACCTTTATATGCATCAATAACAATTGGTCATCATGCGAATTACTTCAGATCATCCATCAAAAACTTAGACAGATCAATTCCCAAGGCATGCAAACTTGTATTGGCGTAATTAAGATAAAATGATTTATCATTATTTCTCCTTAACTGCCACATGCACTTAAAAAAATTAGCGGAAAAACTCGTTTTTTACTAAACATATGCAATGCATGATGTCATGTAATCTATAACGGAAGAAGATTCTTATTAAATCCACATTTCAAGTGATGTACATGTCATCTCCATTTTTATTTTCATCTCTCCAATGAACAGCCTAAATTTTTTCACGACTATGTGATACAAGTGAAATGTACTCATATCACCATTACACACATGAATTGAACATCACGTGTAAATTTGGTTTCTATTTTCACGTCAGAATTGATCCTAATAGATCTATATGTTCACGGGTAGGCGTTTTCTACTTTGAAGACTGCTTCTTCCCTTGGTGCAAACTAGTGTGAATTGTCTTGCATATTTATTTAGACTAAAGGTAATGATTTCTATTAGTTGAATAGTGTTTGAATAGCGAATTAATTTGGTGAAACAACATGAATGCAGAAGTAGATATTATGTAAATACATTGTCAACACTCAATTCCCTCCATAATAAATTTACAGATCTAACCTCACCGACGTTGATTGCAACTCATGTGCAATTGCTAGTAAATATTATATTTCCACAAAAACTAATAAGTTATAAGCGCGGCAGGACGAACCCTTTCGGATACACATATTTAATTCTCCACATTTTGTATGAGGTCCCACTTTAATCGTTTTTTATGTCTATGGTTTAAGAGGGGATTACATACATTTACATATTATGTGTTGGATTATTTTAATATGCATCAAAAACAAGTCTAGGAGGATTCTAACATTAGTTAGTATTTGAATATGTTCAATACAAATTGCTTCTCCAAGTCATTGAAATATATAATAGACCTTTGGTTATGGAATTTGTAATTATCTATGATTTAACACAAACCATGTATCATACCTAAAATGAGGTGGATTGCATTAAAGAGCAAGATTTCATTCTAAAATTAGCAAGACAATTTTAAGTTTAGGTAAAAGATTCTGTGAAATTTACAAAAATTAAAGATTAAATACTAAATTTGAGATTTAATATCTCTATTATCTAGCCCAATAATCCTTGAAATACATATTATTTATTAGTAGTATTTTGGAAATCTTAAATAGATATGCATAGTTCTTTAAAGAACCGTACAATGTGAAACGGCTACAGGAAAAGTATTTTGTGTTTTTTATTTAACAAGGTTGTATATCTACCTTAAGTTTTTAAATAATGTGGATCATCTATGTAGATATACCTATGTATGTATCCATGGGATAGATATCATCATGGATCATACAAATATGGACCAAGGTTCCATGTATTGATTTGAATGATTACCTAAATTTATGCATTGTGCAGAATTTTATAATAGTTATATTTATTATAAGTAATATATATAATACTCTACCTTTTTTATGGTTTAAAATACCATCCTATAGATGTAAATATTTCATGAAGTGATACTGAACATTAATAGTGTTGATGTGTTTTGGCATGAAAAGTTCGGTTCTTCGTAATTGTAATGCAATCTAAGTAGTAACAATCTAAATTGTAAAAGGGCCTTGTTTCAATCCAATAGCTTTGAACACAAATGCTTCATAAAAGTTATGACTTCTTTACATGCATAATCAGTTGCTATGGACTCTGCCTCAGAAGTGGACAAGGTTAAAAAAACCTATCGAACATGACACAATATAATTTAGGATTGTTCAATGTCAATTTTGTCAAATTCATTTAATTTCAGAGTTGGATCTTCTGCTAGCGACTTCAGTAGTCTACTATCTAAGAATACACTTATCTAAGCATTAATACATAGCGAATGATAGTGTGTCATAACATTCCAAGTAAACATTTACAGTATGGCTATAAATTAAGTTCCATAAATGGAGTCTAAAGACTATGTTAACTACAGGGTCCCAATGCACCTGCTTTCAGAGGGGATTCGACCCAAAAAATACCCAATGAGGAAAAACTGCTCTAATCATTGAGGAAACAACATTAAATTCAGGAATGGGCAGAACTACATCAGGAGGAGAAAGATTGCAACTCTTGCTAAGACACTCTACTGGACAAATCTTCCATGGGTCGTTTTGCTGGTTTATGAAGTACATTGCCCAACGGCTCTCTCAGATTCCTTGTTATTCTCAAAGTCTGAAGGAGCAGAACAGAAGGTGTTGGACTGGAAGACCAGCATGTTAAGATCGTAATGGGCACTGCTCGAGGAAACATACTTTACTCTGGCACGAGGAATGCAAAGATCGCATTATCTCACCTACGATATTAAGCCTAAAACATGTCTCTTTTCTGTACGAGGATCTTGTCATTTCAAATTTCGTAGAGAGCTATGATTTCAATGGTCTGGCAAAGCTTGTGGGAAGAGATTTCAGCCGTGTACTCAATAAACAACGAGGGGAACTCGAGGATATTTGGCTCCAAAATGGTTATCCAAGGCCTTCACATCACCATGCGAAAGTGGATGTATACAGTTTCAGAATGACTCTGCTGGAGATAATATCAGGTCGTAGAAATCCCAGATCTGAACAGTGTAGGAATCAAACAGGTATTACTGGTCCCTCCATGGGCTGTAGGACTCAAATCAATAGGGGAAACTTAATGGGATGTTATGGAACTTAGAAACCATATTTCTTTTAGGTTTCACCATGGTGAAGTAGGTGAGAAGAGGTGTTATGGTAAGCTTGTCTATGCATTCAAAAAGACGAGGTTATGAGGCCAAGCATGGGTGAAGTTGTGCAAATATTGGAAGGGACAATGGTTCCTGACGCCTCACAAATTTACCAGTGTGTTGAGAGAATATCTCACCATAATCAATACCCTCAACTTGAGAGAATATCTCACCATAATCAATACCCTTAACTTGAGAGTAACCCTTTGCAACCAACCGTGCCTTATACTTTTCAACATTTCCATCTGAACCAATCTTTTTCTTAAACACCCATTTACATCCAACATATTTCCGACCTTCAGGAAATGGTACAAGGTCCCATGTATCATTATTTTTAAGGGCTGCCATTTCTTCATCCATGGCTATTTGCCAGGACTTTGCATCATTCATACCCAAAGCCTCTTGTACAGATCTCGGTTCATCAATGTTAGTACTCAAAGCAAATATGCACTTCCAATCATCAGGAGAATACCCATACCTTTCAAGTGGTTGCCTTTTCCTTGTAGACTTTCGAACAAGCTGAGGTGGAGATTCTTCCACTTCTTCCTCTTCTTCTTCCTCTTCTGAAGATTCAGAGCTTGGTGAGCTCTCCTCAACTTCTTGTCTATTTTGGGGTATCGATTCAACTTTCTCAGGTGTAGAAGGAAGTTGAACCACATCCTTTTTTTGTTTAATTTTATTTATGTTGTTCTGGCTGAAAATTAACAGGGGAAGATTTAATCTCTCTAAAAATAACACTTCTAGAGTATATTACCTTTTGTGCAACATGGATCCCAAAGCTTGTATCCTTTCACACCATAGCCATATCTGATGAAGATGCATTTGACAGCCTTAGAATCCAACTTTGTTCTCTTCTCATTAGGCACATGTGCATATGCCTCACAACCAAAAACTCTCAGATGTCTAATTGAAGGCTTTTTCCCTGACCACGCCTCCATTGGCGTATTTATCAACAAGCGCTAATGTAGGATATTTATTTATCAAATAGCAAGCAGTGGTAATGAGCTTCAGCCCAAAACCTCTTTTCTAGACCAGCTCCAATCAAGCATGCTCCTAGCCTTCTCCATCAATGTTCTATTCATTCTTTCTGCAACTCCATTCTGCTTTTGAGAATACAAAGTTGTCTTTTGTCTTTTAATCCTGTAATTTGTAAAAAAATTGTCAAAGTCTGCAAAATAGTACTCACCGCCATTATCAGATCTCAAACACTTAATTTTCTTCCCAGTTTGAGTTTCAACCATAGCCTTAAATTCCTTGAAACGACTAAAAACTTCAGATTTACTTTTTAAAAAATATACCCATGTTCTCCTACTAAAATCATCAATGAAAGTAACATAGTAAACTGATTTAGCAATAGAAGGAACTTTAATAGGACCAAATACATCTGAATGGATTAGATCCAAGATACATGAAGACTTATGAGTAGACGAGTAAAACTGAACGCGGTTCTGTTTGCCATAAATAAAATGTTCACAGAAATCAAACTCCAGATTGCAATCATTCAACCCCTCAACGAGGTTATTATTTTTCAGGGATTTTAAACCCTTCTCTCCAATGTGGCCAAGCCTTTGGTGCCATAACATGGTCTTCTCTGCAGGTAATTTTGATTTGGTAAATAGAGCACCCTTGGGTACCCAGAAGCCACGACCATCCGCAGAGGAGGAAACCCTCTCCTTTTTCAGCGACGTAGTTACTGGATTATTTTTATCCGAAGTGCTATTGTACAATCAACTGTGCATGCATCAAGTTGGTACAATGTACCCAATCTACTTCCTCTTGCTATCACCATAGCACCTCTCACCATTTTCACACCTGCTTCAGAAAACTTTTACATGCACACCTGCATCTATTAGCTTGTTAACAAATAATAAATTTCTTGCTAGTCCTGGGATATGTAAGACACCATCAAATATTCTAATTCTACCATCAAAAAATTTCATCTGAATACTACCACGACCAACAATTTCAAGGAAAGAATTATCACACAAATACACCTTACCACCATCATAGTTTTCATACTTACTAAACCAATTTTTGTTAGGAGTCATGTGGAAAGATGCACCTGAGTCTATCAACCATGCATTATCACCTATGCACGAGTGGTCAAAGCTGCAATAAAGGCATCTCCATCTTCTTTTTCGGACTCAGAATCAGAATCATACTTCTTCTTTTTCTTTTTCTTTTCTTCTTTGCATTCCCTTCAGAAGTGTCCAGATTTGCCACAGTTCCAGCATATTGCCCTTGGACTTACCAGGGGATTTTGATCTCCCCTTATTCTTAGAGTGGCCACTCTTCTTCTCATCTTTGCCTCGTTCTTTTGTTCTTCCTTGAAACACTCTTGAATCCTCTTTGGCATTCAGAGATACCTTCCTTCTCATCTCTTTGGAGAGAAGAGAACCAACAACATCCTCCATCTTTAGAGTGACTGAAGTGCTCCCAATGGCCATGACTAGGTTGTCCTATGAGTCTGGAAATGAAACCAACATAGTTTGGAACCTTCCTTCTTCATCCATCTTAACCCCAACTGAGCTCAAATGAGTCACAAATGTATTGAATGTTTCCAAATGCTTAGATATTTGTCCACCTTCTTCCCTTCTCAATGAATATAACTTCTTCATCGAGAAAATCTTATTTACCAGAGACTTAGCTTGGTATATCTCATCCAGATTTTTCCAAAGCTTCTCCTAATTGGATTCTTCATGGACATTTATCAAGATCAAATCTCCAAGATATAGTCTAATAATACCTTTATCTTTTCTATCCATTACATCATATGTTACAGCCAAAACTAGATCTGTAGGTCTATGCACCTTGTCATCCACTATATCCTATAGATCTTGATCAACAAAAAAAATTTCCATCTTCAGCTTCCACATTTCAAAGTTTGTGCCAGAAAACTTCTCTACCTCTAACCTCCTAGATGTGCTCACCATTTGAAAAAATATTTGCAACTAGATAACAAAGTATACTTTGCACAAGCTCCTACTCAAATCTGGATTAGCATAAAAACCGAACAACCCACAACTAAAACACAAGATGATCAAGCTTTGATACCAGTTGCTAGGAAATTAGAGTATCTTAACAACTTCCTACGCTAATCTTGAGGAGATATATTATGCAAAACTTTCAAAATAATAAAACAGTTACAGAAATCTCAGCAACACATTCATAACAAGAAAATAAAAAATTAACACAAACACCAAATATCGTGGGGAAAATCCTTTCAGATAAAAATCCCACTCTCTAAAAATACCACTCAATGTATTTCAAGTCTAATAACAAGATTACATACACTTGTAGAGAAAGTTTCTTACAGGAGTATCACCAGAAACTATTCTAGGAGGATTCCAACATTAAAGTACTTGCTAAAATCACCACATAAATTGCTTCTCAAAGCCTTCAATTTATAGACCTCTGGTTATGCAAGAAACCATATATGATTTACAAAACCATGTGCCAAATTTCTCATGAGGTGGATTGTATTAAAGAGCAAGATTTCGGTCTAAAATTAGGCTCTCACATCCACAATATTCTCCCCTATTTTGACCCTTAAAGATGACATAAAATATTTGATAATATCTCTAAAAATAGCCTTTCCTTGATATACTATCATATGGGAATATTTAAGAAACTCATATTTCTATTTTTAGAGAACCGATAATGTGAAACGGTTGTAGAAAAATCTTAACTGAATGAAGGAAACAAGGTTGAGACACCTTATTTCCAACAATTTCATCTTGAATATAAATGTATAGATGATTGAAATAAGGTCATATTTTTTAGCATCATCATATACTTCATGTCAACCCCTAATGTTAACCCCATTTTACTTCTAAATGTACTTCCCTACACTTTGTTTCTTTTCTTGCAAACTTTTTAAATGTACTTCCCTACCCTTTAACATTTTCGACATTATGTTCCATTTCCTCATCTTATATTTTTCTCTTTGAACTCTCTCATTCTACCCAAAATCACACAACAAAGATAACTTTCCTTTTAACTCAAAACATGTAAATATAACCTTATTTTTATATTCCAAACCTTTTGTTATCTCTCGAAAGTGCACCCTATAGAGAGATGGCTATAGGTGTTCTAAGATTCCAAATTTTATCTCTCTCTTTCATAGATACAATGGAAACACATAAGGTCTATGGGTATATCTATTTTGAGACGAGTCTCTGGTATCAAGGATGGTTCCTTATTGATGTATCCTAAACTAATTTCTTAGGTTTAAGGGTAAAAGATGACTGTAAAAAATGAATTAAAACTAAGGTGATACACAAAAATTTATATGATGGCTTTGACTGAGTATATGCACAATTAATATGGGAAGGATTCTTGATGCATGAACCAATAGTTTTCTACAGAATAATTAAGGGAAAACACTTGTTGGATTGAGGGAAAATATCACAAAATCACTGATAAGTTAACATACACATTAAAATTATGCATAAAATACTAAACTTGTAGCAGGGTAAGATCATTTTTCAGAGAATTTGCATTCACAATCCTAATAGAAACATACACAAGGCTGCAAATAATTGGAAAGGCTAAAAATTCTTCACACTCAGAAGGAAAAACTGGAGAAAAATTGCTTCAGTACTCCTGTATCCAAAAAGACCTCCTTGTGCTTTGCAAAGGCACACAATATATAGAAAAATAAAAATGTACCCTCTTCCTAAAAATAGTCTAAGGCTTGTACTCATCCATACATCTTATTTTTATCCTTTATTTAATAATAGATGAAGGAATAAAAATAGAACATGCAATTACAAATAGGTAATAATAGCCTTGATTACAATACAGTCAAACTGAAGTTGACTATTTTATTTTAAAGGAAATAAGGTTAATAATTTTCTAATAATAAGTTTTCTTCCTAGGAAAGTCTCCTTCCTTAAGCATGCAACTTTGTCTCCTTGTTTTTTTTGTTCTCTTATGAAGCATGAAAAAAATTAAATCCCCTTTTCTAAGTAAAATAATTTCAATACTTGTAATATTTGTAAAAAATAAAAATCCACCATGGGAACCACTTGTCCATGTGCACATGCTCTGATGTTGACATCTCTTTGGCTTCTAATGGTCACAATGGTGACATACTACAAATTATCTCTAGCTCCTTCAACAGTGGGGACCACCTTTGCACTTCACCATGGTTTGGCCACCTTTGAGGACTTAGCAAACATTAAAGGGTTGACCATTTTTACATTGCACATGCCACTATAGTCTCCACCACCTTTTGATTAATACATACATGTATATACTTTTTGGCCTTTGCATATTGGATAATGTATCATTTTAAAAGATACACCTTTTTGGTGATCATTGTGGGAATGATTTGGTTGGCACTTATATTATTTGGAGCATACACTATACTGGGACTTTTGAAAGTCAAAATATATAATAATCATTTAATGACACGTGGGATGACCCCTGTTGCACGATGAGTCGACCCTTGGCATATTCCTAGGTGATATTTTAAACTCAACCCTAACTAGGGTTTTCCATATATAAGCATCTTGGACTCTGGTTGAGTTACGGTTTTTGATAGAAAACCGTTGATCTTTGTCCTCTTGTATTTTTTATCATTTATCTTTGACTGCAAGTTAGGGTTTTACCCCTATAATTAATTTGGTTGGTGGGAATAACCGTGGTTATTGTCTTTGGATGTGGAACTCACTCCTCGCCCTTTGACCATTGTCCTTCTGATCTTGAGCAATTAATTATTGACCCTTGGTTAGGTTTAGGTTAATCCAAAGTCCTGGTGGGTGAGTTAAAACAACTCGAACTCATCCATTTTTCCACTTCGCATTTGGTTCGCAGGCGAAACACTTATAAAAATTTTCAATGCCATTATTGGATCTCTGTTGAGCTCGGCTTTCCTCTCAGACTAGTATTATGGTGATTTCTTAACTTTGCATTTGTGGTTATTATCTATTGAGCTCGGCTGTGTTGTTCATTGGTCTCAATTTATTTTGTTTGTGAGCTCCTTTTTTAACACGGTTGCCACTGTTTTGAAGCTTCGAGCTTGGTTTACATTGATTTGGGCCTGCAATGTTTTGGGGACTCAAACACTTGCATTTATTATCATTTTGATTTACTATTTGGCCTCTCGAAGGAATTCATGTGCTCGACTTATTTGATTTTCTTCATGGTTGTACAATGGTCTCCTTTTCTTGATCATTCCCAAGCTTCTTTCTGTGTGGCTTCTAATCTTTTTTTGAGTTTTCAGGGTGAATAAAAATTTGATCTTGGCCACCATCATTGGTTACAGGTGAGTTAATTTTATATTGCATACGTACCCCTACATTTTCATTTTCTTCCTTGTATATGTCACTGCATCTTTTGAAAATATTATGGGTTGTGTGGTATGAGCTCCATTCGGTTTCCAAGTTTGAAAGTTCTCATGGGTATATGGATTTATTTCTTCATCATCCAGTTATTCAAAAGTTTCAAATATTCGATTATAAGGGTGAGTTTCTAATTCTCACTCTTATTTCTTCATACTCATTAATGGTTTTTTCGATCAACGTTGGAAATTATAATTTCTTTTCTTGGATCTGCAACTTGAAATTGATATTCAATGGGAATATTGGCTTTTGAAAGAAAACTTTGAAACTCCTTTAACCTGGATGTGTATGTAATTTTGATTCAAGGATTTCTTTCTGAGCTTGTGATCTAAATGCTAGAGAACGTTCCTCTTGCTCTGAAATGATAAGGCCTGAAGGCTTATTGATGTGGGTGTTTGAAGCATCTTTTATAAATACCCTCTGTATTGATTCAGTTTAATGCTTGGAGCTCTTTCTGTAGGAGTTTCCAACTGTAATTTATACTGCCTATTTCATCCTTTGTTTAGTGACTATAAGATAACCTTGAAATACCTATAGCTCTTTTATAACTTAGAAAATTTCTAAGATAAAATGTACTTTGTATATTTACCTTTAATGGAGGTTTTGTTCATTCATGCTTATTCCACAGTAACTAGATTGAGTCTTGACTTCCTGTGAAGAACCTAATGTTAATATTTTATTGATATACTTCCTTTCATAAATAGTTGTACCTCTTTGGCATGGTAGCATTTCTGATTTTTATCATTGCTCTATTTGGAAACTTGTAAGTGGGTTTCTAGAAATTGCAAGCAGTTCCTTATTTGTTTCTAATACTATTTTTAGACATAAGCCTTGATTCAAATGCTTTGTTAAGATCTCGGTAACTTGTTTCTTTTACTTAAATAATTTATTTCCATGATATTAGTTTTTTCATGTTGGAAAATTTAAAATGTTGATTTTTCATGGCGAAGACCTGGCAATTTTTTTCCAGAATTCTTTCTTCCTTCCATTTCCAGCTATAGTAGTTGTATTTTTATGGTTCAGACTATAGAAAGTATCACTTTTCTGTTGAAGTTGATTTGGTAAATAAAATTGAAACATCGTAACTCTTTATCTTGACCATGGCATGTTTTTCTCATTTTCTATATCACTTAATTGATTTACATATTTCTTTTAAAGCATGTAACAGTTGAAAGCAACATGATGAAAAGTTGTAAATGTCCATTTTACATGGTGAAGCCATATCGAAATTTTCCCAAAATCTTCTCTTCATTCTGTTTCAGCTGTAACCATTCTTTTCCAGTTAACTTCAAGTTCTTGAAATCTTATTTTCTCCCTTATATGCAAACTAAAAAGTATACTTCTATTTTCCAGTCTCTTTTCTATATTGTAACTTCTTCCATTTGCAGAAAATACTTAATTTGAGTTACATTAATCCTTCTTTCTAGCATGTACTTATGACTTGTTTATTTCTTCTTGGCTACAACCTGCACCTGCACACTTAAGAAAATAGTTAGAAAAATACTTAGGCTTTTTGGCCTCTCTTGTGTCCATGTTTCTTCTTTTGTTTTAACTTTATTCTTTCTAAGTAAGTATAACATGTATGCAGTTTGATCTTCAATTTCTTATTTTTAAGAGATTCATATGCATGAATTAGGACAATATAGGAATATGAATTGATCCCTGAGCTCGTAGCTGACAATTTTTCTTTTCTCCTCTTTTTAGGTATAGTGGCTTTTACAACGAAGATGAAGAAGGAACAAAAGCTTGAAAAAGAGATGATTCAACCAAAGAAGAAAACCCCCAAGGCAATGATGGCTTCACTCATACTCCTTCACTTTCTCTTTCATGCATATGTACCTCTTATTTTAGTAGTTGTACTTTACTTTTTAGTTACATCCCACGGCTTGTGTGGGAAACATTTGAAAATTCCTTATGAATAAAACATTGAATTCTGTAAATGAATTGTATATTTATTTTTGCATTTCAGCTTTCTATATGGATTGAATGATGAACGAAACAAATCAATAATATAATTTAATGTCTTAATCATGAAGGAAATAACATTAAGAAAACCTGTAACATCAAGAAATGAACTCTGATTTCTACAATCTGCGCTTATGTTTTTTGTTCCAAAACAAAGCATTTAACCTATTATGTAATTGGATGTCTCGATCAAGACAACATATCTATCCTTCGCGGATTTGTGTTATTTTGCTAAAGATAGTCATGAAATTATAGACTATGTGATCTGTTACATTTTGTAACAGCACACATAGCCGCATATTTCATGTAATCATTAAACCAATCAGCAGTAACGACATAATCTATTGTCATTTTGATTTACTATTTGGCCTCTCGAAGGAATTCATGTGCTCAACTTCTTTAATTTTCCTCGTGGCTATAGAATGGTATCATTTTCTTGATCATTCCCGAGATTCTTTTTGTGTGGCTTATGATCTGTTTTCAAGTTTTCTAGGTGAATCATAGTTTGATGTAGGCCTCCATAAGTAGTTATAGGTGAGTTAATTTTCTATTGCATATGTACCCCTCCATTTTAATTTTCTTCCTTGGATATGTCACTGAATATTTTGAAAATATCGTGGGTTCTGTGATCTGAGCTCCATTCGGTTTCTGAGTTTGAAACTTCTCATGGGTATATGGATTTCTTGCTTCATCATCCAGTTGTTCGCAAGTTTTGACTGTTCGATTATATTGGTGAGTTTCTACTTCTCACTCTAATTTCTTGATACCCATTAATGGGTTTTTCGATCAATGTTGGAAACTATAATTTTTTTTCTCAGATCTGTAACTTGAAACTGATTTTCGATGGGAATATTGGCATTTGAAAGAAAACTTTGAAACTCCTTTAGCCTGGATATGTATGTAATTTTCATTCAAGGACTTCTGTTTGAGGTTGTGATTTGAATGCTAGAAAGTGTTCCTCTTGCTTTGAAATGATTAGGCATGAAGGCTTATTGATGTGGATGTTTGAAGGTTCTTTTATTAATACCCTCTGTATTGATTCAGTTTAATGCCTAGATATCTTTTTGTACGAGTTTTCAACTGTAATTTATACTACCTATTTCATCCTTTGTCTAATGATTATAAGATCACCTGGAAATACCTGTAGCTCTTTTGTAACTTATAAAAGTTCTAAGATAAATTTTACTTTGGATATTTTCCTTCGATGGAGCTTCTGTTCATTCATGCTTATTCCACTGTAACTAGATTAAGTCTTGTACTTCCTGTGATGAACCTGATGTTAATATTTGTAATTGATCTACTTCCTTGCATAAATAGCTGTACCTCTTTGATATGGCAGCATTTCTTATTTTTATCATTGCTCTATTTGGAAACTTGTAAGTGGCTTTCTAGAAATTGCAATGTGTTCCTTTTTTTTTAATACTATTTTCAGGCATAATCCTTGATTAAGATGATTTATTAAGATCTTTGTAACATGTTTCTTTTACTTAGATGCTTTATTTCCTTGATAGTAAAATTTTTGGCATGCTGGAAAATTTTAAATGTTGATTTTTCTTGGCAAAGCCCGAGAATTTTTTTTTTAGAATTCTTTCTTCCTTCCATTTCCAGCTATAGTAGTTGTATTTTTCTGGTTCAGACTATAGAAAGTAACACTTTTCTGTTGAAGCTGATTCGGTAAATAAAATTGAAACATCATAACTATTTATCTTGACCATGACATGCTTTTCTACTTTTTTTATCACTTACTTGATTTACATATTTCTTTTAAATTATGTAACAGTCCAAATCATCATGATAAAAATTTGTAAATGTCCATTTTACATGGCGAAGCCCTATCAAAATTTTCCCAGAATCTTCTCTTCATTATGTTTTAGTTATAACCCTTCTTTTCCACTTAACTTCAACTTCTTGAAATCTTATTTTCTCCCTTAGTTACGAACTGAAAAGTATACTTCTATTTGCTAGTCTCTTTTCTGTAATATAACTTCTTCCATTTGTGGAAAATATTGAATTTGAGTTACATTAATCCTTATTTCCAGTGTGTACTTATGACTTATCTATTTCTTCTTGGCTGCAACCTATACTTGCACACTTAAGAAAACAATAAGAAAAATACTTAGGCTTTTTGGCCTTTTGTGTCCATGTTTCTTCTTTTCTTTTCTCTTTCTTTCTGAGTGAGTATAACATGTATGTAGTTTAATCTCCAAGTAAATTATATCTTCTGTTTTTAACAGATTCGTATGCATCAATTAAGACATTATAGGAATACAAATTGATCCTTGTGATTGTAACTGATAGTTCATCATTTCTCCTCTTTTTAGCTGTAGTGGCTTTTACAACAAAGATGAAGAAGGAAGAAAAGCTATAAAAAGAGATGCTTCAACCAAAGAAGAAAACCCCCAAGGCAATGATGGGTTCACTCATAATCCTTTACTTTCTCTTTCATGCATGTGTACCTCTTATTTCAGTAGCTGTACTTTAATTTTCAATTACATCCCACAGCTTGTGTGGGAAACATTTGAAAATTCCTTATGAATAAAACATTGAATTTTGTAAATGAGTTGTGTATTTCGTTCTGCATTTCAGCTTTCTGTATGAATTGTATGATGAACTAAACAACTCCCTAATATAATTTAATGTCTTAATTATAAAGGAAAGAACATTAAGGAAACCTGTAACATCAAGTAATGAACTATGATTTCTACAATCTGCGCTTATGTTTTTTGTTCCAAAACTTAGCATTTCACCTATTATATAATTAGATGTCTTGATCAAGACAACACAACTATCCTTTGGTGCTTTGTGTTCTTTTGCTAAGATAGTCATGAAATTGTAGACTATGTGATCTATTACGTTTTGTAACAACACACATAGCTATAGATTTCATGTATTGTTTAACTAAATCAGTAGTAACGACATAACTTGAAAACTCCTCTAGCTCAGGTATACTTCACGAATGCTATCCATCATAATGAAGTTTCAAGTTGCTCATTTTTACACATGTGTAAAAATTGTCAACATTTTTAGTAATCCTGTGGGGAAATCTGCCTGCTATCTTATATACCAGTGCCTTGCTCTCGTCTATTGGGCATGGAGTCTAAAAATGTAACAAAAATCTTCCTTTCTAAAAGGTCTAACCCTTCCAAAATGAACTAAAACTGGGAAAGGATTAGGTAAACCAGATCACGTGCACAAATGCACTTATTGAAAGGAAAATCAATGCAATGTAAAGAACTGCACTTATTGAAGGGAAATCCTACCCTAAAAAAACACTATTATTTTCAATAACAATGTTTGAAAAATGTACCATTCACAGGAATGGGAAGTTCCTCTCCACTCAATTTTGAAACCTGAAAAGCATTGTGTTGTTTGCAAGATGAAATCATGTAAGGGCCACTCTAGATTGTATCAAACTTTGTGTGTCTTCCTAGCTTTACATGATCAACATCCCACTTTAACACAATATCTCCTTCATTGAAGATTCTGAATTTGGATTTATTATTAAAAGTCTTCTTCATCTATTTCTGATTCTTTTCCATATTCAAATGGGCTTGATCTCTTAACTCTTGTAATTCCATTAAATTTATGTAACAAACCTATAATGGTTCATTCTCAAGAAGCTCTATTTTATACAACAAATCCAATGTAGGTAATTATACTAAAAAAGGCATTCTTGCTTTTTTTCCGTACACAAGTTTGTATGGTGAATTGCCAACTGATCTTTTAAGAGTTACTCTATCAACCACAAGTGTCGAATCCAACATCATATCCCAAGCTATTTTATTACATTTGAGTGTTCTTTTGATGATCCTTAAAAGGTTCTTGTCTGAAAACATAAAGAAAATAGAGCACTTTCCATTTTCCTGCCATAACTTCATCATAAAATATTGTTTTCAATTTTTTTTTGAACATGTATATAATTTCACCATGATTGGGATGGTATAACTTTTATCACATTCTAAAAAGTGAAACAAAATTTTCAGTCTTAAATGAAGACATAAACATTCATGGAAATAAGTGTCTTAAAGACCTACTACTAGTAAAAAATTATAAAATGATATTTATCCTACTCTATTCACTTTAAAATGAATATTTCTACAAAGCTAATAGTCTCCACTACATGATGATACCATTGTTATGAAATATTTTTGACTTTTTGGCATGGTTCAAGTCTGTGGAAGACTAAATTTGATATTTTGTTGTTTTTGATGTAAAATTTAGGATTTCATGTCCACTTAATTGTCCCTCAACTCATTGCACTTACCCCATTTCCTTGTGGGTAATAATTAAATGAAGAACTTAAGTAAATTCCATGGATGATAATCCAATCTGTTATCTTTGAACCAAGAAACTCTAAAGCATTATCTGATATGATAGTTGTTGGAACACCAAATATCGAAACTATTCCTTCATAAAAGGATAGTATCGAAGCTTCATTAGCATCCTTCAAGGCTATTGCTTCAGTCCATCATGTAAAATAATTTGTAGCAGTTAAGATCCATTTGTGTCCTTGTGACAAAGGTGGGTTTATCATGCCAATAAAGTCAAGACCTCACTGCATAAAATGTTGATCAACCAAAATAGGTTGTAACGGCAGCAAAGCTAAATGTTCTTTTCCAACAAAGAAAGTACTTTTGTTACACTTTTTAATCCATTCAAAACAATCCTTGAATATTCTAGGCCAATAGTAACCAACTTTCATATTTTTAGAGCTATGGTACATGCTGAGAAGTGACCTCCTGTAGGTCCTTCATGGAATTCTGATAGTAATTTCTGAATTTTATCATAGTCAACACATCGCAGCAAGATTCCATTTATATCTCTTTTGAACAACACACTATCAATAAAGATATAGGGGACAACTTGTAATCTAAAATATCTTCTTTCATTTTTGTCCATACCTTCCGGATAGGTGTCATGCTATAGATAGTTAACCAAATCAGTCATCCATCTTGATTCCTTCATCTCTTGAGAAAGTTCATGTTGCTAATTTTTTGGTTAAACCATGATTTCTGATTGTTGATACTCAATTTCAGCATGTTGTTTTGAATTGTCTAGTTCTGTAGCTTGCTATTTTTCCATAACAGCAATTAGATGTTCACACAAGCCATTCCCTTAAACTGTCTTTGTAACACGAATATCAACATCATATTCCATGACCTTCGTTATCCAGTTTTCTCTTTTCTCATTCAATTCTTTATTTAGCAAGAAAGCTTTCACACCTGGATGAGAAACAAGAACATGGATTTTATTGTTCAAAAGCATGTACTTGAAATTCTTTAGCTGTCTGACTACTGAAAGTGCCTATTTTTCAAGGAAGGTTTACCTTGTTTTCCTAATCATGCAAGCTTTGTCTGAAGAAAGCAATAGGTTGCTCAATATTTTCATCATTAACCTGAGTTAGTATGGATGAGATTGTTTCATCTCCTGCAAGTGCATACATTGTAAAATCTTTATCAAAATTTGGATTTGCAAGAGTAGGAGCCTAAGAGATCGCTGTTTTGATTTCTTCAAACCCTTCTCTCCCTTTTCTGGTCCAAGAGAATGTTTTATCTTTCTTTAACATATTTGTCAACGGTTTAACCAATGCTACAAAATCTGGAACAAATCTTCTAACAAAGTTGATTTTTCCAAGAAAACTTTGTAATTCCTTCTTATGATGAGGCAATGATAGCTATGATATGGCTTCAATTCTAAAAGGATCAATTACTAAACCTTGCTTAGAAACAATATGGCCAAGTAATTTACCTTGATGTACTGAAAAGATGGACTTCTTGGGATTCAAAGATATTCCAAACTTCCTACACAACTAAAAAGTCTTCCTTAGATGCATCAAATGTTGATCAGAATTTTTTTTAAATAGAGTAACATCAGCTAAATAAACAAGAATGCATTTATTTAGCAAGCTATGAAAATCCATGTCCATTACATGCTGCATCAGCATTTGAAAGACCGAAAGGCATTCTTTTGTAAGCATAAGTACCCCACTTGGTGGTAAAAGTTGTTTTGTACCTATCTTCTTCTTGGACTAAAATCTGATTGTATCCACTGTATCCATCTAGAAGAGATAGTTTATGTGAACTAGAAACTGTTCTCAAAATTTCATCCATATTTGGTAGCGAGTAATTATATTTTAATGAAGCTTTGTTAAGATCTCTGAAATCGACACATAATCTAATTTCTCCATTCTTCTTCCTAACAAGAACAAGATTTACTACCCAACTTAAATGCTTAACTAGAAAGATAATACCTGATTCAATTAACTTGGATAACTCTTTCCTCAATAGAGGCTCTATTTTGGGATTTATAGGCCTCTGCTTTTGCCTAACTGGTTTAGAATTGGGCTGCAATTCGATAGTATGTTGTGCTAAACTAGGATCAAACCCTTTCAAGTCTTGGTATTTCCAAGTGAAATCATCTTTAAACTCCTTGCAAAGATTAATAAATGATTTTTTTTCAGCTAAGGAACATACCTTTTTGAGAAATAAATTTTTCCCTTCATCAACTGAAATTTCTTCATAGTTATCAGCATGTGTTGACATCTTGGTTTTTTCTTTTCTTAACTAATCATCAATGTTGCAGATGTCGTCTAATGTGATTAGACCTTGAGGAAATTTAATTTTCTTTAATTAAAGAATCTAGTCACCATATAAATGTTATAATTTATCCTAATTTACTGCAGAAAATTTAGCTCCTTGCTGCAAAAATCTACAATTTGATCATCATTTTCAAAAACTTGCCAATTTAAGTCATTATCAGGTATAGAAGGCCTGATAATTAACTTAATATGAGACTGATTTTTTTTTTTCTCTATCTATTTCAGCACTTCAAAAATAGCACCAACTATTGCAAGTCTTTCTGCATGCTTATTTTCAGTTCTAAGAATAGACCGAATATTAATAGCATCAAAATATTCCGTTAAGTCTAAAACTCTATGTCTGTAAGACTTCATTAATGGATTCTTACAAACATTAAAATTATTTACTTGATTGATAACCAACTCAGAATCACCAAAAAATTGTAATGTGGTGATACCTTATTTTTTGGCCCAAAACAAGCCATGAATTAATGTTTCGTACTCATCTACATTACAAGTGATGAAAATTGGAGACTCAAAGATGAGAAATTCCTTTCATTTGTTGGGGAAGTGATCATCAAGAATGTTCCCCATCCTTTTTTTTCTTAGCTCCATCAAAATGAAGATTCTAAATCCCTTCTGCTGAATTTTTTGTTTCAGATAGAAAGGGAAGTGGTGTATTTTTTTCATGCATACAATACACACCAAATAGATGTTCTTCAACTTCCTTAAAAATATTTTGGGCATGTTATTCAAATTTATTTTCATCCATAAACATGTTAGAAAAACTATATAATTTTGAAACATGGGCTACATCATCAAAATCGGACTGGTCTAATGTTGTATAATTAGCTACTGCATTTGGAGAGTGAGGCTCAATGTGAAATTTGGCCAATGGTTCTGAATTGATAGTAATTTTTGTGCCATAACGTGTGGTGAAAAATAATAAGGGCCAATCTGAAGAGAGGTAACCTCCTATCTTTTCTGTGAAATATCTAAATAAGTATAAAGCAAAGTATGGAGGTAAATCTATAACAGTAACATCTTGCATAATAGAAAAATTTGGGCAAGCATGTAATATTAACTCTAAAATTTTGATTATACCAACTGTATTAGTTGTAGTTCCATCAAGTTGTAAGACACTCTTTTTCATAGGCTCATACTGCAGACCCAATTTTTCTTCAATTGCTTTTGGCATAACTATGATACTAGCACTATTGTCTACCATTTAGTTATGAACTAGATGTTCTCCAATAATTAGTGATAGATAAAATGGTGGTGGCTTATTGATGTCATGAGAATTCAAAACTTTCTAAACCATCCACTTAACTTCTTTAATGCGGTCTTGTTCGAACGTTCTAAGGACCATGTCTTCCTTCTGAACTTCTTTTTCTATTGTTTTTGAAGAAATCTATAGCTTAGCTAGTTTATGAGAAAGTAAATTTTGTTGTCCTGCAATACTTAGAGCATCTCATATTGAGATATTAACATTATGATTTTTCATTACATCAACAATGTTAAAAGAGGGAAAATTTTTAGAGATACATTCAAATGTTTTAGCATAGGCCTTAGCAAAAACTTATTTTGCTTCATCTTCCTTTGATATCTGACGTATAAACAATCTTCTTGGGTCAGGCTATAGCTACTTTTTTTTACCTTTATCAACTGAAACACTTGTTTTTTGAGGAATAGAAGGACTGTTATATGGTTTTGGGACTGTAGATGTCATCTTATCAGTGATAGTAGGCAGAACAGGCCTATTTTTGTTGTTTTTGACTTCAAACAGATTTTCCTTGAGCCCTAGTGGTAACTACTATGAAATCCTCCTCATTAAAACTGACTAAATTTTTTTTAGGTGATTTTTGAACATGAGTTTCTTACCACCCACTCTCCATTTGAGGCCTGAACAATTCTTTAGATTGAGGTTGTGCAAAAAGATTTAGATTCAAAAAAGTATTTGGGAAATTTACATCTAAATGAGGTTAATTGCAAGGTTGGCACCACTCTTCTATAGGCATGCTAACTTGAACTAGAGCATTAGATGAACTAGGAGCCTTTGAGTAAAATTGCTTTACTGGTAAGGATGCCTTTAATTTTTATTTTGTTGGTAAGGCTACCTATTTTGCTGATAAGGAGCTTGATAAGGTCTACTAGGTAATGCGAGCATATTCTCAATTGAAGTCAACTTATTTCCCGTAGTCTGCAAAGCTTTAACTACATCATCTAATGGGGCTATAACAACAGGTTCTATGATTGTAATAGGTTATGGGATAGAGGATAAATATTTCAAAAAGGCATTGAAGGTCTTGGTGGTAATTTTCTAGCTTGAATAAGACTATTTTCAGCTCGGATGGCGATATCATAGGCTGTTGGGAGCATCTCTCCTCCCATAGACTTAATCATAGTTGAAATATCATTGTTTAATGCCTTAATATAATAAAGCAAAGCATGATCAGCTTGACGCTTGATACTTGCTGGAATTCTTTCCCAAGTTCTGGCGAAATGGATGTTGAAACTTGAAATAAATTTGTTGGGAGCTCTTTTAATGGTAGACAAATGCTCTATAAGAGATAAATGATCTAAATTGTCTTAAAATTGTTTCAACAATTTATCACCTAAGTCATCCCAAGTTCTTATGCATTCAATCTCTAGATTTATATACCATCACAAGGCTTGTCCTTTAAGAGATACATCTAAAAGTATCAAAGCTACATCCTCATGAGTAATATTATGAACTGCACATAAGGTTGTGACATATTTAATGTGCTTTGTAGGTGTCACTTGATTTTCACTAGTGAATGATGGAAAAAAATTCATGGAAGCATTAGGGATGTCATGGTAAACTAGGATTAGTAATGGGTTTCCTTTAGTAATGATCACAAAATTGCTAGGGGGTTGGATTGCCATCGGAAAAACTAGGATGGTAATAGAGAAATTGATTCATGGAAAAGGTATGTTAGGAGGAGGGATATCAAAATCAGGTCTATTATAAGGTAAAGTATTACCAACTCTTCTCTTTCTATCAGAATTAAAAGGTAAAAAAACAAACTCAGAAGGAATTCCTCCTACCATTGATCTTGTAGTCACTTTAGGCATGGAACATGCTGCAATACTAGTTTGAAATCAGCTTTATGGAATCACCAAAAGATCATAAAATCTTTGGAATAAATTGTTACAGCTTGCTCCCAGAAGTAACATTTGATTTGTTGTAAATCCACTGTAGATTTGATGTAGAATTTATAACTTGCATATAGATCTGATTTGTCATCCCACTGGGCATGCCAGAAATTGTTATCTCTCAAAAGTGCACCCTATAGAGAGATGGCTGCAAGTGTTCTAAGCTTGAAAATTTTATCTCTCTTTTGTAGATATAATAGAAACACCTCAGGTCTATGGGTATACCTATTTTAAGGTGAGTCTCTGGTATCAAGGCCAGTTCCTTATTGATGTATCCTAAAATGATTTATGGGGTTTAAGGGTAAAATATGACTATAAAAAATGAATTAAAACTAAGGTGATACATCAAAATTTCTATGTGGGCTTTGACTGAGTATATGCACAATTAATATCGGAAGGATTCTTGATGCACAAACCAATAGTATTCTGCAAAATAATTAAGCTCAAATACTTTTTGTACTGATGAAAAATATCACAACAACACTGATAAGTTAACATGCACATTAAAATTATGTAGAAAATATTGAACTTGTAGCAGGGTAAGATGATTATCCACAAAATTTTCATTCACAATACTAATAGAAACATACACAAGGCTACAAATAATTAGAAAGGTTGAAAATACTTCACAATCAAAAGGAAAAACTGACGAAAAAATGCTTCAGTACTCCTGTATTCAAAAATTCCTCCTTGTGCTTTGTAAAGGCTCACAATATATAGCAAAATAAAAATTTATCCTCTTCCTAAAAATAGCCTAAGGCTTGTACTCATCCATACATCTTATTTTTATCCTTTATTTAATAACAGATAAAGGAATAAAAATAGAACATGCAATTACAAATAGGCATTAATAACCTTGATTACAATACAGTCAAACTGAAGTTTAGTGTTCTATTTTTAAGAAAATAAGGTGAAGAATTTTCTAATAATAAGTTATCTTGCTAGGAAAGTCTTCTTCCTTGAGCATGCAACTTTGTCTCCTTGTTTTTTCTATCCTCTTGTGAAGCGTGCAAAAAATCAACTTCCTGTTTGTGAGTAAAACAATTGCAATACTTGCAATATTTGCAAAAAATAAACATCCACCATGGGGACCACTTATCCATGTGCACATGCTCTGATGTTGAAATTGCTTTGGCTTCTAATGGTCACAAGGGTGACATACTAAAAATTATATCTACCTCCTCCAGCAGTGGGGACTACCTTTGCACTTCACCATGGTTTCGCCACCTTTATGGACTTAGTAAACATAAAAGGGTCGACTATTTTTACATTGCACACGCCAATATAGTCTCCACCACCTTTTGATTAATACATGCATGTATATAGTTTTTGGTCGTTGCAAATTGGATAATGTATGGTTTTAAAAGATCCACCTTTTTGGTGATCATTATGGGAATGATTTGGTCAGTACTTGTATTATTTGGAGAATACACTCTAGTGGCACTTTTGAAAGTCAAAATATACAATGATCATTGGATGAAACGTGAGGAGGCCCCTTCTACATGTTGAGCTGACCCTTGGCATATTGGTAGGTGATATTTTAAACTCAACCCTAACTAGGGTTTCCTATCTGCTCGCCACGTATATGCATCTTGGACTCTAATTGAGTTAGATTTTTTGATAGAGAACCATTGATCTGTGTCCTCTTGCATTTCTGATCATTGATCTTTGATTGTGAGTTAGGGTTTTACCCATGTAACTAATTTGGTCAGTGGGAATGACCATGGTTATTTTCTTTAGATGTGGAGCTCTATTTGTGGCCTTTGATATTTTTCCTTCTGATCTTGAGCCATTGATTATTGACCCTTGGTTAGGGTTAGGTTAAGCCAAAGTTCTGGTGGGTGAGTTGAAACAACTTCAACTCATCCATTTTTCCACATCACATCTCGTTCATGGGTGAAGCTCTGGTAAAATTTTCCAACCCCATTGTTGAATATTTGTTGAGATTGGCTTTCCTCTCAGACTGGTATTATGATGATTCATTGCCTTTGCATTTGTGGTTATTCTCTGCTGAGCTTGGCTTTGTTGTTCATTTGTCTCAATTTCTTTTGTTTGCAAGCTCCTTTTATAACATGGCTGCCACTGTTTCAAAGCTTCAAGCTTGGTTTACATTGATTTGGGCCTGCAATGTTCTGGGGACTTGAACATTTGCATTTCTTGTCATTTTGATTTGCTATTTATTCTATCAAAGGAGTTCATGTGCTCGAATTCTTTTATTTTCCTCATGGTTATAGAATGGTCTCCTTTTCTAAATCATTCCTGAGCTTCTTTCTGTGTGGCTTCTAATCTTTTTTTGAGTTTTCTAGGTGAATAAAAATTTGATCTTGGGTGCCATGATTGGTTATAGGTGAGTTAATTTTCTATTGCATACGTACCACTAAATTTTCATTTTCTTCCTTGGATATGTCACTGAATATTTTGAAAATATTGTGGGTTCTGTTATCTAAGCTCCATTTGGTTTCTGAGTTTGAAAATTCTCATGGGTATATGGATTTCTTTCTTCATCATCCAGTCGTTCGAAAGTTTCAAATATTCGATTATAAGTGTCAGTTTCTGCTTCTCTCTCTGATTTCTTCACACCCATTAATCTGTTTTTCAACCAACGTTGGAAATTGTAATCTCTTTTCTTGGATTTGTAACTTGAAATTGATATTCAATGGGAATATTGGCTTTTGAAAGAAAAATTTGAAACTCCTTTAACCTAGATGTGTATGTAATTTTGATTGAAGGTTTTCTATCTGAGCTTGTAATCTGAATGCTGGAGAGTGTTCCTCTTTCTCTGAAATGGTAAGGCCTGAAGGCTTATTGATGTGGGTGTTTGAAGCTTCTTTTATAAATACCCTCTGTATTGATTAAGTTTAATGCCTGGAACTTTTTCTGTAGGAGTTTCCAACTGTAATTTATACTACCTATTTCATCCTTTGTCTAATGACTATAAGATCACCTAGAAATACCTGTAGCTCTTTTATAACTTAGAAAAGTTCTAAGATAAATTGTACTTTGGATATTTACCTTCAATGGAGCTTTTTTTCATTCATGCTTATTCCACTATAACTAGATTGAGTCTTGACTTCTTGTGATGAACCTGATGTTAATATTTTACTGATCTACTTCCTTGCATAAATAGTTGTACCTCTTTGGCATGGCAACATTTCTGATTTTTATCATTGCTCTATTTGGAAACTTGTAAGTGGCTTTCTAGAAATTGCAAGTAGTTCCTTATTTGTTTCTAATACTATTTTCAGACATAAGCCTTGATTCAGATGCTTTGTTAAGATCTCTGTAACTTGTTTCTTTTACTTAGATATTTTATTTCCATGATAGTAATATTTTTGTCATGTTGGAAAATTTAAAATGTTGATTTTTCATGGTGAAACCCTGGCAATTTTTTTCCAAAATTCTTTCTTCCTTCCATTTCCAGCTATTGTAGTTGTATTTTTTTGGTTCAGACTATAAAAAGTATCACTTTTTTATTGAAGTGGATTTGGTAAATAAAATTGAAACATCATAACTTTTATCTTGACCATGGCATGTTTTTCTATATTTTCTATATCACTTAATTTATTTACATATTTCTTTTAAAGAATGTAATAGTTGAAAGTAGCATGATGAAATGTTGTAAATGTCCATTATAAATAGTGAAGCCATATTGAAATTTTCCCACAATCCTCTCTTCATTCTGTTACAGCTGTAACCCTTCTTTTCCAGTTAACTTCAGGTTCTTGAAATCATATTTTCTCCCTTAGATGCAAACTAAAAAGTATACTTCTATTTTCCAATCTCTTTTCTATACTGCAGCTTCTTCCATTTTTAGAAAATACTAAATTTGAGTTACATTAATCCTTCTTTCCAGCATGTACTTATGACTTGTTTATTTCTTCTTGGCTACAACCTACACCTACACACTTAAGAAAAAAATTAGAAAAATACTTAGGCTTTTTGGCCTCTCTTGTGTCCATGTTTCTTCTTTCGTTTTAACTTTCTTCTTTCTGAGTAAGTATAACATGTATGCAGTTTGATCTTCAAGTAAATTATATCTCCTATTTTTAAGAGATTCATATGCATGAATTAGGACAGTATAGGAATATGAATTGATCCCTGAGCTCGTAGCTGACAGTTCATCTTTTCTCCTCTTTTTAGGTATAGTGGCTTTTACAACGAAGATGAAGAAGAAACAAAATCTTCAAAAAGGGATGCTTCAACCAAAGAAGAAAACCCCCAAGGCAATGATGGCTTCACTCATACTCCTTCACTTTCTCTTTCATGCATATGTACCTCTTATTTTAGTAGTTGCACTTTACTTCTCAATTACATCCCACGATTTGTGTGGGAAACATTTTAAAATTCCTTATGAATAAAACATTGGATTCTGTAAATGAATTGTATATTTATTTCTACTTTTTAGCTCTCTGTATGGATTATATGATGAATGAAACAAATCAGTAATATAATTTAATGTCTTAATCATGAAGGAAATAACATTAAGAAAACCTATAACATCTAGAAATGAACTCTGATTTCTGCAATCTACACTTATGTTTTTTGTTCCAAAACATAGCATTTCACCTATTCTGTAATTGGATGTCTCAATCAAGACAACACAGCTATCCTTCGAGGCTGTGTTATTTTGCTAAAGATAGTCATGAAATTGTAGACTTTGTGATCTGTTACATTTTGTAACAGCACACATAGCTGCATATTTCATGTAATCGTTAAAATAAATCATCAATAACGACATAATCTAAAAACTTCTCTAGTTTAGGTATACTTCACGAATGCTATCCATCATAACGAAGTTTCGAGTTGCCTAGTTTTGCACAAGTGTAAAATTTGTCAATGCCTTCATTATAAAATAATATTCTATTTTTTCATTTATTCTATTATATGTTCTTTATCAATGTTCCTAGAATAACATGAAACTTTTATTCTTGATTTGTTTCTAATCATCGTCATTAGATGGAAGAATCTCGTCTACATGCTCTAGTGCAACTTATTTATATCTACAAGTTCTCTCAATTCATTGTCATCACCAATCTCATAATCATTGACCAAATATTCCTCTATGTGGTATGTGATTTAATTAAATCTTAATTGATTCTAATTGCAAAGTCACATATATGATGAAATATAATAGATATACAAATGCTGAGCATTCAAACAATGCAACACTATGATAAAATGGAAGAGAGTGATGAAATAGTTGGATGTTTGGTGATATAGGACTGATCTTGGTTGATGTAAAATGTTGGATAGGGCTATAGCTATGTCGCAAATACTCTATGCAAATTTAGGATTATGAGAATAATGTTGAACATAGGCACCTAGTGCTGGAAAGTGGCGCTCAGGCGGTTGTGACTATTCCTGGGCACCAGAGATGGTGCAGAAGGTTGGAATATAATTTTCCCTATGTCATTAGGGTTTCACTATCACTTCTTATTGATCACCCAGTATACACACTCGGATCACTGAGGGTACATATAATAAGAAAATCAAACCCTAGCTACCTACGCAAGCTCACAAGTACATCAAATTGGAATTAAAATGTAATATGTGAAGTTGGACTTACCCCGACGATCACTTGATGAGTAAACTTACGACCAAGAGTTTCAGTACATTCAAGAATATATGTAATTATTTTTGCTTTTGTATTTGATTTTATCCTTAACTTTCCATCTTGCCAATGATTCCAAGATAGTGGCCTATGGCTAGATAAAATGTAAATGTGTTATATGAAACTGAGCACTTCCCCTTCCTATACAGTGTATGAAGCCCAAAAATGCATTCGCTTACAATGGTTGTGATAATATGTAGATGAAATTTCCCCTTATAATTGCAAGCCAATATAACAAGGTATATGTTGTGTATATATATGGATCTCTTGTTTGAATTTCAATAGTAATAACCCAAAATGTTGACTATGAGATAGGGATAGGGGTATAAAAAATAGAAAGGCTGTCCACAAATGTCAAAATACGTGAAAAGAAAAAAGAAGATAGAAGTGCATGGGCACTAGTGTCAGGGATAGATGATAGAAGATTTCAAAGGATTGATAGACAAAGATATCTATGACTTGACCAAAACTAGGTGTAGAAATGACAGATGAGAGAGAGAAACACAATAGAATCAATAAAAACATGTGGATGGATAAAGGATTGTGTCACCAGTGACTACTTTTCTTACTTAATATCCATGCATATAAAAGACATATTGACGACATGATAAAATAGTAATATGTGCGTGATTTTATGTCTACAATATTATCTTCAAGGCCTCCCAATAATATTCAATTCCTTTTATCGCATCATAAAAGATTGCAAGTCTTACAACTCTTCTCTTAGTGCTCCATATTTCATGATAATTTTTCACAAAAAAATTCTACAACATCATACCCTTTAACCAACAAACAAAGATGGATATGTTTATAACTAGTTTCTACCCGTACCCATAGTATGGAAAGAAATGAATCCTAAGTTACATTATATAACTCAGATTGATAACTATAAAAATATCTACAACATTATTTCCAAATCCTTTCTTTGTGTAAAGTTCAATAGGAATCTCAAATCCCATCCTTCGAATTGAAATTAATGCAGTCATGGGCACAAATCCTAAATAAATGGATTCCTTACACCAAGCATTCCATGATATAATATATTTCACTGAAGAAATACCTTAAGAATATATTCTAATAATGAAAACAATCATATATTCTCTTGTTCATGTAAAAATGGAGATTATAAATTCAAGAACGTTGTCATTACCCTCCAACTATATTCTACAATGAGACATTACAATTGTTTTTCTATGAATTCCAATATCCTAGACAAAAATGTAAGCTTAAAGATTCTTCTAAGATTATATAGAACCACTTTCTAGATGACACTTACAAGGATAGTGATGAAAATCCTAATCACCTCTAAACAAATCACCTTTGTTTGATTTGACACCAAAACTCAAAACAAACTGTTAGTGCAAAATCACATCACCCCCGAATGGCATGGAATTGAGTGGGGAACTCAATGTGATTGCACAACATTGGACCATCTCTCAAATTGTGGGACTTACAGACTTGAGATGGACATCTAGAGAAGGTTGGTTCCTACTTCCTAATCTACCTACCAAAAGCTATCTAAACCTAATCTAACCTGTTTAAGGAAACAGGGAGAGAGAAAGAGTGAAAGAGAGCCTACACTAAGTGGTGATACAACCAAAAAGGAAGTGGTGAGATACTCTACTGAGGGAGTATGAAACAAGAAAAAAAGGACATGAGGGAGGTTAGATAGAAGTGACATAGACCCAGATCCAAATTCGCCATCGAAGCCCGATGACGCATGACATCTTACAACTACAAATGTGAAATACATGCACAGGAAAAAAAAACAAGATGGAGAGGCACAGAGAAACAACAAAACAATGCAAAGGGTTGAAGGACACCACAAAACATGATTTTATTACTCTATGAGGTGCACGGACTGTCGACACTAAAATTTTCCTCCATAATTTCTATTTCATTAATGTATGTATTAGGAATAGGATGTTGTTAATTATAATTAGTAGTAGCGTCTGATAGAAGATAATGGCGCCATCAGTACGGTGCCGCCAATAATGTGGAATGCGGTAACAGTAAAAGTACAATAGGAATGTTGTAAAAAGTAAATATTTGTCGTAAGTGGTCCGGTAATGTTAAAATGTCAAAGTTTGGGTCTACATGATTAGGAATTAGAATATTATATTGGTAATAAGGACAAGGAGTGAGGTCATAAATATTTTGTGTATTTTATTTGTAAAAATTCTAAAAATGTGGAACCCATGTAAAATGATAAGGTTTATCTTATCTTAGAAGATAAGCTTACATGTACAGATAAGAGTTAAGGTATGGAATATGATTCGTCAGAGTGGATTTCTTATCCTATTTTAGAGATAGGATGGACAAGCCTGGAAGTTCTATAAATAGAGAGGCTACCCCCCTCATTTAGCATAGAAAGAAGTAGTGAGAAATATTGTAGGAAGTGTGCAAAGGAAGCCATCAGTTAAAGGTGTGTTGAAGAAGCCATCAAGAGGTGTAATTGTAAAGTTTCTCCCATAGTCTTGTTGAAGTACCTCATGGGTGATTGTAACAATTTCATGTTAATATTATAATTTACCTTTTGATATTTAAGATTTGTCATCATTCCGTCTTATCATAGTCGATGGTATTCTTGTGTTCGGTTGTTGTTTTGTTTCTAGATTACATCCACCAAACTAAAGGCTGTGCATTAGTAAATAATCATAGCACGAGGAGTTCCCGGTGAAGAATTATCATAGTGCCAGATTGGTGATGACATTTTGGTTCCGTTGCCGGGACCATTCCTCGTTGGTGGATTTTCGGGAGAGTTATTCCCACTTAGTCAAAAATCAATTAGAGGGTAACCTTGTTTTTATTGTGCATAGTATTAACCATGGTAAAGTCATTTTTGCCATGAATAGTAGTTACCATGGTAAAGTCATTTTTGTTGGAATAGTATTTACCGTAGTAAAGTCACTTTTTACCATGAATAGTATTTACCGCAGTAACTTCACTTTTTACCATGAATAGTGTTTACCACAGTAAAGTCAGTTTTTACCGCAGTAACTTCACTTTTTACCGTGAATAGTGTTTACCACAGTAAAGTCAGTTTTTACCGCAGTAAGTCAAGTTTTACCATAGTTTATCGTGGTCATTTCTATTTTACTGTAGAAAGGTGTAAAGTCACTTTCTAGTATAGTGATTCCAATTATTTGTACACATAAGTCTTGTTGATTGTACTTGTGAGTTGGTATTTCACGGTGGTTACTTTTGAAAATGGGAAAGATTCCTATTTTTTCAGCTCAATCTAATGAATATGCTTTTCTTTCATTCAAGAGTTTAAGTGATCTTGTATTTGTAATGGCCTTATAAGAAGGGAACAATGGACTGAATTTTTTCCTACTTTTTTGGATGGTTCAGCACTTAGGTGGTTTGAAACACTAGGTGATAATGTGAAAAAATTCATGGCATTTATTAACTGAAAGTTTTCTTGAAGAATTTGGTGAACAACAGAAATATGCAGATCTCATGATCGAGATCACAAAGCTATCCCAAGGAGAGAAGGAGAAGATAAGGGATTATCATGCTCGTGTTCTAGAGCTAAGGAGGAAGCTCGATGCCCAGATCCGGAAGGAAGGACTAGTGGATGGGTTGATGAATGGCATGGATAATCTCCTCTATAAGCACTTCATTCTTGGGATGAAGCCAGAGATCAGACAACGAGTGAAGTATGACCGCCCAGCTAACATTGAACAAGTAAAGGAGATTGCAAGAAGGCAAGAAGAAAGCATGGAAGAGGAGCCCAAAGAAATTGTTGCTAAAGTAGAGCCTACACCGGCACCTTTGGTCCAGAATCCACAACCACTCCCGGTGAGCACAAATATTTCTCCTAGTACATCTACTAAGTATGAGGATCTGCTCAAAAAGATGGGTTAGTTAACTATTAATCTTCTTCAAGGAAAGGAATTTAGTTCTCAGGGAGGAGATAGAGGTCCAAAAAGAAATATTTTTGAAGTTGTTTGTTATAGTTGTTATAAAAAGGGTCATTATAAGTATAATTGTCCAGATAGAGCTTCTACATCTGGTACAAGAGATAATGATAAAGGAAAAGCACCTGTGAATTCTCTTGATGTAGTAGATAAGAGTAGAAATAGTGAAGTAGATGTGTTTGTAACAAAAATAAAGAAAGAAAAAGATAATCAAGATGGAACTGATCCTAAGAAGATGAAAGGAGAAACTAGTAAGAAACATAGGAGAAGAAAGTTGGGTGTGTAGGATTTTCTGATTTCACAGGGGCAAGGACCATACTCCATCTTGGAAGATCTGTCCAAAAGGCCTGTAAATATTACATATGGTCAACTCTTGGCTATGTATTCTGAGAAGAGGCGGGAGTTACGAAGTGGACTCAATGCTCGAAGAAGGAAGGAGGTTGAGGTCCTTGTTTTGGAGGTAGAGGCAGATCCCTATGCTCCACAAGCTGAGGTATTATGTAATGGTATTTCAATTCATGATGTCTTAGTTGATGGAGGTGCTGCAGTTAATGTAATGACCGAGTCTGTAATGAATATGTTGGGTTTAAAAATTGATCGCCCTTCAACACTTATGTTAAGGTCATTAAATAAGGGAAAAACTAAACCAGAAGGTGTAGTTTCAAATGTGGCAATATCTGTTATGGGTGTTGTATGTGTGGTAGACTTTCAGGTGATGAAAAATGGTACTGTTGCGTACCCAATGCTGCTGGCAAGACCATGGCTAAGGAGAGTTCATGCAAGAAACTACTAGAATGAAGGTTTCATGACACTTGGACGTGGTAGAGAGAGGGTGAAGATAAACGTGATCCCTCGACATCATAAAGAAGAACCTGTGGATTCAAGTGATGAAACTGATGATTGGACATCCTCTGATTACTCTAGTACCAGTGAAGTGGACACTGAAGATGAAAAAAGTGAGGTGGATGTTTCAGTCATGGATATTCTGCCAGTCACAATAACCCATGACCCCATAAAATTATCTGAAGAAGAAGTTGATGATCATCTCCAACAAATAAAGATTGGTGATGCTGTGATGGAGAGTGAGAAGGAATCCTACCTCCAGCTCTTTCGAAGGTACATACACCTATTCACTTTTGATTACAAGGAACTCCGTCAAGTAAGTTGGGTAGAACATTGTATTGAGCTGGTAGATGGTGCTAAGCCCATAAAGCAAATGCCATATAGAATGAATCCTAATTTTTCCAAGACTGTAAAAGAAGAAATAGATAAGTTGATTAATGCAGGATTCATATTTGCTGTGAAGAATTCAGAATGGGTTTCTCCCATTGTGATCTCAATAAAAAAGAATGGGAAGCTACGCATTTGTGTTGATTACAGGAAGCTCAATAAGGCAACAAAGAAGGATCATTACCCTCTTCGATTTTCATGATCAGATCTTGGACAAAGTAGCTGGCCAGGAGTGCTATAGTTTTGCTGATGGATATAACGGCTACAACCAAGTTCATATAGCAGAGAAAGATCAGCTAAAGACCACGTTCACCACTCCTTGGGGAACGTTTTCTTATAGAGTTATGCCTTTTGGGTTGTGTAATGCTGCAGCAACTTTCCAGCGTTTGATGAATAGGGTGTTCGAACCCTGCATTGGTACCTTCATCAGAGTATTTCTAGATGATTTTTGCATCTATGGGAGCAAGTTGGACCACCTACACCAAATGGAGATAGCATTTCAAAGGTTAAATGAAGCAAAAGCCTCACTAAACCCTACAAAGTGTGTCTTTGGATGTTCTAAAGGCATTTTTTAGGGCATGTTGTATCCAGAGATGGTATTGGTACTGATCCTGATAAAGTTTCAAAAATCAAAGATTTACCATTTCCTCTTAATAGAAGTAAGTTGAGATCATTTTTAGGCCATGTGGGTTACTATAGAAGGTTCATCAAGAATTTCTCAAAGATTGCACAGCCACTAACCAAGTTCTTGAAGAAGGATGTTACTTATGAACCAGGAAATAAGGCACATAAAGCTTTTGGACAATTGAAGGAAGCCCTGGTGTCTTCACCTATTTTGAAGAATCCAGATTGGAGCAAGCCATTCATTGTATACACTGATGCCTCAGATGCAGCACTAGGAAGTACTTTGAGCCAAAAGGATGAAAATGGGAATGAACATCCAATTTACTTTGGGAGCAGACAAATGAGCAGTGCTGATGTAAACTATACTGTAACTGAAAAAGAGGCTCTAGCTATCATTTTTGCTGTAAAAAAGTTTAGAAATTACTTGCTAGGGCAGAAATTTATAGTTGTAACAGATCATCAGGCTCTGAAATATATTGTCAATAAGCCTAACCCATTAGGGAGGATAGCAAGATGGATAATTTTGCTACAAGAATTTGAATTTGATATTATAGATAGGCCAGGAAAGAAGCATGTCAATGTAGATGCACTCTCTCGAGCCTATGACGGTTTAGGATCATCTTGTGATGATGATGATTTCCCCGATGCAGCATTGTTATCCCTTGACACAATCCCTAGTGAATACATAGATATTTGGAATCATCTGAATGAATTCAAGTTTCCTGATGGTGCCAATGCAAACACTAAGAGAAAGATTACTCAAGCCAGTCGTCCGTATTCTATTCTGCATGGAGCATTATTTCGAATAGGACCTGATGGACAGTACAAGAGGGCAGTTGGACGTGATCAAGGAAAGGAGTTGCTAGAAGAATTCCACAATGGTAAATGTGGAGGGCACTTCTCTGGACAACTTACAGCAAGAAGAATCTTGGATGCAGGTTACCACTGGCCCACTATTTTTAAATATTGTTATAATTATTGTAAGACATGTGATATTTGTCATACACATGGTAACCGTAAGACTTCATCATCTCCATTATGTCCTATTCTTCCACTTGGTCCGTTTGAAAAGTGGGGAATAGACATTGTAGGTCCACTTCCAACTACATCACACCAAAATAAGTATATTGTAGTTGCCACAGATTATTTAACCAAGTGGGTTGAAGCTAGGCCATTGAAAACAACTTCCATGGATGAAGTGGCAAGGTTCATATATGAACGCATTGTCACCAGATTTGGTTGTCCATTAGAAATTGTAACAGATCAAGGAAGCCACTTCATTAATGAGGTGGTAGAAGCCCTAGTCAATAAGTTTTTTATTAAGCAAAGGAAGGCAACAACATACAAGCCAAGCACAAATGGATAGGTGGAACGAAAATTTTTTGTGCTGTGTCAAATTCTAGCAAAAGATGTAGCCTTGTAGGTACATAAATGGGATAAAAGGATTCATGCAGCATTGTGGGCATATAGGGCAACATCAAAGTCAGGAACAGGATACTCCCCATTTCAGTTGGCCTATGACATTGATCCAGTTCTTCCTATTGAGTTTGATATTCCCACTGTGCGAGTTATGAAAAATGAAAGGATGGATGAAAGTGATTCAGTAAAAGAAAGGTTGGTACATCTTTATTTGCTAGAGGAAATGAGGGAAATAGCAAAGGATACAAGCCATAAGAAGAAAATGAAGCAGAAGGAATACTTTGATCAAAAGATCCGATGGTCTCCATTTCATGTGAATGACTTGGTCCTAGTATATGATTCCAGATACAAAAAAAGAAGACAGAGAAAATTTCTTCCAAAATGGATGGGGCCCTACAAAATAGCAGCTGTGCATGAAAATGGTACGTACCAACTGGAGGAATTGGATGGCACTCCGGTAATGTTAAAATGTCAAAGCTTGGGTCTACATGATTAGGAATTAGAATATTATATTGGTAATAAGGACAAGGAGTGAGGTCATAAATATTTTGTGTATTTTATTTGTAAAAAGTCTAAAAATGTGGAACCCATGTAAAATGATAAGGTTTATCTTATCTTAGAAGATAAGCTTACATGTACAGATAAGAGTTAAGGTATGGAATATGATTCGTCAGAGTGGATTTCTTATCCTATCTTAGAGATAAGATGGATAAGCCTGGAAGTTCTATAAATAGAGAGGCTACCCCCCTCATTTAACATAGAAAGAAGTAGTGAGAAATATTGTAGGAAGTGTGCAAAGGAAGCCATCAGTTAAAGGTGTGTTGAAGAAGCCATCAAGAGGTGTAATTGTAAAGTTTCTCCCATAGCCTTGTTAAAGTACCTCATGGCTGAGATTGTAACAATTTGATGTTAATATTATAATTTACTTTGATATTTCAGATTTGTCATCATTCCGTCTTATCATAGTCGATGGTATTCTTGTGTTCGGTTGTTGTTTTGTTTCCATATTACATCCACGAAACTAAAGGCTGTGCATTAGTAACTAATCATAGCACGAGGAGTTCCCGGTGAAGAATTATCATAGTGTTGGATTGGTGATGACAGGACCATTACATGGATGCTCAAAAGCATAAAATTCACTTGTTAAGCATAGGATTAGGCTTACAACTCAAATAGAGTTGGGAATTTCTTTTTTTTTAAAGTTTCCCCACACCCAGAATGTCTCTCCCTTGTCAAATGAGAAGTGTCTACAATACATAGAATCGTCAAGGTAATAGAGAAAGAGGAAAACTCAGACTCTTCTCTGAAATCTCAACTACCAACCACCAATGCCCTATAAATCCACCTACAATCTATCAATTATGGTTCCCCATGTCTGTTTACTATGTTGAAGAAAGAAGAATGATGGATCAAATCAAATCTGATCTAGTTGTTGAAATAATTAGATCATATATTAATTGCTTGAAAGATGTTTTCTTGTTTTTTACCCACCTAACCTTGTGAAAATTAAATTTTTAGGCTTCCATGGTGTAGACAAGGTCGATATCTTTCCAATGCTGTCAAATTTGTTAAATTTTGAGCTCTGGATCGAAAGTTATATTCATTTGAATATTTAAATCAGATTCATAGAAAAATGGTGGAAAACCAATTTTACAAAATCGTTCTACATGCCCGAAATTCACTTTTCACCTTAAAAACCTCCATGGGCCTAAAATTTAAATTGTTCTTTTTGCACAAAATTCACAAAAGTGCAAAAGTATCCCCCAACCCCGTAAGTCTGAAATTCACTTCATGCAAAATTTCCACTCCCTGTAAACCTACTTTTAATTTAGGCTTGACACGTGGCACCTTCTGCACTTTTCTCTATTTATTTATATTTTGGCTATGTCCTTTTTGTTTGGTGGATCCATATGTCTGACCTGGGACAGGTGGAGGCTTGGCACTTGTTTGAGTCTTCACCCTTGGCTTTGACCCTTGAAGGTGCATCGTTGGGACACTTGGCACCTTCTCCTGACACTCTTATACATAACCGATTTGGGCCCACTACCATTTGACTTTTGTCGGACCCTGACCACATGGAGGGCTGGTGCTAGTTTGAGTCTCCACCTTGGGCTCTTAATTTTGAAATTGCGTCAAGCTGACACATGGATCTTTTCACTCATTTGGACTTTTCAACTGCGGAATTTGTTCCTTTTCATGCCTGGAATACGTGGAGCCTCCACGCATGTTTGAGGTCTCCATTTTGCAGACAGATTTTAGAATTGTGCCAAGCTAACGTGTGGCACCTTTCAAGAGTTTTTTGTTCGGCCCCAAGTTGAATCGTATGCTGCTAAGTCTGAAAACTTCAAGCATTTTCCTATTTTTCTCCTTTAAGCCTCTAGTTTCTTTGATGTTGTTTGATCCTTCATAGACCCTGATCTTCCCTTATTTGAGCCATCCTGACCCTTGATTATTGGATTTGAAGGTGATCTTGTAGAACAAAGCCGACCCTTAGGTTTTCTTTTGTGCGCGGGGTGTTTGAACAATATTTCCGGGGGGGCAAAATTGGGATAACAGATTAGCGACTCACGGGGAGATCTGCTTGGTAAATAAAGAGACCAATAGGTTTGTTGCATCGATTGGGGATGGAGTCAAAAATAATAGCCTGGTACTAACCCTTTTCTCTGACAATTGAATCCTGATTGCTTGCACTTGCTGCCCTGAGCTTGTCCCACTATCTGTACTCTCTATTTTTTATAAGAAAATCTTGGAAATGGGGTTTCTTAGAGTAGAAGGTTGTACTAACCCGGGGATTTCATCTGTCCCTGAAATGGATTGTAGGCATACTGAAGTGCATAGTGATATAACGTCAGAGCAACAAAACATAACAATGTGCTATATACAGTACTGGAAAATCATACATGCCCCAAGAGGAACATGCAAAGTGTGCAAAATCACTTCTTCTGCTGAAAAAAAATTCTAAACTATAACAAGACAATGGGAATACGCACTTAGAGCAATAAAACCTACTGCTACCCTACACTAATTAAAGAGACAAGCAATTTCAAACAAAACTTGATACTACCAATGCAAAGTAGTTTCCCCTTGTTACAATTTACAGCCATAAAGATGATTTGGCACTGAATCTGGCTGTTGGTATGAGTGAAAAACTAATAATAAGCCAATCCTCCACCCAAATCATCAAGGAATCAACTAGAAACAAAACGAATACCTCTTTTATTTGCTTTGTATTTGGGTTAAAGAGGCATTTCAGCTGATCCTTGGTATTTTAACACTCATCCTCATGCTTAAAAGAAAGCATGACTTGTTATGGCTTCTCTCTTGGCTCCAATGAGGCCAAGTATTTGAAGGTGCCCCTTTCTCTCAATTTCAACTCCAAGAATGGAGTCATCCTGCTGACCTTCCTAGGTGGATGGTGTGAGAGATATGACGACATCCTCTTACCTTTTCCCTTCCTTCTCCTATGAAAAACATGGAAGATTCATATCTTCTGACCTCGGTTCCAAAGGGCTGTTGTGAGGCACAGGCTGTTGTCCTTAGATGTTCTCCTTCATGGAGGTAGGCTCATGTGCTTAGAGGGTGAATGATGGAGGAGAAAATGATGTGATCTCCATGGGCTCCTCTCTATCAAAGTAGTCCTCCAAGTCAGATAGATAATCTACCTCCTTGTTGTCCTGTTTCATGTGTTCAACCTCCTCCATGGTGTCCTCCTTATCTAAAACTTTCTCACCATCATTCCCCTCTTCTTCTAACATGAATTTTAAAATCTCAAACTCCTCTTCAACAGTAGACCTTGAAGGGGGTGAAGTTAGAGGAAGAACTGAAGGTTATTTTGTGGTCTGCTCCATACTTGGAGCCTCTGAAACTATATGGTCCTCCTTCATCATGGGTTCATCAATCAAATCAGGCCCTTCAAATGAAAGAAAAAAATATTCAATAATGCTTTCTTCACTAAGTCGCCTCAACTTTCATTTGATCTCTCCCAACTACTCCTCTTCAATGGGACTTAGAGCTATTTGTTCTTCCTCCTTAACTGGTTATGCAGCTTGGATTAGATCAGCATCCTCTTAAGAAAAAGTGCCATTATGGAAAATGTATTTAGAGAAAACAGATTGTTGATCTTATCCTTCTACTGCAAACTCAACCTTACCCACTAGTAGCTCTTCAACCTTGACCTCCTCTGTTGGCTTAACCATAAAGGGGATCTTTGTAAACCCAAATATGGCAGCCCAACTCTTTAGATATTTTATCATTTCTTCTTTGTTGGGTTCCTTTTCTTGTTGTTCTCCTTGAATGGGTTCTTGAGTATCTTACCAACATGGACTTGGGAAAGCAAGAGGAGTGGTAGGTTGGGATTCAACAAAATTTGATATTATTTGTGGTGGAGAGGGAGGTAGAACTTCTTTTGTATTTGAAGGGGATGACTGCTTGGAAAGGAGAAGGGCAGAAGAATTGAGATGAGGTGAAAGATTAGGAGATTGGGAAGGGAAATCAACACTTGGGGCCACAAGTGAGGGTATTTACTCTTGACCATGCTGAAATGATAAAGTTTGAGAAAGAGAAAATGAATGACAAGGAGCTTGTGACTGACTTACCCATTGACAAGGTTGTCTTGCAATTTTCTCATATACCTCAATATCCTGAAACCATTGTGCAAGTTAAGGCTATATTTCAGCCATGAAGTCAACCTTCTCCTGAGGATTGTAATGTCTTGGCATAGGGCCGACACATGGACAAGGTGCCCTATAGCCAATTCTGAATGCTTTCATCTGAGCTATGTCCATTGATTGTACCATGCATGCCTTTATCCCTTGAATATTCTCTAGCAGATCAACATTTTCCATGTTGTTGGTACCATTATATGCATACCCTTGTTCTTGATAAGCTCCATAACCAAACTGGCTCTGACACTGCTCATATGGGTAAGCATAATGGTTCTAGATCTGATCATAATGTTGATTTGGAGGGGTCGTGAAATACATTTGAGGTCTACTACATTGTTGCTATTGAAAGTGTGAATTCCAAGATGGAAATGAAGTCATAATTACACAACTTCATGGAAATGGAATAAAATGAAAGAGATGGAAGAAAAATGGATAAAAAAGGATGGGAGGTCTGTAACTTTAGAGATGGGTTAGTGACGGGATAGTGACCAGATGGAGTCACGAGATGTGCTTGCATATTCCTCAATAGACTGAATTGTAATAGGAACACATCAACCTACTAAGATGAAGTGGTAAAGTGCTTCATACCTGTCCCACCGGGTGTGCCCAAATTGTTAGTGCAAAATAATAGCACCCCTGAATGGCCTAGATATGATTGGGGAATTCGGTGTGAGTACACAACATTGGATCATCTCTCAAGTTGTGGGACTTGCGGACTTGAGATGGACCTCCAGAGAAGGTTGGTTCCTTCTTCCTAATCTACCTGCCACAAGCTACTCCAGTGCAGGTAGAAATTATCTAATCATAATCTAACCTTTCCAAGGAAACATGGAGAGAGAGAGAGAGAGTGAGTGAAAGAGAGCCTACACTAAGCAATGATACACCAGAAAAGGAAGTGGTGAGATACTTTGCTGAGGGAGGATGAAACAGGGAAAACTGGAGATGAGGGAGGTTAGATTGAAGTGACACAGACCTAGATCCAAATCTACCATCGAAACCCCATGAAGCATGATATATTACACTTGAGAACATGAAATACATGCACAAGAAGAAAACATGAGATGGAGAGGCACAAAGAAACAACAAAATAATGCAAAGGGTTGAAGGACACCACAAAAACATGATTTTATTGCTCTATGAGGTGCACGAACCAGTACATGGATGCTCAAAAGCATAAAATCCACTTGTCAGGTGTAGGATATGGCTTACATCTCAAATGGAGTCAGGAAACAAATTTTATAGAATTTCCCCACACCCAAAATGTTTCCCCCTTCTCAAATGAGAAGTGTTTACAACATATAGAATCATCGAGGCAAGAGAGAAAGAGGAAAACTTGGACTCTGCTCTGAAATCTCAACCACCAACCATCAATGCCCTACTAATCTACCTACAATATGTCAATTTTGGTTCCCCATGTTGATTTGGCATGTTGAAGAAGGAAGAACGACAAATCAAATAAAATTTGATTTGGTTATTGAAGCAATCAGATCATACATAAATGGCCCAAAAGACATTTTCTTGTTTTTTACCCACCTAACCTTATCAAAATTAAAGTTTTAGGATTCCATGGCATAGACGAGGTCAAGATCTCTCCAACGGTGTCAAATTTGTTGAATTTTGAGCACTAGGTTGAAATTTATGTTCATTTGAATATTTAAATCGGATTCATACAAAAATGGTGGAAAACTAGTATTACAAAATGAGTTTGTCGACACTAAAATTTTCCTCCATAATTTCTATTTCATTAATGTATGTATTAGGAATAGGATGTTGTTAAGTATAATTAGTAGTGGCGTCTAATAGAAGATAATGGCGCTGTCAGTATGGTGTCGCCAATAATGTGGAGTACGGTAACAGTCAAAGTACAATAGGAATGTTGTAAAAAGTAAATATTTGTCGTAAGTGCTCCGGTAATGTTAAAATGTCAAAGTTTGGGTAATTAGAGAAGTAGGGTCTACATGATTAGGAATTAGAAATATTATATTGGTAATAAGGACAAGGAGTGAGGTCATAAATATTTTGTGTATTTTATTTGTAAAAAGTCTAAAAATGTGGAACCCATCTAAAATGATAAGGTTTATCTTATCTTAAGAGATAAGCTTACATGTACAGATAAGAGTTAAGGTATGGAATATGATTTGTCAGAGTGGATTTCTTATCCTATCTTAGATATAGAATGGATAAGCCTAGAAGTTCTATAAATAGAGAGGCCACCCCCCTCATTTAGCATAGAAAGAAGTAGTGAGAAATATTGTAGGAAGTGTGCAAAGGAAGCCATCAGTTAAAGGTGTGTTGAAGAAGCCATTGAGAGGTGTAATTGTAAAGTTTCTCCCATAGTCCTGTTGAAGTACCTCATGGGTGAGATTGTAACAATTTCATGTTAATATTATAATTTACTTTGATATTTCAGATTTGTCATCATTCCGTCTTATCATAGTCGATGGTATTCTTGTGTTCGGTTGTTCTTTTGTTTCCAGATTACATCCACCAAACTAAAGGCTGTGCATTAGTAAATAATCATAGCACGAGGAGTTCCCGGTGAAGAATTATCATAGTGCCGGATTGGTGATGACATTTTGGTTCCGTTGCCGGGACCATTCCTCATTGGTGGATTTTCAGGGAGAGATATTCCCACTAAGTCAAAAATCAATTGGAGGGTAACCTTGTTTTTACTGTGCATAGTAGTTACCATGGTAAAGTCATTTTTACCGTGAATAGTAGTTACCATGATAAAGTCATTTTTGCTGTGAATAGTATTTATCATCGTAAAGTCACTTTTTACCGTGAATAGTATTTACCGCAGTAACTTCACTTTTTACCGTGAATAGTGTTTACCACAGTAAAATCAGTTTTTACTGTAGTAAGTCAAGTTTTACCATAGTTTACCGTGGTCATTTCTATAGTAATTCAAATTATTTGTGCACATAAGTCTTGTTGATTGTACTTGTGGGTTGGTATTTCATGGTGGTTACTTTTGAAAATGGGAAAGATTCCTGTTTTTTCAGCTCAATCTAATGAAGATGCTTCTTCTTTCATTCAAGAGTTTAAACGATCTTGTATTTGTAATGGCCTCATAAGAAGGGAACAATGGACTGAATTTTTTCCTACCTTTTTGGATGGTTCAGCACTTAGGTGGTTTGAAACACTAGGTGATAATGTAAAAAACTAATGGGATTTATTAACTGAAAGTTTTCTTAAAGAATTTGGTGAACAATAGAAATATGCAGATCTCATGATCGAGATCACAAAGCTATCCCAAGGAGAGAAGGAGAAGATAAGGGATTATCATGCTTGTGTTCTAGAGCTAAGGAGGAAGCTCGATGCCCAGATCCGGAAGGAAGGATTAGCGGATGGGTTGATGAATGGCGTGGATAATCTCCTATGTAAGCACTTCATTCTTGGGATGAAGCTGGAGATCAGACAACGAGTGAAGTATGACCGCCCAGCTACCATTGAACAAGCAAATGAGATTGCAAGAAGGAAAGAAGAAAGCATGGAAGAGGAGCCCAAAGAAATTGTTGTTAAAGTAGAGCCTACACCATCGCCTTTGGTCCAGAATCCACAACCACTCCCGGTGAGCACAAATATTTCTCCTAGTACATCTACTGAGTATGAAGATCTGCTTAGGAAGATGGGCCAGTTAACTATTAATCTTCTTCAAGGAAAGGAATTTAGTTCTTAGAGAGGAGATAGAGGACCAAAAAGAAATATTTCTGAAGTTGTTTATTATGGTTGTTATAAAAAGGGTCATTATAAGTATAATTGTCCTGATAGAGCTTCTACATCTGGTACAAGAGATAATAATAAAGGAAAAGCACCTGTGAATTCTCTTGATGTAGTAAATAAGAGTAGAAATAATGAAGTAGATGTGTTTGTAACAAAAAGAAAGAAAGAAAAAGATAATCAAGATGGAACTGATCCTAAGAAGATGAAAGGAGAAACTAGTAAGAAACATAGGAGAAGAAAGTTGGGTGTGTAGAATTTTCTGATTTCACAGGGGCAAGGACCATACTCCATCCTGGAAGATCTATCCAAAAGGCCTACAAATATTACATCTGGTCAACTCTTGGTTGTCTTCTGAGAAGAGGTGGGAGTTGCGAGGTGGACTCAATGCTCGAAGAAGGAAGGAGGTTGAGGTCCCTGTTTTGGAGGCAGAGGCAGATCCCTATGCTCCACAAGCTGAGGTATTATGTAATGGTATTTCAATTCATGATGTCTTAGTTGATGGAGGTGATGTAGTTAATGTAATGACCGAGTCTGTAATGAATATGTTTGGTTTAAAAATTGATCGCCCTTCAACACTTATGTTAAGGTCATTAAATAAGGGAAAAACTAAACCAGAAGGTGTAGTTTCAAATGTGGCAATATCTGTTATGGGTGTTTTATGTGTGGTAGAATTTCAGGTGATGAAAAATGGTACTGTTGCATACCCAATGCTGCTGGGAAGACCATGGCTAAGGAGAGGTCATGCAAGAAACTACTGGAATGAAGGTTTCATGACACTTGGACATGGTAAAGAGAGGGTGAAGATAAACGTGATCCCTCGACATCATAAAGCAGAACGTGTGGATTCAAGTGATGAAACTGATGATTGGACATCCTCTGATTACTCTAGTACCAGTGAAGTGGACACTAAAGATGAAGAAAGTGAGGTTGATGTTTCAGTCATGGCTATTCTTCCAGGTACACCAACTCATGACCCCATAAAATTATCTGAAGAAGAAGTTGATGATCGTCTCCAACAAATAAAGATTGGTGATGCTGTGATGGAGAGTGAGAAGGAATCCTACCTCCAACTCTTTCGAAGGTACATACACCTATTCACTTTTGATTACAAGGAACTCCGTCAAGTAAGTTGGGTAGAACATTGTATTGAGCTAGTAGATGGTGCTAAGCCCGTAAAGCAAATGCCATATAGAATGAATCCTAATTTTTCCAAGACTGTAAAAGAAGAAATAGATAAGTTGCTTGATGTAGGATTCATATTTGCTGTGGAGAATTCAGAATGGGTTTCTCCCATTGTGATCTCAATAAAAAAGAATGGGAAGCTACGTATTTGTGTTGATTACAGGAAGCTCAATAAGGTAACAAAGAAGGATCATTACCCTCTTCCATTTTCAGAGCAGATCTTGGACGAAGTAGTTGGCCAGGAGTGCTATAGTTTTGCTGATGGATATAGCAGCTGCAACCAAGTTCGTATAGTAGAGAAATATCAGCTAAAGACCACGTTCACCACTCTTTGGGGAACGTTTGCTTATAGAGTTTTGCCTTTTGGGTTGTGTAATGCTCCAACAACATTCCAGCGTTTGATGTATAGGGTGTTCGAACCCTACATTGGGACCTTCATCAGAGTATTTCTGGATGATTTTTGCATCTATGGGAGCAAGTTGGACCACCTGCACCAGATGGAGACATCATTTCAAAGGAAATAAGACACATGAAGCTTTTGGAAAATTGAAGGAAGCTCTGGTGTCTTTACCTATTTTGAAGAATCCAGATTGAAGCAAGCCATTCATTGTGTACACTGATGCCTCAGATGCAGCACTAGGAAGTACTTTGAGCCAAAAGGATGAAAATGGGAATGAGCATCTAATTTACTTTGGGAGCAGACAAATGAGCAGTGCTGAGCATTGTTCTCCCTTGACACAATCCCTAGTGAATACATAGATATTTGGAATTATCTGAATGAATTCAAGTTTCCTGATGGTGTCAATGCAAACACTAAGAGAAAGATTACTCAAGCCAGTCGTCCATATTCTATTCTACATGGAGCATTATTTCGAATAGGACCTGATGGACATTACAAGAGGGCAGTTGGACGTGATCAAGGAAAGGAGCTGCTAGAAGAATTCCACAATGGTACATGTGGAGGGCACTTCTTTGGACAACATACAGCAAGAAGGATCTTGGATGCAGGTTATCACTGGCCCACTGTTTTTAAAGATTGTTATAATTATTGTAAGACATGTGATATTTATCAAACACATAGTAACCATAAGACTTCATCAGCTCCATTATGTCCTATTCTTCCACTTGGTCCCTTTGAAAAGTGGGGAATAGACATTGTAGGTCCACTTCCAACTACATCATGCCAAAATAAGTATATTGTAGTTGCCACAGATTATTTAACCAAGTGAGTTGAAGCTAGGCCATTGAAAATAGCTTCCATGGATGAAGTGGCAAGGTTCATATATGAACGCATTATCACCAGATTTGGCTGTCCATTAGAAATTATAACAGATCAAGGAAGCCACTTCATTAATGTGGTGGTAGAAGCCCTAGTCAATAAGTTTTCTATTAAGCACAGGAAGGCAACAACATACAAGCCAAGCACAAATGGACAGGTGGAACGAATAAATTTTGTGCTGTGTCAAATTCTAGCAAAAGATGCAGCCTTGCAGGTACATAAATGGGATAAAAGGATTCATGCAGCATTGTGGGCATATAGGGCAACATCAAAGTCAGCAACAGGATACTCCCCATTTCAGTTGGCCTATGGCATTGATCCAGTTCTTCCTATTGAGTTTGATATTCCCACTGTGAGAGTTATGAAAAATGAAAGGATGGATGAAAGTAATTCAGTAAAAGAAAGGTTGATACATCTTCATTTACTAGAGGAAATGAGGGAAATAGCAAAGGATACAAGCCATAAGAAGAAAATGAAGTAGAAGGAATACTTTGATCAAAAGATCCAGTGGTCTCCATTTCATGTGAATGACTTGGTCCTAGTATATGATTCCAGATACAAAAAAAGAAGATAGAGAAAATTTCTTCCAAAATGGATGGGGCCCTACAAAATAGCAGTTGTGCATGAAAATGGTACGTACCGACTAGAGGAATTGGATGGCACTCCCATTACGTAATGGGTCAACCACGACAAGTTGAATATTTTCCAAGCACCAGAATAGTCTACTCCGAGGACGGAGTAGAACCTAGGAAGGGGGAAGATGTCGACACTAAAATTTTCCTCCATAATTTCTATTTCATTAATGTATCTATTAGGAATAGGATGTTGTTAAGTATAATTAGTAGTAGCGTCTGATAGAAGATAACGGTGCCGTCAGTATGGTTCCACCAATAATGTGGAGTACGGTAACAGTCAAAGTACAATAGGAATGTTGTAAAAAGTAAATATTTGTCGTAAGTGGTCCGGTAATGTTAAAATGTCAAAGTTTGGGTAATTAGAGAAGTAGGGTCTACATGATTAGGAATTAGAAATGTTATACTGGTAATAGGGACAAGGAGTGACGTCATAAATATTTTGTGTATTTTATTTGTAAAAAGTCTAAAAATGTGGAACCCATGTAAAATGATAAGGTTTATCTTATCTTAAGAGATAAGCTTACATGTACAGATAAGAGTTAAGGTATGGAATATGATTCGTCAGAGTGGATTTCTTATCCTATCTTAGAGATAGGATGGATAAGCTTGGAAGTTCTATAAATAGAGTGGCCACCCCCCTTATTTAGCATAGAAAGAAGTAGTGAGAAATATTGTAGGAAGTGTGCAAAGGAAGCCATCAGTTAAAGGTGTGTTGAAGAAGCCATCGAGAGGTGTAATTGTAAAGTTTCTCCCATAGTCCTGTTGAATTACCTCATGGGTGAGATTGTAACAATTTCATGTTAATATTATAATTTACTTTGATATTTCAGATTTGTCATCATTCCGTCTTATCATAGTTGATGGTATTCTTGTGTTCGGTTGTTGTTTTGTTTCCAGATTACATCCACCAAACTAAAGGATGTGCATTAGTAAATAATCATAGCACGAGGAGTTCCCGGTGAAGAATTATCATAGTGCCAGATTGGTGATGACAGGTCCGCACGCCCGAAATTCACTTTTCACTTTAAAAACCTCTGCGGGCCCGAAATTCACTTTTCGCCTTAAAAACATCTGCAGGCCTGAAATTTAAATTGTTCCTTTTGCACAAAATTTACAAAAGTGTAAAAGTCTCCCGCAACCCCACAAGTCCAAAATTCACTTCTAGAAAAATTTCTACTATGCCCCCATAGACCCACTTTTGATTTAGGCCTGACACATGGTGCCTTCTGTGCTTTTCTCTATTTCTTTGTATTGTTGCTAAGTCTTTTTCATTTAGCAGGGCCATATATCTGACCTGGGACACATGGAGGCTTGGCGCTTGTTTGAGTCTCCTCCCTTGGCTTCGACCTTTGAAGGTGCATTGTTCAGACACTTGGAACCTTCCATCGACACTCTTATACTTAACCAATTTGGGCCCACTACCATTTGACTTCTATTGGACCCTGACCACATAGAGTGTTGGTGTTAATTTGAGTCTCCACCTTGGGCTCTTAATTTTGAAATTGTGCTAAGCTCACACATGGTTCTTTCTTCTCATTTGTACTTTTCAATGACCAATTTTGTCCCTTTTCAAGATTCGGACATGTGGAAGCTCTACATATGTTTGAGGTATCCATATTGAAGTGCACTTTTGGAATTGTGCCAAGCTAACGCGTGGTTGCTTCCACGAGTCTATTGTTTGGACCCAAGTCAACTCGTATGTGGCTAAGTCCTAAAACTTTGAGCCTTTCCTTGCTTTTATCCTTTGATTATTTGGTTTCTTTGATGTTGTTTGATCCTTTTCTAACCTTTTTCTTCCCTTATTCGATCCTACCTAACCCTTGATTGTTGGATTTGAATGTGAGCTCGTAGGACAGAGCTGACCCTTAGGTTTTCTTCTGTGCGGGGGGTGTTTGACCAATTTTTTTTGGGTGGGGAAAAATTGGGATAACACAAACCTCTAAGGCTTAAAACTAGATTTTCCCTTCAAGTCAAGATTCTCTAAATAAATAAAATGTTTGATTTTTAGCCTTATTTCTCCTAACCAATGCCTGCACCCTGATGCTAGGCCTTATTCCATGCCAATTCAACCATGAAAGTTTTTTAAAACAACCAAAAAGATGAAATTTCTTACCTTTTCCTAAAGATGCTCATAGTAAGGAACATCTAAAAGCATTCTCAACAAGGTAAAACCTTATTCAAATACCCTTTATGTCTGCTAATGTTTATGTCAATTTTTAGGTTCTAGTTCTTTGGATAAGTGTATTTTTCCACTTCACTTCTCCCTCACTTATCTAATCAATAAAATGTTTATTTTTAGCCTTTTTTTTCCTAACCAATGCTTGTACCCTGATTTTAGGCCTTATTCCATGCTAATTTAACCGTCAAAGTGTTTTAAAATAACCAAAAAGACTAATGTCTTACCTTTTCGTAAAGCTTCCTTTCTAGGATTCTTGAGCAAATGCACTTGGTGATTTCATAGTAAGGAACATCTAAAAGCATTCTCAACAAGGTAAAACCTTATTCAAATACCTTTTATGCTTAGTGAGGTGTATTTCAATATTTAGGTTCTAGTTCTTTGGATAAATGTATTTTTCCACTTCACTTCTCCCTCACTTATCTAACCTTCTTGCAGCGCTACCAATGTAGTTTTTCAACCCTAACTTATGTTATAATGACTCAAATACCAACTAAATCATCATTTAAGATAAAGTATTATCTCTTGTTCTTATGTAAAATAATCCAATAGGACTTACTTTGCAAAATTACACTCAAATATTCAATTAGAGTCCTCAATTTAGGTCTATATTAGGCCTTCACTATCCTATGTACCCTCTGTCACAAATATAGAATCTGTGGAACATTCTGAAGCAATGAAACTTTGAGAATCCTGTAATTTTTATTTTTTATGAAGGATAAAGGTTTTTTTGTGAGGGACCCTACCTAGGTACAAAAAGGCCTAAAATCCCAAATAAATACATTAACAAACCAAGAAACAAATTCCCAACAATGAAAGAGAAAACTAGGTAGGCAAAATGATTTTCTTGTGAATGGATTTTTTCTTGTTGTGTACCATTTTCCACCCTTCTAAAACCTCCTCAATATGAACAATAACTTCAACATCTTCTATTGGCAAGTATATTATTTTTTAAAGGAAAGAGAGGAGGGATATTTTCCTTATCCATTTTACAAGTATTTGGTTTAACATTTATGTTCATTTGAATTTCACCATTTAATTTCCACTTGTTTCCTTTAACAAGAATTTATCTAAGAGGAGTTTCTAGAACTGGTTCAACCAATTCCTCTAAATTTGTATTTGATTCTAAATATCCCTTAGAATAAAAGATGAAAAGTTCTAGGAGGGATTTTTTCCACCAATTGGTTGTCTCATTTTTATGCTTTTTCATCCCAAAATCAGTAGTAGTATGACATAAAGCGAAACAAATTCTTCATCTGAAAAGTAAACCTTCATAGTTTAGAGGTTGTTTCCATGTTCTCTTTTAAAATTTTAGCTCAATGTTAGTAGGAAGGTACTTTGAGGTGTCAAGATCAACTAGAATTATTGCATAGGTTTTGTGTGTAAAATCAGTGGAGGAGTTAATGTTTAATATGTTACCCAAAACATTACCAATGAAGATCAGACAGGCATAGTCCAAAAATTGCATCAATGAGGCAGTTTATTCTAGACTAGTTTGCAAGACAAGGATTTAGTTATTTGGTTGAAAAAAGGGGAACCAAGGTTGTATGAAAAGGTAGCATTATTGACATGCCCATATATTTCAAACGATGGTGCCCTTATCAACTATTGAATAAAAAACTAGAATAAATGTTCCTTTTGCATAAGAATTAATGGTAAGATGTGCTAGAATCTACTGAATTTATAGATCAAGGCATACTCCTAGTAGGAACATCCATATTTGAATACCTCATTCCCTAAGGTTATGCAAGGAATTATCACACCAAGGGACATGGGTTTGGGGGAGCTCCTTCCCTATAAATTTTCTCTGAATGAGTGAATTTCCATCTCATGAACAGAGGTATCTTCATTCTGAACCACAACACCAATAATCTCAGCCCCAAATCATGGGAAGAGTGAGTAGATTGAGTAGGGGAAAAAAACCCCTTCCCATCACTAAAAGAGGGATTCTAGGTTTTTTTGCCGCTCCCACTATCAAATTTCAACTACCATAACCTCCACTTGATACACCCACATACCACTACAGTAGGGTTGAGACTAAGAAGTTTTGTACTGAGGTTGGTGTGGGAATAACACCATCATTGATCTGACTTAATATCTCTAAAACATGCACATTAACAATAACATCAGTCTGATCAGGGAAATTCTTAGGGCTCATGGAGGTGGATTCATGAAAAAGCCCATTCCCACCACCATGAGTAGGAAAAAAACTGTTTGCCAAGGTAGGGTTCATGAAGGCTTGCTTAGGGTTTAAAGAGGATTACTTAGGGCTCATATGATCCCATATGAATTTTAATGTGAGATTGCTCTCCTTTACCTATATTTTTCTAAATTTAACCTTCGAAGGTGCTCACTGTGTTATAACAATCTTCTTAATGCCTAACTGCTAGAAGTAAATAAAACAAATGAATTTTTAACCCTTGAATGCTTTCAATGCATGTTTTCTTGGGGATATCATAACATACCTAAGAATTGTTAACCTTCATATCCACCTTCAAAGCTTTTTATTTCTCTCAACAACCTCTTTCTTATCTCAGAAATACATACCTACATGTTTACATCTATGAATGTCACATTTTCCTGTTATTCGGGAGGGTTCTGTCGACACTAAAATTTTCCTCCATAATTTCTATTTCATTAATGTATGTATTAGGAATAGGATGTTGTTAAGTATAATTAATAGTAGCGTCTGATAGAAGATAACGGTGCCGTCAGTACGGTGTCACCAATAATGTGGAGTACGGTAACAGTCAAAGTACAATAGGAATGTTGTAAAAAGTAAATATTTGTTGTAAGTGGTCCGGTAATGTTAAAATGTCAAAGTTTGGGTAATTAGAGAAGTAGGGTCTACATGATTACAAATTAGAAATATTATATTGGTAATAAAGACAAGGAGTGAAGTCATAAATATTTTTTGTATTTTATTTGTAAAAAGTCTAAAAATGTGGAACCCATGTAAAATGATAAGGTTTATCTTATCTTAACAGATAAGCTTACATGTACAGATAAGAGTTAAGGTATGGAATATGATTCATCAGAGTGGATTTCTTATCCTATCTTAAAGATAGGATGGATAAGCCTGGAAGTTCTATAAATAGAGAGGCCACCCCCCTCATTTAGCATAGAAAGAAGTAGTGAGAAATATTGTAGGAAGTGTGCAAAGGAAGCCATCAGTTAAAGGTGTGTTGAAGAAGCCATCAAGAGGTGTAATTGTAAAGTTTCTCCCATAGTCTTGTTGAAGTACCTCATGGGTGAGATTGTAACAATTTCATGTTAATATTATAATTTACTTTGATATTTCAGATTTGTCATCATTCTGTCTTATCATAGTCAATGGTATTCTTGTGTTCGGTTGTTGTTTTGTTTCTAGATTACATCCACCAAACTAAAGGCTGTGCATTAGTAAATAATCATAGCACGAGGAGTTCCCAGTGAAGAATTATCATAGTGCCGGATTGGTGATGACATTTTGGTTCCGTTGCCAGGACCATTCCTCGTTGGTGGATTTTCTGGAGAGATATTCCCACTTAGTCAAAAATCAATTGGAGGGTAACCTTGTTTTTACTGTGCATAGTAGTTACCATGGTAAAGTCATTTTTGCTGTGAATAGTATTTATCACAGTAAAGTCACTTTTTGCTGGGAATAGTAATTACCACAGTAAAGTCAGTGAATAGTATTTACCGCAGTAACTTCACTTTTTACCGTGAATAGTGTTTACCACAGTAAAATCAGTTTTTACCGTAGTAAGTCAAGTTTTACCATAGTTTACCGTGGTCATTTCTATAGTAATTCCAATTATTTGTGCACATAAGTCTTGTTGATTGTACTTGTGGGTTGGTATTTCACGGTGGTTACTTTTGAAAATGGGAAAGATTCCTATTTTTTCAGCTCAATCTAATGAAGATGCTTCTTCTTTCATTCAAGAGTTTAAGCGATCTTGTATTTGTAATGGCCTTATAAGAAGGGAACAATGGACTGAATTTTTTCCTACCTTTTTGGATGGTTCCAGCACTTAGGTGGTTTGAAACACTAGGTGATAATGTGAAAAATTCATGGGATTTATTAACTGAAAGTTTTCTTGAAGAATTTGGTGAACAATAGAAATATGCAGATCTCATGATCGAGATCACAAAGCTATCCCAAGGAGAGAAGGAGAAGATAAGGGATTATCATGCTTGTGTTCTAGAGCTAAGGAGGAAGCTCGATGCCCAGATCCGGAAGGAAGGATTAGCGGATGGGTTGATGAATGGCGTGGATAATCTCCTCTGTAAGCACTTCATTCTTGGGATGAAGCCAGAGATCAGACAACGAGTGAAGTATGACCGCCCAGCTACCATTGAACAAGCAAAGGAGATTACAAGAAGGCAAGAAGAAAGCATGGAAGAGGAGCCCAAAGAAATTGTTGTTAAAGTAGAGCCTACACTAGCACCTTTGGTCCAGAATCCACAACCACTCCCGGTGAGCACAAATATTTCTCCTAGTACATCTACTGAGTATGAAGATCTGCTTAGGAAGATGGGCCAGTTAACTATTAATCTTCTTCAAGGAAAGGAATTTAGTTCTCAGGGAGGAGATAGAGGTCCAAAAAGAAATATTTCTGAAGTTGTTTGTTATGGTTGTTATAAAAAGGGTCATTATAAGTATAATTGTCCAGATAGAGCTTCTACATCTGGTACAAGAGATAATGATAAAGGAAAAGCACCTGTGAATTCTCTTGATGTAGTAGATAAGAGTAGAAATAATGAAGTAGATGTGTTTGTAACAAAAAGAAAGAAAGAAAAAGATAATCAAGATGGAACTGATCCTAAGAAGATGAAAGGAGAAACTAGTAAGAAACATAGGAGAAGAAAGTTAGGTGTGCAGGATTTTCTGATTTCACAGGGGCAAGGACCATACTCCATCTTGGAAGATCTGTCCAAAAGGCCTGCAAATATTACATATGGTCAACTCTTGGCTATGTCTTCTGAGAAGAGGCGGGAGTTGCGAGGTGGACTCAATGCTCGAAGAAGGAAGGAGGTTGAGGTCCCTGTTTTGGAGGCAGAGGCAGATCCCTATGCTCCACAAGCTGAGGTATTATGTAATGGTATTTCAATTCATGATGTCTTAGTTGATGGAGGTGCTGCAGTTAATGTAATGACCGAGTCTGTAATGAATATGTTGGGTTTAAAAATTGATCGCCCTTCAACACTTATGTTAAGGTCATTAAATAAGGGAAAAACTAAACCAGAAGGTGTAGTTTCAAATGTGGCAATATCTGTTATGGGTGTTGTATGTGTGGTAGACTTTCAGGTGATGAAAAATGGTACTGTTGCATACCCAATGCTGCTGGGAAGACCATGGCTAAGGAGAGTTCATGCAAGAAACTACTGGAATGAAGGTTTCATGACACTTGGACGTGGTAGAGAGAGGGTGAAGATAAACGTGATCCCTCGACATTATAAATCAGAACCTGTGGATTCAAGTGATGAAAATGATGATTGGACATCCTCTGATTACTCTAGTACCAGTGAAGTTGACACTGAAGATGAAGAAAGCAAGGTGGATGTTTCAGTCATGGATATCCTACTAGTCACACCAACCTAGGACCCCATAAAATTATCTGAAGAAGAAGTTGATGATCGTCTCCAACAAATAAAGATTGGTGATGTTGTGATGGAGAGTGAGAAGGAATCCTACCTCCAGCTCTTTCAAAGGTACATACACCTATTCACTTTTGATTACAAGGAACTCCATCAAGTAAGTTGGGTAGAACATTGTATTGAGCTGGTAGATGGTGCTAAGCCCATAAAGCAAATGCCATATAGAATGAATCCTAATTTTTCCAAGACTGTAAAAAAAGAAATAGATAAGTTGCTTGATGCAGGATTCATATTTGTTGTGGAGAATTCAGAATGGGTTTCTCCCATTGTGATCTCAATAAAAAAGAATGGGAAGCTACGCATTTGTGTTGATTACAGGAAGCTCAATAAGGCAACAAAGAAGGATCATTACCCTCTTCCATTTTCAGATCAGATCTTGGACGAAGTAGCTGGCCAGGAGTGCTATAGTTTTGCTGATGGATATAGCGGCTACAACCAAGTTCGTATAGCAGAGAAAGATCAGCTGAAGACCACATTCACCACTCCTTGGGGAACATTTTCTTATAGAGTTATGCCTTTTGGGTTGTGTAATGCTCCAGCAACATTCCAGCGTTTGATGAATAGGGTGTTCGAACCCTACATTGGGACCTTCATCAGAGTATTTCTGGATGATTTTTACATCTATGGGAGCAAGTTGGACCACCTGCACCAAATGGAGACAACATTTCAAAGGTTAGATGAAGCACAAGCCTCACTAAACCCTACAAAGTGTGTCTTTGGATGTTCTAAAGGCGTTTTTTTAGGGCATGTTGTATCCAGAGATGGTATTGGTACTGATCCTGATAAAGTTTCAAAAATCAAAGATTTACCATTTCCTATAAATAGAAGTAAGTTGAGATCATTTTTAGGCCATGTGGGTTACTATAGAAGGTTCAATCAAGAATTTCTCAAAGATTGCACAGCCACTAACCCAATTCTTGAAGAAGGATGTTACTTATGAACCAGGAAATAAGGCGCATGAAGCTTTTGGACAACTGAAGGAAGCCCTGGTGTCTTCACCTGTTTTGAAGAATCCAGATTGGAGCAAGCCATTCATTGTGTACACTGATGCCTCAGATGCAGCACTAGGAAGTACTTTGAGCCAAAAGGATGAAAATGGGAATGAACATCCAATTTACTTTGGGAGCAGACAAATGAGCAGTGCTGAGGTAAACTATAATGTAACTGAAAAAGAGGCTCTGGCTATCATTTTTGCTGTAAAGAAGTTTAGAAATTACTTGCTCAGGGAAGAAATTTATAGTTGTAACAGATCATCAGGCTCTGAAATATATTGTCAATAAGCCTAACCCATCAGGGAGGATAACAAGATGGATAATTTTGCTACAAGAATTTGAATTTGATATTATAGATAGGCCAGGAAAGAAGCATGTCAATGCAGATGCACTCTCTCGATCCTATGATGGTTTAGGATCATCTCGTGATGATGATGATTTTCCCGATGCAGCATTGTTCTACTTTGACACAATCCCTAGTGTATACATAGATATTTGGAATTAACTGAATGAATTCAAGTTTCCTGATGGTGCCAATGCAAAGACTAAGAGAAAGATTACTCAAGCCAGTCATCCATATTCTATTCTGCATGGAGTATTATTTTGAATAGGACCTGAATGGACAGTACAAGAGGGCAGTTAGACGTGATCAAGGGAAGGAACTGCTAGAAGAATTCCATAATGGTACATGTGGAGGGCACTTCTCTGGAAAACTTACAGCAAGAAGGATCTTGGATGCAGGTTATCACTGGCCCACTCTTTTTAAAGATTGTTATAATTATTGTAAGACATGTGATATTTGTCAAACACATGGTAACTGTAAGACTTCATCAGCTCCATTATGTCCTATTCTTCCCCTTGGTCCCTTTGAAAAATGGGGAATAGACATTGTAGGTCCACTTCCAACTACATCACATCAAAATAAGTATATTATAGTTGTCATAGATTATTTAACCAAGTGGGTTGAAGCTAGGCCATTGAAAACAAGCTTCCATGGATGAAGTGGCAAGGTTCATATATGAACGCATTGTCACCCAGATTTGGTTGTCCATTAGAAATTGTAACAGATCAAGGAAGCCACTTCATTAATGAGGTGGTAGAAGCCCTAGTCAATAAGTTTTCTATTAAGCACAGGAAGGGCAACAACATACAAGCCAAGCACAAATGGACAGGTGGAATGAACAAATTTTGCACTGTGTCAAATTCTAGCAAAAGATGCAGCCTTGTAGGTACATAAATGTGGATAAAAGGATTCATGTAGCATTATGGGCATATAGGGCAACATCAAAGTCAGCAATAGGATACTCCCCATTTCAGTTGGCCTATGGAATTGATCCAGTTCTTCCTATTGAGTTTGATATTCCCACTGTGAGAGTGATGAAAAATGAAAGGATGGATGAAAGTGATTCAATAAAAGAAAGGTTGGTACATCTTCATTTGCTAGAGGAAATGAGGGAAATAGCAAAGGATACAAGCCATAAGAATAAAATGAAGCAGAAGGAATACTTTGATCAAAAGATCTGATGGTCTCCATTTCATGTGAATGACTTGGTCCTAGTATATGATTCCAGATACAAAAAAAAGAAGACAGAGAAAATTTCTTCCAAAATGGATGGGGCCCTACAAAATAGCAGCTGTGCATGAAAATGGTACGTACCAACTGGAGGAATTGGATGGCACTCCCATTACGAAATGGGTTAACCATGACAAGTTGAAGATTTTCCAAGCACCAGAATAGTCTACTCCGAGGACGAAGTAGAAGCTAGGAAGGGGGAAGATGTCGACACTAAAATTTTCCTCCATAATTTCTATTTCATTAATGTATGTATTAGGAATAGGATGTTGTTAAGTATAATTAGTAGTAGCGTCTGATAGAAGATAACGGTGCCGTCAGTACGGTGTCGCCAATAATGTGGAGTACGGTAACAGTCAAAGTACAATAGGAATGTTGTAAAAAGTAAATATTTGTCGTAAGTGGTCTGGTAATGTTAAAATGTCAAAGTTTGGGTAATTAGAGAAGTAGGGTCTACATGATTACGAATTAGAAATATTATATTGGTAATAAAGACAAGGAGTGAGGTCATAAATATTTTGTGTATTTTATTTGTAAAAAGTCTAAAAATGTGGAACCCATGTAAAATGATAAGGTTTATCTTATCTTTAGAAATAAGCTTACATGTACATATAAGAGTTAAAGTATGGAATATGATTCGTCAGAGTGGATTTCTTATCCTATCTTAGAGATAGGATGGATAAGCCTGGAAGTTCTATAAATAGAGAGGCCACCCCCCTCATTTAGCATAGAAATAAGTAGTGAGAAATATTGTAGGAAGTGTGCAAAGGAAGCCATCAGTTAAAGGTGTGTTGAAGAAGCCATCAAGAGGTGTAATTGTAAAGTTTCTCCCATAGTCTTGTTGAAGTGCCTCATGGGTGAGATTGTAACAATTTCATGTGAATATTATAATTTACTTTGATATTTCAGATTTGTCATCATTCCATCTTATCATAGTCGATGGTATTCTTGTGTTCGGTTGTTGTTTTGTTTCCAGATTACATCCACCAAACTAAAGGCTGTGCATTAGTAAATAATCATAGCACGAGGAGTTCCCGGTGAAGAATTATCATAGTGCCGGATTGGTGATGACAGTTCCAAAGCTTCCAATTGATGTAATACTTAAAAAAAATACCTCAACAAACCTTCTTGAGGATTTAAAGTTTTATTGCATTCTCTAACCATTTCAAACCACTCTTTTCATTTAAACCCTAATGAGGGTTTGTCATAGACCCATGGAGTGACTTTTAATCACAAAATGAAAACACTTTAATTTTGAACGTTGATAGTCTACTCATAGACTCATTTTAACCTCCTCCATGTATATTATTTACCAATTAGCTTCAGTATGTTTCCAATCTTCAAAAATAATTATAAATCTCATAGTTCTACCCTTAGAAACATGGGACACGCAACCTATATTAGGTTGCATAAGTTATGAATTTCAACCCTACCTTATAAGATATCTAATAATATGATTTCGGTCTCCAAAAATTATTTATTTCTCACTTGATCATCTTTATAAACCTTCTAGATAGACTCTTCCTTCAATATCTACAACTTGATCTTAAAGATCTCTTCACTGTCTGCTACATGCTTAAGAAGCAATGAATTCAAGATTGTATCAATACATCAAATCATAAAACCTTATAAAAAGCAATTCCAAAACACAAAATAAAACATCTTACCATTTGTAATCCTTCATGTACGTTGAATGCACTTATTTCTTTCATCATGAACACAACTCAATATCACTTGAAACTATTATAAAATTGTGTAGACATAGGATTTATCCTGTAAACTCTCTTGGAGCTCCTCTTTCCATTCATGACCATTCAAATGAAGGTATAAAATAGTTATAATGCAACCTAAATATGCTTCAAAATCCTTCTAACTGAATCTAGGCCCCTTAACACCCTTCATATTACATGTATTTGAATTTTATTAGAACATTAAAAGATGTAATGCCCCGTGGCCATCGGATTCCATTTCTGCCACCTTGGCCTCCTCCTAACCACCTGAACTGCAGGTTGTAAGGACCATCGCATTTCTTTTCTATCCTTGTTTGAGGGAGACGGGAGTCGGTGGAGACCCGATTGTCTTCACCTTGATCTCATTTGGATCCTCTATTCAATGTATATGGGTCTGACATGATGGTTAGATGAAGCTACAAGCTAGTGTAGCAGGCTGTCCAACTACGTTGTTATCTGTTCAGTATCAATACATCCTCAATTCAAGATTCTCCTTCATGATATGGTTATCAAAATCGACTGTGACAGTGAGAGAGTTACCAGGAGATCTGGAGAAGATTATTGCTGAGATTCTCTATTGTTTTCTTACTTGTTTTACGTTGTAACTCATGGAAGAGTATCTCATACAGGCGGATCTTGGTTTTTATCAGAATATTCACGAAGCACAAATTGCTTTGCTGTGTCATTTTTTTTCCACTCTGCCCATAGATGTGATCTGTCTCCTTCTTGTGTCTGATTCCGGTGACTTCGGTCACACTTTGGCTCATTTTTGTTGGCCTATCAAGCTTGGCCCATAGCAAGTGCTCAACTCGGTGAAGCCAATATAATGGCGCATGCTTTTGTGTAGGTGACAGATCGCACCCACAGGCACAGGAGATCTATGCAATGTTGGAGAAAATGTCTTGGGAGATGAAGGTAGCAGGATATTTTTCAGATCCAGAACATACACTGAGTTTGTATCTCCAAATCAACTGTGTGACAGTGAGAGTGCTTCCAGAAGACTTGATGAAATTTATTTACAAAGGTTCTCTACTGAGACCTTGCTTGTTCTACGATGTAACGCATGGGAGAGGATCTCATAGAGGTGGATTTGTTTCATATCTGAGTTATGCAGTGAATGGAATGGCACCCAAAGCTCGGTTTGCAACATATAAGGTATGTTGGATGTCTGGTTGCTATGATTTTGGCATACTTCCTGCGTTTGATACTGTTGTTGAAGATGGTGTGGATGTGCTTTCTCTTTCTGTGGGCAGGGGTGCTGTGCCATATTATCTAGATAGTATTGTAATGGGTGCCTTTCGGGCTTGAGAGGGGTGTGTTTGTGTCAACTTCTGCAGGCAGCGAAGGTTAGGGGAAGCTGTTTGTCACCAATCTGTCACCATGGGTGACAACAGTTTGGGCGAGGACTTTAGACAGGGATTTCCCTACAAACATTATTTTTGGGTAATGGAAAATCTTCAAGGGAGTGTCCTTGTACAATAGCAAGGCGTTGGGGTCTGATTTTGTGCCCTTGATCTATGCTGGAGACATCTCTGTTGGAATTATCACACTTTCAAGCTACAGCTGAAATGTTTGCACCGAGAGTTTGATGTTGTCCTCAAATCTGATGAAGGAAAAGGTTTATATATCACTACGGTTGATGCCTTTCAGAGCCAGGAGCGTGATGTAATCATTATGTCTTGTGTCCGAGCTTCAAATCATGGGACTTGCCTTGTATTGGATGCCTGCGTTAAGTATGGTGTGAGGAGACTTATATATACAAGCACATATAATGTTGTGTATGCGGGAAAGGAGATTGTTAATGGCAATGAAGCATTGCGATATTTTCTCTAGAGGATCATGTTGACCCCTATGGGCATAGTAAAGCTTTGGCTGAACAGTCAGTCCTCAAAAGTAATGGTAGATCATTGAAGTATGTCTACCAGCAGCATCAATGCAATTGTTTGGTGATTCAGTTGTCTTTCTTTGCGGTTGACAATAATATGAAAATAATTATTAGTAAAGTCAATAGCAAAATATTTTGAGACATATGCAGCCCAAGTGACATTATGTACAACATATCTCCTCTATTACAAGCTGAAGTATGTTCATCTATTCTACCAACCTAAGATTGGATGTCGGGGGTGCCAGATTATATTCCATCTTGTGAGTGCGTGCATGGCCAACAAGTTGTCACCATTGAGCTCCCTCATGGCTCTTCTTTATATGGCACTGGAGAAGGTAGTGGTTCCCTCGAGTGAACAGGCAAGTGTGTCTTTACGTGGAACACTGATGCTTGGGGTTATGGTGATAGTACGACATCTCTATATCAGTCCCACCCATGGGTGTTGGCTATTTTTCCAAATGGGGAAGCTTATGGGATTCTAGCTGACACTACGAGGCGGTGTGAGGTGGATTTGTGAAAGGACTCAACTGTTAAATTTTCTGCCCCATCTGTCTATCCAGTTATCACATTTGGCCCATTGACATCGCCAGCAGCAGTACTCACATCCTTGTCTCATGCTATTGTTTTTATGCTGGCCCGTGTGGAGTCTGTACGACCTGTTGAAGCTGTAGAAACAGGCAAGATATTTCTACACTTTTCTACTGTTATTTTATTTAAAAATATTGTGAAATCGAACCACTTTTCCTTGCATTGATTTGTCAGTTGGATGTCATGATGGGAGATTTCCCTTTCTGCTTGTGTCTTCTTGTTTTAGCTTTTATCGTTGACAGTATGTGGGTCGAAAGGATGTGTGTGCCCTCTCCTTTGAATGTTATGTTACTCGAATGATAGAACTTCGTCTGTTTGTTTATGTATTAATTCTTCTCTGCGATTGAGTTGCAAGTTATTATGTTGATCAAGCTAGTATTTTCGATATCATGGAAGTAAGTTTACAATAACTATGAAACCCCCTTCCTAGCACCCAAGTTTGTCCTTGACGTTTTTTGTTAGCTCCTTCGCAAGTCCCTTTGATAACCTTTTGGCATCGAGAAAGAAAGGTTGTAGGATTGTGTGAGCAATGCGTGGGCTAGCCAGCTTAGAGTTTTGGTATTAAAAATGGTAGAATAAAAGGGTTCGTGTGCAACGTGTTTTGCCGTCTCGCGTGTTTAGACTCTTATACTATCTTTCATCTTGTTTCTAGGCTTTTAAGGCCATCCTCAAGAAGTACCTTGATCATCCCTATCAACTTGAACCATAACTAAATTTTCGGATCAACTAAGCTGGAGGTTTCATTGTGCGAATCCAGTACCTCGTTGACACTAGAATAGTTTTGTCTAATCCCCCTCTCAGAATTATTGCTGATGGCGCTCTTCTTTTTTTTCCTAACTTGCATTATTTTCTCCCTTGTAATGTTAACGCTATTAATTAATATTGGTCGGTTTTTATGCACGTAATTACCGTAATAGTTTGTGATGGAAATTTCCTTAAATGTGATTAACCTTCGGGAAAAACTCAGCTTTCATTTGATAGTCTTATGGATTCATAGCGGAAGGTTTTGTTTTGATAATGTCACTTAGAAGTTATGTTTGTATCTTTGTGCGACGGTTGACTGTGTTACCCAGGGTTGCCATAAAATATGGTTGTTTTGGGATGTGGGCAATTTATTTTAAATTAACCAAACATTAGTACTTTAGTGGAGGTTTGCAAACCTGTAGTGTTATAAAAATTTGTTGATGACATTATTGTATACTCTTGTTGGACGGAACCCCCTTCTTCTCTCGCGTGTTTGCTACTAGCCTGTAAGACTTTGACCCTTCCTGGATGATTGGTAAATCTCCTTGTAGTTAATGGTCAAAACTAGTATACTTTGCCTTCGCTTCGAAACTTATGTTGTGTGTATACTCTAATTGTTTTCCGGTTTGAAAATCATTTATGCATGGCTTTTGTGTTAATTTCTGAAACCCATGTTTCCCCCTTCTTGGGCCTATCAACTCTTATTCTTTTAGAAAAATATTATTTTAGCCTATGCGTTTGGTACCTTTGATAAATTTCTAGATGACTGGTATATGTATATCAAATCTCAATCTTGTAATTATTGTTTAATCACTTACTTGATGGGGATTCTGTTTTTGCTAGATTGTTTGTTTTCTCCTTATAGGGCCAAGGGCCATTCTCATATGATTGTTACTTTCGTTGTTATTACTCCTAACTGAAGTACAAGGTCTTCTCCTTTTTGATTGGAATGATGAAGACTTTATTTTATCTTGATGTGTTAATAGTGTTTAGAGGTTTGAACCAATTCTTGTAATAAAGCGCTTAATTTTCGTGATATTGTTAGATAATAGCTATGGTGGTTTTGTGTAGCCTTATCTTGCTCAGTTCTCGTGAACTGATTCTTGTAGAAAATTTTCTACAGATGGATCTTGCCTGTAGATGAGGGATAGATTTGTAGAATTTTGTCATCAACCTCAGTTGAGAAGATCCTTTGCTCGAAACCTTTTTATGTTGATCAACTTTTGTTAACGTCCAGTGGAAAGTTTAGAAGAGGATTAATGTTTTAGTATAATGTATTGTGGACTTGTCATCTGAACTTTGGAAACCTTGCATTGTGTGCCCATCATTGAAATTATAGGAAAATTTGGTTATTGTGGTTGAGTGACTTTTGGAGTATCAGTATTTTAAGAAATGATGTAATCTTGTTTTGTTCTCGTTAATGAGTGTTGCTTTAACTTTGCCTTGAGAATAAATTCTGAGTAAACCTTGCCATGACTTAGTAATAAAGTGTCATAAGTAAACTAACATGGGATTGTTTAATAGTTCAAGAAGTTAAATTAAAAGTTTTATTCAAATAAAGTAACGTAGGGGTCACCAACTTGAGAGCAAGAAATTCTTTAAGTAATCAAGGGTAGGACTATCATTGCAAGTAACATTATATAACTTGATACCCCTAGCTACACTAATGAACACTATCCCTTTCATGGTGGAATTCTTAAACGAACTTAAAGGAAATCTATGGTTAGTTCTGGAAGATAATAAGATTTAATAAACAGGAGAAAACAATTTTGAAATCACACAATCTATCTCTCAGCCATTTGGAAAGTAAATTCTTTTACTCCTTGTTAGTACTTTTAGCGAAGCCTAAGTAAAGTTATTAATTCTGGTTAAGAGCCCTAGCTTCAATTTAATACTGGCAATAACTAATGAGGTCCTAAAAATGTTTCATCTCGACCTTCTCCCTCTAACACTTTTTCAAGGCACCTTGTATCTCTTCTCTTAAATGTGTTGAACTTAAAACCTTGTTGTCTTGTGAGCAAGAACGAATCTTAGTAGCATTAGTGGTGAGCAGATGGCCTTGTGGAATTTAAATACTCCTTTTTCTTGATAAACGAATTAAGTAAATAAATGTCATAATAGAGAAAATTTAAGGATAATTACTCAATGTCAAAGGAATAATCTTGGCTTGGCAAGTTGAATTATACGGGTCATATCTTGAGCCTCCTTGGAAAACGTAAGCTAAGAATTGCAAGATATCTTATTAAAATAAATAACCCTCAAGAATAACTCTTTTTGGTTGGCCCTAACTGTAAGTGTGTTCTGTGAATGGACTTCTATGTTGTCTTGTCAAAAAGAAAAGTAAATTGTCCTTGATTTGTGTGAACGTTTCCATGCTGCCTTTATGGCCATCCTTGTATCAAGTTGTTCATAGTGTTAGTTGTATACTTGGTGACGACATGTTGCATCATGTTATGTGTCAAGCAAGTCAAACAAAATTATCCTGTATTTCACTGTGTTGTTCATGTGTGGATTTTTTTGGGTCGTTACACTTTGGTATCAGAGCATAGGTTCATGCTCTCAAACCTATGGGCCTGATTGGTGTTGTATGATGATGTTACATAGTGGTGGTGGTGTTACATGATGATATTGCATGATGATGGTAGATATTGGAAGAGTAATGTGCTTCAAGCGTGATGTGATTATTCTCGTAATTGTGATATTGTGAACGCACATGATGTGTATGTCACCTTGTGCATGTTTGTGATCATGTTGATATGTTGGGGATGGGAGTATTCTCTCTCCTTCTTGTAGATTCTAGAAAGAGTTCACTTGTGAATTACTGTTTGTGATGTGTGAAAAGAATTATAATGTGGATGATGTAGTGTTGGAGCATTGTGACATATTGTGATATGTAGGTGTATCAATGTGTTGTATGACTAGATTGATGTTAAAAGAAATAAGTTGTATCATGATGTTTTTACCATGTTTTGAAGAAATGTGTGTACCACCTTGTTATGTAGCAATGGATGTTATGTTGTGATGTACTATGTTCATCGTATGTATGATTTGTACAAATATGTAATATTTCATGTTGTGATTTGGGGTCATACGGTGAGTGTATGAACCCTATCGTATGGTGATTGCGCTTTGGGTGCAGAATGTGGTAAAGTGATGTGTTACACTCAGTGAATGTATGATCGTGATCTACCCTATATATATACCATATGTAAGACGTTATGGTAGTTATGTGTGTGCCACCATTATGTTAGTGATGTAGTTGTATGTTATGTTGTGAACCTTACGCTAACCGACCCTAAAGGGAATCGGTAAATTGTATGTTGAGAGTGAGGAATGGTGTACCATGGGTCAATAATTTGAGCAAAAACTTGGTTTAGTAGATTACATGTGACTCTCTCCTCTCTCCCTATGTGGTTGTATGTACACAACCTAAGTGCAACTATGACTATGTTTAGCCTTGTCGAAGTGGTGGCGGGATGATTCAGATGGAGGTGATGACAGTTGTATTATTGATACGTATTTTGCGAGCTAAGGTTCGATATTCCAAGTGCTAGAAACTCGTTGAGTACCCCCTTTGGTGGCTAGATAAGGCCACACAATTATCGTAATGTGACATTATTATAAGTTGATTTTATTCGTAAATTGAGCTTTTTACTTTATTTTGTAAGGACCAGCAACTTTTCTTGATTGCCATGCTTTACAATTTTGGGCATTTCCTTGGTTTGTGGCACTAACATGGGGATTTTGATACTAACTTTGGCTATTTGACCATTTATTTTGCTTGATTTTGGGTCTTCTTTTAAATTTGGAATTTTTACCGCCTTGCCCAAGGCTTGTACTTTGCAACTTGGCACTTTGATTGGATTGTTGTGATGGTTCTATTGTCATGATGTGTGGAATAGGGACATAGGATGCACCATGGATTGGTTGGACCTATGGACCCGCTTCTTTGTATGGGGGTACGCCCCAAGGAGTTACATATAACTAGCGGGTTGTTGAACCACGCGTTATTATGTCACTTGGGTTAGGAGTGTTCGAACTCTATGTGTCTTGGACCATAGGGTCAACCGACCTCCTTGAGGGAGGCATAAGAGACTTGAGGGAGGCATAAGAGTTTGAGGGAGGCATAAGAGTTTGAGGGAGGCTTATGATATTTGTCTGTATGGTTGATGTTTCAGGATATATGTTGAGTTATTGTGATGTTTGGTAGTGGTCTTTTGATGTATGTGTTACTCATGTCAGATGGATATGTGTTGTGATGTTGTGGATATGTCATTGATTCCCTTGTGGACACTATGTACCTGTAACATGGTTGGTGTTATGTGAATTTTTCATTGATGCAAATTGAGGAAATGTCTGGTGGATAGTAGTACTCTTTTGTTTGAGTATTTGGTATGTCAGTCATTGATGTGTGACGAGTACTATGTTATGCAGACTGTGCCTATTCCATTCCGTATTTGAGTAACCTTTTGTGGTCTAATACAATCTTGAAGTATTTACTTGCGTGCTTGTGAATCTGTAGTGTCTTGAGAACCTAATAGGGTGTTGTGTTAGCAGTTCATGTTGGGCACCCACAATAAGGAATAAACCACAACGCTTCAATGATGAAATTTTTAAAAGGAATTAAACTAAGAATAATGTTAACGGAAAGAGACTAATGAAAATAATAAATAAGAAGGAACTGCCAATCTTCACAAAACATTGAAAGTTAAAATTTCTACCAAATATTCCCAAGGCCACCCCACGGCCATGTTTTTGCGTCTGAAATCTTAAAACTAGTACGCTTGCCTTCGCCCTTATCAGTTCCTTGTTGCCTACCATTTCTTTTCTGCTGTGTTATGTTGCATCGAGGACGATGCTTTCTTAAGGGGAGGAGAATGTAATGCCCCGTGGGCATCGGGTTTCATTTCTACCACCTTGGCCTCCTCCCAACCACCCGACCTGCAGGCTGTAAGGACCACCGCATTTTTTTTCTATCCTTGCGTGAGGGAGACAGGAGTTGGTGGAGACCCGATTGTCTTCACCTTGATCTCATTTGGATCCTCTATTCAATGCGTATGGGTCTGACATGATGGTTAGATGAAGCTACAAGCTAGTGTAGCAGGCTGTCCAACTATGTTGTTATCTATTTAGTATCAATACATCCTCAATTCGGGATTCTCCTTCATGATATGGTTATCAAAATGGACTGTGACATTGAGAGAGTTACCAGGAGATCTGGAGAAGATTATTGCTGAGATTCTCTATTGTTTTCTTACTTGTTTTACGTTGTAACTCATGGAAGAGTATCTCATACAGGCGGATCTATTTTTTATCAGAATATTCACGAAGCACAAATTGCTTTGCTGTGTCATTTTTTTTCCACTCTACTCGTAGATGTGATCTGTCTCCTTCTTGTGTCTGATTCTGGTGACTTCGGTCACACTTTGGCTCATTTTTGTTGGCCTATCAAGCTTGGCCCGTAGCAAGTGCTCAACTCAGTGAAGCCAATATAATGGCGCATGCTTTCGTGTAGGTGACAGATCACACCCACAAGCACAGGAGATCTATGCAATGTTGGAGAAAATGTCTTGGGAGATGAAGGTAGCAGGATATTTTTCAGATCCAGAACATACACTGAGTTTGTATCTCCAAATCGACTGTGTGACAGTGAAAGTGCTTCCAGCAGACTTGATGAAATTTATTTACAAAGATTCTCTACTGAGACCTTGCTTGTTCTATGATGAAACCCATGGGAGAGGATCTCATAGAGGTGGATCTGTTTCATATCTGAGTTGCGCAGTGAAAGAAATGGCGCCCAAAGCTCGGTTTGCAACATATAAGGTATGTGGATGTCTGGTTGCTATGATTTTGGCATACTTCCTATGTTTGATACTGTTGTTGAAGATGGTGTGGATGTGCTTTCTCTTTCTATGGGCGGGGGTGCTATGCCATATTATCTAGATAGTATTGGAATGGGTGCCTTTGGAACTCGAGAGGGTTCTATTTGTGTCTACTTCTACAGGCAGCGAAGGTCCGGGGGAGCTTTCTGTCACCAATCTGTCACCATGGGTGACAACAGTTGGGGCGAGGACTTTAGACAGGGATTTCCCTACAAACATTATTTTTGGGTAATGGAAAATCTTCAGGGGAGTGTCTTTGTACAATAGAAAGGCGTTGGGGTCTGATTTTGTGCCCTTGATCTATGTTGGAGACATCTCTGTTGGAATTATCACACTTTCAAACTACAGCTAAAATGTTTGCACCGAGAGTTTGATGCTGTCCTCAAATCTGATGAAGGAAAAGGTTTATATATCACTACAGTTGATGCCTTTCAGAGCCAGGAGTGTGATGTAATCATTATGTCTTGTGTCTAAGCTTCAAATCATGGGAATTTCCTTGTATTGGATGCCTGCGTTAAGTATGGTGTGAGGAGACTTATATATACAAGCACATATAATGTTGTGTATGCGGGAAAGGAGATTGTTAATGGAAATGAAGCATTGCGATACTTTCTCTGGAGGATCATGTTGACCCCTATGGGCATAGTAAAGCTTTGGCTGAATAGTCAGTCCTCAAAATTAATGGTAGATCGTTGAAGTATGTCTACCAGCAGCATCAATGCAATTGTTTGGTGATTCAGTTGTCTTTCTTTGCGGTTGACAATAATATGAAAATAATTATTAGTAAAGTCAATAGAGAAATATTTTGAGACATATGCAGCCCAAGTGACATTATGTACAACATATCTCCTCTATTACAAGCTTAAGTATGTTCATCTATTCTACCAACCTAAGATTGGATGTCGGGGGTGCCAGATTATATTCCATCTTGTGAGTGCGTGCATGGCCAACAAGTTGTCACCACTGAGATCTGTTATGGATCTTCTTTATATGGTACTAGAGAAGGTAGTGGTTCCCTCGAGTGAACAGGGAAGCGTGTCTTTACGTGGAACACTGATGCTTGGGGTTATGGTGATAGTACGACATCTCTATATCAGTCCCCCCCATAGGTGTTGGTTGTTTTTCCAAGTGGGGAAGCTTATGGGATTCTAACTGATACTACGAGGCGATGTGAGGTGGATTTGTGAAAGGACTCAACTGTTAAATTTTCTACCCTATGTGTCTATCCAGTTATCACATTTGGCCCATTGACATCGCCAGCAGCAGTACTCACATCCTTGTCTCATGCTATTGTTTTTATGCTGGCCCGTGTGGAGTCTGTACGACCAGTGGAAGATGAAGAAATACGAAAGATATTTCTACACTTTTCTACTGTTATTTTATTTAAAATTATCGTGAAATCGAACCACTTTTCCTTGCATTGATTTGTCAGTTAGATGTCATGATGGGAGATTTCCCTTTCTGCTTGTTTCTTCTTGTTTTAGCTTTTATCGTTGACAGTCTGTGGGTCGAAAGGATGCGTGTGCCCTCTCCTCTGAATGTTATATTACTCGAATGATAGAACTACGTCTGTTTGTTTATGTATTAATTCTTCTCTGCGATTGAGTTGCAAGTTATTATGTTGATCAAGCTAGTATTTTCGACATCATGGAAGTAAGTTTACAATAACTATGAAACCCCCTTCCTAGCACCCAAGTTTGTCCTTGACGTTTTTTGTTAGCTCCTTCGCAAGTCCCTTTGATAACCTTTTGGCATCGAGAAAGAAAGGTTGTAGGATTGTGTGAGCAATGCGTGGGCTAGCTAGCTTAGAGTTTTGGTATTAAAACTGGTAGAATAAAAGGGTTTGTGTGCAACTTGTTTTGCCATCTCACGTGTTTAGATTTCTATACTATCCTTCATCTTGTTTCTAGGCTTTTAAGGTCATCCTCAAGAAGTACCTTGACCATCCCTATCAACTTGAACCATAACTAAATTTTCAGATCACCTAAGCTGGAGGGTTCATTGTGCGAATCCAGTACCTCGTTGACACTAGAATAGTTTGGTCTAATTCCCCCTCTCAGAAATATTGCTGATGGTGCTCTTCTTTTTTTTCCTAACTTGTATTATTTGCTCCCTTGTAATCTTAATGCTATTGATTAATATTGGTTAGTTTTTATGCACGTAATTACCGTAATAGTTTGTGACGGAAATTTCCTTAAATGTGATTAACCTTTAGGAAAAACTCATCTTTCATTTCATAGTCTTATGGATTCATAGTGGAAGGTTTTGTTTTTATAATGTCACTTAGAAGTTATGTTTGTATCTTTGTGCAACGGTTGACTATGTTACCCAGGGTTGCCGTAAAATATGGTTGTTTTGGGATGTGGGAAATTTATTTTAAATTAACCAAACATTAGTACTGTAGTGGAGGTTTGCAAACCTTTAGTGCTATAAAAATTTGTTGATGCAATTATTGTATACTAGCCTGTAAGACTTTGACCCTTCCTGGATGATTGGTAAATCTCCTTGTAGTTAATGGTCAAAACTAGTATACTTTGCCTTTGCTTTGAAACTTATGTTGTGTGTATACTCTAATTGTTTTCCGGTTTGAAACTCATTTATGCATGGTTTTATTGTTAATTTATGAAACCCGTGTTTCCCCCTTCTTGGGCCGATCAACTCTTGTTCTTTTGGAAAAATATTATTTTAGCCTATGCGTTTGGTACCTTTGATAAATTTCTAGATGACTGGTATATGTATCAAATCTCAATCTTGTAATTATTGTTTAATCACTTACTTGATGGGGATTCTGTTTTTGCTACATTTTTTGTTTTCTCCTTATAGGACCAAGGGCCATTTGCATATGATTGTTACTTTCATTGTTATTATTCGTAACTGAAGTACGAGGTCTTCTCCTTCTTTGATTGGTATGATGAAGGCTTTATTTTAGCTTGATGTGTTAATAGTGTTTAGAGGTTTGAACAAATTCTTGTAATAAAGCGCTTCATTTTTGCGATATTGTTAGATAATAGCTATGGTGGTTTTGTGTAGCCTTATCTTGCTCAGTTCTCGTGAGCTGACTCTTGTAGAAAATTTTCTGCAGACGGATCTTGCGTGTAGATAAGGGATAGATTTGTAGACTTTTGTCATCAACCTCAGTTTAGAAGATCCTTCGCTCAAAACCCTTTTATGTTGATCAACTTTTGTTAACGTCCAGTGGAAAGTTTAGAAGAGGATTAATGTCTTAGTATAATGTATTTTGGAATCGTCATCTGAACTTTGGAAACCTTGTATTGTGTGCCCATCATTGAAATTATAAGAAAATTTGGTTATTGTGGTTGAGTGACTTGTGGAGTATCAATATTTTAAGAAATGATGTAATCTTGTTTTGTTCTCGTTAATGAGTGTTGCTTTAACTTTGCCTTGAGAATAAATTCTTAGTAAACTTTGCCATGACTTAGTAATAAAGTGTCATAAGTAAACTAACATGGGATTGTTTAATACTTTAGGAAGTTAAATTAAAAGTTGTATTCAAATAAAGTAACGTAGGGGTCACCAAGATGAGAGCAAGAAATTATTTAAGTAATCAAGGGCAGGAATATCATTGCAAGTAACATTATATAACTTGATACCCCTAGCTACACTAATGAACACTATCCCTTTCATGGTGGAATTCTTAAACGAACTTAAAGGAAATCTATGGTTAGTTCTGGAAGATAATAAGATTTAATAAACAGGAGAAAACAATTTTGAAATCACACAATCTATCTCTCAGCCATTTGGAAAGTAAATTCTTTTACTCCTTGTTAGTACTTTTAGCGAAGCCTAAGTAAAGTTATTAATTCTGGTTAAGAGCCCTAGCTTCAATTTAATACTGGCAATAACTAATGAGGTCCTAAAAATGTTTCATCTCGACCTTCTCCCTCTAACACTTTTTCAAGGCACCTTGTATCTCTTCTCTTAAATGTGTTGAACTTAAAACCTTGTTGTCTTGTGAGCAAGAACGAATCTTAGTAGCATTAGTGGTGAGCAGATGGCCTTGTGGAATTTAAATACTCCTTTTTCTTGATAAACGAATTAAGTAAATAAATGTCATAATAGAGAAGATTTAAGGATAATTACTCAATGTCAAAGGAATAATCTTGGCTTGGCAAGTTGAATTATACGGGTCATATCTTGAGCCTCCTTGGAAAACGTAAGCTAAGAATTACAAGATATCTTATTAAAATAAATAACCCTCAAGAATAACTCTTTGTGGTTGGCCCTAACTATAAGTGTGTTCTGTGAATGGACTTCTATGTTGTCTTGTCAAAAAGAAAAGTAAATTGTCCTTGATTTGTGTGAACGTTTCCGTGCTCCCTTTATGGCCATCCTTGTATCAAGTTGTTCACAGTGTTAGTTGTATACTTGGTGACGACATGTTGCGTCATGTTATGTGTCAAGCAAGTCAAAAAAAAATTATCCTGTATTTCACTATGTTGTTCATGTGTGGATTTTTTTGGGTCGTTACAAAAGACTTCTCTAGTGTAGAACCTTAGGACCTAAGAACTAGCTCACAACCATGACCTTTCTGAGACTCTTAAACCTCAATGAGAATTTTTCCTTCCTCATTACATGCTCTGATGCTCCAAGATTACATCAATATGCCTAAATACAAGCCAAACTTCCTTCAAGATTCAAATTGGTAGTTTTGGAAGGAGACCATAAAATTCAAATTTACGAAGGTATTATACAAAACCAACACACCTAGATGAACCTAGATGACCACCTAAACCTATGAGCACACTGAGAAAGTAAAATTTTATGTTACCAAACCTATCTACAAGCTAGGAGTGATGCTCTTACATCATACTCCCCAAGGGAAAAGAAAATTTCCCCATATTTGGTCCTAGCCTTTATTCCTCTCCTTTCTTTCTTTGTTTCCAGTTGAAGATGACACTTTAAAAGTATCCATTGACTAAATACCATCAATGCATTATCTCTATCATTTGTCCTATATTTTCTACCAATCATTTCTCCTTTGAAATTCTCATATTCTTGATTAAGATGATACTTCTAGGTCAGTATATGGCCTTTTTTACCTTGGGTCTGAGTATGTACACATGGTTAAGGTTCATATGTGATGCATCTTCATCAATAATGGCTATGAAACTATACTATTTATCTCCTTTTAGTCTTTCTTGAATTATCTCGTTGTCAAAATTTTAATATGTTAGCCTTTTCTTGAAATGTTCATCTTCCCTTTGTTGCCCCTTTATTAAATCAATTGCTGAACCTATATTCTTATTACTTGGAAAGTAATTTGAATGAGAAATATCATTTCCATCACCTTGATTGGTCTTTTCACCCAACTCATACTTTCTTCCATCTTGATCTTGCACTTTGTTAGCTTCTTGGTCTATTTTTTTCCCACTTTCTTGATTTTTTAATTTTCTTACAAGGTCTTAGATCTTCTTTATTTAATTGTGTTCTCTTTTTTGCTCAATTTTTCTTAATTATTTTTCTCCTAATAAATTACCTTGGTCTCCATCTCCATTGATATCTCCATAATATTATTTTCTTTCACCTTCCTTGCTCACTTCCACTTGCAAATTGTCTTGATTATTCCATGTCCACTCTAATTCCCTCATGCATCTTGTCCAGTGATCCACACTCTCATTCATTCCATTTGTAACTTCAAAATTAAAGCTAAAAAAAAAATTAGAATAAAAAATATGAGGCTTGCATGCCTCATCCACCTTCCTCAAGTCCTATTTTTCCTCTTCTCCACTCATAGCTTCTTCACACAAGTTTTTCACTCTACCTTCCTCTATTTTTATTTTCGTATCACATCTATAAACTTCATCAACTGATTTCACTTTCACTATACCTTCATATTTGTCTACAAGAACTTTAGCATGTGCTTCTCTATTGTTTCTATCACCCCTTTCTTTTTTTACTTCATCATATTCATCTTTACTGTCATCTTCTTGTCTTGAAATTGTATCAATATCTCCACATACTTGATATCCATCATTGTCAAAAAAGGAGTTAGATCAATCATGTGGGGATTAACAACCCTAAATAGTGTGTTTATACTTGTTTCTTTGGTTTCCACAAAATAATTATTAGGTTTCATCATCATAACTATCCCTCCTTGCGGTTCTTGTTCACATTTAATAGGAAAAAGAGTATACCTCTCTCCATTTGTTACAATAGTGTCAATGTTCTTCTTGTCATTATGCACTTTTTCCCTATCGTACTCCCAAGGTATGTCCAAAAACACATGAAAAACATCCATAGCAACCAAATAACACAACACCTTATCTCTATATCTTCTAATATGAAACTCTATTGAACATTGTCCCCTAACCAAGACATGATGTCCTTTATGCATCTTAGATGCTTGATATGGATTAAGGTGCATTATTTTCTTCAGACCCAAATTATTTCAAAAGAAACCAAATTCTCATTGCTTCCACTATCAATAATCATATTACAATGTTTTCCCATAGTTCTTCACTTATTTTTGAACAAACTTATTCTTTGAGTTACATCATGCACCACCTTACTTGGTTTTAAAATAACTCTTCCACATAAAATAATGTTACCTCTATCTTGAAGAACATGATCAAAATCTCTGACAACCTGTCTCATGCTTGTATCCATCTTGTAACACTCATATGCCTTGTGTCCTACATATCTTTGACACGTGTAGCAGTTTTCTACAAACTGTACACTGTTATTTATTAGATTTATCTGCATAAAAATCATATCATATCTCATCTTTCTCTGACATTCCTCCATACCTGCTCAACAAAACCTCCATCATCTTTTCCATCTTTTCTACCTAAAAATACCTTCTCTCTTCTTTTACCTCTACCATTTTGTCTTCTTCCTACAATCACTTCTCAAAACAATAATTTCCTATTTTAAATATTCAATTTCAAACTTTGATACCAAATTATGCAGATCATAATCACCTAATAAATTATCACCTTGTTATATTTGACACCAAAACTCAAAATAAACCTCTAAGGCTTCAAACTAGCTTTTCCCCTTAAGTCATGATTCTCTAAATCAAGAAAAAATTTGATTTTTATCCTTATTTCTCCTAACCAATTCTTGTAACTTGATGTTAGGCCTTATTCCATGCCAATTCAACCATATAATTGATTTAAAACAACAAAACATATCAAATGTCTTTCCTTTTTCTAAAACTTCATGTCTAGGCTTCTTGAGAAAATGCACTTAGTGATTTCATAGTTTGAAACATCTACAAAGGTTATCAACAAGGTAAAACTTGATTCAAATACCCTTTATGAATCCTGATGTGTATGTAATATTTTATGTTCTAGTTCTTTGGATAAGTGTATTTTTCCACTTCACTTCTCCTTAACTTATCTAACCACCTTGTAGCCGTACCATTGTAGTTTTTCAGCCATAACGTATAATATAATGAATCAAGCACCAAATAAAAAATTATTCAAGATACCCTATTGCCTGTTTTTCTTAAGTATTAAATTTTCAATAAGACTTACTTTATAAATTTGTAATCAAATTTTCGGTTACAGTCCTCAATTTAGGTCTATATTAAGCCTTCACTGTCCTAGATACCCTCTGTCACAAATTTAGAATTTTTGGAACATTCTCAAGAACTGAAACTATGAAAATAAAATAATATTTCTTATCCATATTATCTCCAATTAATTTAAATGTTAGACTCCAATTATTTTAACCTCTCAAGGTGCTCACTATGTTATAACACTCTTCTTAGTCCCTAAAAGTTAGAAGTAAATCAAACAAATGAAATTATTACCCTTAAATACTTTCATTGTATGTTTTCTTGGGGATATCAGAACATACCTAATGAGTTTTAACCTTCATCTCCACATTAAAATCCTTTTATTTCTCTCATCAACTTTTTTCTTATATCTTAAATAGACACTTGCATGTTTACATCTATGACTGTCATGTTTTCTTGTTATTCAGGAGGGTTCCAAAGATTCAAATCAACGTGATACTTTAAAACAAAAACCTCACCAAACCTTCTTCAGGATTTCAAGGTTTATCTCACTCTCTAGCCCTTTCAAACTACTCTTTGCCTTTAAACCCTAATGATGGTTTCTCATAAACCCAAGAAGTGAGTTTTTGCCATAAAATGGAAAGACCTTGATTTTGAACCTTAATATTCTACTCATAGTATTTTTTAAACCTCCTTCACATTTATGCTTTATCATTAAGCTTCATTATTTCTCCAAAATTCAAATTTTTTTATAAATATCACTATTTTTCCCTTAGAAATAGTGGAAACTCAACCTATATCAGGTTGTAAAAGTGACGAATTTCAACCTTACCTTATAATATATATACTAAGATGAATTTGGTAGGTGGAACTTATTTATTTTTCTCTTGATAATTTATTTCAACCTTCTATATAGACTCTAGCTTCAATATCTACAACTTGATCTTAAAGTTCTCTTCACTATCTGCTACAAACTTAAGCAATAAATTCAGGATTGTATCCATAAACCAAATAAAAAAACCTTACAAACAACAATGAAAGAAAAAATTGTAAATCATCTTACCACTTTTAATCCTTCATATACTTTTAATGCAAATATTTATTTGATCATCGCAAAGGATCAAAACCATTTGAAAATTTTACAAATTGCGTAAACACAACATTCCTCCTATAACTCTCTTGGATCTCTTGTTTCTATTCATGACCATTTGAATGATGTCTTGAAATGGTTACAATAAGGCTTAAATATGCTTCATAATCCTTATAACCAAATATTAGCCCCTTAAAACCCTTCATTTTTCAAATTTTTGGCTTTAATTATAACATTAAAAGACTCATCTAGTCTAGAAACTTATGACCTAAGAACTAGGTCATAACCATGACCTTCCTAAGAGTCTTAGAAATCAATAAGACTTCTTCCAGGATGGTTATATGCTTTGATTCTCCAATATTACATAAATACACCTAAGTACAAGAAAAACTTTCTTCAAGATTCAAATTGGTAGTTTTGGAGGAAAACTATCAAATTCAAATTTTTGAAGGTCTTCTAAAATACCAACATTCCTAGATGACCTTAAATGACCTATAAACACACTGAGAAAGTGAAAATTGATGTTATCAACCCTATCAATAAGATAGGAGTGATTCTTCTGCATCACATAGTTGGCCCTAATGCCTCAGAGTAAGATTCAAGTTTCTTAGAATGATTGATAAATTGCAGCCCTAACCTAATATGAAATTCAGGACCACTCAATTGGGAGAGTAAATATTGTGAAAAATCTATCTTTTTTTGGTGGTACAAGATTTCTCATGAACCTAGATGCTCCTCCGTCACAATGTTACAATCAATTAGTATATCATGTGGTGAGGTGATGATGTTTATTGTGTGAATTACCACCTAGGAGGGAATTGTGATTGAGGTTTAATAGTTGTTTGAGATATGAAATTGACTATTACTTTCACTTCATTATTTCAAAATTATAGACTAATTTTATATTATACACTAGTTATTTTGAAACTAAGTATTATATGTTGATGGTCCATTAGCCACATATTTGAGCTTATGAAATGTTAATAGCTAGATTTCTCTTTATTTAAGTGTATGACATAGGTCATCCAAAGAATACAATTTATCAAATGTAATGGATTTTTACAAAGGTGTTATTAGGCTCTAGCTAAATAAATATTGAACCTTATTATTTGAAAAGAAATTATTTATCTTGGGAAACATAGTATTGTATCACAAAACATGGGCATTGATTAGCTAGTAAGATCTGTAATGGATTTTAGGAATTGTAGCACAATAGAAATTTTCACTGTTATTAATTGAAAAACATGCTAGGAGTTTTTTGGCTAATGAATTGAAATCCATCAAATTTTCGAAAGGAAAAGCATAAAATAATTTTATTGCATAATAATTGAGACTCGTTTCAAATAACTTAGTAAGAATTTTATCATTGTAAGAATAGTCTAGAAAAGTTATGTGCAAGGTTGAAATACTTTGTTTTGGACTCCCTTTACTTTCATAGCTCAAAATATTAAGAGCAACAAAATCCATATTTAATAGATAAGATTATTTCTCAGGATTTTATGGATTACGAAATAAGTGATGTGAACCTATGACACAATAAGTTCTTAACACACCCTGCCTCAACTACAACAACTTGTGTATAGATAAAGAATTCTTAGATCTAGGGAATGTGTAGGAGATAATGTATATAAGCGCCCATTCATAAACCAAAAAGTTATATTTGTAACATGTGTTAGAATAATATTGCAAACTTGTTTGAGATGTTAGGTACCACCATAGTATCTGTAGACGTAGTAATAGTGGATGTAGTCATCTTCTTTTTTCATCTCTAGCTATAAATATTAATGCATTAATTTCGTTTACATTAAGGGTAAGGTGTTTTTCAAAATCTAGCCTATCACTAGGATTAAAAAATTATAAGGTAATGGAGATTATAATATCATCTTGTATAACTTCCAATTGAAAAGGTTCAGGGGAGGATATCATGATAACAATTTTTCAATAGGGTGGTTGGTAATAGGGAATATATATACTTGAGAAACGATTGTAGATTACTTAGATGTTAAAGCCATGACAGAGAACTTAATCATGTTAATATATAAGACTAACAACAAAGAGGAAAATTATGAAAAAAATTAAATTCAAAATCCTAGGATGAAAGAGTGCTGAAGGTTGTGTTTATCAATGGTGGGTTCACCAAATGATTTACCATAAAATTTAGATAAAGGGGATAACACCAAAATAGTCTAATTAACAGGAATTTAAATGGAAAATTTGCATGTTAAAATTATTAAATTAATATGTAACATACATATTTTTACGTATAATAAATGATTGAACAATTAAATTAAATAGGGTATATACTAAATATAGAAATTCACAAGAAAATGGTGCATTTTTTTTGGTGTGAACTAAAGTGGAATAAGAAACAAATTCATTATATATATTTCATATTTTAAATTAGAGATAAATATAAAAACCTTGGATTGAATAAAATAGAAAAACAAAGTCAAGTTGCACAACCTATATGGAGTTGCATAGGATTGTTTTGGTTAAAAAAAATTATCTATGTCTAAGAAACAACTTTTGAATGAAAATTGTTCTTATTTTTTGCTATCTAGATTCTGAAAGAAGCGTGCGCATTGCCAAAATTAGTTTTCATCTCTTGAAACCGTAGTTTACTTGAACATCCTATAACAGGGGTCAACAATTTAGGTTAGGGCACCCTTGTACCTCCTATGTAGCACTTTACTTAAGAGGCATCAAATGCATGTAGATCTATCCCTATTGGAAGTGGAATTACGATAATGCAACTATATGTATGCAAGTAGAACATGATATTTGAACTAATTATAAAGCTTGCTCCAACTTTCCTTTTAATGCTTCTAGCTTGGATTTTCTAGCTCTTAACCTATTTTACAATGCTTCACACTTGTATTGAAGTTGTGTCTATTTTATTCACTTGACATACAAAAGAATAAGGTTTCTTTACAATTTATTTGTTATTATTTTTTGAGAAGCTCTGAATAAGTGTTAGGTGAGTAAACGAATAAGTTTGATTTGTGTTTATATGACTCAAAAGATTAAATATTACAATAAGGATGACTTACATGAAAAATTAATCATAAGAAGATGCCCATTTGAAATTATGACAGTTAGAAGACCTAGATCAAGATCAACTAAGAAGGATAGAATCAACCAATCAATCCTCTACCGAGTAGATGGTTCTGTCTACTTGAACAAAAAGTTCACCTCATGGTATGGATAATTTGGCACAAGCACTTTTGCATGTGCATGTATGTTAGACCTTGAGCATTCAATATCAACGCACGAGGAGTTATGTTGAGTGGTGAGATGTTAGTTCACATCAAGGCTGGTTTTATATATTTGTCTTTTGGATTGTTTATTACGACTCAAAGAATCACTGTGAAAAATTGTCCAATTCAAAATCGATGTTATCCATAATATGTGGACCAAAATTCATCACGTTCCAACATTTATTGAATTTAGATGTTTAATTTAATATATTAAAAAAATTATAGAAAATAAATATAAAAAGTACAATGCTTTATTTAAAGGGAAATAATATCCTACCTTTCTTTTCAAAGATTGAATACGCTCTAGTGAGATTTTATCCTACAAAATTTTCATAACATACCATCCATAAAATGTTCCATTAATAATAATAAACATAGGAGAAAAACAACTATACTCATTCATAACCTTTGCCAAGAGTTTTGGGGCATTTGATGAAAGAATATGTAGAGAAAAGAAATCGTATTTGTTAAATGCTTATAAATACAAAAAAAAATGTTTAAAATATTTTGAATTACCTTTTTAGAGCGTATTTTTATGGAACCCAAATTCATTTTCTTCTCGATATGTTGTAGCTTCTTAAAACTTAAAAAATTCATGTCTTCACCAATCATGCATCTGTTTCATCACAAGTATTTTTTCAAAAAAAACATTTGATAAAATGTATAATTAGAACATATTAAAATGAAAAATTTATCATAATTAGAAATTTTTACTTGTATGTTTTTTCTAAATCTTCCATTTGTTTTTGTAACTTCTCCACTTCAAAGCATAATGTCTACAGGCATACATAGAATATAAGTCAATAACATATTAATTAAAAAATATGTAAATTATAAAATAAACTATTTTCTTTGTGTAATTCTTCATAGAACTTGCATTTGTATACAAATTTAAACATTCTATAGCATAAAACCGTGACATATTTCTATTTAAAATAGATAGCAAACATTTCAAATTATTAAAAATACTCATTTGTTGCAAAATACCATTCTAAAGCATAATTTATACAAAAAAAAAAATCGTAACTCTATGCTTAAATCATGGCATGTGAAAAACAATGACATGAATGGTTACAAAAAAAGTGATAATTTTGTAATTTTTGTGAGTTGAAGTATCCTTCCAATATATATTTTTAAAGAAAACATGGTTTGGATAGAAAATAATTAAGGTTTAGAATAGACATCTAGTTCCCTTAGAACTAAATCAATATTAATGTTTCTTAATTGTGAGATATTTAAAAACACTTATTTTATAAGACAATATATTTTGAATTACTTTTAACATAAAACTCGTTAAACTTTGGACAACAAAATTATAAATTATAAATATTAAATATGTATAATATAGCTACTAGATTATTTTTTCAATTATCTTTATGTATTTGTAGAATAGATTAGCTTTCACAATTAATATCCATATATTTGAATTAAAAAGTGATTGGAGTGGTTGATTAACTTATAAGCATGGATTACACAATAACGACATTCATATATTTAGTTTATATTACTGCAAAGTCTTAGTTGTTGAAGTATAATGACTTGAAACTAAAATATATCTTCATGCCACATACACAATTTTATGCATATAGTGTTGTATTGTCATTTACTATATTTTGTTGTTTGCAATTGAGGATGCATGTTTTTAGCTAGGAAAATTCATCTTATAGAATGAAACAATTTTTTCATCTAGTCTCTAAGTATAATAATTCTTCTCAAGATTTACCTAGCAAACTAGGTCTTTGACAAGGCTGAAAATTATTTTCAAACTAACTCCAAATATATTATTTTGTTAGGAGAATTTATAAGAATATGTACACCTTCATGGATTCACACATTATGCAAAATTTCATTATTTTCATCATAGATAATGCTTAAATGAAACATAACACATACTTCTTAAGAAAATTGATTTGAAATCAATGTCATCATTATTAGAGTTTCTAGATCTCTGATGAAAAAAGAATGCATGAGTAATTGTAGAAATTGAAATAAATAACAATAAGATACAATATGATCAAAAATCACAAGGAAAGAATGGCTCAAAATTAACTCAATGCTCCATGTGCTCCATATGAGAGACTGATGTAAGTCATGTACATATAGGAGGTGAATGTGCAACCACTTCCTAGATCACTGTGGAAATCTCTCAGTAATTGATACTAGAAGTAGAGTTGACTCCACACAATGAGTAAGCTAACCCAACAGAATTGGTAGGATAACTCAATAGAACTAGTAAGCTAACTCAACACAACTGCAACAACTAAGTAGTCATATCCCATGAGTTTAGGAAATCTCTAAGTAAAAAAACAAATACAAAGAAAATAAATAACCTACACTAACACCCCCACAAGCATAGCTTAGGTGGGAAATGAAAAAGGAAAGTGAGTCCCAGCAACAACGCCTAATGAGGTACTCACGTACAAATGAAAATCTATCATAAAGTGGAGAAAAGGAGAAAATCGAGAGGGAAAATCCCCCTCCCCCAAAAGAGAGACATGAAACTCACTTAAGAGAACTGGAGAAGAAGAAGTAGTGGGTCTTGGTAACTCGAACTGATGAGGTACCCACATACAATAATCATTGTCTAAAGTAGAGAGAAAAAATTGAGGACAAAAAGGTCCCCTAAGAAGAGTGTCGATGATGTGGTCCTCTACGCAAAGACTGAAGTGAATTCTCCTACACCGAACAACGTTCCTAACCTTTGGAAGGAAAAAAAAGGAGTACTGAAATTCGTCCCACTCCACAAAGGAAGAAGAAACATACAATACATTGACCTCTGCATCTATTTTGCAACTTAAAGGTGGCATAGGTGTGGCAAACGTGTACACCACAAACAACGGTAATGTCACTACACTATACATGCCAGGAGAGAAGATGGTGTGGGGCCAATAACCCTCACAAAGGGATCCAAAAGAAGGGGTGGATCATGAAACATCTATGAAATAGTGGAAGTGAATAAGGTCCCAAGGTGGGTACTCCCAATGAGAGAGATGAATGAGTCCTCCAAAATGTGTGACGGATAAATCAAAGCATATTCTTGTAATTCAACATAAGTAGAATCTACAAATAGACAACTCAAGTCAAGAAGATACTCATCCCAATGTGGTTGCTCCATGAGAGAAATGTCTTACATGAATTTATTAACATCACAACATGAAGTAGGAGGAGAATCCTATTGTGAATAACTACTGGAAGTGCACGATGAAGCAACGCTACACTCAAAGGTACTAACTTGTGTATGTGGAGTTTCATCAACTAAGCAATCAAGATGGAATGGAACACAAGGGGAAATGGTCACATCTGTATTAGAGTAAGGTTCTCCAATATAAAATTGCTATGGAGAGTGAATGGAACCAGGAACATGGACGATAATGAGATCTATGCAGTCGACAATAGGGAGAGTGTGCTCAATAGCAAGATCCTATGGTGAATGGTCAACATGGGACTCATGAGTATCAATAGGTGCAAAGGAACACTCAACAATGAAAGGGATGTGAGAAGGGGGAGAATCTATGGAGGAACTACATTGGTCTAGGGAAGTGCTTCTCTCATATGGTGAAACAAGGTTGCCATACAACTATAAGATAATGGTCTAGGAAGTCAAAGCGCACTCAGTGTGCTAAAAAAAATGCAATGTATCCCTAGAATAAAGAAGACCAAGAAGGTCATATACCTCATCATTATGATTAAACCACTCATACTTACATAGAAGCTCATCAGGAACATGAAAAAGATCATGGAGCATATGGAGTGAAAACAAATCGTGCATAGTGTAGTGACTAATAATGTCTTCCTTCCAAGAGAAAAAATTCTCAAAGTCAATAATAACAACAGAATGATGAAATTGAAACTCCATAATGAAGATAAACCCCAAAAATTATCCTAGACGACACTTTATAACTTAGTGCAAAAATAACAAGTCCCCAATCAGTTTTGCTAGAACACCCCCCCCCAAAATGCGGCACTTTATAAAGTATTTTTTTATAAAATTAAATGATTCTGTCATGTAGACGATGGGAAAAATTAAACTTTTGATTACAATAGTTTTCAAATCCGAGCTACCGATCAAAAGTTATAGCAAATACAATTTCCTGTAAATAATCACTGGTTAATTTAAAATTTTGCAAACTGATTAAATAATGATAAAAATGAGAGGAAAGAGGGTTGTGTGTATACTTGTTAGAGCCAAAACAAAATGATGAACACAATGGTTTAATTTTTGAGGGGGAATTAGCCTCCTGCTATCCTAGGCCTCACCCTTCATCTTCGTCAGGTAAAGATACAAGTTTAATTAAACACTTGATTCCTTCTAATGTAATTTTTTCCAAATGAATTTGTTTTTCAAAAAAACAAATAATGTTATGTTTTGAAATAACTTTCATAAAATCTCGATAATTACTTTTTTATTTTGATATTTAATTATTTAAATAATTATTAATAATGGGAAAATGAATGTTTATTCGAATAATAAAGTTTTAAATGTGGATAACGATAATTAGTCATCCAAGTACTTAATTAAGGATTAAGTACTTAAATAACTAAATATTACTTTTATTAATATAAATGAAATTTAATTATGAGGTGGCACTATGTATTATCATGTAAATATTTTTTTGTTGAGCATCAAGTTGATTAAGACAGTGTAGTCCTTAATCAATATGGTTGTTGCACAATGATGAGGTTGTGTTAATGCCCATATGAACTAAGGGCGATGTTACTCCTAAGGTAACTTGCGCTATGCATTTTAACAAGGCTTGGAATAAGTATGACACTCTATGGTATTGGTTTTATTGTTGCATGAAATGTTTTGACTTAGCGTTATATGGTAAAAATAATAAGGCTTAAAAGCCTTGGTAAGTTCACATTATATCATTAAATTTTATGGAATTGTTTTAAATAATATAAGTGATTGGAGCCCTATGGCCATACCCATTGAATGGTTGAGCCTAAGGTTTTATTTTGTATTAACATAAATTTTAAAATGGTATTGAGGACCATATTGGTTAGATATGGTTTAATAATTATTAAATCCACTATCGTGGATAGACCACGTAAGGGGGTAATTATTTGTTTAAATATTATTTTTTCAAAGGGAGATCCCCTCCCATGTGACCATTTGGATTCATTTTCCGTACACTTGGTAGTCAGTAGGTGGAGGGAATAAATGTGTGGCAGTGTTTTTGGGAAGTCATGGATGAATGGGGAGAAAACTGTAGTGTGGTTTTAGGTACATGAAATTCTATGGTTTTGAGTTCCAGTTATGGGGGACACTCTGCCGAATATTTCTTTACATGTGTGGAATCAATTTTTATTAAGAAACCCTCTATCTTTAAAGAGGAATCCAATGTAGAGGTGTGGTTGTTTGGAGAACTCAGATTCTTGGCACTCAGGACAGTCGATAGGGTATTCAAAGAGCAACTGTAAGAAAAAATGCAGGAACAAATCATGTACATGCAATGGGTTATTCTGTAGCTTACATTTTATTTATTTATAAAGTGATTGTTTCATTTTATGAGGTGTTTTAATGTGAAAAGATTATGGGAAATATCTAGAATTTTTTTGGGTTTGAAACTTAGGTTCTTTAATGAAATCTTATGGATGATCCTTTTGTGTTATCTATAGAGAATGTTTTGTTGAAACATGGGTTTGAATAAAGAGTTGAATAAATTTGTCTATGAGATTTTGACCTTGTTTGTATTCAATGAAAATGCTTGGTTGTTTTACGTTAGGTTGTTTTGGTTTTAGAAAATAAATAGAGAAATGATGGGTTCAAAATTGTGTTCTTGCCATGAAGTGAAAAGGTTGTTTTGGTTTAGGAAAATAAACTGAGATTTAGTGGGTTTCAAACTCGTATTCTTCCATAAATCGTGTTTTGCATTGTATGTCGTTCATGTTGTGAAAGTGGTTATGGAAACTTTGTTGTGAAGTTTGGTGGGTTTTCATTTTGTGATATGAAAAAAAATGGATGCTATTTATTGACATGAAAAGAAGAAATTGAATTTGCAGTTCATGTTTATTTTTATAGACACTTTAACCTTATGCAGGGAAAAATTGTAAAGGTTAATAAAATAAAATCAAAAGTAAGCTAATGGTTAGGCGAGGTAAGTTTATTTATTATTATTTTTATTTTGACCTAAGATCCTAGTGACTTAGAGGGTTGGATCATTTGATCCATACCTTTTCATTTAATCCATTATTTGATTTAGATTAATTAAATGATTTCTAGAAAATTTAAAAAGTTGAAAATAAAAGGGGAAACTCTGGAAAAAAATTGTCAGAATTTTGTACTTAGTCATTTTTATAGAATAAAAGTAATTGGATGACTATGATGGCATGAGAATTATTCCGTGATAATATTTTTTGAAAAAAAAGAAAAATTTACTTGAATGATTGGTTTGATTCATGAGTTGTGTGAAGATAGGGGTTCCGTCATAGATCGGGATCTCAAAACCTCCACAAATCACATGGTTTGCAATTGAAGAAGTGGGAGGTATATACGCAAAGTGTACCTTTGGGAATGCTTCACATATATACCCCCACACCTCTTTCATAGAAAACTATGGTATTGCTTGAAGATTCCAACTCCTTATCTTTTGCAGAAGAATTACCATTGCAATTTTAGTTAAGATAAAGTTGTGATGAATAATCTTCTTTGTTTGTCAAAAACATACTTAAGTGAATAGATTAACATCTTGTCAGTTCTTTGAACTGACACCCCCAAACAAAATAGTCTCGCAAGTTTTGTGATGATGTATGGGCATTCTATCACCGACTTGTGAGGAATGACGTTAGACTTGAGGATTTTATCATGGATCATTGATCATATTGTACTTGTAACTTAAGTATTTAGAAACTTTTCTTAGACAAGATGTCCTTTATACAAGTGTCCATTTATGGACAAGACTCGTAATTTATAAATATGTCGGCTAATTTATATATGTTCAAATACATTTTTGTTATATGGGTATTGTTAACTATATGTTATATTTGATAAAGTTAAGGTTCTATTAGTCTACAATCTTATTCTTAGAATTTGTATGTATTGTGATAATAAGGTTATACCCCAAATCTATTTAACTCTCTAAAACAATATAGAGATTTTTTATTATGGGTGAAGTTAAAGAATAATAAGAGAGATATAATATTGTAATTGGAAGGGTTAATTACATGATGATAGTCTTAACTTTTAAAGGATTAAAATCTAATCTTGGGTAACATATTGGTTCAATCTATAGTGATATGCAATGAGTAAATAATTGATAATAAGATCTAGTCAAGAATTCGTGTGACTAGTTCAATAATAAGTGTGAAGGCATGTAAAAGAAGTATGATATAGACCCATCTTTTAAATCAATTTAATATCTTGTAATTTTTAAAGGTTATTACAATGAACTTATCGTCCTATGGTAAGAAAAATAAATGAATCCTAAGTTGAGGTTATCTCTAGCTTTAAACAAGATGTGAGATATAGTCATAATAAAACATAGGTATGACTTTGATTAATGGATAAAGAATCAAGATACAGTAAGGTATGACATTGTAAGATGAATAAGACCTAGTGGAATTTTGACTAGCGGTCTAACACACCTTTTATATTAGAATGGTTATTACATATGGATAGGGCAGTAAAGAGATAATCAATTTATGATCTTATCCTTCTATCCATAGTAACTTGATGTGGAAATTGTATTCCACTAAGTAATTGGATAAGTAGTGAATGTTATGAACCCTTGCAGGAACTTCACATTCAATGTGTGGTACAGGCTACCTATGAGTGGCCCATAGGTCTCTTAATGCAGTAACATATTAAGCAGTGGATTGGCATCCCATATGTAATTGATAGAAAGCATTGGGGTTCCTTGTACTTATTTAGTTTAACCGTTAGGAAATCACTAAGTCTTAATAGGTTTACCAACATAAGTTTAATGAATCTAGATAACTAAGATGAGACATTGGTGAGGAGATGGGAAGATATGTTTAGATGTTTTGTGCACTCATCTATACTAAGCATATATAGTACAACTAAGATACTTTGGCCAAACTAATGTTCTTGTTGGGTACATTATCTAATCATTGTGATTCCTCAAATCCCGAAGTGTAGGATACAGGATGGAGTTTTATTAAATGAAACTCTAGGTAGACATTAGAGGATCAACCACACGTTCTCACAACAGTAGTGCATTAAAACCAAGTGAGACTAAGTGTGAACATTAAAATAAATGTTAAGGGTGATCATGGTGATCACGGATAACTAACCCTTACAAATGCAAAGGTTTTATCACTATGTTATAAATTTGATAACTATAGACAGGGTGATGACAACTGAGATGGGTCAATGGTGACTAGACTACGTCAATAATGATTGGGTCTTGAGATGAGAAACAAACAAAAAAAATCCATAAGAAGACCTTAAGCTCTAAAAAATTTCCTTCTTTGATCTACCTAAAGAAGGAGGGGGTATGGGTGTATTTATAGGGAGAGCTAGGGTTTCTTTGAAGGTAAAATATTAAATAGAGGAAAAGGGGAGGTAAAATTATTAAATGAAGGTGGTTGGGAACCTATGGATTTATAAAAGGTGGTTAAAGGGTGGAAAATGTTAAAATAAAGGAAAAGAGTAGATAACATTATTAAATGAAGGCCTAAGCAGAACCAAAAGAGAATATAGGGAGGATAAAAGGTAGGAAAATATTATATGAGGGTCTAGAGCTAATAAATTGGATGTGGTTAGGATAGTAAAAAATGATTAGGGATTAATTAAATGGGATTAAGGGTGAATTAGGGGAAATAAAATTAATGATGGGATAATATAGGAAATTGGGAAATTCGAATAAGAAGTGAGATACACATGTGCAAGATGAAGACTGAGGGGAGTGAACATGTAATGAGGGGGAGAGAAGTTATTTGTAATGGAAATGAGTGTGAAGAAGATTAAATAACATGAAGAGGTATAGAGCAATATCCTCGATGGTGAAGGAGGCATATGGCTATGGGAAAGAAGGATGACAATCTCGTGAATAATGTAAAAAATAATGGAAAGGGGTAGCTCAATTATTACAACATACATCATAACTACAAAGAGGTGTGGTAAAGGAGATAAAGCAAGGAGTACATTAAAGATTTGGTTATTGGTAGAAATGCAAAAACATATAGAGAATCCCAATGACCAAGTTCGCATGACACAATAGGGATTTCTAGATGGTTATGAGTTAGATCATAATATTTAAGGATCTTAGGTTCAATTTTATGTTTCTGTAGAAATCTCTAGAATCATTTAGAAGGAACCAACCCACCCAAAAGAGATTTCAAATGAGGATAGATTAGTTGTAAATCACATCTATAAAGGGAGGATTACTTCACAATTATAGGGTTGTTGGCCTACGGCTATGTATTAATCCGTAATCAAAAAGTAAGGGAGAAAGTTGAGAAAGGTAAATTTGAATTTGTTGAATATGCATGAAGGCACTGAAAAACCAATCTAGAATAGGTCCACAATAGAACAAAAATAGCCTTTTCATGGATCAAGGATATATTTTGTAGTCTCCATAGATAGTATCTAAATTTATATGTCAATATGGCCATAAAATTAATATAAATATGTAATCCATTTGTGTAGTTTGCTACATGAATCTATAGTAAGGTGGTGTACACTTTTTGCCAATAGGATTAATGTTAATGCAGGAGCATCTCAGGTTAAAGAAAATAATGTACTAATTTTGGTTTAATATGGGTATGCGCGATAATGAAAAGCGCAAGGAGTAAAGGGAGAATTTTTAAAATAATGAAGTGGTGAATGTGTAGAAGAAGCAGAGGATTTAAATAGTAGAGAAAGGAACACAAATTCTATAGTAGTATAAACACATGATAAAGAACAAAAGTTTGGAGGGATGTGGAATAAAATGATGCTTATAAGAGTTTCAACTAGAGAAGAGAAGAAATGGAAGACATGGAAACAATGCATAACAATGTGTGGACATATTTTAGCACATAGAAGGACAAAGTTGGTGTGTAAGAGTGCGAATGATTTTCATACAAGATGGATATTATTAAGGACACGTGAAAAGATAATTAAGGAGATGGTATGAAAATGATAATTTCTTGTATGGATGTTTGGTGAAGGCATCATAATTTATAGGAAGTTCACATGAGAACATCAAAGGTGTATCCTGTGATGAGCATCGTTAATAATCATACTTTAATCATATTATACCTATCAATCTAGGGTGGTGTCCATGGCTGTTTTCAACAAAAGGAACAATAGTAATTTATCTCAGCACGTACTTAATAACAAAATTAACTAAAGAATAACTAACTGTAATTATAAAATGTAATGCATTAGAAGCAAAGAATATTAAACACAAAATTTAAAAAAATTAAACATAATTTAACACTGGAATGGTAAATGCATCCAAAATTAAAGAAAGGAAATAATAGTAAATCTTCCTTCTTTTTGGGTAGCAGTGGCCCTAACCCCTTCCCTTTGATCAAGTTTAATGCTAGAATTCACACAACAGAGTTTTTTCTTGAATCTACAATTTTATTCAATTGAAAGAGTATTCTTTTACAATGAATCAAATAATTGAACTGAATCGATAAATATAAATATGTTAGCTCTTTTATACCAGAGAAATCTTAGTCCCTCTGAGAGAACTAGTTTATTCTTAGTAACTAACATATACTTAACTGGATGTTGACTAAAACAATGATTATCTATTCTAAGGAATACAATTGTGGAAGGAGTAGTTTTTCAAGTGTTTGGATTTGATTTAATCTTATTAACTACAGAGGATGTTTGTGAGCGAATCCTCTAAGAGATTAAGTGAACCCAAAGTAATCAATGACATGTTTCCTCCAAGTGTTATAAGTGCCTCTGGCTGATCATCTGTAGAATCCAATCATGGTACTAGAGAAACCACCAATGGAGGTTAATGCCACATGCTACTCCACTTTTCATATAGTTTAAGAATAATTTTGTAGAGGTCCTTAGCCCTTGTAAGTGACCAGTGGATGTTGGTTGGTGAAATTACCTCCTTATTCTTTTAATTTTCTGCAATAAGTTCATAACTTACTTGACATGTGAGGAAGTTTACAATGAATGTTGGGAATACCTGCTCCCTAACACTTTTGACACAAGTTTTAAGAATTTTTTTTTATCTATCCACTAGACATAAATAGTATACCTATTACCAAAACATGTTAAAGGAACGAATGGGGGTAGGAAGATCATGTGTGATCAAGAGGTTGATTAAAGATTCTTTTGAACAAATGTAGCCCTCTAATCCCTCTATTCTCCCTACTTCCTCAAAGTAGAAATAAATTCTCTTTAGTGTACCTCCATCACATAGAAATTTATAGGGATCTCAATTTCCTTAGGGAGAAGAAATTTGTGAACATAAAATTCACAAATATTTATTTTTTTCAAAATCATTTCGTGATAAATATGCACCCACAAACTGCTTTTCATCATCAAATTCATTGTCTTGCATAACACGAGCTCTACATATTTTCCATTTGAAATATTTTTCTCTTAAAAACAATGCATACAAAATTGAAGGTCTACATGAAAGAACCTTATCATATAAATAAAAACAGTAACCACATTTTCTTTGAGAAATTTATGTTCCTCCTTCATATTCTTATTTTCCTCAGAAACTGCCCTGATCTTGTAACATTCTTCCATCCATTTGAAAATTACATCCAAAATTTTTTTTTGAGGAAAGACAAATTGAGTCTAATTTTTATGTTCTTCCATGACCATATACTTTGTTTCTTTCTTAGTTTCTTGCAAGATTGCAAGAGATGTGTTGAGTTCCTCTATTCTGACCTAAAGGGAGTGGATTTGTTTCTCTTTCTTATAGGGCTTTTTTGGAGTTGAAGATTTACCTCTTCCTATTGTTCCACACTCTGATGCAACTATTGAATTTTTTATTTTCTTAGTAGCCTCAACTTGGGAGAAGTTAGCTTCCTTGTCTTCATGAAACAGCTGGAGATGAGTGATTCTTCCATGAGCCAATTGTACCTCAAACAAAAATTCGGACAATGAAAATACTTTTGGAATAACTATATTGGAATCAGAGGGAGAACTAGGATCTCCCTCAACTGTAGGAGCTTTCCATTTCTCTATGATATGTGACTCTACAATTTTGGATAGGGAATGCTCAATTTAATTTTTTGTATCAGGAACAAAAGATGACACCAATTTATGAGAAGACATAGGTGGGGTATTAACCAGGGTTTATATTATTGCCATTGCTTCTTGTTCTTCCTTGGAAGATGTAATTTCCATTGGGGTTTCTTGTAGGGCTTGTGTATTCATAGAGATCGTGAGGCACTTATTATGTCTCGCTAAGGTGGAGGGTGCTTGCTCCAGAACTACTTCAAAAGATAAGGCACATTGCTTTCAAAAATTCAACCATTTCATATTTTCTGGCTTCTTTCTAACAAAGTGGTGCTTACAAATAAAATGGATTAAACCCTAGAACTTTAAATAGGAGATACCCCAATGAAAATTTTATGAGGTAGAACAAATCTAATCATAAAAATATTAATGAAAATTTATTTTATAATGGGGTTTAACTTGACTGTGGCGAAGATGTATTAAAGTTCTCAACACAGGTCCTAAAACAACTTCATATTGCCCTTCACACGTGAAGTATTTGATTACCCATTTAGAAACTACTTCCTAGGGTTCAAGAAGGGTCATTTTTTTTATGTATTCTCCTTTACCCTTATTATCTATTACCAATTTGAATTTCTCCTTCTTTCCAACTAAAAATCTTTTACTAATTTTAGCATACATTGTCTTGTTACATACTGCTAAACCTCCCTCAACTATTCCTGAAAGATGACTATTTACAAATTAGATAAAGGGAATTTTCTTACCTTGCAAATTGGAGTATCCATCTTCCATGTTTCTAGAAAATTCCTCCATCATTTTTATGTTGAATTCCACATAACCAAGTAGCAAGTCAAGTAATCTTTCTTTCTCAAAAATATCCACCAACCTTAGATCGACCAAAATTTCTACTGAACTGGTTGCTTCCTGCCTTAATCTAGGCCCCATTACTGATTTAGAATAGGTAGTGATAGGTAAAGGGTAAAATAATTGAAATTAAAGGTTTACAAGGATGTGTGTAAGCACAAGAGTGAATGGTGGTGCAGGGGTGAGTGGGTGAAATTTGGAAAGTAACAGTGGAGTAGAAATGGTTTGAAATTGAAATAACAAATCTGGGAAAGGTGTGATGGAATCTGAAAGTTATGATGAAATTTATTGGGCATGTGTGGAGATTATTATGGATGGGATTTACAGATTTAGTGGATATTTTTGAAGCATGGGAAGTTATGGGAAATGGGAGAGATAATCAATTTGTAGATTTATAATAATTAATGTCTCATAAGTTAAAACTTTCAAACATTCAAGAAGGGAATTATTTGAACATACCTCATTAAATTATCTTCTCACATCATTGTCTTCCATTTTTATGCTTATTTGATACTCCATCCACATGTGGTCCATTATTTCATGTTGTATCCAGGGCTGGTGACTGCCATTTCTTTTTTTCGGTCACATGAGTTTACTTTTTTCAAAAAAAAATTATATGCAGTGACCACCATCTCTAGGTTTTAGCCAATGTTCTAGAGGATGATTACCACTATTGTTAGTTTTTAGTCATCTCCTCTTTATTCCTTGAGAGATGATAGCTCAGTTCTGAGTTGTGTTGGATAAAGAGACTTTTTCCACACACTTTAGAGATGAATCTTTTTGAAGTTGATTATCAAATACTTCTTTTGATGTTAGTTTATGGTACAGCCTCATTTTATTCCCATTGACCAACATTACCTTCTCCACATCAATTGGAATCAATTGGATACTACCATTGTCGAATAATCGTTCAATCTGATATGGGTCCATCCATCTTAAAATCCTTGTACTTTGAATCAAATAAGATAGCCCAATCCCCTGTTTGTAATTTTATTTGTTTTATGTTTTTTTCATGTCATACCTAACTCTAGTGTTGAGTTATTTTAGTTTGATTTAGTTTATGAGGTCTTGTTTCATCTAACTCATTTAGTCAAACAATCCTTGCTTGTGGTGCCTCATATAATTCAATTTCCACATCAGCATTTGTTCTCAAAGTCTGAATCTAAAATTCTATAGGGAGAATGGGTTTCTTCCCATAGACCAATTGTTAGGGAGTAAATCTAGTGGTATTTTTCAAATTGGTGTTGTATGCCCATACCGCTTGACACAATTTTTAAACCCAATTCTTCCTTGATATATCCATTTTTTTTGTTAACATATTTTCCAACTCCCTATAAGTAACCTCTACTCAACTATTTGACTATGGGTGGTATAGATATGAATTTGTGTGTTTTAGTGAGTATGTTACCACAAAATAATTGATTACCCCTGAGATGAACTATGGTCCATCTAAAAAAATATATCTTGTTCCTCTAAACATATAGAAGATATGATCATACAAAATCTGCAACCTTTTCATCTCTTAGATATTGTAGTTTCTGTACTTTATCCTATTTGATGACATAATGATTACAAACTAGGATGTACTCCTTCCCTTGAGAGGCTGGTTTAATTGGTCCAGTAAAATCCAATCCCCACTTCTCAAATGGTTCCAAGACATATTTGAGGTTGAAGTGGCATTTCAAATTTTATTGTTGGTTTCCCTATCCTTTGCCATTGATCACGTCTCCATACATACCTTTTACATCCTTAAAGAAGGAAGGCCAATAGTAACCATCTCCTAAAACTTTGTGAATGGTCATTCGAACTAAATAATGCCCGCCTGATGGCTCATGATGGCATGCTCTAAATATGTCAAATAATTCATGCTCAGCTACACACAAGTGTAAAACATGGTCAAATCAACATCTGAAAAAAATTCCATTTAACCATGTATACATCACAGTTTGTTCAATTAATTTTTTTCTTTACTTTTGTGTGAAAAAGGTTGGAAACTTCCCTATAGCCACATAATTAGCCAATCTGCAAACTAAGGATAGGTCGTAGAAATCACAAACAGATGTTCATTTTAAAGGTCATCATTGACCTGCTCCTCTTAATCTGAAGTAATTTTTCTTAAAAGAAAATCAGCTACCAGGTTAGATTTACCTGGTTTATCAATTATTTTAATATTAAATTCCTGCACAAACAAAAACCACCTTACAATCCTACCATGTACTAAAGGTTTGTTGATTACATATTTGATAAAAAAGTGATCAATGTGAACAATCACTTCATATCCTGTAATATAATGGAAAAAATTATTGATTGCATATACAAATACAAGAAATTACTTCGATGTTGTTTTATAATTACTTTTAGAAGGGGAGATATTTTTACAGATGTAATAAATAACATACGTAAACTCTCCCTCTTCTTTTTGTCCAAGGATAATAGCTAATACTTCATTAGAAGCATCTGTTTGTATATAGAATGGAAAATTCCAATTTGGACCTCTCAGTACTGGTGTGCTTATTAAATTACCTTTGATAGCATCAAAAGCTACTTTAATGGTTTTGTCCATTCAAATTCAAAATATTTAGATAAGAGATAAAATAATGGGGAAGCTATCTTGCTAAAATATGAGATAAACCTCCTATATTAACCGACATGGCCAAGGAAACTTCTTACCTCTTTCTGGTTGGTGGGAGATGGGAGTGTTATAATGATATTGACCTTGTCTTGATCTACGTTGATCCCTTTAGCTAAACATGATAGCGTAAGACAATCCCTTGTTCCATCATGAACCAAAAAATTTAATGGTTAAAGGACAATTAATGTTTTTCACACCAAGCAAGGACTTTTTTTAAATTATCAACAGCCTCACAAAATGTTACTCTATAAAACTATGAAATCATCCATGCCAACCTAGACATAGTCATGGGTGAGATAAGAAAATATTACCAATATGGCCCTTTAAAAAGTAGTAGGAGCATTACATAAACAAAAAGGTAACACCCTGTAAGAAAGCGTTCCCCATGGGTAGGTGAAAGTTGTTTTTTCTTTGTCCTCAGATGCCATTGTTATTTGATTATAACTGTTGAACCCATCAAGAAATGAAAAGTACCTTTTTCAAGATAGATTGTCTAACATTTGGTAAATAAAAGGTAATGGAAAATAATCCCTAAGAGTTGCATTATTTAATTACCTATAATCCACACAAACTTTCCATTTCCCATTTTTTTAAAACTATGACTAATGGAGAAACGCACTGACTATCTGAGATTGGATAAATTAATTCTACCTTCCACAGTTTTTCAATCTCAGTTTTCACAACATCTCCTAGAGCAGGGTTTATCCTTCTTTAAGGTTTCTTGAGTGGTCTAGAATCAATGGTGTAGATGTCATGTGAAAAAATACCAAGATGAATACCCATCATGTCACTATATTCCTAAGAAAAAGATTGGGGATGAGATCATAATACTTCAGATAGGGTATTTTCCTCTTGACTAGTTAGTCAAATATTAACTATCATTGTCTTTCTTGGGAGAATAGGTAATTGTTTGGTAGCTAGATGAACAAAATCTATAATAAGATATTCTTTGAATAATGCATTTAATGGACATGTGTGCGGTAGTAGCATGTGAACAATAGTAATGTTTTGAAAGTTGGACTCATTCAAATCTATATTTCATGTAAAGGGACAAATGATGGATTGGTTGTTTTTATCCATAAAATCTTCTCTCGTTTGTATTAGTTGCAGCACCGGACTTGAAGTATATCTAATTGCAAACACTCGTGCAGGACTCAACATGAATCTAGAGAAAGACTTAGGAGTAGGAATTATGTTGTTTCCATCACAAGGTTCATGGTCACCATATGGAATTTGATCTAAGTTTTCTTCAATTATGGCCATCGCTATATTAGAGATTATGTCATCTGAATCATCTAAATTATTATTACACCATTATTTGTTGTCTGTAGAAAAAGGTTTTGTAGTAGGGTATATCGATAAATTTTTTGAATCCTATCCATTTGTAATCACCATGTTCGTTGTTATGCAATAAGGGTGGTAGTTGTGGCCAACCAAGGGTTTCCTAGGATTATAAGGTATCCAATCTTTATGTTCTTCATTTTTATGATCATTAAGTCTACTGAATACTACCATGATTCAATAGTGATAATAACGTCTTCTATAATTCCCCTTAGCTTGTTCACAAATTGGTCTACCATTTGTAAAACTATAGAGGTTGAATGTGGTTCATATAGTGCCAAGGTTGGTAGAGTATTTGTGGTCATAACATTAATATAATCCCCTACGTCTTGTAGGACATTAGAAATCTCGACATCTCTTATACAAACTATAAAATTAGGACTTCTAGGAACTCCCTATTTAGGAGGGATCATATTCCCTTCTAGAACAATATAAAGTTTCTCATCAATATGGATGGCTTTAGGTTGGTTCTTTTTTCTTCCTAGATTTTTAAAACAAAATTGTTTGATTGTCTTGTTTAGTTCAGGAATTTCCTTAAGATATTGCAGAAAGGTAATACCAACACTCAACTTCTTTAGTCCCTAAATTAAAGCTGACTCTAGTTGTTTGAGAACTGCAATATTGTGTTTTTCAGAGAGTTTGGATGGAAAAGGAATGTCAACATTTGGTTGAGGAGTTTCCTAAACAACAACACTAGGCTGCATTCCTTTTGGATTTTTTGTATCCTAAGGGATTTCTTTTATCACAAGGGATGAAAGTTTTGAGGTAACTTTTCTTAAGTGTGGAAATATATTCTTATAATCCACAAAAATTATTGTGGGGTTTTTTATCTAATTCCAAAGTGTACGTTGGGTAACCATGCATCACATTTTTGGAATTTTCTACCATTAGTTCAGGTATCTGTGGTTGGATAGGTTGATTGGATGGGAAAAAATTTGTAGGTCCAGTCAACAAGGCTTGTTGACCTTGGGATATTCTTTGATTATAATATTGTCTCCTAGATCCTTGAGTTACATTCCACTTTTGTTGGTACTGAGGATTAAACTGTTGAAACAGTGGAACATTTGGATGTGGAGCCTAGGGTTGATGATAATAACTTGGTGGTGCATTCCATTATGGGCTACACTCTTGTGGGGCTTGTGAAACTCAAGGTTGGGGGTATGGCCGTGGTGTATTCCATTGATTTAGGATACATTGTGATTGTTGTTGGACTTGATATTTCCTCCTTTCCTTTGAGCCATATAATTCAACTCAGACTTATCTTATGTGTTTTGTTTCAAATGGTTCATTTACAAAGGAAGCATCCCACATTTGTCGGTGGCATGCTTGAGTTCGCAAAGAAGACAAATGCCTATATTGTCTAAGTGGAATTCCTTAAGTCCATATTTGTATCTACATCTTAGGTAGTAGATGAACAAACGCTTTGTATTTCTTACTTTTTCCCTATCCATATTGGTATTGAGTTGAACCAAAAAGTTTGTTCTCAAATTATCAATTTATTCCGTTAGTTTGGATATATTGCCACTAGCCATTTTTCCTTTTTGTGTATGAAAGTTAGGGTGGGTTCAAGAGTAGTTCCTACAAAGGTCAATGATTTCCATAAGTTCTAGTTTTTTCATGTCTCCCTTCCCCATAAGATCTAAGGCTTCCTATGTCTCCTCATTACACCCCATAAGAAATAGATTTTTAAGTAGATTAATTTCCAGAATAATACCACACCTCTTGTGAAGGAAGAGGAACTGATCCAAATAATCCTCTACACTTTCATACTCTTTTTTTTAATTCTAAAAAGTTCTTCTTTCCTATCCCTAACTCTATAGTAATCCTAATACTTTTCCAAGAAAACCATTTCCATAGCTTCCCAGTTATGGATCGAATTATGGGTAAACCATCTCATATTTGTATCTTTTAAAGTGGAGGGAAATAATATAAGTTTCTGGGATTCAGAAGTGTATTCATAGGTTTGACATAAAACCTAAATTCAAAAAGGAATTGGTCAAGGTCTTCTGAAAATAATCCTCGGAAGCTTGATAAGATGGAGGGGAATATATTTTTCATATGAGCTTGATCATTAGGATCCAGTTGTATGGGGTAGGTAAACATTCTACCAACTAGAGGGTTTCTATTGTACGCACCATTGGGATTCTGTACTTCATCAACCATCCTTCCTTGGTCAACAAGTTGATCCACAGGCTAGTTTTGAGGGGAGTTTTGAAACTTTATAATAATGAGTCTACCTCAATGGTCTCTAGGTGTAAACATAAAATCCTATCATACTGAGGATAATTCCCTAGCTATAAGTACTAAACTTGATTGCTTGTGTTCTACATATTCCAAAAATAGAGGATTCTTGGTGTCACTACAAGATCTTATAACATCATAAAAGAAGAATTATGGAAATGAAATTTATAAATGGAAACTTACTAGCTAACCAGGTAATATCTTAAGCTAGCACATTAACCTTTGATAACACCTTGAAGTCCTCGGAAATGATTCCAAAACTTGACGAGCATCGGTTATATTTGTACTTTCATTATATTATATCTATCAATCTACGGTGGTGTCCATGGCTCTTTGCAACAAAGGGAAAAATAAGAATTGATATCAATACATACTTAATAATGGAACTAACTAAATAATAACTAACAACAATTATAAAATGTAACGTATTAGAAGAAAAGAATATTAAAGACAAAATCTAACGATTTTAAAGACAATTTAAAGCTGAAATTGTAAATGTATCCAAAATGAAAGAAAGGAAATAACAATAAATATCCCTTCTCATTGGGTAAGAGTGTCCCTTGCCCCTTCAATTCGATCATGTTTAATGTTGGAATTCCCACAACAAAGTTTTCACCTGAATCAAAAATTTTATTCCATTGAACAAGTATGCTTTTACAATGAATCAACTGAATGAAACTGATAAATAAATACATTAGCTATTTTATACTATAAAAACACTGATCCCTATGAGAGAAATAGTTTATTTACAATAACTAATATATACTTAATTGATTGTTCACTAAAACAATGACTATCTATTCTATAGAGTATAGTTGTGGAAGGAATATTATTTGAAGTGTTTGAATTTCAATTAATCTTACTAACTGTAGAGGAGGTCCATGATTGACTCCTTTGAGAGAGTCAGTTAGTGCTGGAAGATTCTTCATATCTTAGATTGATTGTAGAGAATCACGGTGATAATAAATCCTTAGGTGTTGTCTGCATCATGAATCCCAGCAACTGAAGTGACTGAACCTCAAAATATGTATGAATGTAAGTTGAGGTAATGGCACACGTTTCATACTCATGCTATTTTGTTTCCAATTGTATCACTAGTAGTACGAGCTACCTATCTTCTTTTCTAAATCCCTTATTTCAATGAATTCATAGTTAATGAATAGGAAGATCTCGGCATGGTACTACGAGCCTTGTACTAATGCTAAGGTGAGTCCTTCCCCATAAGGTGAGACATGCATTGATGCACCAATTGTGTCCTGCGCTAGTGTAATTTAATCCTGTGATAACTGAAAATATGTTTTTCCAAATGGAATTTTAATGCTTATAAATAGATCAATTTAACCTATTTTTGAGGAAGTTAAAACAAGATAAAAATAACAAGCATATGCACAATGATTTCTTCAAAAACATAATAAAGTACTAATTACAAACAATCAACATTATACGTCATGCAATATGATATCAAAATAATACAGGGTTTTACGTGGATTTAAACATAACAAAATGGGGATTCATCATCCTGAAATTCTGAGTGTGCGACAGGATTTTGAAGTAGCTTACAATACAATGAAAGAAGTTTTGGGCAAAGTAGGTGGTTCGTAGAAAGTGACACGGATAGCCAGAACTATCTAATCAAGGAAGATGACAATGACTTAGTAGTCAAAGGAGTACATCAATAGGTTAAAATGGCACAATAAGAATGTTTAGATGTTATAGAAGTAGCTCGAAGAATTTATGAGCTTGAAGGCTAACTCAAACTTTGAGTGGGAAATATGGAAGCATCTAAAAGAATTCAGCAAGGATAGAGAAGGGAAAAATTGAAACTATAAAAGAAGGTCAAATTCACCGTTTAAAGAAGTCAACACAAAAAGGAAAAAGACTAAAAAGGCCAATAGTTGAATTTGTTGAATGTGCTTCGATGCACAAGGTAACCGGTCTTGTCTATGTATAGGAGTGACACTAACAGAGTCTGTAAGTAATCCATTAGAAAGTTTTGTAAGATATTTTAAATAAATTACATATTGATGTCATAAAGGACATAAAATAAACCAATTTAAACCTTAGTGTTTCATCCACTATGTGGAATTCTGCAAACAACCTGGGGTCATTTAGATCCCATGTCGTCATCATATGGTATCGGATTTGGTTCTTTTTCCTGTTGTAAGGAGAGAGGAATGCTAAAAAATGTCAAACATGATGCAGTAAGAAAGGATATTATGTTCTCCCCTATGAGAAATGTGCATAGAAAATGCTAGAGGAGATATTAAAGCGTAGTGATGAATGAGTTGAAGGAGATCCAATGTCTCCTAGAAGAGGTGAAATAGATTCGGTAGTGATGAGAATGTTGGAGGAGATAATGGGAAACTTAAGGGGTGTAAGGATTAGACTAGAAGAGGAATACCGTTGAGGATTTTTTGGAACTTGAGATACTAGCGAAGCAGAAGAGATGGAACATTGTGAAAATTCAATAGAGAGTCATGAAGGACTCAAAAAATATTCAGTGGCACAAGAATATGAGGTGCGCATAAAAAAAACAACATATGTGTCAGAAGAGTGAAGTCTTAGTGGATAAGTAATGGTGCAATAAGAATAATTGGGTGGGGATTGTGTAGACATTACATAAGAAAGGAGAGAAGGACGATAGAGAATTATCTTGGAGAAGATAGGTCGGCGTGTAGTATTTAGTGGATGCTTCTATCTCTATAATGTCCCAAAGCATGACATTGAGATGACATGTGCACTAGAACCCAATCCATCGAGAATGTAGAGGAAGAGAGGGGAATGGAGAAAAGTTATAAAGTGTGTGCAAAATATGGCCAAGGATTGAAAATAACAGTGGAGTCATAGAAGGAGAGGTGGAAAATATTATAGAAAATGTGCAAGACTATGGACAAGTGCTACCAAGTAGTGGTTAACAACAAAAGCACCAAAAATATCATTGTACAAAATATTGTGCAAAAGTTATGATTGGCATGAAGAAGGAATTCCAATTCATACAAGCTGACCTTTTTTATGGAAGTTTAAGAGGGAATTGTGCACGAGAAATGAAAAATGGAGATGAAGATCAAGAGATTTACCGATCGAGTGATGTGTGACATCCTGCTAATGGATGCATGTTATGCCCTGTTGGGAAGGCCATGACAATATGAAATACAAATTCTGTACGATAGAATTGTAAATACAATAAAGGTGCAAAAGGATGGGAAGACATTCCATCTATCTCCATTAAGAGATGAAGGTGAGGAAAACAAAATCCACTTGACAATTTTAAGAGGAGAAGATCGAGTGTGTGTTAGAAACTAATAGGGTGGTGTGCAAAATAATTTGAAAAAGGCTATATTAGTAGTTGAGCTAAGGGTGAAGGGTGAAGATGGAATCACCAAGGAGTCCACAAGGAAAACATCACAAGAGGAGAAGAAATGCAAGAGAGTAAATTTTATCTTGATGAATGTGCACACAGATATTGTGTAGGAGGATAAAGAAAGATATTAGAAGAAGATAAGTGACCATTACCATATAGAGGAAATTGACCTAATGTCACACTTTGAGGCCATAGAGAGGGAAATACGATAATTGTGGGGTTTCCTAGCTAAGGGATGGGAGTAGCTCATAAATGAATATTACAGAACTAAGGAAATTCCAAGCAGTGGAGTGGAAGATCGTATAAATGAAGGCACACGGAAATGGGAACACATTTCAAAGGGAAACAAATAAAAGTGTATAATCCCCCAAAGGAAAGTAAAGATTAGTTCGTCATGAAGACTGAGAATGGGAAAAGAGCAAGGCACAAGATGAGAGATACAAATCTATAGTGACCTCGCAGGAGATAAACACGAAGAAGACAAGACAGATAATGGAGGGCGCAACTTCAATAAAGGATAAATATGATAGGTTAATTACATATATTATTGTTTTAACAATAATACATATAGTTTGGACGTGATTGAGATTGTTCAACCATTGAGCACTAATATAGGGAAGTTTTATTTGGCTCGACCCCTATTCTGTAGGATGTTCATTGCCTATTTATTGTAATCATGTTTATTTATTGCTATAAGGAAACATGATTATTCTTAATTAAATTTGTTGCTATGCTTTTGGCATTAGAGCGAACGTTTTTTGTGGTCCATGTGACAGATCCAAGTGAGCATTGTGGTTTTTATATACCATTTCAAGCAGAGCCATGCATCTATTCAATACATTCATGTAGAATTACGTTTTTTTATTTAAAACAACGCACAACTATTAATACTTGAGATTAGAATCAGTTGTATTCTTTTCATGCATCTGTTATCTATACTACAACCCACTCGTGGATTCAAGTCATTCTGATGTTTGATCATGAATAACTATTGTAGACCTGTAAGATCCGAATTCATGGATCGACTTGTAGACTTACATACTCCTCTTTAGGAAGTGGCCTAACTTCTATGTACAATCAACGTCATGTTTCAATTAGTCTATCAGTTGTATATCAACGTCCTCGCCAACTTCGGGTGTACATCTCCAATAATCTTAATTTGTTATTTGCGTGAAAATCAATTTGTCTGATATCTACGTCTATGGGCATTTAACAGAAATCATCAATGGTCGATTATATTAGTGCACTAAAGTTTTTACGAATTATATGCATTTTTTTGTCCAAGATTCCAAAGTGTGTGTTGATCAAAACAAGCTATCTTCCTAAGTGACAGCTGTTTCAAGAATGCAAAGAACCAAACATAGTTTATATTAGCTTGATATCCATCTCAAATTGAAATTGTGTTTTCATTCATTGGGACGGGATCAAGATTTGAATCATGCATTAGAGTTGTTTTTACATTTCGCAGAACTCACATCGGATTAGTCATTTCCTAGCTTGGTAAGATAAACCTTAGCATCAATCTGGATTGCTTTTGAGCTCGTAATTGTGGCTTCAAACTATCACTGCCAACCCGAGCATGTATTGAACTCGACATTATAAATGGAACCTCTTATGTCACTCATTGACGATGAATAGTTGTTGACTCCCTTAACTCGATCAATAGTTGTTGACTCCCTTAACTCAAGCCATATATTACAAAGGTGTGACTATCATAGTTTTCAAGTTAAGTACCAATTTTTCAAAAACTGATGGTATGCCTATAAGATAGGTTATTAGACATTTGCTCAAAGTTTGAGTTTTATAAAGTCTCTATTAGATTTTAAAAGAGTATATTTGCATCAAAGTTATTACAAGTTTCATCCAAGTTGTAGTTGTCCAGTCAATAGAGTCAGTATCGTATAAAAGTTGTAACTATACAAAAAAATTCCACATCAATGTATTATCAAACATGCTCTCGAAATCATTAATCTTTTTGATAAAATCTAACTAAGATAGCAGCATGATATTCGAGGTCGGAGGCAATAGAGGAAGGACGGCGATAAACACCTCTCGTCAGTCACCAACAATAGGGTCACATACAATGTTGGTGGCACTTTTTTATAATATATTTTTCTATGTGTTGTGTGCATAAATAAGACATGGTAATAATTCCTTGCTAGAGTTTGAAATGAGGAGAATGTGCATTGTGGATACTAAGAACAGTTGTACAGGAGGGCAGCCGACTACATTGATCCTCTAACTACTGAGATTCTCTAACTGTTAGACTTCTTCATCGATCGGTCAGTGAAAGATAATTCAATGGAAGAGAAAGTGAGAAATTTTGAGCTCTTGTATGTAGGTGCATTGGTGGAATTGTGATCATCCGGTAAGGGATTCTATTTGGTGAAGCGGATGGTCAAGTGCAACAAGATCATAACGGGAGTATGCAGACCTAAGAGTATGTGCATAGGCATACGATTTGGTTTCCAGTTCTTGTGATGTACTTTATTCCCATGTAAACGCAAATGGGGGAATGTTAGGAAAATAATGTTTACCATATGGTAAATAATTAGTTTCCTATGATAAGTTAATTATATATATTGTTATTGTAAAAATTATATATATATATATATATATATATATATATATATATATTGATGTGGTTGAGTTTGTTCAACCATTAAGCACCAATATAGGGAAGTAGTTTTTGGCTTGATTCCTATTCTGTAGTATGTCCATTGCCTATATATTGTAACCATGTTTACTGATTAATATAAGGCATCATAATTATTCTAAATTAAATCTGATGCTACACTTTCAGATATTCTTAGGTTGCCTCGAAGGAAACTGATGTAGGAGCATCACGATACTTATCAAGAACTTTTAATAATCCTTTGAAAGACATTGACCATGTTTTAGGATATTATAAGTTTCCCTCTAAGTCCCAAGGGTGAATATTTGAATTTGTGATATAAATTCTCATTGTACAAAGTATAAAAGTGTGAATAGGAGTAAAAGGTGAATATGAGTGGTCATACCTCTAAGAGTATACGTGGTAGTAGTACAAGAATAGCTTACAATGTAGTGATTATTAGTATTGAACTATTAAAGGTCATAGTTGAGAATATCACTAAAAAAAAAACTCCTTGAATTATGAATGAGAATATCTCTCACAAATTGGAATTCTAGCTCTAGATAAGGACTATCACAGTAAAGTCAAACACATTCAAAGGGGAGAAAGGTCAAATTCTATCTGATGAGAATAATAATGTAATGTTTTCAATGAGGTAGAAATAAAGGAAATTTTGATTTAAGGTTTGTGCTTTGGTATATTTCTTACATTCATGAGTGTTCATGTTGTGGAGATTGACATTGGAATGAATTTGAGTGGTAATGTAGATTTCGATAAGGAAATGGAGTTCTTCCATAATGAATTTTGTAAGTAATGTGTATATTTGCTTTTGTTTATCAGAGTTAGTTGATTGATAGAGTTCTTAAAAATCTTTACAAGGTGGGGTGTACAAGAATCAGGCCCAAGTCATGATAGTAATAGGGATTTAGAGCATATAAGCTTCATATGAGAGCATTCATATTTGTTTGGTAAGATGCATGTTTCCTCTTATAATGATATGAGGAATTAATACCCTATTTGGTATGTGACTGATCTCTTAAGTGACATGGATGGTAAATAGATGTTAAGTTAGATGAGACTCTATCTCTGAGTATTCTTTATTCTGAGATCAAGATGAAGGGAAGGCATGAATTGGGAAGCAATAGAAATGGTTCGATAATATTAGAACCCTCACCTTTGAAGAGCATACACAGGTATGGATGAAACATTCTTTGAAAATTGTTAAGTCTTGTTTTCAAGAATCAGGTAAGCAAGCTACAAGTTGAGTAAATGATGATATGGATGAAAATTACTCTCATTGTTAAGATTTAGGGGTTTTATATAGAGGTATAGAGATGCTTGAGGTAAAGTGAACTTACATCAACTTTGAAGAAAAACCATTTTCTTATTAGAAACACTAATTGCTAGTAGATACCCTTGCATACACATGTATTATAATGAAATGAGGAGGAAAGTTAAATGTTTTGAAAATAAAGACAAATCACTAGTAAGAAAAACTCCCTCATGATGTTAATAAAATTAATCTTGCAAGATTCTAAGCATTGAATAGATCATCCACATAAGATATAGCAAATTTCATTTCTTGGGTAAGACTGTGAGTGATAGAGGAAAACCTTGTCAGGCATGAGTTTTGGAACATCTAATCAACTCATTTTATTTTGAAAATATTTAATAATAACAATGAGGAAATAAACTAAGTGTTTTAGGAGGAATTATTACATTCAAATGGACAAATTCCTAGCTAATCATGAGAGTTGGCTAGGTGGCTGGAAAATACTGTGAAAGAACTAGTTTGGAAGCTTACAATACAAAGGAAGTGGCAAAAATATGAAGAGATTGATAATGAAAATTTATAATCACATTAAACTCTTCAATAGGTTCTAAGAATGATCAATATTTATTGTTCAAGCCCTATGGAAATGCTACAGTTTATGACAATTTTCTTTCACAGACCTAGTCAAGGGTTTTAGGCATGAAATACAAACAATGAAGTATAAAGAGTTCTAGATCAAATAAAGACTTGAAATTTTCAGTATATGTAGATATAGGGGAAGGTGCACTAAAGATTTACTCATGGTCTTATATGAACTTTTGCAAGCTAGAGTGTATGATCATTGTCTAAACTTCAGGGAGACATAAACCATAAGGATGCATGTTAAGAACATGACCGAATGCAAGAATTCAAATTAAATAAAGGTAAGTGCCAAAGATGACAAATGAATATTTTGTCTTTCAATGATTAAGGAATTCTTGTATAACTGTAGAAGACATTTCAGGAGGTCTGTGTTGATGTGTGTTATTTTCCACATCATCAGGTGAGTCATCTCGCTTAGGTGAGATCATAGGTCCATGTGTCATTTAGGGGTCATTATGAGATTCCCTTACACATCAGTGCATCATATGTGTCGTTGGGAGTTACACTTCTATTCTGGGAATGTAACTCCCCTTCTGTACTCGAGTTGTCATGATTGTAGCACTGGGGGTTACTCAACACTTCCTATATGTACACGTCATTTGATCTATAAGATAGAGGAGAGTTTTATGGATTAACCAGGTTCTTCCCATTTGTCGAATCTTTACATGCACATTTGGTTGATGCTCGCTCCTCTCGAGATCTCTTCATGCTTCTGTTCGCACGTCTGTCGATGTGCACTTCGTCCCTCGTGATCCTCGCATACGGGTTTTGTTATCACAGAATCACAGCACCCCTATGTTTATACAAGTGCATATGCTTGAACTCACGGTGTGATTGGATAACATGGGTACTATCTCCAAGTTGTGGGACTTGCTACTTGAGATAGACCTCTAGAGAAAGTTGGTTCTTGCTCCTAAACTACGTGCCACATTCTACTCTAATGCAAGGGAAAATAACTATTCTAATTTAAATTTCCAAGGGACCAGGGAGAGAGAATGCATAAAATGAAATCCTACAGTAAAGCGGTGATACGCTAGAAAAGGAGGGTGTGAGAGTAGTTTTCAAATGCATGAGATACAGAAGAAAAGTGCACACTAGAAGGGGTGATGACAGTTCTCCACAATCTAGCAAAATGCATTCACAAAAATATTTCAAACATACACAATGATAATGGATCCCTGCAAGAGCATAATAATAGACACAATATTCTTGTAATAGAGTTTGAAGGGGCAAGAAGAATGTAGAAAACACAGCAGGGGAAGATGCATCCACAAACTTATATTTTATTGCTTCCTAATATGCACAGTTCAATCGGTTACAGGATAAGGGCCTGGATCACGATGCAAGGAGTCCACAAAAAGGGCATGCAACACATTGGCTTCACAAAGAAATTTTGGCAGAGCTTTGCTACAAAAACTACCTCTTCTTACAATGAGCCCAACACTCCAATTTATAGAAAAAATGAGAAGAGAAAGAGAAGGGAAAATGGAAATCCCGAAATCTGTCCTTCAACCACTTGTAAGAGGAATTAAATGGAGTAAAATGATTATATATTACTTGAAAAAGGCTCCCCATACTATCTTAGGTGCTGCAGTAGAGAAAGAATGATGACCATGCCTCTTAATTGCACTCCCAACCACCAAATAAAATACTGTTATGAACCCAGCCACGTTTTCTAAAAACTCTCAACCGATTTCTCATCAAATCCAGAATTTCTTTTTTGATGTGCATCGGGCTTGGAGCCATGATTCGTACAGTACCAATTTTGTGCGATTTCATTGAGAAATGAAAAATTTATGGCCTTCTGAGTGCGGGTAGCTATTTTGGGTCTGACAGGTGTTTTCTGTCATTTGACGGGAATGAGCATTAACTGACAGGAGCCGAATATGTTTCTTTTATTTAAATATATCTACCCTCATTAAAAATAAAAAATATAGTTTTTGTGGCGTAGAGGATGTCGTGCTCATTCCAGAAAGTCTAATTTTCTGAAAATCGGAGCTCGGAGTCAAAATTTATGGCCATTTGAAGTTCACGGGTCAAACGTTGAATTTTCTTCTTGACTGCAGCTATTTTGGCAAATCAGCTGATTCACATCCCATGTGTACTTTTGTCCTGGCTGTGCTGGATGAATTCTCCCACATCAGCTGATTCGATCTTGCTTGTTCCCTTTTGCATCCTTCTCACCTTTTCGCGTCCCGTGCGTACTTTTGCCCCGGCTGTCCCGGACGAAAATCTCTGAACTGCCTGAAATGGACCGTCTTGTGGAACATCGGTCGATTCGCGTCCCGTGTGTACTTTTTTCTTAGCTGTCCCAGATGAAAGCATCGGCTGATTTGGGCTTCCTTGTTCCCTTTTGCATCCTTCTCGCCTTTTCGCGTACCGCGCGTACTTTTGCTCTGGCTGTCCCAAACTGCATGAAACAAAAGACTTGACGATTTTTATTGCCTTCAGCCATTTCGGATTTTCGTGTACTTCGCGTCCCAACATCACAACTGTCCCGTGGACCGCCTAGGACAAAAATGTCTGACTTAGCTGATTTTCTTTGTATTTCGGCCCCAAGCTTGGTACGACGAACCTCGGTACGACCCGCACTGGTACGATCTGCACCATTCAGACCCGAAATGATTTAAAATAGTCCTACAACCTTATTTTTGCATTTTTTCTATTTTTTCTAACTCGTTGGGATTTTTTTTTGGATGGGAGAGTTAAAGGAAAGCCAGGGGGGCCCAAAAACATGATTTTGGGCCTTGAATCAATCTACTTGCTCGGGACTGAAAAACTTGATGCATGTTATCAAAATTACCTTAAGGGGTGAATTTTGGATAACAGGTTTTAAACCCTCTTTCATGGTATCAGAGTGCATCTCGTGGATCCGTGCAGTCATCGCCATTTCTGTGCATGTTTTCTTGTGTGATATTCAGATTTCATTGCATGTGTCGTAATGGATATTCCGTTCGTGTGTTCAGTGCATTGATTTTGGGCTTCATACCTCGGTTTGGTTTTTAGGTGTTCGTGGGTTCATTTTTGGGGTTTAATGGTTTTGCATCTTTGCATGTAGTTTTAGAGGTGTTTTTTGCATTCCAAGTTGGAGATCTATGTGATTTGTGTTGGTTTTGTGCATGAGTTTGCTTGGTTCGACCTTCGTTTTCCTTGCATTGGGTTTATGCTTCACAGTCTTGGACCATTCAATTCTCCTCACTGTCTTATTGAAGCATGTGCCCAACTTGCTCAACGGATCCTTTGTTCTCATGCTCTGCACCTCCTTGTCTCTACATCGTTGGAGATTCCTTTGACTCGTGCATGTTTGCTGCAGGTGGTTCTCTGTATGCTCACTGCAACTTCGTCTTGCTCCTCCTTCCACCCATTTCATGCACAGTTTAAGAAAAGCATTTTTTGGTTGCTGAGGTGCTTTGAAAAACATTTTGGTTGCATTGAAAAAATCTTTCAAACCTATGTTGGAACCTGGTTCTTTACCTTTTCACTTGCATTGAGACCTGATACGAAGATTGGCTCAAAGGTTGGTTGTTTTACATCCTTTTCTCATACATTACTCACCAAATTTATGTAGCTATTCTCAGCAGTGGGTTCACTCCTCCTTGGCTCAGGTTTTTTTTCATTTGTGTGGATCATTGCATGATACACCAGACCTGCTCGTGGCCGTTTCACCGGTGCTCAACAATTTTTTGAGCTTTTTTGGCATTTTTCTTGCATTTGGGGTCTTCCTGCAACTTGTAGCACCTCCCTCCTAGCTCAATGCATCTGGGCAACCTCCTTGCAGAACCTGGCACACTCAGACTTGGTCTCCACATGGCCTCTAGCACTCTGTGTGACCTACATGCACAACCCAACACGTGGGCTCTCGTCCAGCTACTCCATGTGGGCTCCAAACAACCCAGCACACTCAACCCTCTTCCAACGTGGGGCCCTTCTCTCCATCAGCACTTTTTTTAATGTTTTATGGCTTAAAAAAAACATTCATTCATTCGGCATTGTATTTTTTTTTAAAAAATTGGGTTTTTAGCTGTATTTTGCTTATAATTTGACTTTCCTACGCTTATCAAAGACGGAGGGCAAGGTCTGTGGTTGGTAGGAGGCTAACCCCCCCTCATAGTCAAAACAAACCCCTACTAAAATTCCATGCCATTTCTAATGAGTAGTCACATGATACCCTTTGCACCCATTTCGTGCACCTTTTTAATCAGTTTGCAGCATTTATTGACTTTTTCCATCAGTTATCGGAATCGTATTTATGCCATAACTTTTGACTCACTACTGATTTTTGAGCACTTCTTTGGTCAAATTTACATGATTTATCACACTTTACGTGATGACATTGTCATTTTATAAATGCAATACTTTTATAAAGTGCCACTTTCTGGGGGGTTGCTTGTACTCTTGGGTTTTCACACGAAGACACATTATCAGTTGAGTCTGACATCTTGCTTTTGTGCACCTTGCACCTTGCATTTTTTCATCATGGAGAGTGCTCTTTCTAGATGTGAGTGTCGTAGGATTGCTTTACAGCCTCCGCCACTTCTCACCAGGAGAGAGAACTATTCAGGCTGTCGTGCTTCCATGGAACGTTACTTCACCCATGAGGGTCTTTCACCATTCTTACTTGGGCTAGTTCCTACACCCACTGATCATCATCATCTAGAGGACTTCCTTAACACTTGTGACCATGTATTTGGTGACATGATGATGCATGTCTCTCGATCTCTCTAGTTTCATGTGGTAGACTTAGATCCACCTCGTCATGTCTGGAGCATTCTATTAGTGCAAAATTACAGCACCCCTGGACGCTGATCAGATTTCTAGGTTGATCTCTCTTGCATCCAGTGTAATTACACAACATGGAAACCTCTCTCCAAGTGTGGGACTTGGAAACTGAGAGAGGAATCTCCAGATTAGAGGGTGGTTCCTCAAACTCCTCTGATTTAGATCTATATTTTGCAAACTACAGAGGTTTAGATCCTAATCCTATTCTAACTTGCAAGGAGACAGGGGTAGAAGTGCAAAAAATTGAAACTAACTGAAGATGGTGATGCACCAAAAGGAGTGGTGAAACATATTAGTCATGCAAATAGACACAAACCAAGGTTCACAACATAAAAACATACACAGACTGATAATGTATAATTTAGCATCTGAAATCAAGCAAATAATACAAACAGAGGATTGAAATCCATTCACAGAGCTTGCATTATCAATTTAATATCAAAATACGCATTACACCCTCAGAGAGGTAAAGAAAACTGTTATAATCCTTGGAGAGGTCTGATACTTCATCAATCCCTTGAAGAAGGTGAAAGAAGAAGTCTGCTATGCCCAAAAAAATGTTCCTCTCTTTGAAATGAGCCCAAAACTGGCTTTTAAAATGCAAGGGTCGAACCCAGGGAACAGGAGACGTACAAAGGCATGGGAGCCCATTCTTTCTTGACTGCAGGTGTATTAAAACAGCATGGAGGACCTTACAAACCCATACCCTGTCATTTTGACCAGATTACAGGAGAATGCGACCCATTCTGCATTAACTCTGGTCACTGGAATGTCATTTCCGGCCATGAATACACGTCAGAGCCGTTTCTTGATTTTTCTCCCTCCAAACTGCTCCAAAACGCAAGATTGACCCCGGAATCGTGTAGAGAATTTCACCAGCTTTCCGTTGATATAAAGAACGTGCAAATCTAAGCTCTGGACCAAAAGTTATGGTGATCTGAAGATCTAGGGCACAAAATAGGTGAAAGCATGTTTTGAAATCCTTTCCCGCGCTCTGCCACCTGGACGACACGTGGGACGTGCTGATTGGATGATAAATTCTCTCTCCTCTGTCTTTCGTGGGATTTCATTTTGAAATTTACTTGTGGGGCCCTTAACTGGACACGTGGCGCTATTTCATTGGTTCGGGCTGACCTTTTAAAACTTGCCCTTTGACCTTTTTGACCCTTTTTCCCTGAGACATGTGGCGGCTTCTGATTGGTTCTCGGCCCTGCCGGCTTTTTCGCGCCCTTCGCGTCCTTTTGTCCCAGACGTCCCAATTGCTTAGTGCTCCTTGTGCTGATTTCGGCCGAACCGGCCGGTTCGCATCCATTTGTCCTGGATGTCCCAATTTCCTTCAGACTGTTTTGACCTCTTTCGCCCGGTTCGGCCGGTTCGCGCCTTTTCGGCCCGCTTGTCCCGAAATGTCCCTCTCAGCAGTTAGTCAATTTTCTCTCGGTCGAATCGGCATTTCGCGCCCGCTGCGTACTTTTGTCCCATTTGTCCCATTTTCTTTTTGGACTGCCTGTGCTCATTTCAGCCGAACCGGCCGGTTCGGGCCCTTTTTGTTCCAAACGTCCCGAGCAACACTTAGCCAATTTTTCTTCCTCTTTCAGCCTTATCAGCTTTTCGCACCCACCGCGTACTTCTGGTCCGATTGTCCCAAATGCAATTTGGGCCACCTAGAGGCTTTTCGGCCGATCCGCTTCCATTTGTCCCACTTGTCCCAAATGCTACCTTGAGCAGGACTTAGCCAATTTTCATACCTTTCCTGGATCAACCTATTTGCCTTTCTGCAACCTTTTTGCATTTTCTCAGAGCTTGCTCCCTGTTTCTTTGGCCAAGGGAGTTAGAAAAATACCTGAGGGGACCCTAGAAACCTGATTTTGCTCTGAATCAATCAATTTGGTTGGGATTTGAATCTTCTGATGCATGTTATCAAAATTTACCCTAGGGGGGTGAATTTTGGATAACAATTTTGGCGACTCAGCGGGATCATTTGCCTGCTAGATGGAAAGACCAGTTGCCTGAAGCAATCCATTGGGCATGGAGTCATCAAATATTCCGTTAGAATCCAAACTGACTAAGAATGTGCGAGGGGGAAGATGGAATGTGACCTGATGAAAGCAAAGACATGCTAAACATCTCCATGGAAAGCAAGCTGTGCCAAGGCACTTAGGGAAAACAAAACTAACCTAAAGCAAAACAATGTGCACAAGCACTTGGAGGAAAGAAAATCTAATCTAATATCTACAGGTGTAGTGAACCTCCCTCTAGAAGCAACGCTTGAGATAGATTCCATTTACTAGAATCTGCAGTTCTTCACCATCCAATGAGGCCAATTGGAAAGCATTGTTGCTCTTGCACTTTGTGACCATGTATGGGCCACTCCAAATGGCATCAAATTTTGAATGCCTTCCTGGTTTTTCTCTATCCACATCCCATTTCAGCACTAGATCTCCTACTTGAAAAGATCTGTCTTTGGCCTTCCTATCAAAGGTCTTTTTGATCAAAGCTTGATCCTTTTCCATTGCTTGGGATGCCTGATCTCTGATCTCTTGCAGCTCCATCAACTCTGCATACCTCACCTCCATGGGCTCAAACTCTAGCAACTCCAGCTGTTTCATGAGTTCCAACGTTGGCAACTCAAGTGACATGGGCAGGATTGCCTCTCTTCCGTAGACAAGCCTAAATGGAGAGTTACCCGTGGATCTTTTGGGAGTTATCCTATCAGCCCATAAGGCTGATCTCAGTTTGGTATGCCAAGCCCTCTGATTCTCATCAAGAGTCCTCCTAATGATCCTCAGCAAGTTTTTGTTTGTAGACTCGGCCTGGCCATTACCTTGAGGGTAATAGTTTGATGAAGTGCTCAGGTAAATCCCATTCTTGACAGCCCACTCAGTCACTTTAGATCCGATGAATGCTAATGCATTATCAGAGACTATTGTAGTAGGTACACCAAATCTGGAAGTTATCCCTTCGTAAAAGTCCAAGATGCTAGACTCATTCGCCTCCTTGAGTGCTACTGCTTCTGTCCATCTGGTGAAGTAGTCTGTGGCTGTCAAAATCCATTTGTGCCCTTGGCTCGAATTGGGATTGATGACTCCAATGAAGTCCAAACCCCACTGCATGAATGGATGATCTACTGTAATTGGATGCAATGGAAGGGCAGAGAGTCTCTCTTTTCCTATGAAGAATGCACAATTCTTACACCTCTTGATCCATGCATAGCAATCACTGAAGATTTTAGGCCAATAATAACCAGCCTTCATGATTTTCAAAGCTGTCACTCTTGGTGCAAAATGGCCACCAGCTGGTCCATTATGAAATTCTTCCAACACCCTTTGAATCTGACCTGTGTTAATGCATCTCAGCAGCACTCCATTGACGTCCTTCTTGAACAAAACTCCATCAATGATGGCATATGGAATTGCCTACAACCTGAAGTATCTTCTTTTTGCTTTGCTCATTTCTAGAGGGCACATGCCCATCTGTAGGAAATGTATCATATTCTGAGTCCAATAGGGAGTGGACACATCATCATTTTCCTATTTTTGATCATCTTGTAATAGCATGACAGTGTCTTCTTCATCTTCTGGGTTGTCTGGTTGTTTGGAAGCGAGCTGCTCACACAAACCTTTACCTCTTACCAGCTTGGTGATCTTGATATCAATGCCATACTCCATGACACGGGTGATCCAACCTGCCCTTTTCTCATTCAAATCCTTGTTGAGGAGGAAATCCTTAACCCCAGCATGCGAGACTAGCAACTGTATCTTGTTGTTTGAGACTAAATGCTTGAATTTCTTCAAGCTTCTGATTACTACAAGCACATGCTTTTCAATAAAAGAGTACCTCATTTCGCAATCACCTAGGCTCTGGTTGAAGAAGGCAATCGGCTGCTCATCATTATCTTTGTTTTGCTGTACCAGAATGGCAGAAATAGTGTCATCACCTCCAAATGCATAGAGGATGAAATCCTTGGAAAAGTCTGGGTTGATGAGAGTGGGTGCCTGGGAGATGGCTTCTTTGATTGCTTCAAAACTCTCCTTGCCTTCTACCGTCCATTTGAAAGCCATGCTTTTTCTTAACATTTTAGTGATGGGCTTGACAAGGGCTGCAAAATTTGGGACAAACCTCCGAACAAAGTTTATCCTTCCCAGGAAACTCTGAAGGGCCTTCTTGTGGCTTGGCAATGGTAGAGCTCTTATGGCTTCGACCCTCTCTGGATCAATTGCTAAACCCTCCTTGGAGACAATATGGCCAAGGAGCTTCCCTTCATGTGCAAGAAAGATGCATTTCTTAGGATTCAAAGACACACCGAACTTTCTACACCTCTGAAACACTTGCGTGAGGTGAAAGAGATGGTCTGCAGCATTCTTTGAGAAGACAGTAATATCATCTAAGTATATCAGCACTATCTTGTTGATCAAGCCTTTGAATGTCATATCCATAGCTTGTTGGAATGTTGCTCCGGCGTTTGACAGTCCAAATGGCATCTTCTTGTAAGAATATGTGCCGCATTTGGTTGTGAAGGCTGTCTTGAACTGGTCTTCCCCCTTTACCACAATCTGATTGAAGCCTGAGTAACCATCAAGTAGTGAAAACCTTTCTGAACCAGCTACGGCCTGCAATATTTGCTCCATGGAAGGGAGTGGATAATGGTCCTTGAGAGAGGCTCTATTCAAATCTCTGAAGTCAACACACAGCCTGATCTCTCCACTCTTCTTTCTGACTGGAACTAAGTTGGCAACCCAACTAGAATGCTTGATTGGGAATATGATTCTTGACTCAATCAGCTTGTCCAGTTCCTTCCTCATGAGAGGCTCCATGTGTGGATTGACTGGTCTCTGTTTCTACCTGATAGGCTTAGTATTTGGGTCCAATTCAATGGTATGCTGAGCTAAGTTGGGATTGAAACCTTTCAAGTCTTCATAGCTCCAAGCAAACACGTCAGGGAATTCTTGACATAGCTGTATGAACTCATACCTTTCTTGCTCAGTTGTCATCTTGCCAATTTGCAATTGTTTGTTCTCTTCTACCAAGATGGATACCGAATCTTCTCTTTTGACCTGAATGTTTTCTTTTTCTTTTCTAAACTGATCATTAGGATTAAAAATGGACTCCAAAGTGATAAGTCCCTTGGGCAGCTTGTCAGTTCTTAGCTGTATCACCTGGTCACCATATTGCTCTTCCAACTTCTCTTGATTCTTAGCTGAGAACTCAGCTTCTTCTTGCAAGAAGTGGATGATTTGCTGATCATTCTCAAATACTTGCCAACTGACATCGTTATCTGGTACTGAAGGCCTCACAATCACATGGATGTTTGGCTCTACCTTTTCTTGTTGAATGTTTTCTACAATGTCAAAGGCTGCCCCTGCTGTTGCAAGCCTGTCAGCAGCTTGATTCTCTTTCCTAGGAATGGCCTTGATGCCGAAACCCTCAAAATATTCCATGAGGTCCCATACCCTATTCTTGTAGCACCTGAGTAGATCATTTCTGGCGGCATGCTGTCCCTTGACCTAATTTACAATCAGCTCACTGTCCCCAAAAACTTGCAAGTTTTTTATTTTTCTCTTGATTGCCCAATGCATCCCCTGCACCAAGGCTTCATATTCAGCAGTGTTATTGGAGCATGCAAATTGAAATCTAAAAGCTGAATAATGCTTTATTCCCTGAGGTGAAACAAGCATGGCTCCACGTCCTGCACCTTTTCTACTCCTTGATCCATCGAAAAACAGCTGCCATACTTCATTGTCATCCTTGTAGTTTGGCTTGGTAATGCTAGGAATAGGTTGACTTTCTTCGTGTATGCAATAGACCCCTAGCTCAGATTCTTCTACTTCTTGATAAGGATCAAAAGCATGTACCTTGTTTTCCCATTCATCAAGAGTCAAATCTGGAATACTTCCAATCTTAGTGTCGGCTTCATCAGTGCCAAGGTGATCTTCTTGATCAAATGCTGAGCAATTGGTATTAATATGACTTGGAGTATAGGGCTCAATGTGGAAGTCTGCAATAGGTTCTGACCTAATTGTGGCCTTAGTCCCATATCTCGTTCTAAATAGCATGTGAGACCAATCAGTGGACAAATATCCCCCAATCTTGGCTGTGAAATCTCTTGACAAGCAAAGGGCAAAGAGTGGTGGAAGGTCTATGACTGATATATCTTGTAAGACAACAACATTTGGATATGCATGCAAGGTAAGACTCAAGTTTCTAATCACTCCAACTGTTGCTATTGCTATCCCATCCAGCTGCACTACTCCCTTAGATGTTATTTCATACTAGAGCCCTAACTGATCAGCTATTTGTTTAGGAATAACTGAGCTACTTGCCCTGGAATCTATCATGCAATTATGCACTAGCTGATTTCCAATGATTAACGAAACATAGAAAGGGGGAGGCTTCAGCATTCTACCTTGTTGTGCTCCATGATTTCCTTGAGGGTGGGCAGCATTTGTGAGTACCTTCTCCTGCATTTGGACCTACTGATTCGAAGTTGGCCAATCCTTTATGGCAGCTTGCAGCAGATTTCTTTGGCCTGGGATGGATAGGGATTCCCACATAGATATATTGACGTTTGTCTTCTTCATCTGATCAATGATACTGAATGGTGATGAAGGATCTCTCTGCAGTCCCTTGGTCTGTACATTTTCTCCTTGTATGTGGGTAGCAACAGCTGGCATTTGAGTTGGCCTAGGGGCTGTTCTTGACTGCCCTTGTGCATTTGAAACTGGGTTTTGCTTACCAATCATTTGTGGAGCTGTGGAAGGTTGTGGATTGGTTGGGGCTAACGGCTGTTCTTCACCCAAATTTCTCCTTTTTGGCCTTGTGTTGGCAGCAACACCTTGAGAAACTGCCTGATTCATGCCACATAAATCCTCTGCTTGCCAATTTACCAATGTGGTGTCATTTGGGGCTGATTGCTGTTGGAATGTTTCTTATTGTTGGCTGTTTTCTTGACTACTCTCACCCTCCACACCAGCACTTGTTACCATTAAAGCTTGAGTCAAAGCACCATTGAAGCACATGGATTGATTATGAGGCTCATTACATGGAAAACACCAATCATACTCCTGGGTAGTTTTGTTTTGTGCTGGTACTAATGCCTTAGAGGCAGATATGGCATTTGGATTATAGGGCTGGAATGGTCTATTGGCAGGAGGCCTTGTTTGATTCATATTTGCAGCTGGATTGGGTGTCCTTTGAGGCTGATATGGCTGCCTATTAGGTTGAGCTTGAGGCTGATACGAAGGTCTAAAACCTTGAGTTTGCTATCTCTTAAGTGTGACCAGCTCATTACCTAAATTTTGCAGTTGCTTCATGACTTCTTTAAGCTCATTTGGGGCACTTGGAGATGAAGTAGAAGCTTCATTTGAACTCTGATTCCTAGGAGTGGGAATAGGAGCTAAGACAGGTGCTTGACTAGTACTTGGGCTCTCTAAACTTGGATATAATGGCATTGGAGGCCTAGGAGCTAGCTTGCCAGCTTGAATTAGACAATTTTCAGCTCTAATAGCAATACTATAAGTAGCAGGGATAGTTATACCTCCCAGAGATTGAATCAACATAGAAATATTAGAATTTAAAGCTTTAAGGTAATATAGAAAAGCACCTTCTGCTGTTGGCCTGACTGCTACTAGAATCCTATCCCAAGACCTTTGAAATCTGAAGTTGAAGTCAGTTAGCTGCTCATTGGAAGCTCTCTTGATAGTTGTCAGCTGTTCCAAAAGAGACAAGTTGTCTCCCTTCTCTCCAAATTGATTGTGAAGTGCAATACACAGATGATTCCAGTTTGTGATAGAGCCAGCTTCAAGGCTCCTAAACCATTGCAATGCTTTTCCCTTGAATGAGGATGCCAGCAATTTGACAGCTACTTGCATTTCATTAATCTCATGGATTGCACAAATGTTAGCAATGTCTTTGACATGATCACCAGGAGTGGTCTGATTTTCTCCAGTAAAGTATGGAATGTTCTTCAGTGCTGCAACTGGGATTGGATTTTGTGCATTGAGAGCAAGTGGGCTGCTTCCTGTGAAGTTGACATAGGGGTTCACTGGTTACGCCATTCTGATTGGTCTTAAAACCCTTGTATATTGAAAGAAAGGCCACTCAGGTGGAGTTGAGAGAGTTCTGTTTGGTGGAGATGGGGACCTTTGAATCCTTCTTCCTCTTTGCCTTCTTCTTAGAGATAATTGCAAGTATTCAAACAGTACTTCCTTCTCTCCAACTCTTGACCTTGTGATTCTTGTCATAAGCTTTCAGGCCTGACTGCTGAAACCAGTTGATTCTTCCCCTCTGAGTCGCCAGATATGCAAATAATAGCTCTTTTCAAGCAAGAAAATTACAGCAGATGCACATCAACTTTGTTGCAATAAAAAAAAAATGAGACCTCCTGTCCCACCGGGCGTGCCAAAACTGTTAGTGCAAAATTACAGCACCCCTGGACGCTGATAAGATTTCTAGGTTGATCTCTCTTGCATCCAGTGTAATTGCACAACATGGAAACCTCTCTCCAAATGTGGGACTTGGAAACTGAGAGAGGAATCTCCAGATTAGAGGGTGGTTCCTCAAAATCCTCTAATTTAGATCTATATTTTGCAAAACTACAGAGGTTTAGATCCTAATCCTATTCTAACTTGCAAGGAGACAGGGGTAGAAGTGCAAAAAATTGAAACTAACTGAAGATGGTGATGTACCAAAAGGAGTGTTGAAACATATTAGTCATGCAAATAGACACAGACCAAGGTTCACAACATAAAAACATACACACACTGATAATGTATAATTTAGCATCTGAAATCAAGCAAATAATACAAACAGAGGATTGAAATCCATTCACAGAGCTTGCATTATCAATTTAATATCAAAATACGCATTACACCCTCAGAGAGGTAAAGAAAACTATTACAATCCTTGGAGAGGTCTGATACTTCATCAATCCCTAGAAGAAGGTGAAAGAAGAAGTCTGCTATGCCCAAAAAAATGTTCCTCTCTTTGAAATGAGCCCAAAACTGGCTTTTAAAATGCAAGGGTCGAACCCAGGGAACAGGAGACGTACAAAGGCATGGGAGCCCATTCTTTCTTGACTGCAGGTGTATTAAAACAACATGGAGGACCTTACAAACCCATACCCTGTCATTTTGACCGGATTACAGGAGAATGCGACCCATTCTGCATTAACTCTGGTCGCTGGAATGTCATTTCCGGCCATGAATACGTGTCAGAGCAGTTTCTTGATTTTTCTCCCTCCAAGCTGCTCCAAAACGCAATATTGACCCCAGAATCGTGTAGAGAATTTCACCAAATTTCTGTTGATATAAAGAACGTGCAAATCTGAGCTCTGGACCAAAAGTTATGGTGATCTGAAGATCTAGGGCACAAAACAGGCGAAAGCATGTTTTGAAATCCTTTCCTGCGCTCTGCCACCTAGACGACACGTGGGACGTGCTGATTGGATGAGAAATTCTCTCTCCTCTGTCTTTCGTGGGATTTCATTTTGAAATTTACTTGTGGAGCCCTTAACTGGACACGTGGCGCTATTTCATTGGTTCGGGCTGACCTTTTAAAACTTGCCCTTTGACCTTTTTGACCCTTTTTCCCTGAGACACGTGGCGGCTTCTGATTGGTTCTCGGCCCTGCCGCCTTTTTTGCGCCCTTCGTGTCCTTTTGTCCCAGACGTCCCAATTGCTTAGTGCTCCTTGTGCTGATTTCGGCCAAACCGGCCGGTTCGCGTCCATTTGTCCTGGATGTCCCAATTTCCTTCGGACTGTTTTGACCTCTTTCGCCCGGTTCGGCCGGTTCGCGCCTTTTCGGCCCGCTTGTTCCGAACTGTCCCTCTCAGCAGTTAGTCAATTTTCTCTTGGTCGAACCGGCATTTCGCACCCGTCGCGTACTTTTGTCCCATTTGTCCCATTTTCTTTTTGGACCGCCTGTGCTCATTTCGGCCGAACCGGCCGGTTCAGGCCTTTTTTGTTCCAAACGTCCCGAGCAACACTTAGCCAATTTTTCTTCCTCTTTCCGCCTTATCGGCTTTTCGCGCCCGCCGCGTACTTCTGGCCCAATTTTCACAAATGCAATTTGGGCCGCCTAGAGGATTTTCAGCTGATCCGCTTCCATTTGTCCCACTTGTCGCAAATGCTACCTTGAGCAGGACTTAGCCAATTTTCATACTCTTTCCTGGATCAACCTATTTGCCTTTTTGCAACCTTTTTGCATTTTCTCAGAGCTTGCTCCCTGTTTCTTCAGCCAAGGGAGTTAGAAAAATACCTGAAGGGACCCTAGAAACCTAATTTTTCTCTGAATCAATCAATTTGGTTGGGATTTGAATCTTCTGATGCATGTTATCAAAATTTACCCTAGGGGGTGAATTTTGGATAACACATTCTTCAGTCCATCTATGGAGACCCTTCACATACTACCACCATTTTTGTTGCTGTTGATTCAGTTGTCTCCTCCATTTCTTCGTGTGATGACAGTTCCACTAACACAGACTCGCTTGGTTTTACTTCTGATGATGAGGATTGTGCACCCAGTTATGATGTCGAGAGAATTACAGAGGACTTCTCTCCTCTTTCTCTCACTATTCCAGACAGTATTATCACATCCCACATCTCATCAGATATCAAGCAGTCTCCTTCTGAGTCTCATACAGTCATCACACCCGCCTCCTTTCCACTTCTAGTGTGTGAGGCCCATTTCACTCGTCCACCTTCATTGGATGACTCATACCTATTTGACAGCGCTCTTCTATTTATTGAGTCCCCTCATTGGGATGAGTATCTGCCTGACCTTAGTCATCTTTATATAGAGTCTACTCGTGATGCACTATAGGGTTCTCATCCATCTATAGGTGTTTCAGAGGAGTCCATCATCTCTGTTGTTAGGAGTGCCACTTCTAGGACTGTTACCACTTCAACTTTTCCAAAGACCTTCATTGATCCACCCTCAGATGTGGATCCCTCTTCTGTTCTGGAGGATGTTTTGTTCCCTTCACATCACTTGGACATCCTTTCTCTAGGTGTTCCTCTTCACTCTGACCATTCTGCGCACATGGCATTACCTTCAGTTCCTTCACACTCACTTGCTAGACCTATGTCACACTTACGTGCATTAGACTCAGAGTTCTTCGTGTTGTTGCCTTCAGTTTACTTTCTAGAATTGGCGGACTGCCAGTATGTCATTTCTATCCTTCCTAAGGGTAGGCACATAGTTCGATGCAGGTGGCTCTTCTTCAGTCCAGAGGTAAAGGATCTCATCATCAAAATTATTTTGGGAGACCTCGTAGAGCTGTAGAGTTCCGATCCATCCATGGCATCTTCTACATTCCTCTCATCTCCCTCTTCTTCTCTCTTCTTCTTCTTTCTGATAGATTGCCTCTTTGTACATGGATACCTTTTCAGGCTTATCTAGAGCTGGGACCCATACTTGGCATCTTTCTTAGATTAGAGAGTGTGTTGTTCTCTTGTGGTGGATGTTTTTCCCACTGGGTTTTCCTTCACTACTTGGGACATATTTCTTGTACATGGGTACCTCATCAGGCTTTGTGCCCGAACCAATTTCTCGTTTCTGACTTGTTGCCTCATCCTAAGTTATGATGAAGGGGCGTGTTGGTGTATGTTATTTTCCACATCATTAGGTGAGTCATCTTACTTAGGTGAGATCGTAGGTCCATGTGTCATTTAGGGGTCATTATGAGATTCCCTTACATGTTAGTGCGTCAGCACGTTAGTGTGTCAGTGCGTCAGCACGTCTGTGCATCATATGCATCATTGGGAGTTACACTTCTATTCTAGGAATGTGACTCCCCCTCTCTACTCAAGTTGTCATGATTGCAGCACTGGGGGTTACTCAGCACCTCCTATATGTATAGGTTTTTTTTTTCTATGAGATAAAGGAGAGTTTTCTGGCTTAACCAGGTTCTGCCCATTTGTCGAATCTTTGCATGCACATTTGGATGATGCTCACTCCTCTTGAGATCTCTTCATGCTACCATTCGCATGTCCGTTGATGTGCATGTCATCCCTTGTGATCCTCACTTGCGGGTTTTAAACAGTCTTTTAGTTTGTATCCAAAGAAAGTTAAAATTCCATAAGTAAGCCCCTCACAAGACTAGAAATGGCATTCTTGCATTCAAGACCTGGACACCTAAGGAGCAGGGCAGCCTGAGTAATATAATAAATGAAATGTTTCCTTGATTATGATGAAGAGACAAATATAAATGCAACTTTTTCAAAAATTTCTAGTTTGGATTTCTAAAATCTACATTTCAAGAACTTCATTTTCTAAATTAGTGAAGAAAGATATTTACTTTTTGAATTAATGATATTGAAGAATGGAGGATTGTTGAGCTAAGATGGTACACCTGAAAGAAATGAAAAGGGAGCATTGCGAAGAAGATGGAAAAGAGAAAGTTGTAAAAGAGGATGTGGATGATAAAATGAATTTTCCCCAAGGGAAACGAAAGGTGGCTTATAATCACTAAAGGATAAGAATGCAATGAAAATAATCATACCAAAAAGAGGAGAAATTACATGAAGAATGTTGTGCACCAAGAGAATGAAGATGGAGAAGAATACATGAAATTGAAGAGATAAGGGGTTTACGACAAAGAATATCGAGACCTATTAGCGTAGAGGTTGAGTATGGGGAAGGGATACCATAAGGGTACAATGTGAAACAATACGAATATTGTGTGGAATAAATGCACAATGGTTAACATCATAGAATAAATAAGGGTAAATATATAAGGGGAGTGTTAGTGCAACATCACAGCACCCCTGAATGTCTGTAACTTGGTGGGTTGAGACTTTTAGTGTGATTGCATAACATGGACCATCTCTCAAAGTGTGGGACTTTTAAATTAAGAGAGCTCTCCTGATGAAGGCCAGTTCCTATTCCTCTATTCAGGTGCACACATAAAAAATTTAGCAGATCTATTCTGAAACCTATTCTAACTTGCCAAGAAGACAGTGTTAAGAAGATGCAAGAAATTAGACCTAAACTAACGGAGGTGATGCACCAAAGGAATGTTGAACACCAACTTTGCTATCAAACATATACCATTAAAATGTAATACAACCACTACGCATAGATAACCAATATTGTAGTGAAAGATCAAGTAAAGGAAATGAACACAAGAGATGGTTGAAATCATCCAAAGACATGTATTATTGTTTCCCAAACTAATACAGAACATTACAATGGCCAATAGGTGAAAAAATTGCATTACAGTCTTAATGAAAGGTTCAGACTCCATGAATTTGTCTGCAGACCAGAGAAGAAGGGAGGGCTTAAAACCAAAATGTCCAACCCTTTACAATGAGCCAAGCTCTTACTTTTATAGTTACAGCGAAGAGAGGAGAAGAAAAGAGGTGGGAAACCTAGTTTGGAGCTCAGCTACCAGCTATATATATCCCTATAAATCCACCTACAATCTATCAAGTCCGCCACTCTATGTCTGATTGGTGTGTTGAAGAAGGAAGAACGGTGGATCAAATAAAATTTGATCTGGTTGTTGAAGCAATCAAATCTTATATTAATGGCATGAAGACATTTTTCTATTTTTTACCCACCTAACCTCCTCAAAAATAGGGTTTTAGGCCTCCATGGCATGGAGGAGGTTGAGATCTTTCCAACGTTGCCAAATTTTGTTGAATTTCAAGAATTGGATCAAAAGTTATGTTTATTTGAATATTTAAATCGCATCCGTACAAAAATGGAAGAAAAATAGTTTTGCAAAATGGGTCCATGGGCATGAAACTCACTTTGCAACTTTTTTCACAAAATTAAAAAAATGTAAACAACTCCCCTTAGCCCTGCAAGCCCACAATTCACTTCTGCAAAAAAACCATCTTCGGGCCCGTTGGTCTGCATTTTGTATTTGGGAAGAAAAGCCTCCCCTAGGCCCACCAGCCCACATTTGGAAAATAATCCCTCCAAGGCCCACCTTCCTGCATGTAATTTAGTCCTGACATGTGGCTTCTCTGGGAGTTAGTGGAGGTGCATCTTATTTTTAAACTTTACACCTTTTTGAAAATAAAAGCAAAAGGTTCAAACTACCTCCAGAGACCCCCCTTCCCACTTTGACTTGAAACATGGCCACGTGTAGAGCTTCCACGCATTTGGGGAGCACTTTTGGATTTTTCTTTTGAAGTTGCACCGAAGAGACATGTGCCTCCTTCCGTTGCATTTCTTTGTTTCTCTATGTTTTGGCTAAGTCCTTTTTTTTGGGGGGGCATATGTCTGACTTGGGACATGTGGAGGGATGGTGCACATTCGGGACCTACTTCCATATTTTACCTTTTGAATTTATGCAGAGATGACACATAGCACCTTCCATGAGTTTGTGATACTTAGCCAATTCAGGTGGATGCCTTTCTCAGACCCTAGACACGTGGAATCGTCATGCTCATTTGAGTCTCTGCTTTGAGTCACACCGCTGAATTTGTGCTAATGAGACATGTGGAGACTTCCACTGGTTCTTTACACTTAGTCGATTAAACGGCTGGCTCTGTCCCCTTTTTCAGACTTGGGACATGTGGAGGCTTGGCCCTTGTTTGAGTCTCCACCCTGGCTTCGATCCTTGAAGGTGCACCATTGAGACACTTGGCACCTTCCTCCGACACTCTTATACTTAACCAATTTGGGCCCACTGCCATTTGAATTCTATTGGACCCTAACCAAGTGGAGGGCTGACGCTAGTTTGAGTCTCTACCTTGGGATCTCACTTTTGAAATTACACCACGATGACATGTGGTTCTTTCTACTCATTTGGTCTTTTCAATGACTGACTCTGTCCCTTTTTGGGCCTGCGACACATGGAACCTTCGTGCATGTTTGGGGTATCCATTTTGAAGTGCCCTTCTTGAATTGTGCCAAGCTGACGTGTGGCACCTTCTGCGAGTCTGCTGTTTGGCCCCAAGTTGACTTGTATGTAGATAAGTCCAAAAAATTTGAGCCTTTCCCCATTTTTCTCCGTTTAGCCTCTGGTTTCTTCGTTGTTTTTTCCCCCTTCATCAACCCTGCTCCTCTATTTTCAAGTCCTCCTGCAACCTGACTGTTGGATTTAAAACATGGACTTTTATGATGGAACCGACCCTTTGATTTCCTTCTATGTAGGGTCTTGTTTGGTTATTTTTTCTGGGGGGAAAAATTGAGGTAACAGGGAGAAATAGAGAAGTAATGAAATAAGTACACGATGAGACAAACACACAAGAAGAGAATGTGTAGTAGAAGATAACGTAGATAATATAGGTTATAGAAGAAGTGTGATAAGATAATAGAAAAAGGAGAGGTGATTATGAAAGAAAATCCATTGAAGACTATAAGGGCATGATGAAAGAACGTATAATGGAAGGAAAGTTAACAAAGGATGAATGGAGAGATGATAGAAGCATGGAAACGATATTTAGAAAATATAAAGAAAATTCATAAATTTTTTGCAAGAGGTGGATGGCTAAGGGCAAGTATAAACTCACAAAGGATGCTCGAGAAAGAGATACACTGGGAAGAGGTGGATGGTTTATGGTTAGTTGACACTATCTAAAGTGTAAAAGATAGTGTGAAAGGGTTACAAAGGGTAATGGAGGATTGGAAGAGGTGCAAGAAGAAACACATATGCACTAAAAAGGCATGATATATATATAGATGTTGGGACTATCTGTTATAATAGTCTGAAGGGTGCTCCTACCACTCGCTAAGTAAACTTGAGGTGCAACTGAAATTTTAATTACCTCTGGTGTTTGAAGTAGGTGCATCTTAGGTTCAAGAAAATAGTGCACCAATTTTTAATGAGTATGGGGATGCATGAGGATGAAAAGTGTAAGGAATAAAGAGAGAATGTGTAATAGAGGAAAGAAGTGAATACAAAAGAAGAAGAGTATTTGTGAAATAGATGGAGGAGAGAAAAGTTTACAATAGATTTTGTGCACATTAAAACATGAAAGCTTTGTGGGACAATGTGTAGAATGAGGATGTGGTAGGTTTCCTATGCACCAATATCTCAGTCAACAATTGTTTCTCAAAGAAATTTTTTGTACATTGTGCTTACAAGTTTTTCAGGTGTTGTGCTCTTTGTGATTCTGACTAACATGTGGTGGTATGTTTTTGGTGGTATGGTATATATATATATATATATATATATATATAGTTAAAATATAAAACATAGTTATCTTATGTAAACTAATATTATTAAAAAAATGGGAATTCATAGGCATGAGAAAGAGGTAATATGTGGTGTATAAGCCATGCAAACATGAAAAATTAGGAGCAAAGAAGACAAGGATTGTTTGAAGTAGTTTTATATAAAATAGACTAAAAAAATTCATAACACCAAACATGTTTTTCTCTCGTCATCTCGATGAAAATTTTATGATCAAATATAATTTTGGTTATTTCTTAGGGTGTTTCATATTTATTATAGAAATAGGGAATGTTGTGAGGAACTAAGAATTTGTTTGCTCTCATCAACTAAGCTCATATTCAACATTGGGTAAAACTTGTTAGGGCTTGGAGACCTCCGATAGCATGTGTGCTTCTTCAAGATTACACAAACTGTTGAAATAGGAAAATTAAATTTGAATTTTTTGAATTTGTGCATAGACATGCTAGTTAAAAATTTATTTCCAAGAAATGACTGAGTTCATTTGTTTACATTTTTTGTAAGTCATTCGCATGTGTTCAGTATGCATACATATTTTGTATGTGTGAGAAATATATGCTTTCTATTATTGTTTGATGGATGTCCATACCCTGTTCTAAAGATGTCAATTTTAGGAGGCACCATGGAAAAGGCATTTCTTTGAACAATGTCAAGACATGAAGAAAACTATTTTCCTGCAACCAATCCACATGCCTTCTGCTTTTGCATAGATTATGTATAGTTAAAATTATAAAACTTAGTAATCTTATATAAACAAATATTATAAAAGGAACTACGAATTTATAAGCATGAGAAGGAGCTAAGTCATCAACAAATTTTTATTTGACAGTCACTGATAATTTGAATTTCTAGAACTTATTTTTTCTAATGTATAAGGCATGCAGAAATGTAAAGTTCAACAGAGAAGACAAGGATTGGTTAGAACAATTTTTTTATTGAATACACTAAAAACATGAATAACATCAAACATGTTGTGCTCACATTAGCTCCAGGAAAATGTAAAGGTCAAATATAAATTTTCTTATTTCTGATGATTTTGTAAATTTATTTGAAAAATGGGGAATGCCCTACAAAACTAAGTATTTGTTTGTTCTTAGAAACTCTAGTCAGATTTGACTTTGTAAAAAACTTTGCAAGGGGTTGGAGACCTCAAATAGCATGTGCACTACTTCAAATTTTCACATACTATTGACATAGATAGTTTAAATTTGAATGTTTTGACTTTCTTGATTAAGACGTCAGTTAGAAATTTATTGGCAAGTAATGACAAAGTGAATTTGTTTACATTTTCTACAAATAGTTCACATGACCTCGGTACGCATACATTTTTTGTACGTATGAGAAATATCCACTTTTTAAAAGGTATTTATTTGAACAGTGTGAAGAATTGACAAAAAAGTAGGATATGTTGTAGGTAAGTGCAGTGAATAAGTTGTGCATGCTCAAGAGTGGGGAATGCGCACCCAAGACGAGGACTAAGGTGAATGACAGGATAAGAGTGCACAAAAAGTACTTGAAGACTTCCTCTTGTTTACCCTCCATAATATACTGCCCTTAAGACAATTGCATTGAGGCACAAACATGATTTTGATTTGACACAGTTCTACGTATTCAATACAAACGACTAGCTAAAACCTCTTTGCAAGTGAAACAATTTGGAAAACACTGCATATAAACGAAATAGTCTGCAAAGCCTAAATAAAAAGCACTATAAAAAATCAGATGGAGAAGTAGAAGAACAAATTGATGGAAGGAAGAAAAAAATCATGCAAGGATATACACACAAAATAACTATATGTACGTAACCTACATGTGTGGCAGTCTATGACCGACTAAAAACATGCAAGCAGGAAGGAGGTTGGTGGCGATGAAACTATGAAAAACACCTCAAGCAGCTAGGCATCATCATGAATGTTGATTGTAGGGTAAAAACAAACCTTCAAAGTAATTAAAAAACTACAATGTTCATGTGATTTCATTAGGAGAAACATTTACTAACGTGAAGGTTTATTCCATAATGTTAATGTTCTTTCCTATTCACAAAATGTGGTCATAAGGACTATAATGATTAAATAGGATATTCATTTCTATATATTATGCTCGTACTTGTAGTTACATTTTCTATTACATCATATATAAATTTATCTATTTTATATTACTTTTATGGATGTGCATACCTATATAAGATATGAGATTCTTAGTTGTTGAAAAAATCTATTATTTCCTACACTTTGCCAATTGTTTGAGAAATTTGGTCGTATGGATTATGATGATGGGATTATAATATTTAAGTGTGTTAACGAAGAGGAAAGGAACATGGCATTAAATTAATATAATTTCAAGAATTAATTTTTTCTCTAATATTTATTTATTTCAGTAAAAAGGTATTACCGCCATAATTGCCAAAATTTACTATGTTTTTTTAAGCAATTATATATATATATATATATATATATATATATATATATATATATATATATATATATATCACATCATAAATTTAAGATCTTGGCCGATTTACCACACATAATTAAATTACACGTGAAATTTTTTTAATGGCGAATCTTCATTAATTCACGAATATTACGGATTTCAAAATTTGGTTTTGGTGAATTTTCTAGGTACAAGTTAATTTTAGGGGTCAGTACACCCAACATTTACACCAATAGACAAATTTTTTAATTCAAATCACCACTAGAGTCGAAATTGAAATTTGTAAACTTCGCCTTCATATATATATTTAAAATTTTCTTTAGAATTATTTTACCCATGCTCATGCTCCTATGTGTAGTGACGATTGAGAATGAATTCATATCACAACCCTACAACATTAAAGGTATTTTAATAGTTAATTTTATTGAAGCTTCATATACTTCCCTACCAGCTGATAGCATAGATTTATGCTACTCGATGATAACATTTGTTTTGCCACCGATCAGCAGCATAAAACATGTTATTGGCCGGTAGCAAGAAAAACTACTACCGACTAGTAACATAAAATATGATACAATTTGGTGCCATCAAAAAATGCAACCGAAAAGTAGCATAAAATAATGCTACCACCGGTACCATAAATTTTTTTTTTCGATCCATAGCATGAAGAAAAGAAGCCGAAACGTAGCAAGAGAAACTTCTACCAATATGTAGCATAAAAAAATGCTACCGGTAGGTAACATTAAATTATCAAGTCCAAGTTCCTTCTCATTGAATTAATGTGTTTTTTCCCAATCTGATAATAAAATTTTATTGAGGAAATTTTATTTGATACGTTGGAAGCCACTACGCCATTGATATGTGTTGTTCCCCCAGATGGTGGTAGCGGTACTTGTGATTACATAGCCAAATTGTTTGATTAGGCTTATGTTGAATGAATGAAACTTTTACAATTTGTTTGTAAAGATTCATTAATTAGCGCACAAAGTTAGAAAGAGCACCGGTAGCTAATCAGAGTTTTATATAGCCATATCTGCTTCTATTTTCCCTAAAATGAGCGTGGAAGACATGCAGGTGTGGATACACGTACCAAACATCGAATCTTCTCACAAAGTCGATGTTTTCGTCATAATTGTTGGCTTAGGAAAAAACATGCCCATTTTTATCCACTGTAATTGAACTTAATGCTTATGAATAACACTTTAAAGATGTATTTTCACATTTGTTAATTGTCATATTCTAACAATCAAGTCGGTGCAGGTGCGGGTCACACAGTTTTCAAAAAGAAAAAATCAATGAAAATCACTCAATGCAACCAAGTGTGAGGTGTCCATCATTTTTTAATGTATTGTCTCTTATTTTTTAAAATTTATCTTATATTCTTCAATTTTTTTACAAAGTGAGCTCGAAAAAAAAAACCTATAGTTTAATTTGGCTTCACTTTTAAATAATAGGGAACAATGACAATATAGTTCAACCATATTTATCACTTTTGATTCGTTGATATGTGAATCTCTTAATTCTTTAGTAAGGGAATTTCGATGTTTAAATATCGCTTCTGTTGGTGGAGACAACCATAGGATGGAAATAGCACGAATATATGTAAGAACAATACATACCATATTATTTAACTACGAATTATATATGAAAATAGTTACAGTTGTAACCACTTTTTAGTGTCATAGTTATATACATGTAATGTTTAATCAATCTATTATTCCTTCTAATATATATATGAGTTTTTGGCACATCACAAGTAATTTTTTTCGCAGTTAAAGTGCATTTATAGTCTAGAAAATTATTTTTATAATAAAATTTAATAATCAATTAAGTATTAACGATATATTATAAAAATGTATAGTAATGAGGGATTTTAGATTTGAGATGGGAACGTTGGGTAAACAAGTATATTCATCCCCATAACCAATGAAACATTATCTTAGTACAAGTTCCACATCCATTGAGGTATCTTTTTGGCATCACGAATATAGACATAAGGATTGTGATATATTAGTGTTTATATGTTATCACAAACCAAACCAACCAAGAAATGTTTTATACACTTCATCTGTGTCACATTCTTATTTAAATGTTGAAGGAACAACATTTAATATGTTTCTTACGTGCATCTTGGAATTGCTTCTACGACTCTAAAATACTCATTCATCTAAATATACAATGTACACAACAACAATGTCAACTCTAATTTACATGCCCATAAATTAATTTCCATAGACCTTATGATTAACAAAATCTCAAATGACAAAAGTGAAATCTCAATAAATTGAATTCAATTTTTAACCAATAAACCATATCTTACCAACTATAATTAATCAAATATGTTTAAACACTACAATAGTGCATCAAATTTGTTTTAAAATCAGGAAACTATTTCTCCATATTATAGAAATAAAGATTTTTTAATGAGAAAATCTTTCCAAACCTTTAAAAGGTTTATTTAATGAATTGAGACTTATTGTGGTGCCATTTGTAGCAAAGTATTGTAATGGTTTACGCATCACATAACCAATTGACCACTCTCTGAAATCCCATGCATGTTTTTCTTCAGGCATTATTCCTTCTATGAAATTATATATTTGAGTATTTTTTAGAGTGCACCTTGCATAAGCTTCATAGAGACCATTCAGGCCATATGGATAATTTACATTTAAACAATATCATCTACAAATCAAAGTATAGTTCATTTCCTCGTAACATGTCCACTACAAAGCATTAGAGTAAGTTCAAGATTGCAGGCATGCTTGGATAAGTGACAGATGATCGAGGATTAGATTCTTCAATACTAAATTTACAGATATATTTGTTGTCCATTGAAGGAATATGATCACTGAAAATTTGTGCATTTTTGCTCGAATTTCCATTATAATAATATAAAATACAGGGAAATGTGTCCATCAAATTGTATGGGATGGAGAAATATGTGAGCATATTTTATGTTACATGTCACATAATTGGAATTCCAAGTGTTAAAAGTCCACATAATGACACACTAACATCTATGAACATGTAGAAAGTAATTGCATAGGGGAAAATCATTGTATGAAATTGAAATTCATTCCACCATATAGGTAAAGTCTAATTTCTAAATTTACAGTAAACCTCTTGTTGATAGAAACAAACATCCATGAGGTAAGTATGGCTTGGACTAGAAGGAAACATGCCTAAGATACAACCATGACATATTATAAAGTTTGTTACTATGGAGCTAATGAATAAGTAATATAGTCAGGTGTATAGTTATTTGGAATGGTCAAATCACTTATCTAATAACTTTTCAAGAGGTACATGAATAACAACCACTTTAGGTATAGTCTAGTTTCGATGATTCATAACTATCTGATCCCTTCCTCATTTCCTATGAGATCACAATATGTAAGACCTATAGCCCAAATATGCATAGTAATATTCCTATAAGTATTATAATTTCAGGGAATGTTTTTGTACAAGTTCTTTATAATGAGTTGCCTATGTGGAATGGCTACGGAAAACCTAGCGATTGTTAACTAATTACTGAAGTTATTCTCTCCAACTCATTTTATAAAACAACCAAAGGAGTTGAGAAAAAAAAAATTAAGTTAATCTTTAGGAATGTAATTGGACCATAGGTAGAATGTAGGATACTACTACATGGAATCATTATTTTATATGGGTAGTCTATTTTTTTACATGTTAACAATAAATGTGCAGATACCTTGTTCAATGGGTAGAGAGTTATATCATGTTGATATAGATTTCATTTACACATTCAATCTCACTTAGATTATGTGACTCTAGTTGAATATATGGGAAAAAAACATTATCTCATGATATATCTAGTCTTTTTATTCCTCTAAAACTATATATGACTACACCAACACTGAATGTTATGACCAAGTGATGTAAATTATCATGCTTTAAATTGTTTACTGAAAATAAGAATGCATGTGAATCAGCATTAAGTTTTGTATTTTGAGAATAGTATACATGGTTCAATATATTGAGTAAACCAATGTTTTCTATGTTCAATTAAATCTGTATATATTTATTAGATTATTAAAATCAATAATTCATATGTGTTTGATTCATGTTTTTGTGTTCTAATAATATTGTGTGTATGAGTGATTGATTTGTAAAGAATTATTTTCCCATGTTATTTTCCACGTATGCAAAATATCACAACAGTATAAAAGGGGAACAATCCCTCCTCAATGATGGGTGAGATTTCCTTTATTGAAATTAAAAAAGGTATGTACAACTATACATTCAAAATTCTATTTTCCCTTATTGGATTTTTGGGAAGAAAGGAAGTGGATAATAAAATGAGAAGAAAACTAAAGTGAGAGGAAATAAATGAATAAGTAAGAAAGGGGTGTATGCAAGATTCAAAAAACCCGGATTATAAAATTAAATACGATTTAGAGACTAACCTAGTGAATGAAAATTGAATCAAAGATGAATAATCCATACAGAGGAACATATTTTATATTAAGGATAAAGGTTTTCTTACTTGGATCCTACCCATGTACAAATGGCCTGAAGCCAAGATGAAAAATAAATCCCAAGAGAAACATAACAGGAACAAGTTGTCAAGAAACTATTATATCTTGAAAGTACACCCTATAGAAAGATGGCTGTAGGTTTTTAAGCTTGTAAAATTTCATCTCTCTTTCGTAGATATAATGGAAACACCTCAGGTCTGTGGGTATACCTATTTTGAGGTGAGTCTCCGGCATTAAGGTCGGTTCCTTGTTGATGTATCAAAATGATTTTTTGGGGTTAAGGGTAAAAAAAAGTTGTAAAATACTATAACTGAGGTGATACACCAAATTTATATGAGGGCATTGACTTAGTATATGCACAATTGATATGAGAAGGATTCTTGATGCACGAACCAACAATTTTCTTTAGAATAATCAAGGGCAAACACTTGTTGTACTGAGGGAAAATATCACAACAACACTGATAAGTTAAATTATGTAGAAAATAATGAATTTACAGTAGGGTAAGATGATTGTTCATGGAATTTGCATTCACAAGAATAACAGAAACATACACAAGACTACAAATAATTGGAAAGGTTGAAAATACTTCACACTCAGAAGGTAAAATTGGCAAAAATCACTTCACTACTCCTGTATCCAAAAAAGTCCTCTTGTGCTTTGCAAAAGCACACAATATATACAAAAATAAATTTCACCCCCTTCCTAAAAATAGTCTAAGGCTTGTACTCACCCATGCATCATATTTTTATCCTTTATTTAATAATAGATAAAGGAAAAAAATAGAACATGCAATTACAAATAGGCATTAATAGCCTTTGATCACATTACAGTCAAATTGAAGTTGACTGTCCTATTTTTAAGAAAAAGAAGGTGAACAATTTGCTAATAATAAGCTTGCTTGTTGGGCAAGTCTCTTTCCTTGTGTATGTTAATTCATCTTTTGTCTATTTTTTCCTCTTGTGAAGCATGCAAAAAATCAACTCTCTGTTTGTGAGTAAAATAATTGTAAAATTTGAAAAAATACACATCAATACACCAGTTTGGTGGGGAATACCTCCATGTTCAAATTCTAATGTTGACATTCCTTGTCTAAGTGGTCACATGGGTGACATTCTGTAGATCATAGTCAACCTCCTTGAGGTGGGGACCACCTCCATTCTACTTGGTTTAGCCACCTTGGTGGAATTAGCAATATATAAGGTCAACCATTTTTGACAATGCACATGCCATACTATAAATGCTTACCACCTTTCGATTAATGCATACATGGTATATTGGTCGTCTTTTGCATATAGTTTAAAAATTCACCTTTTCGGTGATCATTGTTGCCATGATTTGGTCGGATTTTTGATCATGAGGACATAGTCTATGGTTCAGACTCTTTAGATTTGATGCAATGTTAATTTTCTTTAATCGTGGGGTTGGCCCCCTCTCCATGGTGACTCACACCTTCACATTTTACACTGGTACTTTGTCTTAAATATATTCGCCACTATGATTGGCTATGACCGTTGATTCTGGCACTTCGATTTTTGTGAACTGTTGATCTTGATCTTCGTTTAGGGTTTCATTTAGCTTTTAACTCAGTTGTTGGCAGGTGACCATGATGGTTTGCATTGAACATGGAGATCGATTCTCATCCTTTGATCTCTTTACTGGACATCTTCAGGCCGTCGATTTTTGACCGAGGTTGAGTTTGAACCTAACCCAACTCTTGAGCTCTGTGGTAAAGCTCATTTGACCTCAATGATCACTTCATTTGTTTTTGTCTATCCTGCAGGCAAAGACCTGGCAAAAGTTTGTTTTGACACCATTGGTGTAGCTTTGAGGGCGAAGCCCTGGCGAATTCTATCCAAGATTTTCATTTGATTTTGGGGCTCTAGGTGTATTTTTTTGTTCAGTACAGTCATGGCTGCCATATTTTCTTGCCTTGTGCGAGATTAGCTTTGGAATTATCTGTTATCAACGGCCACCATTTTAATTATTTCAAATTTTGGGTCTGGCCTATACCACAAGACTTGATCAAATTTTTGGTTTCTTTGCTCGATTTTAAGCTTTTCTTCAGAAGATCTACATCTACAAGAGCTCTGTGATGGTTCAATGGCCTCCATTTTCGAGGGTTGTGAGCTTTATCTCGTTCAGTAAAATGACCATCTGTTATTTTCTTACATCTGTAACACCATTATTTTGAGCAAGGTAATCACGGATTTTGTGTTTTCTATACTCTCCTGACTGTATATTGCTCATTTGATCAATATTTAGCTCACCTTTTTACTTTTGAATCATATCTCTAGATCTCGCATTTTTTCATTGTGGGTAATCATGCTTTTATTTGAAATTTAAGCTTATTGTGAGATAGACCCAGATCTATTCTGGCTATTTGCATATTTTTTCTCTGACTGGATGATCTTTGGCTCACATAAAAAGAAAGGCTGCAATTGTTGAAGTTCTGAAGCTTTGATTTTTCTAACTTTTCAAGCTTTAAGATATGGATGTTCTCATCTGTTGTTTAATGTTAACTCTGACCTGAGCATTCTACACTTTCTGGACTATATTTTCAATGTGCCTTTGATAGATTTCTTGTCCATTATGATATTTTGGGAAAATTTCCTTGAAGCTGAGAGTACAAAGTTGTATAAATTTTACAGTTGATTGCTCATCATTGCTTAAAGCTTGTTTGATAATTCAAATGTCACTGGACATAATGATTCCTGCTTTCTTGGGAAATTAATCCCCCTTTCAGCTGTTATGTTGCTTTTCAAGATAGTTGAAGGTTGCTTGATTCTTTATTAGGACCTCTACCTCTGAAATTTGTATCTTTTATATGAAATTTTGAATACAAATCTGCAAACCGTTTGTATACTTGAATGAAAGATTGATATGGAAAATGAACCTCTTCAATTCCTTGGAAACCTGAGCAGTTGTGTAATATCATCTCATATATCCTGTTTCATGCATTGTATTTCGATATACATTGAAAACTTGTTTTGAGGCCTGGTACTATAATGGAAATATTTTCCTCATTCTTTCAAATCTGCATCATCTGCTGCAAAAACTACTTGTTGATTTCTTTCATTTGATTATTTGCTAAATAGACATTCTTCTTATGAATTCTTTTTGGCCCAGATTTAACTATACAATGAGATGCTCCCTTTGATTTTATCTTGTAAAATCTTCCCTTATCCATTGGGTTGTACTTGAATCACTTGTAACTTTGGACTCATGATTATGAACTGTTTGATTCCTCTGTCATGACCATTTGATCCTGGAACCTACATTATTAGTGCTTGATTGTTCTTAACTTACTGTGATGAACATGAGGTTAATTTTCTTGATCTATTTCCTTGCATAAATAGTTGTACTTCTTTTATATGGCAGCATCTCTATGATTCATACTTGCTTTATTAAAAACTAGGATTCATATAAGGGATGTACTTGTAAGATTATTTCAAATTTCATGTTATTCAGTTGTTAATCTATAATGAATGATCCAAGTACTTTAATCTAATGACTGAAAGTGCAGTCCAATTCATTTCTGCATTATATATTGTATTTCCTTTTATTTCAGCTCTAATATGCATGCTGGAAAAGTCGTAAATGTTCATTTTACATGGCGAAGCCCTGTCAAAATTTTCCCAGGATTATTTAACTATCTGTTTAAGTTGTAATAAATCCTTTCAGTTAGCTTCAACTTGTTTAAATATGATTTCTTCTTTGGTTCCAACCTGCACCTGCACACTTAAGAAAATGGTTAGAAAATATGTAGGCTTTTTGGCCTCTCTTATGTCCATGGTTTTTTTTTCTTTTTTTTTATTTCCTACTTTATGAGTGAGTAAAGAATGTATGTAGTTGATCTTCAAGTAAACTATAGCTTCTACTATTAAGAGATTCATATGCATGAATTGGGACAGTAAAGAAATATGGATTGATCCTTGAGCTCGTAACTGACAATTCTCTCCTTTTCTTCTTTCAAGTACAGTGACTTTTACAACGAAGATGAAAAATGAATAGAAGTTGCAAATGGAGATGCTTCAAACAACGAAGAAAACCCCCAAGGCAATGATAGGTTCACTCATACTCCTTTACTTCCTTTTTCATGCATGTGTACCTCTTATTTCAGTAGCTATACTTTACTTTTCAGTTACATCCCACGGCTTGTGTGGGAACATTTGAAATTCCTTATGAATAAAACATTGAATTCTGAAAATGAGTTGTGTATTTCTTTCTGCATTTCAGTTTTCTGTATGGATTGTATGATGAACTAAACAACTCAGTAATATAATTGAATGTCTTAGTTATGAAGGAAATTAACATTAAAGAATACCTATAACATCTAGTAATGAATTCTGATATTTTTAATTTGCAAGTATGTTTGTTGTTCCAAAAGTTAGCATTTCACCTATTCTGTAATTGAATGTCTTCATCCAGACAAAATAGCTGTCTTTCGGAAACCTTGTGTTATTTTGCTGAAGATAGTCATGAAATTGTGACCTATGTGATCTGTTACGTTTTATAACAACACACATAGCTGTAAATTTCATTTAATCATTAACTAATTCAGAAGTAACAATAATATCAAAACTCCCTTAGCTTAGGTATGCTTCACCAATGCATTTCATTGTAACGAAGTAAAATCGAGTTGCCCATTTTTGCATAAGTAATGCCTCGTTTGCTGTTCCACCAGTCCCTGTCATGACAACCTTGTTCGCAATCCTGGGAGACTGGTGTGAATGTGAGCTTTCTTGACCGTTGTTGACCATGTCCAGGTCACGTGAAGATTTTTTTCACCTTCCCTCTCCTTCTTGCCTAATTCGGGGTCATTGTCGACACCCCAAACTGTGGACCACGTAGTGTCATGGACTTATACGGTTAAAAGAAAATTTGGTTCTCGGCTCTTCAAGTTCATCGGGTCATCGACATTAATAGGATTAATAATTATTATCATTATTTTAAGCCGTAAAATCATAATAATAATGTTTGTAATAATATTATAATTTATATTGTCGATCTCTGCTTATTAATTATATTACTCCTTGTTGTCGGGCGATCATTAGTAATACAGTTAATAAAATGGTGTTATTATTGTTATTATTACTATTAATAAATTTGTGTTATTATTATTAATAATATGGCGACCATTACTGTGTGTTTATTATCTTTTTTCTTCGTTTTAGGCTTGTCTATGTTTTTATCTAACTAAAACAGACAAGCAAAAATAAAATAAAATAATAGTAAAAACTAAGAAAACCCATGATTCTTTGTGGGGGTGGATTAGGGAAAAAAACCCTTCCCACATTTTGAAAAATCACAGTTAGGGTTTTATTTTTAATTCTAGCTTTTGGAAATGTGCAGTTTTGGGCGCTGGATGGCTGGTTTAGGGCCAGAGGGACCAGCACGAAGGGAGTTTGTTAAAGAGGCCTTGGAATCTTTCAAGAAAATGTGTTTTTAATGCTTGTAAAGCCAGAATCCACAACTATTTTCACATCCTCCCAGGCCACACCACACCTGCGTGGGAAGATCAAGCAAAAAGGAGGTGTATTGTTGTGTGTTTGGTCTGTCACATGCCCAGCACCCTTCAAGCCTGCGCCCAAGCCTGCGTGGGCTCCCATCAAGGCCAAAAACGTAAAGAAATTTTATTAGATGTGGCAGTCATGTGTGCCCTAGTAGAGGCATATGTAAACACGTGGAAAACTATGTTCTATTCATCTAAATGTGTGGAGGAAATGCGGTTCCATGGACTGCAATGATTTCAGGTTATGCACAAAATGGTTTTGTTGAAAATGTATTGGAACCTTTCCAAGCAAATACGGTTGGTTGGTTTGAAGCCACGCCCCAACCTTTGCTATTATCTTCCCAGCTGCTGGCAAAATGTGAGCTTTAGAACTGCGCATGTACATCCATCAAAGCATCATGGGGAGATAATATCCCTTAATGTCTTGTCAGGTACCTAGATCTGCTGGTATGCAAAATGTGAAGGCATACATAATGCATGTGAACTGTTTGAAAAAATACTTGAAAGATATGCGGTCTCCTGGACTACAATGATAGCAGGATAAACAAAAAATGGGTCCGTTAAGAAGGCATTGAACTGTTTGATAGAATGCCTCAAAGAAACATTGTCTCATGGAATGCCATGATGGCATCATATGGACAAAATGTATGTGTAGAAAAGGACTGAGATGTATTTGGCAGAATGCCTCGAAATATGTGGTCTTATGGAGCATACCCTGACCATGTAAGCTTCATTTATGTTTAGTTAGCATTTAGCCAGGTAGGTTCAGTGCATGGGGGTTGTAAATACTTCGATGGCATGAGTGCCTCTTGTAGAATCATGCCTAGAATTAATCATTATGTTTTCTGATTTTTTATGAGCACATGAGAATGTGCAAAATGTGGAGGCATGCTTAAGGCATGTGAAGTGTTTGACTAAATGCCTTCGAAAAATAAATGAATAATAAAAAATTAAAAAGAAAATTTTAAAAAATCATGGTCTAATGGTTGCAAGATTTGAGGCTACGCATAAAAGGAGGAAGATCTTATCCTATCCAAATGACAACAATAAAAAAACCATTTGATCATGCTAAACAAGTGGTGGAGCTGAGGATGCTCATGGACTGGTTGACGAAGTGCCCAAGCAAGAGACTGAACCCAATCCTGTCACTTCGACTGACTTCATTCTCTAGGCATGGTTCTTCTTCCCTTACCTCTCATAATTCTCATGTTTTAGTTCTCTTTTGCAACTAAATAGAATTTAAAATTATTAGGATTTTTAAATACAGTTAAATGCCTCTTCAACTCATTTCAAAACAATAAAGTGTCGTGTCGCAACTCTCGAAGCCATTATAACTCGTCTACTTTAAACCATGAACTATCACCCTCGCTTCGAGATTATCTAGAAAATTCTTACCCTTCTTGATCGCTCCAATATCATTTTATCGACCAAATGAATTTGACTTCCCATTGATAAAGTTGACATTCTCCTTGTTTTAAATGGTTAAATTTTACAATTTTCAGAGACTCACTGGGTACCCTTTGCAACTCTAGAAATGAGATGTGAAGTTTCATTCGTGTACCATGGTATACGAGGAGTCACCTTGACCTTTGGTTTAACCTGAAACGAACACATGACATCCTTTTGACACTCTTATAGGAGCCCTGTTACACTAGTTTACAGCAGTAGAAAGTTGTTAAATCTAAAAAGTTGGCTTTCGTTTTGAATCACCATTTGAAACCTGGATGGAGAAATTACTTCTCATCTTTGCAAACGTCTAGCATTTATACTAGAAAAATGAATGGAACATTCAATATAGGAAAGAGAACCTTTTGGGATAGTTTGGCGAAGCCATTTTATAGGATTCTGGTCATAGTTTGACGAGGTCAAACTAGCCCAATTTCGTCTTGTCACTCCAGAAAACTTGTTACCTTATAAAAATGGCTCTCTAGTTCTCAGTCCTGTTGACTCTCATGAATTCTCTTTATATAGGGGAACTAGTAGGAGATGTCTTGCTTTGTGCTCTTCTATCAAACATCGTTTTGGACATGGTTTTCTTGGCCACTTGAGCTAACTTTTGTCTTTTTACAACCGGGTGAACTATGACCAGTGGCCCCGAAAAACTAGCCGCCAAACGCAAACTGTGCACTCTTTTTCAATTCTGTCAGTTGCTATGAACTCTTGGTATATCTGGAAACATGTAGAAATTTGGTCATGGAGGTCGTTCTCATTGGAAGGTAACTTTTGGAAGCCGTTTCTTAGCCTCCGAGCATGTTTTGTAGATTTTTGTAGTTAGTAAGAAAATATAAAAATAGAAAACCTGCGGACTCTTGTAGGGTTTCCAAATCACCTTGAAAACTTTTAACACATGCAAATAACTATCTAAAACCCTTTAGTGTATATGTTGTGTGAAATAGAACTTTTGACAAAATGGTGTTTTTATCTCTCTTCCCTTCTCTTTCTCTCTCCTGGGTTACAAAATGAAGAAAAATGAAATGCAATGTACACATGTTCTAGAATCTTTATTTCAATTTCAAATTGTAATGATTGTCAGATGTAAATGGGAAACTAAAGAATGAATATTATGATTGATTAGGGTGGATGCCATGCCAGCGAATTTTAACTGATATCTTGCTCACGTGGGTTTTGTAGGATGGAAGAATGACGTCGAAAAGGCGATGTGTAATTTAATTATTACTACTATAATTTCTATAGGTCATTGTAAAATGAATAACTATCTAATGTAGTCTCTTGTTACAGAAAAACTATAATTAAAATTTGTTAATATGCATGAGATACTAGTTTTAGGGATACTAAAAAAAATGTGCATCTAATCACCAGTTCAATTTGTTTCTTGGTTGTGTATGGAAAAAATGGTTTGATTCATGCATAGTAAATTGAAATTGACGTTAATATCTTGTAGTACTTTCTCAATAATCAATAAATGATTAAATTAATTACTGGGTTATCTTCTTGCCTTAGAAAGATAATAAAGAGTTTTAATGGGAACACTCAACTCTAATAAAATACTCGTGTATAGCTTGCCTGCATGTGTGATCCTTTTTACCATACAGGAAATTTAAGACCGAAGAACGAACTTAAGCTTTGCAATCAATGGAACACTTTAGGTTAGGTAAATAAAACCCTAGTTGGAGTTTACCATCATAGTCAATATGGTTAGCGACATGGTCGTGAACCCATATTTTAGGAATGTCATGGTCCAACCTACCCAGAGTATGCGGTTTCCTTCTAGTTTTGGTAATTACGAGAAGAATGTCCTCTCTTCAGGTCTGACACTAGGTTGAGTGATGAAGACCGCCTTAGAAATCACCTTATGAGTCATTGTTCGAAGGAACGATTCAGCGGCGCTACTTTGGTTTCTATCAAAATAACATCTTGCCATTCTCTTGAATGTGGTTTAGTATAAATATGTCCACTTTCCTTAAAATCACATGTAGTAGAGGCGTAGATCATTAGGTGCATATTGGAATTAAACTAAACCCTAGTGGTTTTTGTCTGTTAACTTGTCGGTAGAAAAATGTATTTTAACTCCTTGTTTACGAAATTGAGTTGAGAGATGTTGATTCCAGAGAACCTTAGAAATTGTAATCTTGTCCCGTAAACCCTTGTTATGTCTTTTATGGCATTAAGGAATAAAGAATATTCCTTATGTGGAATCATGAAGTGTAGAGACATGGGATCTTCATGTACATAGATCACTTGTGTTCACGTGTAGTTCATTATGCTCCTAGCCTTGTACTTCTTTAAGATGTCAGACAAGTGCTTTCGTATCTCTTTTGTTTCGAAACAACGTTAATAACGAGATCTTAGTGTGATGTAAGAGTATATTATATAAATGTTGCACTCGAGATTGGACATTAGGATTATGGTCAATCTTGGAGTCCTTATAACTTAATTAAACTTTATCATGCATTGCAAAGAATATAAGTTACCTTGGTGCAACAAAACTTTGAGAAAACAAAGGATGTATATATATATATATATATATATATATATATATATATATCTTATAGGAATTCAATAAGGTTTCAAATTATAATAACAATGGTAGGGAAATAAATATAGTGTGAATGGAGAAATAATTTTTTGGTGAAAATATGCCCTGTATCCAAATCTCCATCAAATCCTTTGATTGCATCTTAGACATCAAGTCTCTTTCGATTGACTTGTAAGGGTAAAACTGTAGACATCAAATAAACGTTGGAGAGGAATATTTTTACATAATAGAAGATGATTAAGTATTTTGTATGTAATTTGATTTATGCCAAATATGTACGTCAGTTATGGAAATTTATATAAAGTATAAGAAGCCAACTTGAGAAGGTCAAATTGTATTTTCAACTGCGGAATAAGCTTAAGAAAATGTAGGTGGACAAACGAGAAAATTTATCCTTTCTCGTAATGTCCTTGGAATGTTCTTGTGGTTGTGTCTTTACTAGTAACCTTCCATTGGGAAAAGTGTAGAGTCAGCATGCCTACATCGTTTTCCTATGTCTATGTGAGTCGATGATTTTTGTGATAGTCGTATGCGAGTCGATTTCTTTACTTGAAGCCCATGTTGTGTTGTGTGTAGTGAGCAATGTAAGTCAAAATAAAAATAAAAAGTATCTTGGTATTTTATTGTTGTATTTATGTGTGTAAAGTGTGGGCACTACAGCATATGTGCAAAAATTGTCAACATTTCTCGCAATCATGTGGAGAAAGTTTCCTGCTAGCTTATAGACCATTGTCTTGCTCTTGTCCATTGGGCATGGATTCCAAACATGTAACCAAAATTTGTTTTCCCAGAAGTTCCAACCCTTCTGAAACAAACTAAAATTGGGAAAGGATCTGGAAAACCACATCATGTGCACGAATGCACTTATTGAAGGGAAAAATAATGCAATGTGCATAACTTCACTTAATGAAGGGAAATCCTACTCTAAACAAACACTGTCAGATTTTCAATAACAGTGTTTGAGAAACATACCATTCACATGAACATGGAGTTCTCCTCCACTCAGCTTTGAAAGCTGAAATCATGTAAGGGCCACTCCATATTGTATCAAACTTTGTGTGTCTTCCTGGCTTTGTACGATAAGCATCCCACTTTAACACAATATCTCCTTCATTGAATATTCTGAATTTGTCTTTATTATCAAAAGTCTTCTTCATTTTTTTCTGATTCTTTTCCATATTAAAATGGGCTTGATCTCTTAGCTCTTATAATTCCATTAACTATGCATAACGAACCTACAATTATTCATTCTCAAGTAGCTCCATTTGATATAGCAAATCCAATGCAGGTAACTCAACTAAAATAGGCATTCTTACTTCTTTTCTGTACACAAGTTTGTATGGTGAATTGCCAACTGATCTTTTAGGAGTCACTCTATCAACCCAAAGTGTTGAATTCAACATCAGATGCCATGCTCTTTAATTATCTTTGAGTGTCCTTCTAATGATCCTTAAAAGATTCTTGTTAGTACTTTCCGCTAAGCCATTACCTTATGGGTAATAATTAGATGAAGAACTCAAGTAAATTCCATGGCTGACAGCCTAATCTGTTATCTTCCCACCAAGAAATGCTAAAGCATTATCTGATATGATAGTTGTTGGAACACCAAAATTTTAAACTATTCCTTCATAAAAGGATAGTATTGAAGCTTCATTAGCATCTTTCAAGGCTATTGCTTCAGTCCATTGTGTAAAGTAATCTGTAGTAGTTAAGATTGATTTGAGTCCTTGTGATGAAGGCAAGTTTTTCATGCCAATAAATTCAAGACCCCACTGTATAAAAAGTTGATCAACTGAAATAGGTTGTAAAGGAAGCGAAGCTAAACGTTCTTTTCCAAGAAAGAAAGCACATTTTTTACACTTTCTAATCCATTCAAAATAGTCCTTGAATATGCTAGGCCAATAGCAACCAAATTTCATAATTTTTAAGGCTGTGGTACGTGTTGAAAAATGACCTCCTACAGGTCCTTCATGGAATTTTGATAGTAATTTCTAAATTTTGTCATAATCAACACATCGCAACAAGATTCCATTTATATCTCTTTTGAACAACACACTATCAATAAAGATATAGGGGACAACCTATAATTTGAAATATCTTCATTTATTTTTGTCCATACCTTCCAGATAGGTGTCATGTTGTAGATAGTTAACTAAATTAGTCATCCATCTTGATTCCTACACTTCTTGAGCTAGTTCAGGTTACTGATTTTCTTGTTGAACCATGATTTCTAATTGCTGACACTCAATTTTAACATGCTGTTTTGAATCATCTAGTTTTGTAGTTTGTTGTTTTTCCATATCAGCAATTAGATGTTCACACAAGCCTTTCCCTTGAACTGTCTTTGCAACCCAGATATCAACATCATATTTCATAACTTTCGTTATCTATCCTACTCTTTTCTCATTCAATTCTTTTTTTAGCAAGAAATATTTCACACTTGGATGAGAAACAAGAACATGTATTTTATTTTTTGAAAGCATGTACTAGAAATTATTTAGTCCTCTGACTACCGAAAGTACTTTTTTTTTCAAGGAGCATATACCTCGTTTCGTAATCATGAAATCTCTATCCAAACAAAGAAATAGGCAGCTCAATATTTTTATCATTAACCTGAGTTAATATAGCTGAGATTGTTTCAGCTCCTACAAGTGCATACATTGTAAAATCCTTATAAAAATTTGGATTTGCAAGAATAGGAGCTTGAGAGACAGTTGCATTGATTGATTCACATAATTCTCTCCCTTTTCCGGTCCAAGAGAAAGTATTCACTTTCTTTAACATAACTGTCAACGGTTTAACCAATGCTACAAAATCAGGAACAAATCTTCTAACAAAGTTCATTTTTTAAAGAAAAATTTGTAATGTCTTCTTATGATGAGGCAACAATAACTGTGATATGGCTTCGATTCTAAAAGAATCAATTGCTAAACCTTGCTTATAAACAATATGGCCAAGTAATTTACCTTGATGTACTAAAAAGATGGACTTCTTATGATTCAAAGATATTCCAAAATTCCTACAAAACTGAAGAGTCTGGCTTAGATGCATCAAATGTTCATCATTTTTTTGAAAATACAGTAACATCATGTAAATAAATAAGGATGCATTTATTTATCAAGTTGCGAAAATCCATGTCCATTGCACATTGAATCATTGCACTGACATTTGAAAGACCAAAAGGCATTCTTTTGTAAGCGTAAGTACCTCACTTAGTGGTGAAAGTTGTTTTGTACCTATCTTCTTCTCAGAAAAATCTGATTGTATCTAACCATCTAAAAGAGATATCCAAACACTGTTCTCATTTGGTAGTCCAATATGATTTCTCCATTCTTCTTCCTTACAAGAACAAGATTTTCTACCCAACTTGAATGCTTAACTGGAAAGATAAAACCTAATTCAATTAACTTGGATAACTCTTTCCTCAGTAGAGGCTCTATTTTGGGGTTTACAAGCCTCTGTTTTTTCCTAACTGGTTTAGAATTTGGCTAAAATTTCATAGTATGTTATGCTAAACTAGGATAAAACCCTTTTAGGTCTTGGTATTTCCAAGTGTAAACATCTGTAAACTCCTTACAAAGATTAATAAATGACTTTTTTTCAGCTAAGGAACATAACTTTCCAAGAAACAAATTTTTCCCTTCATCAATTGAAATTTCTTCATAGTTATCAGCATGTGTTGACATCTTGGTTTTTTCTTATCTTAGCTGATCATCAGTGTTGAAGATGTCTTCCAATGTGACTAGACCACGAGGTAACTTATTTTTCTTTAATTGAACAATTTGGTTACCGTATAAATGTTGTAATTTATCTTGATTTACTGCTAAAAATTTAGCTTCTTAATACAAAAACCTACAGATTTGATCATCATTTTCAAAAACCTGCCAATTCAATTCATTATTAGGTATAAAAGGCCTGACAATTAACTTAATATGAGGCTTAATTTTGTTGTTCCTCTATCTGTTCCAGCACTTTAAAACTAGCGCCAACTGTTGCAAGTCTGTCTGCATGTTTGTTTTCAATTCTAGGAATGGACTGAATATTAATAGCATCAAAATCTTCCATTAAGTCTGAAACTCTATGTTTGTAAGACTTCATTAATGGATTCTTACAAACATTAAAATTCTTTACTTGATTGATAACCAACTCAGAATCACCAAAAAAATTGTAATGTGTTGATACCTTTCTTTCTGGCCCAAAGCAAGCCATGAATTAATGCTTCGTACTCAGCTACATTACAAGTGCATGAAAATTGGAGACTCAAAGCTGAGAAATACCTTTCATTTGTTGGGGAAGTGAGGATCAAACCTTCTCCCTATCCTTTTTGGTTCTTAGCTCCATCAAAATGATGCTTCCAAATCCATTCTGCTGAATTTTTTGTTTTAGACAGCAAGGGAAGTGGTGTATTTTCTTCATGCATACAATACACACCAAACATATGTTCTTCAACTTCCTTAAAAGGATCGTGGGCATGTTATTCAATTGTCTTTTCATCCATAAACATGTTAGAAACACCATCTAATGTTGAAACCTAAGCTACATCATCAAAATTAGACTGATCTAAGGCTGAATAATTAGCCACTGCATTAGAAGAGTGAGGCTCGATGTGGAATCTAGCCAATGGCTCTAAATTGATAGTAACTTTGGTGTCATAATGAGTAGTGAAAAATAAGAACCAATCTAAAGAGAGATAACCTTTTATCTTTGCTATGAAATCTCTAGATAAGCATAAAGAAAAATTATGGAGGTAAATCTACAATAATAACATCTTGCAAAATAGAAATATTTCGGAAAGCATGCAATGTTACCTCTAAATTTCTGATTTCCAATGTAACTACAAATCATTATCCATCTTAGAACAGTCAAATTTTCTGGATTAAAATCCTTCCACCATTATACCAACTGTATTAGTTGTAGTTCCATCAATTATCCACCAAAATAAGCATAAGTGGTGTGATCACTCTTTTCTGTAGGATCTTCATACTGCAGACCCAATTTTTTTCAGTAACAATTGCTTTTATGCATAATTGTGTTACTTGTCTGAGGAAAACTCAAAGACCAATGAATCCACCATGCAATTATGAACAATATAGCATGTTCCCCAATAATAACCTTCTAGTGATAAATAAAATGGTGGTGGCTTCTTGATGTCATGAGCTGTTCAAAAAGACACTTTCTGAACAGATCCACTTAACTTCTTTAATGCGAACAATATGTTCCCCAATTGTTCAAATATTCCAAAGACCATTTCTGACCTTCTGAACTTCCTTTTCTGTTGTTTTTAGAAGAAGAAATCTGCAGCTTAGCTAGTTCATGAAAAATTAAATCCTGTTGTCTTAGAATACTTATAGCATCCCACATTGAGATGTTCACATTATGATTTTTCATTACATCAACAATGTTAAAAGAAGTAAAAGTTTTAGAGACAGATTCAATTGTTTTAGCATAGGACTTAGAAAAAATTGATTGCTCCCGCTGCTTTTGATATCTGAGGTATAAAATATCTTCTTGGGTCAGGCTGTAGCTGTTTTTACTGTCCTTTATCAGCTGAAATAGTTACTGTTTTTTTAGGAACACCAGGACTGTTAGCTTGTTTTGGGATTGTAGATTTTGTTGTTTTTGACTTTTAGCAGATTTTCCTTGAGCCCTAGTGGTAACTACAATGAAATCCTCCACATTGAAACTGACTAAATTTTGTTCAGGTACTTTCTGAACATGAGTTTCTTGCTTCCCACTCTCCATTTAAGGTATTTACAATGCTTCAGATTAAGGTTATGCAACAAGATTCAGATTCAGAAAAGCATTTGGGTAATTTGCAGCTGAATGAGGTTGATTACAAGGTTGGCACAACTCTTCTGTAGTCATGTTAACTGGAACTAGAGCATTAGATTAACTAGGAGCTTTTTGGTCAAATTGCCTTTGTTGGTAAGGCTGCCTATAATTTTGATTCTATTTGTAAGGCTACCTATTTGGCTAATTTAGCTTATTTTGCTGATAAGGTCTACAAGGTAATGCAAACCTATTCTCAATCAAAGTCAGATTATTCCCCATAATATGCAAAGCTTTGAATAAGTCATCTAATGGGGCTGCAACAACACGTTCTACTATTGTAATAGGTTGTGGGATAGGGGATAAATTTACCAAAAATGGCACTGAAGGTCTCGGTGCTAATTTTCTTAGCTTGAATAAGACTATTTTCAGCTCTGATGGCGATATCATAGGCTACTGGGAGCATCTCACCTCTCATAGATTGAATCATAGTTGAAATATCACTATTTAGTGCTCTAAGATAATAAAGAAAAGCGTGATCAGCTTGAGGCTTAACACTTGTTGGAATTCTTTCCCAAGTTCTAGTAAAATGGATGTTGAAACTTGACATAAATTCATTGCGAGCTCTTTTAATGGTAGACAGTTGTTCTATAAGAGATAAATGATCTGAATTGTCATCAAATTGTTTCAGCAATTTATCACCTAAGTCATCTCAAGTTCTTATGCATCCAATCTCTAGATTTCTATATCATTGCAAGGCTTGTTCTTTAAGAGATGCAGCTAAAAGTCTTTATGCTACATCCTCATGAGTAATATTATGAACTGCACATAAGGCTGCGACACCTTTAATGTGCTTTGTAGGTGTCACCTGATTTTCACCAGTGAATGATGGCAAACTTTTCATGGCAGCATTACGGATGTCATGGTAGACTAATATTACTAATGGGATGACATTAATAAAGGTCACAAAATTTCTAGGTGGTTTGATTGCCATCGGAAAAACTAGGATGTTAATAGATAAATTGATTTGTGGCGAAGCAATGTTAGGAGGAGGGTTATCAAAACCAGGTCTATTATAAAGTAAAGTATTACCAAATCTTCTCCTTCTAGCAGAATTCAAAGGTAAAGAAACAAACCCAGGAGGAATTCCTCTTACTGATGATCTTATAGTCACTTTAGGCATGGAACATGCTGCATTTCTGGTCTGAAATCAGCTTTATAGAGTTGCCAAAACATCATAAAATCTTTAGAGTAACTTGCTGCAACTTGCTCCCGAAAGTAACTTTTTATTTGTTGTAAATTTGTTGTAGATCTGATTAAAGGTCCCGCAAGGCATGCCAAAAAATGTTATCTCTCGAAAGTGCACCCTGTAGAGAGATGGTTACAAGTTTTCTAAGCTTGCAAAATTTTATCTCTCTTTCGTAGATAGAATTGAAAGACCTCAGGTCTGTGGGTATACCTATTTTTAGGTGAGTCTTTGGTATCAAGGCCGGTTCCTTGTTGATGTATCAAAATAATTTTCTAGGGTAAGTGTAAAAGATGTCTATAAAATACTAAAACTGAGGTGATACACCAAATTTATATGAGGGCTTTGACTGAGTATATGCACAATTGATATGGGAAGGATTCTTGATGCACAAACCAACAGTTTTCTACAGAATAATCAAGGAAAACACTTGTTTTACTGAGGAAAAATATATCAACAACACCGATAAGTTAATCATGCACATTAAAATTATGCAGAAAATACTGAAATTGTAGCAGGGTAAGATGATTGTTCAGGAAATTTGCATTCACAAGACTGTAAATAATTGGAAAGGCTTAAAATACTTCACACTCAGAAGGAAATACTGGCAAAAATTGTTTCAGTGCTCCTGTATCCAAAAAATTCCTCCTCTTGTGCTTTGCCAAAGCACATAATATATAGAAAAATAAATTTCACCCCATTCCTAAAAATAATCTAAGGCTTGTACTCACCCATGCATCCTATTTTTATCCTTTATTTAATAATAGATAAATGAATAACATAGAACATGTAATTACAAATAGGCATTAATAGTCTTTGATCACATTATAGTCAAACTGAAGTTGACTATCCTATTTTTAAGAAAACAAAGGTGAATAATTTGCTAATAATAAGCTTACTTGCTGGACAAGTATCTTTCCTTATGCATGTGAATTCGTCTTTTGTTTGTTTTGTCCACTTGTGAAGCATGCAAAAAATCAACTCTCTGTTTGTGAGTAAAATAATTGCAATACTTGCAATATTTGAAAAAATAAACATCAATACACCAATTTGGTGGGGACCACCTCCATGCTCAAATTTTGATGTTGACATTCCTTGTCTAAGTGGTCACATGGGTGACATTCTGTAGATCATCTTCAACAACCTTGAGGTGGGGACCACCTCCATTCTATTTGGTTTGGCCACTTTGGTGGACTTACTAATATAAAAGGTCGACCATTTTTGACAATGCACATGCCATACTATAATACTTACCACCTTTTGATTAATACATGCATGGTATATTGGTCGGCTTTTGCATATAGTTTAAAAATTCACCTTTTTGGTGATCATTGTTGCCATGATTTGGTCGGCACTTTGATCATGAGGACATAGTATATGGTTTAGACTCTTGAGATTTGATGCAATGATAATTTTCTTTAATCGTGGGGCTGGCCCTCTCCATGGTGACTCAACCCTTCACATTTTACGCTGGCACTTTGTCTTAAATATATTTTCCACTATGATTGGCTATGACCATTGATTCTGGCACTTTGATTCTTGTGAACTGTCGATATTTATCTTCGTTGAGGGTTTCACTTGGCTTTTAATGTGGTTTTTGGTAGGTGACCATGATGGTTTACATTGAACATGGAGATCGATTATCATCCTTTGATCTCTATACTGGACATCTTCAGGCCTTCAAGTTTGAGTTTGAACCTAACCCAACTCTTGAGCTCCCTGGTAAAGCTCATTTGACCTTAATGATCACTCCATTTGTTTCGACACCATTGGTTTAGCTTTGAGGGTGAAGCCCTTGTAAATTCTATCCAGGATTTTCATTTGATTTTGGGGCTCTAGGTGTATTTTTTTTCTCAGTACAGTCATAGCTGCCATATTTTCTTGCCTTGTGCGACCTCGGCTTTGGAATTCTCTGTTATCAATGGCCACCATTTTAATTATTTCAAGTTTTGGGTCTGGCCTATACCACAAGACTTGATCAAATTTTTGGTTTCTTTTCTCGAGTTTAAGCTTTTCTTCAGAAGATCTCCATCTACAGGAGCTCTGCGAAGGTTCAATGGCCTCCATTTCCGAGGGTTGTGAGCTTTATCTCGTTCTGTAAAATGACCATCTGTTACTTTCTTGCACCTGTAATACCATTATTTTGAGAAAGGTAATCATGGATTTGTGTTTTCTGTACTCTCCTGAATTTATATTGCTCATTTCGATCAATATTTAGCTCACCTTTTTACTTTTGAATCATATCTCCAGATCTGGCATTTTTACATTGCGGGTAGTCGTGTTTTTCTTTTAAATTTTAGCTTATTGCGAGATAGACCCACATCTATTGTGGGTATTTGCATATTTTTTCTCTGACTGGATGATCTTTGGCTCACATAAACAGAAAGGCCGCCATCGTTGAGGTTCTGATGCTCTGATTTTTTTGACTTTTCAAGCTTTGAGATATGGATGTGTTCATCTGTTGTTTAATGTTCACTCTTACCTAAGCATTCTACACTTTCTGTCCACTATATTTTCAATGTGTCTTTGATAGATTTCTTGTCCATTATGATATTTTGGGAAAAGTCCCTTGAAGCTGAGATTACAAAGTTGTAGAAATTTTACAGTTGATTTCTCATCATTGCATAAAGCTTGTTTGATAATTCAAATGTTACTGGACATAATGATTCCTACTTTCTTGGGAAATTACTCCCCCTTTCAGCTGTTATGTTACTTTTTAAGATAGCCAAAGGTTCCTTGATTCTTGATTAGGACCTCTACTTCTGAAATTTGCATCTTTTGTATGAAGTTTTGAATACAAATCTGCAAACTAGTTGTATACTTGAATGAAACCTTGATATCGAAAATAAACCTCTTCAATTCCTGAGCTTCATCCTCTAGTTTAAGAACAAGGGTTTCATTAGAGGGTTTCAGGGATTTCTTTTTTAGTGCTCTACTTGCAGCAGTAGTAACAACAACAAAGGAAGGATTTCCTTGACTGTTGGAACCCCCTAGATGCGACTGCAGCCCCTTCCCTGAGGATAACCTTCTGCTCCCATTTTCATTCTAAACAGGCCCATTGCTTGTGCGACCTCCACCACCCAGTACTCCTCCACCAAGTCTAACCCCACTATGCTCAAGAGAGGCGCCTATAGGTTCTTTACTTTCTTTGTTTAAAACTCCCTTGTCCGAGATCTTGCTTTTAATGATCACACCATTCTAAAGTAGAGGTCAAACCTTGTCGCTATTGACACCTATCCCTAAGTGAGCTCCATCATCTGTATAGCCAAGTCCGCCACCACCACCACTATTACTCCTTCTACCACTTCCACTTGACCCACTGCCTTAACTATTTTCTTTTCCCAAGCGTTTATCCTCTATGCCTTCAATTTTACCTCCACATTGCCAGCCATTACAATAACTAATGTCTCCATTTTTCATGCCTCCTACAAACTTGCTAGGGTTAAGGCACAGAATGAACAGTTTTTAAGCATCACAGAGGAAGATCTTTCACATTCATTAAACATAAGAGTAAAAAATGTTAAGGAAAGAAACAAGTATAGAAAAAATGTTCTTCATAAATGTTATTTTATTTCTGTTCACACAAGAACATAGTTTCTTACTAGCTCTTTACAAACAATATTTTATCCTCTCTCCAAAATTTCTTTTTAAATGAATTCTAACTTCCTTTTATAATTAAAAAAATGTGTTACAAAGTAGTTATATATTTTTTATAATATCAGATTACGACTTAATTAAGACACTTTAATTAATTAAATTTATTTTATTAAAGTAAAGTCACTATATTACAATAAATTTATGATTCAAATGACCTAAATAAAGTATTACAAATATTTCAAATAAGTGCATACATGTGGACCCCAGTAGAAAGTGACATGGAAAACACATATATTAAACATTAACATATAGATACCAACATGACACCTATGATTAGTGTCTTATCTTTTGGGTCAAATGTACACCTATCCCGATCGTATGAGAAATGAAATCATTGATCGCCAATGATAACCTCATCAAAACATTGAGACATCATTATGAAAATATCAAATCCAAGCTTCTCACCATTTTGAAATTCTCAAATGATTCCATCATTCTCGACTCATCATGGAAGAAGTGAGGTGAAAGGCAATTCTCGTAGATGACTTGCATTTCTAAAATATTACTAAGAATCGTATGAAATGCCACCATTTTATCTTCCATGTTAAACATATTTTTGAGATTGAAGAATTTGTCAAGAGCATCAAGATCAAAATTTTCGAATTTGTCAAGAGCATCAAGATTAAAATTTTCTAAGGAATAATATTGATTTCTTTACTAGATCAATCAATTACACTTTGAGAAATTGTACCTAGCTCCTTTGAGTGTGCTTATCAATTAAATTACAAGTGGTCTCCTCATTGAATCCTTGGGTTACACACATGAAGGATTACCCTTTGTCCTTTACATCATCAAATCTCTTACATCACTGAGCACCATTTTATTGACTTTTAAAAAATTCATCCACTCAATTTGAAGCCCACGATGATTGAAATCTAGGATTTCTTTGCTAACAAGAGGAGAGAATCTCATTTGTGTAATTTCTCGGATATCAGGAGAAATTTTTTCAATAGTAATTATTTTAATCTTAGGAGACTCTCTAAAATACTAGATTGAATCTAGAGAAGTATGAATCTTATCACATATTATCATGTCTTTATTAATGATCCACAAACGTTGTATCAAAACATTGTCAATCAATGCTTGGATTGCGTAACCCATATTGTTTATATATTTTGATAGAACATTAGTCTCTTGATATCATACCACTGCTGTAGTAGGAATTTTAACAATAGAAGAAATCGAGTTGATGAGGTGTTATACATATGCATAAAGATTCCAATTTTCCTTCGTAAGATGGACGGTTTGAGATTTGTACTTCTCAATCCACCACAAAATTATATCAATGGATTCTCAAACATGAGAAACATCATTTTCCAAGGTTGAATTTTTTAGAATGACTAGACTTCATAATCAGAAATAGTCATTTCCTGCTTGTTCTTATCAGTAGTTGGTGCTGCTATGTTAGCATACTGAAGTCAATGCTTGTTGACTATAAATTTAAAGATGACCTTGGGCTTCTTGGGGTTAAAATTATATTTCATTGATTCATTACCCTCAAGATCAATCATGACTGGTTTGATGATCCTTTTCGCTTGTTACTTCTCTGAGTATCCACGAGGATACCTCTTCAATCATTTCACCACATAGAATTCTGGCATTGGATGGGAATTGCTGCTATATTGGTGGCGTATAATAAAATTTAGGTGAGTCTTGAATGGAGTCTTCATTTTGATATCAAGGAGTGGCCATAACATATTCATGATATATGAGAGAAGGTTGTGAAGTATTTATGGGATGCGAAGGCTTAGGTGAATTGGATATTTGAATCACTGAAACTTGTGCCTAATCCGATACCATATATAGAGTGGTGTTATTAATCAACCATTGAGAAGTTAAATTTTTATTCGTTAAGAAATATTGGATTGATTGTGAGATCCCAAAAACATGATATTTTCCCTCATAGGCTTCTTTCCTCTATTCTAGTTCACTAATCACTCGAGGAAAATCATGAGTGGATTTTGGTTTCCATTGCAACTTATTTACAATTCTCTTCTCACTTTGGTTTATTGGCCTCAAATCCTTATGTCTGTTTCTTTCATTTGCAGTACATTTGGCCAAATATCTCTCATACCGAACAAGACTCATCTTGATTACATGTTGAATTTTTTCCTTGAGTGATGTGTCATCTCTTCTAAACCAATTGACATTGGGAAGGGGTGATGCTCCAATCAAATCTAATTCAAGATCAATCATGTTGAGGATAATTTCAATAAATCCTTGTGGGACATCTTTTAGTCTAAATGTTAATATTTGATTCAGATTCATTCAAGAGTAGTGTGACATTCGACCTCAAACTCATCTACACAACTGGCCCAATAGTCTTCAACTTCTAGATGGTGACTATATTTTGGACCAAGAATCCTCAAATATAAAAATCCCACTTTCTCAAAAATGGTTGTAGTATCACAACGGTCAAATTACCACCTTATTATATGTTTCAATTAATGTGGTGCATGTCATTACATGCTTCTCAATTATGTAGAATGCTATCTTATGTTATGAAATCTTCTAATAAATTTGTATAATTTTGCATAATCGTGAATAAGTGTTGCTCCTTTGATGACAATTGAAATAAACCACAAAAAACTTAATAGAAGTGGGCATCAAAAAGCTTGAGAATTTTTCACATAGGTTCAAAGATAAATATAATTTTGTGCAACACCATTGAAGCTATAAGAAACATGGTGTCCCTTGTACTATTATAAAAGACTAAAATTTAATATTTATCTTTTTCTCTCTTGCACAAATCCTTTTTTGTGAGACTTTTATAACATTGAAAGTAAAAAAACTCCACCACCACTTATTATCTATACTCCTAATTATTTAATTGTTGTGTGGGACTACTTGTGGACCAAGATGCTCTTTCATCATATACCATTGGTATGTTAAATAAGCCATGACCTACTAATCATGAACATATTGTGATCTACTCAATGATATTACAATTATTAACAACGTAGGGTATGCTCATCTATGTTACATCTTTAGCAACTTGATCCGTCCACTTGAGTAAATATTATATATAATCTTTCACTCTTGTTTGCTTAATCATACATGAGTCTATCATACTGTCATTTTCAGCCCTTTTCATCTTAGGAAAAATTTGTCTCAAATCCACCTATGGATAATCCATTGTTGTATTCTTACAAGTGGTTTAACCCTAATAGTATGGTTAAAAAAGGCTACATTGAAGATGGGAGAAAATATAATTTATTCCTATAGATCTATCTTATTTAGAGACTTTCATGTTCTGTTCTTACATATTAACTTATCATACATGAGTAGAATTACTTGTCTTGTTGCATATAATAAAATGTACCATATCAAAAAATGTTAGGAAATTATTGTTTGGTGTTTACTTTAATATGGGTGATAAAATAATATAGGTTTGTTATTGTGAGTTACAAAAACTCACGTATATAGGAGTTAGACGAGAAATTTGTGGAGGTGGTTCTCATTAGATACAGGAGCTACCTCTCCTATATAATTGTAACTCTTCTATGCATAATCAATATAATATTTTTGTATATTCTTTTGTCCATTTTGAACCAAATTCGATATTTGGTATCAGAGAAGTGAATCCTAAAGTTGACAGTTTTTTGTTTGTGCTAATATGATTTGGTAAATACTGGAGGGGCAATGATTATTTTTTATTTGCCCTGTGATATGAAAAAGCTTTGCAAATATTTAAGATAATAAGTGTTTTGTTTTGAGAGAGATCCATATGTAGTTCAACGCCTATTTTGCCAAGACGAGCATGATCTTTATTGTGCAGTTTTGTGCAGTTATGAGTTTTATTTTTAGGTACTTCTACACAAGCATGGATCTTCGCATTTAAAAATCCATGATTTCCAGTATTACCTTTGACATCGGTTTAGTACTGCCTTATTTTCCAATGCTTGCGGTTCAATCTGATCTCAATTTTTGCATGAGTCCTCTCTGTCACATTGTCATCAACTGCCATGACTTAGACACCTCCACCGTGGACTACGGCATCTCTACAGTCGCTTCTCCAAGCTCCACCTTCCACTACGACCTCAACCGGCCTGACTGCACTTCAACTTCAAAGAACATGACTGATCTCCAAACTGCCCAGCCTGTGTTTTTAGGTACTATGTAGATATTTGTGTTTAGTCAATTTTAGATTCGATTTTATAAGTGTAATTTATTCTCAGCCAAATTTTAAGTCTTTTTGTAATACAATCGTTTAATGGTTATTTTTTGTTTTTGAACTAGAGAGTCGTTAAGAGTATAATTTAGATGTCTTTATGATTGTGTTAAAAAATTATAGTCTTTTGTCATCGTTGTTGTCAAGTGTCATTAAAAGTATCAAAGAGTCATATTTAAAGTTAGTATTTTCATTTTTAATTTTCTTCCATGTGTCTACTTGGAGTCAAAAGACATATGTAGTATGTAATTTCTTATATGTGTCAAAGTCACAAAATTCGTTAAAAAGTCTTCATAGTCAAATTGTCAAAATTCAGTTAATTTTTTTTCATGGATAAGCTAAGTCATATTCAAAAATTTGATGGAATTGACTTCCACACATGGAAAGTACGAACACAACTATTTCTTATTAATACATACGTGTGGGATATCGTTGACAGAAAAGTGAAGAAATCAGTAGATGCAGACGAAGCAATGAAATGGGAGAGTAAAGACTGAAAAGCCACATCAATCATTGGACTGGGACTATCTGATGCTTATTTGCATCATATGGAGTTGTCAAAATACTCTCATACAATATGGAATACATTAAACAAATTGTTTACTTCACAAGCTGGAAGTACAATGATAACATGGAAGCAAAGATTATTTGGTCTTAAAATGGAAGAAGGCGACAACATTGTAGAACACATTAGTAATTTTTGATCCATCTCAAATCAGTTAGCTGGAATTAAAATAAATGTACCTGATGATGATGCAAAGGTTGTTTTATTGAATAGCATGCCAACATGTTATTCTAATATGGTATTTACAGTGAGTAAAATTAATCCTAGTTTAGAAGATCTCATTTCTTCTTTACTTAAAGAAGAAAAAAGAATTATGACTATTGAACCAGAAGAAACTGCAATGTACGGTAGAAACAAGAAAGAATTTTTTTTTAAGAAAAAAAATACGGTTCAACTTCAAAAGGTACAAAGAAACAACTTACATGCTACTATTGTAAACAAATCAGTCATATATCTATAAATTGCATTAAAAGAGCACATGATTTAATTGATGGGAAACTACAAGACAATGCCATGGCTATTGATGAAGGAGAGAATGAACAGGAAGGAAATATTGCTCATGCAGAAAATCAAAGTGATGAAGATTTTCTCTACTTGATAATTTTCTACTGGAGGTTCGAGGAAACAAAGATTGGAGGTCAGATAGTGACCTTTCGTCAATCATCAACAACAGGGCCGCACTTTTGGTATGATGACATTTGTGTTTTTTAGTGTGGCGTGAAAAATAAGAAAAGATGATGTAAATTCCTATTCACTTGTGTGTATTTCTTCTTTTTACCCCTTTTGTTAAAACATTGTACAATATTAATTAAAATGTATTATAGCAATCATGATGTGAAGGTTTTTGGTAAACCAGGAAAACCAATTATATAAGGTTTTTGGTGAACCTGTAAAATCAATTGTGTAAGGTTTTTAGTGAACTTGTAAAAACAATAGTGAAAGGTTATTGGTACACCTGCAAATCCAATTGCGTAAGGTTGTTGGTAGAAGTCAGAGAAAACCATCAGTTGATGAAATGTGCATTCACACATGTACGAGTTTTGTGCAAGCCCGATGTTGCACAGTTGAGGAGTTGGTCATGAGCACATAGAGGTGGCATGCTACAATCAAAAGAACGAGATGTGTTTTACCATTTAAACACTAAGGGGGGAATGTTAGGAAATTATTGTTTAGTTTTTACTTTAATATGGGTGATAAAATAATATAGGTTTTTTATTGTGAGTTACAACAACTCAAGTATATAAGAGTTAGGTGAGAAATATGTGGACTTGGTTTTCCTTAGATACAAGAGATACCTCTCGTATATAATTGTAACTCTTCTATGAATAATCAATGAAGTATTATTGTATACTCTCTTGTGCATTCTGAATCAAATTTGATATTGTGATCTACTCAATTATGTTAAAATTATTAACAACCTAGGGCATGCTCATCTTTGTTACATCTTTAGCAACTTGATCCGTCCACTTGAGTAAATATTATATATAATCTTTCACTCTTGTTTTCTTAATCATACATGAGTCTATCATACTATCATTTTCATCCCTTTTCATCTCAGGAAGAATTTGTCTCCAATCCACCTAGGGATAATCCATAGTTGTATTCTCACAAGTGGTTTAACCCTAATAGTATGGGTAAAAAAAGGCTACATTGAAGATGGGAGAAAATACAATTTGTTCGTATAGCTCTATCTTATTTAGAGACTTTCATGGTCTATTCTTCCATATAAACTTATCATACATGTGTAGAATTACTTCTCTTCTTGCATATAATAAAATGTACCATATCAAAAAACTTATCACAAAAAATAGATAGAATCATCGTTAAGATATGTATAGACATTGCCTCTCTGTAATATTTAGTGGTTGATAAATAATTATGTTCTAATTCTTCCCCTTTTTCAACTTATGACTTTTAAAATAGTTTTTAAGTTGCAAAGTATGTGCGCAACACATGGAATTGTATGAATGTGTTAAACAATAAAAAAAGAGAATATATAAACTCTTACATCATAAGTAGATGAAAACTATCTTATTAGAAGGATAAAGACATGAAATTCTATAAAGGATGCATGAAATAGTGTGTGAAAGGATGATTTTTTTAGCATAGGACATTTTTAAGTTAAGAGAGGAAATATTTTTCAAATTTCTCTCTTTTTTTATCTTCACATTTTTACATTGTTGAGGTAGTTTTGTTCAATAATTATTTATGAAGTGCTAATGTGTGCATGTAATCACTCATTTACTTACTTTCCACAAAATAATATGAAAGTGATTGAATATTCTTTGAAACACAATAGGATATGACAGTACCATTTCCTATTGAGGAATATCAACAACTAAATTTAATAGTGGTTCAAATGCTAAGACCTAAAAATGTTAAAATGAATACTAGGACAAAGAGATGAGGAGACATTGCTGAAGGAGAATATGAACCATTTTATATAAGATGAAGTGTTTGAGAGGAAAATTCCTATGAAGAAAGTACTAGAAGTTAACATATATTGTGATATTTATGAAATATTTTTGTGTGAACTCTCAATATTATTAGTTGTGTGGTTGTCAAGGTTGGAGTACTACTACTTCAAAACAAGAATTCAAAAAGAGTTTAACTATAACAATGATAATATCAAATGGTAGAACATGTTGGACATTGAGTAGATGAGACATATAGATTACTAGTTATAGACAACCAATGGTAGGAATATAAGTAAATTTTCCCTTCAAAAGACTAGTTCTCCTAACTCGGAAGAATATAAGTTTATCAAGAGACTTAGGGGAAAAATCATTATAAAATTGCATATATTAATTAAGATGTTGGTAGTGGAAAAATCCATAGTGACAATTAACCGTGACATCGAGTTGTCAAGTAGGATACATGAGAATGTAGTCCTAGAAGAGGAGAGATGACCAGAAAAGGGCTAGAACTTAAAAAAGACCTCAAAGTGGTTTGAAAATGATAAAAAGGAAGAAATCATAAAATCATAAAAATTAAAAAGAAGAAATAGAATGCAATATATGGGAGATATAAGCTATTTAGTGGTATGTCCAAAGATTGTTAAGTAGAATTAAAGTAGATAAAGAGATGAAGGAGGCAAGCAGATAACCTCCAAAGGTGACAAAGGAAGGAAACAATTTAGTAGATAGTAGTTTATAAAAAATGTGCACAATGAGAAGTGGAACCTGGATGGGAGACTGGTGAAGATAACAATGTGGTAGAAATAAAGGAAGATGATGCGAGGAATAAGAGTCGTATAAGCGTAAAATTTGGAAAATAACTGAGAATAGAATTTGGATGAACCCGTTCAGTGGCTGAATTAACAAATATGTTCAAGAATTATCTCAAAAATGATATCATGTTTATGATCACTATGGTTCAAATTTAGGGTATTTACCCTCCTCTTAGAGATGCACGTCGCTCATGCCATTCTAAGAACAAGTAAATTAGATTTTTTTTGCATATTGGAAGATTGGAAGGAGAATAGTGGCTGATGTGTTTAGTCCATATATGACCTTGCAACGATATGATGCATCCATATATCGAGGACATTATTTTTCGATATGTGATATGAACTGACAGATACAGGGATATATTATGATGACAAACAGAAGTTTGAGACCATATAATATTTATGAGGGCACAAGAATTCATCCATATAATGTATTAATAAAAAAGTAAATTATAAAATTATAAAAATGTCCATGATGCCTTGAAAATAGAATTCAAAAGAAGTGCATGGAAAAAATATTTCCAGACCTCAAGGAAATCAAGAAATAATATATTGTGAGTCAGTATTGGAATACGACCTTTAAGTATCTAGTGTAATGATCAAAACAATATATATAATTGTAATGATACAAGGAAAGTCACATGATTATGGAAGTATTACAAAGTAAAATTTGGTTTTCCATTATGCGAGCAAAGTTCACTGTACAATCCCAAACTATTAAGGCCATGATATAAGTATAAAATATCTAAAATTGTGGAGAGAGTTCATTAACCAATTGTAAAACTTAGCCTAAATTGGTACTATCACGAGGAGCATCTAGGAATTATAGGAAGGAAAGAAATCCCATCTTAGTATTTTGTGAAAATATTATAGAGAAGAAAGGAATCATGGGCATCAACACCACAAGATGCTTGGGAATAAACCCTTTATTTCAATGGATAGCATAGTAAAATAATGCATCCTTTTTCAAGTACAAGGTTATCATATGGTAAAATGTAAATTAGTATAGCACTCTTTTTACCATCCTAAGAGTGTATTTTGTAAATTTTTTCAGTTCATTATCCTCCAATGCAAATATTTTAGGCCATTGATAGATTTTTTAGATCAATTGACTAGTAGTGTATTTACATTTAAAAGTCAATTACAGGCAATCTCTACAACATCTTTAGGGGATGGGATCATCACTCTACTCGCCACCTTCGAACTCAAGCTCCCCCTCCTTTGAAGAACATGATGGGTTAGGTTCCTCCACCCCAACATCAAATATAATGGGCTCCACCACCTCCCCAATAGCCATACAAAGGTTAACTTAATAACTCAAGGCAATGGGGTACTTTGTAGAGGGAAGGTGGATATAATGCAGAAGGAGGATATCAAGGTGGTTATCAATAATGGAGAAGATGATATCAATCCTAGAGACAACCAATAGTTTTTGAAATTTGAAGAGAGCCTAACCACATTACACACAATGACTTACAATGGGAAATATATTGAATATATTTCAAAGTTGTTGTAAAACATCATATAGAGGAACGTTTCACATTAGAGTTGTAAAATTGGTAATATATTGAATATATTGGAAAGTTGTTGTAAAATTATTGCACACTGTCAAATTTATAAATGTAGTTCCTAGAGAAAGCATAAATATTCACAAAATAATAATATTTTAGAAGAAAGAGAAAACACTAGATCCCTTGAAAATAAATGAAAAACTTAAAAGCACAAGTAGAAGAGTACCCTCATCCAAGGAAAAGAAAGGAATTCTTGGAAGAGGCTACCTAATTGTTAAATTAATTTTTTTTTAAATGATGCATGGACTTCAAATTCTATGGAAGTGGAAGTGTAAGTATATGTCCAAGATGTTCACAAACTAAATCAAAAGGGATTTTTTCCACTCTCATAAACTTTCTCTAAATTTTAAATGTACTACACAATGAAGGTATTTTGCATAATATAGCCAGTGTTTTTTAAGACCCTACTGTAATGTACAACATACACTCTTGATATTCCCAAGTCAGTTTGATATGTTAACATGAGGAAGCCCTTCAATGTACGTAAATTTTTGGACATCATTCTAGCAGGTTGTGAAATAAATGATGTAGTCTTTAATTTTTAAAGCACATAGAACATGATAATGCGGTCCACTTAGAAGCCATGGGTAAGCTACTCTAAAATATACTCTTGTAATTATGAAGAAAATAAAATTATTGTTCGGTGGACCCTATGTTTTGTTTTGCAATATATTAAAATTAGAGTAGGAATCATACCATGTGAGGAGATTTGGAATTCATTGATATGAATACAAATGAGACTAAATATCTAGTTGTAATTAGCAAGAGATGGGCATATGATGGAAAGATGATCATTAATTCAATCACCAATCAGATGTAAGATCATTTGGATCATTTTGTCATTGGCATCTCCATGATTAAGACAAAAAAATTCCCTTATAATATCCCAAAGGATCCCACATAATCATATACACATTAACTAAACAGTTTGTTTAAGTTAGATCAACTCAGGTGACACCAAAAAAGTACAATGGTCACTTAAGCAAAAGTGGAAGATAGAAGGGATGTAGAACCTTTTGTAATCCTATGGAGATTCCCCCTATTGTGAAAACATGGAATGCTTTCATGGATGAGGATCGAGCATATCATACATGATCACCAAAATAAGCATGAGATATGGAGAATATATTAATTTCTAGAAATGCACCAACATAACATAAAGTGGAAAGGAGGAAGATATATTCCATGGGTATCGAATTCTCAAATCAGTAGAGAACCAAATGTTTCTATGAAGCATTGGGTGTGAAGGGAACATGAATTACATTGTATGTCAATGGTACATGCCTCTCAAAGATATATTCTACAGTATTTTTCTAATCAACTTTTAGTAATATGTGCCTTAGGTGGAAATGAGAGTAAGTGGATTGAATTGTGCCTTAGAGGTGATTACATAAACGTGTTGGGATACTCATAGAACAATGAATCAAGACTAGGAAAAAGAAACAAAAATGTAGTGTGCAAGATCTGCATATTTTCCAAAGTTTACTATAGAGAAATACCCTTAAATTAATATACATGCTTGTATACACACTTTAAAATAACATATTGCACCTAGATGGCAGGTTCACATATTTAAGGAAACTATAATTTGGACAAAAATGGATGAGTGAGAGAAGGATCCTAGGAAACAAGATGTTTTTCAAAATCTGGTAGGTCAGGATCGTGAACAAGAAGTGGCTGCGACTGAAAATCCCCTCTTGTGGGCTGAACAGATTTTCCATCAATGGAAGGAAGATGTCATTCCATTGTCTCCCACATGGGCGGACGTTGCTCTTGCACTGTAGATCCCTGAGGAGGTTGTGAACCGATCTCTGAGAAGATACAAAATTTCCCCAGTAGGTAACTTCTCTGGCTTAAGACCCAACATTGATTATGTTAGACCCTGATCCAGGAGAAAATGGAAGCAATTTGGGCATCTGGACAATGTGGCCATTTCAAACAGTTCCTTCTTGTTTATTTTTTTACTTCAAGAAGATATATTGAATGTGCTTCAAAGAGGTCCTTGGTTTTATGGAAAAAATATCTTGTCTATATGTAGCTGGTTTCCAGGATCCTCTATTAGGGCTCCCCTTATCTTTCCAGTGCAGGTTAGACTATTAGCCCTTCCCTTGGAGTTCTGGGAATAGATGTATTTATAGGCATTACCTAGGCTTTGGGTAGCTTTATTGTAGTGGATTCAATGAATATGGCCCGCACCAGTCTCATATTTGCTAGAATTTGTGTTAATGTGCCACAAGGAAAGAATTTGCCTCCCACTATCCTTCTTTCTTCAATGTTTGGGTCATGGGATTAGCGCTTGGTTTACAAATCCTCCCCTATTTTTTGCTGTAAGTGCCAAACTATGGGTCATGGAGATTTTAGTTGTAAAGAGAAGTCTCAAATCTAGTGTAGGAAATGCGTGACAACTTTGGGTATTCATTCTTTGGCCAAGTTTTTTCCTTGTCTGGTTTGTTCCCCTAAGGCTCCTTTGGATGGGTTGGTCGGCTCTAGTGTTGTGGCAGATGAGGAGATGGTGTGCATGGCAGGCCGGGTGGAAGCGTAGTGTGCTGGGGAGGTCATTTTTGTTGCAGGACAACTTGAGGTTTGGTCGCGGGCTGCCCGTGATGAAAACAAAGCTTCCCTTGCCAGTTTTGTTGCTTCTAATTTGTCATTTAGCATAGCTGGGGAGGAGTCTTTTGAGGAAAGTAGATGGAAAACTGTTGCTGAGAGATCCTTTCCCTCAGGCGGTCCTATTTTGCATTGTGCAGATATGGGGGACGATGGACCTGAGGGTTTAAATAATGAGGAGGAAGTTGAAATGGACAACGAAAGCTTGGATGAAGTAGAAGATAAAGGAAGTTTGAAAAATAAAGAGCATATGGAGGAACACATTGAAATCCCAGCTACTGGTAAGATCAAAATTGTTCTAAACATTGAAAGACCAAATCTTGATTTAGATGCAAAGGTGGAGAATTTTGGGGACAATGCTTCTAGGGACCCTATTAAATTCAAAGTTTTGGATTTTTAGCAAGGTACTCACTACAATAGTTACATTTTTAACACCTTTGGCTTTAGAAATCATGTTTATTTCATTGCTCATTCTTGGTAGGAAGAGGGATGGAACCAAGTTCATTCAAGAATATCGAAACACTATTCTCTTCCTTGGGGCTAGCTGCCCCCTTCCTGTTAGTGGCATGTTTGCAGGTTTCTTTTTTGGCTTTAGTTTGTGGTTAAGCTTTTTTACCCTTTTGTCTCCCATGTTCCTCTTTTTGTTTTTGTTTGGTTCTTCTCATGTTGTATCTGTGATTTTACATCTTCTGGGAGCCACAATCCCTGGTTATTACCCTATCTAATAAAAAACATATTTAAGGAAATTCTCATACCATTGCCTAAATCCTAGTACATACATTAGGAAAGAAGAAGGTAAATGTATAAGTGGGATCACCTTAAACAAGATTTCGTATAAATGTTCACATTTGAAGATTAGAATCCAATGGTGCATACAACTCAAAATATTAAAACATTTCTATACTATCGAGGGATAGATTCTTAAAGTTGAATAGAATTGAAGGATCCAACAAAAGCATAAGGGAATGGGTGTGCAAAAATATGTAAATATACTGAACAAGCATGATTTAGTTACCAACTCCTACTGAATCCCCCCAACAAGTACGAGACAATAAGGGGGTTGAAGGAGACCAGGAAAGTGAAGATGACATGGAACTATACAGAATGTTTGAGCCAAAATACATTTCAATCCCCTCCCAGATGGGGAACTCAAACAAAATAAAGAAGAAAATAACCTATATAATCTTTAAAAAAAGAAAAAGAATATTAAGGGATGCTTTAAGAAGCTAAGGAAAAAGGTAGGGAATAACATATGGTCAACTAGTGAAAAAGAGCTTGCCGGATACAGGTAATTAGAGGGTTCTTAAGTTAGCGACCATATGAGACTAGAGGACTCAATTATGGGATTTAAAAAAATATTCAACTCTTGAGGTATTGTGAGGATGTGTTTCATGTGAAATTCAATCAAATCACGAGGGTGGGATCTCATGGACATGCACATTAAGATAAAATAAGGTTTCTAGCTAGTGAAAACCCACCCATATAGACTAATACCTAACATGAAAATCAAAACTTGAAAGTAGAATTGGATATAATGGTTGAAGATGGAATGGTCTCTAAGATAGAGAATTCAGATTTGGAAGGCCTACTAATAATTCATCCTATGAATACAAGGGAGATTTACATTCACGGAGTTTATAAGACATTGAATGGTGTATGTGTAAATGATCCCTTTCAAACCCCTTTCACATAGGAAATTATTGAAGTAGTTGTTGGCCATGAGGTTATTATTCCATAGATGGGTCTAATGGATATCATAATATCCCAATTTCTTCTTAATACCAAGATGAGAAAACTTCCATAATTGAATGGGGATCATTATATAGAGTGATGTCCTTTCGACATAAAAAATCACATTTACAGTTTTTAAGAGTCGTAAGAACTCAATTTAAGGATTTTATGGATAATTTATTAGAAGTAGATATTTATAGCATTGATCGATATACTCTTTGAGGACTTTTTCAATTGAAAACCTTTATCAAATTTGTGCTTGATGTTGGAACGATGTTGATATTTGTGCATTGATGCAGTTGAACTTAAAATATAAATGTTTATCTTATTTTTGTAAATATTTCTCACTTATATTTAGGTGTATTACTGGGACATACGGAGTATGAAAATATGAAATTTTGGTAGTTAGAGGGAAAAAATGGAGTAATCATAGGCCAAGAACTAAAACTATAGTCACTCAATTCAATCATAAATGCCTAGGGCGCTTTTTAATTCGATCCTGATCACATGTACAGTTTTTAAGAGTTGTAAGAACTCAATTTAAGGATTTTATGGATGATTTATTAGAAGTAGATATTTATAGCATTGATCTATATACTCTTTTTTCAATTGAAAATTTATCAAATTTGTGCTTGATGTTGGAACGATGTTGATATTTGTGCTTTACTAGGACATACTTGGGTCATATAGGATACTACTAGAAGTTCATTGAAGGATATATCAATATTGTAGTACCTATGAAGAAGCTTTTGCATGACACTGTAATGATTGAATGAACTCCAGATTGCCAAAATTTATTCAACTAACTAAAATGAAAGATTTCTATGAAACCAATATTAGTATTTTTGCATTGGAGTAAAGTGTTTAATCTCCATGTTGATGCATTAGGGTCCATAATATGAGTAGTACTTATGAAACCATGATAAGGGGGATTAGATCATTCCATTTATTTTGTGATTCAGAAGCTATCTAGTACATAAAATAATTATACTAAAACTAAAAGGAAATCCTTGGATATGGTATTCCCACTCCAAAAGTTTAATTATTATTTTCTTGCAACCCCATTTGAAATATTCACTTCTCATAGGGTATTGAAGTTTTTAGTGAATAAACCTTTGTTGTGATGTAAGATCTCTACATCGCTAGTGATGCTCCAAGAACACATGTTCAGAATAAATATCAAATAGTAGAATATGTTGGAATAGATCATTTCAGAAGGATAAATACAAAAGGAGGACCTAGAAGAACTAAATGAACATTCTCTAGATGCACACTTATTTCAAGAACAATACAATCCTAGAATAGTTGGAAAAGAGAGCTATTTTCCTACATAGAAGCTAATTTAATGGTGTTACCTTTAACCATCTTGGATGGATTCCCTTACAAAGTAGGGCAATATGAGGTATTGTTCATAATGGTTTTGGAGTATGAACGCACAATGATACTAAGAGAATCACATAAAGATGCTATAGAACAATTTTTAGGGGATTCAACTACAAGAAAGATATTGCAACATGGCATATGGGAATTTACAGTATTCTCAAATGCACACTGGTTTTCAAAACATTGTGATGTCTCTTAATTAATTGGGAAACCAAATAAAAGTGTAAGATTTCATTGAATTTAGTTTCAGGTCTGCCACTACTTGAGAAATGGGGTAACTCATTTTTTGAGGTATGTCAACTCACAATCCAAGTACTCCCATTCAAGGTACATCAAAAATGAAATGGATTGTTTAACAAAATGGGAAGAAACAATAGCTACACCTAATTATGCAATAAAAGATGCAGCTAAGTTACTCTATGAAAATATCATGACAGGTTTTAGGTGTTTGTAAGAAGTCATAATTGGAGGGACTCATTTTATAAATAATAAAATCAAGATTATCACTGAAGAATTAAAAATTGTACAACAGAAAACTACACCCTACCACCCAAAAGCGAATTAGAAATCATCTAGCCAAGATTTACAATATATAAAGGTATGATTGAGATGATAGAATTCCCATGGTACTCTTGGCATGTGGTATAAATTTCAAGTGTATCATAACAAATACACCATTTCAGTTGGTGTATGGAATGGAAGAAGTAATGCCAATGGAATACATTTTTCTAAGCTTCTGAATCATAGTGGCCACATGGTTCAGTGATAAATAATAAATTTAAAATGGGTTGTTGGACTGGGCTAATATGGAAGAAACCCAAATGGTCATAAAATTGAGTAATGAATCTCACAAGTGCAGCCAAAAAGAATGGCACAATAGGAATATGTGTACGAATGAATTTGAATAGCAACAATTGGTACTGGTCTATGAAATCGAGTTCAAACAACAGACAAGATATTTGCGCATAAAGTGCAAAGTGTCATATATCATCCACCATATAACATTGCAAGGAACAATCATGTTGTCATATTTACATGGCAATGTTCAACCAGGGACAATAATCGGGAGTATTCTAAAAGCATTCCATTATTAATTACACTAGACATAACCAGAAATAAGTTCCAAAAGGCACAAATTTCGGGTGGAATTTTGAGATCAGTGTATGGTGTGAGTAAATAGAGGATTGATAGAAGGAATTTATCAATTGCGTGTTTTATAGTTGCATGTTTGAGATCTGCAATAGAAGTAGAAGAAGTGAAGAACCAGTCAAAAATTTCTCGGTCCCATATCAAAAGTGAAAGGTGGATCATATTTATGAGAGACGTTAGATAAGGCTTGTAAAATCAATTCAGTCCCAGAATACAGAATAATAGAAGAAGATCAAATACACGCAAAAATGTAAATAAACAAGAAAATACCCAAAAAGGTGAATTGGAACAATGCTCTATAATGGAAGCTCCAAAAAGATAAAACGATTAGATCCGATTATTCCATTCTCTATAATGAAAATAAACAATAAAATACCCAGAAAAAAGGTGACATGGAACGACTAGCCCACATTCCAATATTTAGGGATCACCCTAAGATAATGCAGACTCTTATCAATCAGTATTATTAGTGTGTCACTGTATTCATTGTGCAAGAAGTTCATATCACTTCTACAATCATATCCAAAGCCAGCAGACTACCAATAGAGGGATGTCTATGATTTCTTTAAAATATACAAATCCTTCATTTTATGGATACACAAAAGTTGTGTATACTGCAGAACACAAAGGTAGAGGAATCCCACTCAGAGTTATTAGAGAAAGGTCGGTGTGGGTTTTGGAAAAACTAGTTTATGAACATTATTGGAAATTTTCTTGGATAAGCAAACAAGCATCACTAAGGGTATTGGAGATGCTTTTGTGAATGTGGAACAGGTGAGATGAATCCCATTAGTGGGAATTTCACGCACACAAGATAAACAGCAATACACATAAGATAGTTCATATTGTGGGGAAGCCATTTAAATATGGATGGCTCACATTATTCCTACTATTCACACAATAGAGAAGTCCTTAGCGAATAATTAAGGTTTATGATGGCTATTACCCCCCTGACTAGTTTGATAAGTACATACAATCAAATACATAAATAACTTTTGAGGATCAACAGAAGTTAGGGCCATGGTTGCGAAAAATATGGGAGAAAAGAAGCATAAGTACAAGGATCACAAGAGATTTGCAGATGCAAGTTGAACCTTGGGGTAAAATCAAACTAGTCCACAATGTGTTACTTTTGTAATCTGAAGGGGATAACGTGTAACACGTATTGATGTTTTCTTTCTTTGTTATCACATTGTTACTGCACACCAAACTAAGCATACATCGTGGGATGATCCCAACTAGTGTTCTTCCCTTGAAAGTGGAAGCTCTAACCCAATTAGTAATTTAACACCCAAAAGCTTCTCGAGTACAAGAAGAATATGTATTGGGAGAAACTACTTAGCCACACTATAAGTCCCTTAAAAAAATAAGAAGACGAAGAAGAAGTAGAAGCACATAGCACATGCAAGACAAAAAGAGGAACAAGAACTAGAAGAAACCTGACTTTCTAATTGGTTCGAAGAGTTTAACTTTGCAGAGATGAAAATTGTGGGTTTAGAGATGCAAAAATATAAGGTTAAAAACAGAGAAGAGATGCAGGTATTAAACTTTTCTGTCAAGATTTTGTCAAATCTTCATTGCTCAATTTCTCCATTGCAAAATGCATTCAAATGCCTCAAATATATACGGGTCTTTCAAAAAGATAGATTTATGAGCAAGCTAAGCATTAAATGTTGTTGGGTAGGAGAGAAGAATTTACAATTGATTTGAAATATTCTTCAGATTTTGCTTGCTGAAAAAATCTGTCAGACTTAAATGTAGTAGTTGAAATTACACACAAATCCCAACACTCCTCCCTAATCTTAACTACCATGCCACTACACCAAGACATTCCCTAAGATACACAAAGGTATCCTTTAGTAAAGGCTACATGAGAATGTTGGCAAACTAATCTACAAACTTCCAAAATTCCAGATATATCTCGCCATTGTTGATGAGCTCCCTAATGAAGTGATATATGGTGTCGATGTGCTTGCTCCACTTGTGGAACACATGATTCTTTGACAATGCAATTGCAGAATTGTTGTCACAGAAGATCTTAGTTGTTTCTTCTTGATAGTGTTCAAAATCTGCAAGAACTCTCCTCATCCATATTGCCTCACAGGCTACTACATATTCTGCTTCTGCGGACGAGTGAGTGACAATGGGCTATTTCTTGGATGCCCATGAGACTGCACCTGAACCAAAATTAAATACATATCCAAACATGATTTTCCTATCATCAATGCTACCTGCACAATTATTTTTTGTGTATCTAATTAATCTAAAAGCATCAGATGGTGCATTCCAAATTCCATAGTTTGTATTTCCAAAAACATATCTTAGTATCCTTTTTCCTTCAAGCCAGTGTGATTTTTTGGGAGTCTCCATGAACCTTGAGATGAGACTTACTCCATACATTATATCTAGCCTTATTTCTTTCAAGTACATCAGATTTCCAACAAGTCTTTTGTACAATGTTCGATCAACTGGTGTTGTTGATAGATTGCACTTCAGTATATTGAAACTTTTCAACACATCATGTGTATACTTGGTCTGACATATGAATATGCCTTCTTTAGATTGAGTAACTTGTATGCCCAAAAAATATTTCATCAACCCTAAATTTGCCATTTTGAATTCCTTCTTCATGGTTGACTTAAACAAGTCAATAGACAGATTTCCAGTGAATATGAGATCATCAACATACAAACAAACTATTAGAATCTGACCTCTACTATTCATCTTGATGTAAGGGTTGGCTCATTGTTGCTTCTATTGAATCCATTCTGCAGAAAATTTGAATCTATTATGTTGTACCAAGCTGTCAGAGCTTGCTTTAGACCACACAAGGCCTTTTTTAGTCTACAGACTTTATGCTCTTGTCTATGTACTTCATATCCAAAAGGTTGTTGAACATAAACTTCTTCTTCCAAAAAACCATTTAAGGATGGTAACTTGACCTCAATTTGATATACTTTCTAGTTATTCTGAGCTCCTATGGCTAAGATAGTTCTAACTGTGTCAAGTCTAGCCACTAGTGCAAAAGTTTCATTATAATCAATTTCGGGTTGTTGTGAGAACCCCTTTGCTACCAACCTTGCCTTGTGTTTTTCCTCATATCCATCTACATTGGATTTGGTCTTATAGACCCACTTAACACAAACAACATCTTTACCTTCTGGTAGATTGACTAAGTGCCAAGTTTGATTCTTTTCAATAGAATCCATTTCTTCATCCATAGCTTTTATCAATCTTCATTTTCTATAGCATCTTCAAGATAAATAGGATCCCCTTGTGAAAACAATGCAAAATCAGAGTATAGCTCTTCATTTTTATCATTTTTATCATATATCTCCCTCAGACTTCTTGTCTTCTTGGAGGTGTTTCTAAAATGAGATCTGAGTTCTGCTAATGTTTGATTAGATCAATCACTGTTTTGTGGACTAGTAGTTCCTGCATTCCCCCAGGGTTCACCAAGCTTAAAATTTGTTCAAGGTCTCCATACTTTCTGTGGAATAGGTGTCCTAAAATTAACTCTTGAATGAGTTCCTTGAGGATTATTAGTTTTTGGTGCATTCAGAGGAGTTACAACTTAACTTTGTTGACCAGTTGGGCTCCATTAGAGCGAGCCCTTTTAGAGCTGGTTGATTGTACTGTGCACCATTTCCTTCAACTTCATATTCTTACATGACACCTCTACAGATATACTTGTCTCTAAATCAATACTTCCATCCCACGCTTCATTTTCTATAAAATCAACATCTCTACTAACAATAGCCTTCTTTGTGATGGGATTATACAACTTATAGGCCTTTAACTGCTCACTGTAACCAACAAAAACGCATTTCTCACCTCTATCATCCAATTTCTTTCTCAATTATGTAGGTACTAGTTGCATACGCCACACATCCAAATACTCTTAAGTGCACGATGATGTTTTTTCTTCAGCTCCATGCTTCCTGAGGAACCTTGTCCATGACACTCTTTGTTAGCAACATGTTCGATAGGTAGACTGCACATGAAACTGCTTCTACCCAATACTCATTTACTAAGTTTTTTTCCTTCACTAGACTCCTGGCCATATCCATGAGAGTCCTATTCTTTTTTTCTGCTACACCATTTTGGTGAGGTGTATACTTGGTTGTCAAATGTTTGTGTATCCCATTTACCTTGAAAAATTTAAAAATTCATTTGTAATATATTTTCCACCTTTGTCTAATCTAAGCACCTTGATAAAATGGCCACTCTACTTCTCTACGAGGGCCTTGAATTCCTTAAAAATTTCAAAGGTATATTATTTGTGCTTCAAGAAGTATACCCATGTCTTCCTACTGAAGTCATCAATGAAGGTCAAAAAGTGTGTGCTTCCACCTATCAAGGGTGTCTACGTAGGTCAACATATGTCTATATGAATGATTTTGAGTGGCTCCTGAGCCCTATATGCCTTTCCAAATGAAAAACTTTCCTTTTTCTACTTCGCTAGAATGCAACTTTGGCATGGCGTTTCAAGTGGCTCAATTAATGGTATTCCATTCACCATATTCTTCTTGTAGAAAAAATTTATGCCATTGAAATGTAAATGTACAAGCCTTAAATGTCAAATCCAGGCCTCACTTTCATGATTGACTTGGAGTGCAAATGGAAATGTCCTACTTGGAAATCCTCTTGCAGTGAGGTCTTGACATTCCATAGGTGATTTATAGTTAGCACTCGCTAGGCTTAAAAAACCTTCTTGAAAATTTTTATTTTCATTTTCGTTTCAAAAATGCCTAGTGCCCACTAGGCTTGAAAAAATTCATTAAGAAAATATTTGAATTTCTTGGCTTGAAGGAAGCCTAGCACTTGCTAGGCTTAAGACATCTTGTTGAAAAAATAATTCTTCTTCTTTACTTGGAAGAACCCTAACGCCCACTAGTGTTGAGGAACCTCTTTTAAATTTTTTTTATTCTCTTCGTTTGGAACATGCCTAGCTCCCGCTAGGCTTGAGGAACTGCCTTGAGAAAAAAAAAATCTATCCATATTTTTTTGAGAGCTAGCGACTACTAGCCTCATGTCACTTTGTACTTTCAATGGAAACATTCTACTTTTTGTCATTTCAACCTTTGCTATCAACTTGTTGCTTGGATTTCGATCCCAAATAACACATTATGCTTTCTCAAAATACACTTTTAGCCTTTCTGTATTAACTAGCCTATGATCATGAGGTTGTGTTTCAACCTATGGACATAATAGACATCAAGAATGGAATTTTTTCTCCTTGTTTTGTCTTAATATTTATGGTCCCTTTTCCATTTACTAAAACTTTGTTGTCATTACTCAATTTTACCTCTAACTAGATAGATTTGTCCATTCTAGAAAACAATTCTTTTGAACCTGTCATGTGGTTACTATAACAACATTCAAAGAACCATACATCTTTTGTGCTCTCTTGAGCAACATGACAAGTTAAAAACATAGTACTTCCATAATTACATTCTTTTGAAAAATTTGTACTTTATTTGCTTAAATCATACTACCTTTTTTGACATTCGGTAGCATAATGCCCATATTTTTACAATAACGCCATTGAATATTAGATTTCACATACCTTTCTTCATGCGAGTGGTTATGATAGTGACTGTGAGAGGAGATTTTGCCTCTACCTCTACTTGAAAACTTGATTGAAGTGGTTTCATCACTTGGATGTGGAGATCTACCTCCTTTTGCATTAAGTCTTCCTCTTCTTCTGTTGTTCACACATTTCCTCTGTCTCGGCTAACCGAAACTTGTCTCTTAAACACATGCTCCAAAGAGGAATTTCTAGATCTGTTAAGTCTTTGTTAATGGGATAACAAATATCCCATTATCTCATCTATAGAGAGCTGAGTCAAATCCTTGGACTCTTTAATGGAAACAACAATGGAGTCAAATTTGGCTAATAGACTCCTAAGGATTTGTTCTATATTCCTCTGGTCTTCTAAGGTCTCTCCATGCAACCTGATCTGATTTATAACACCCATCAAATGGGTAAAAAATGAATCAACACTAACAGACTCTTTCATTTGAATATTTTTAAAATCTCTCCTTGACATTTGAAGTTTAACAAGTTTTACCTTACTGGTGCCTTAATAGGTAGTTTCTAAAATATCCCATAATTGTTTAGACCTAGTGGTTATGGCCACTCTAGAAAATATAGACATGTCCAGACCTTGCTGGATAAAAACTAATTTTTTTGCATCTCGTTTTCTCTTTTCTTTAAGTAGATCCGTGTCTTCCTATGACAAAGGATTATAGGAAACTTGATTTGCTGGTTCAAGGAAGCCATTTCTGAGAAGCTCTCAAGTATCTTAACTATAGAAAAGGGTTTTCATTCTAATAGTGCAATAATCATAGTTTTTTCAATTAAAAATGGGGATTTGGGGATGTACAAGACTCCTGCTATTCCCATCCATGGACAAAAATGAAATGTATTGATTTAAAGCAAGAAAATCATGTAAATTTTAAAAAGACAAAAATCTGACTTGTGGGAAAATGTGAGCAACACCTTTGTTGGCATGAAATCGCATAGCTAGATTTAATATTTTCTCCCTATGAGGATTTTCAATTCTACTCTGATACCAGATGTGGGAATATGGACGTAAAAATATAAGGTTAAAAAGAGAGAAGAGATGTAGAAATTAAACTTTTGTATTAAGATTTTTCCAGAGCTTCGCTGCTCAATTTCTCCACTACAAAATGCATACAGATGCCTTAAATATGTAGAGGTATTTCAAAAATATAGCTTCATCAACAAGCTAAGCATTAAATTTTGTTGGGTGGGAGAGAAGATTTTACAATTAATTAAAAATATTCTCCATATTTTCCTTGCTAACAAAATATGTGTAACGTAAATGAAGTAGTTGAGATTACACACAAATCGCAACAAAAATAAAATAATACAAGGTGATACAAATCATTTTAGATGAAATATGATGGGGCACGTAAAATCTATAGGATGGAGACTACTTCATATGTAAAGAAATCAGCATGGTGCAAGTGCAAGCCAAGGTTCACTCGAGAAGGTTAATTAGATTTCCTTTACTCCCTCATTCTTTGATGATCAATGTAGAAGGAGATAATGTACTAGAAGAAGATATTGTCTATGATTAAACAAATATGTATATGAAGTTCGGGTACACCCGCAGCTAAAGGTTATCAATTTAGAAGAGGATCCCCCAAACTTCATAGTTTATCCTCTACAAAGAAACAAAAGGTAAGAGTGAGCTTGTATAAACCAGTGTGCGCCCGTTAAAATTAGTGTGCATCCATATGGAACTAGAGGTGGAACTACTTACAATACCAGAATGAGGGGTGTAAAAAACGAGGTAAAATGTTATAGATAGAATCATGAAATGAGATTCATTGGATACAAAAAAGAGGCAAGAACATTAGGAGGCTATATAGAGGAAATCCCCCATAAAGAACATTGAAAATAACAAGACACACGTGGTTACAATATTTTGTGTCTCATGAGACCATAAATAATTTGTATTGGGTTTTGGGGGGTCAATATGGCCTCGAGACGAAACATTGGTATCCCTTTTTTGACCATTTGAAAGAATCTTTTGACATGATGCCTATCTAGGTAAGACTCCTAAGCCTTCCCTTGCAACTATGGGATTAATATTTCCTTGAAGCCAATGGGAATAAGTTAGAGGATTTTCAAAAACTTGTTTATGTAACCACCCAACAACTGCATACTAGCTAAACCAGGATTTTAGTGGATCTTAACATATCCATGGACCTGCATAAGAACATTAATCAAAAAATTCGAGATAGAATCTGAACCCAAAAACTAGACTATAAAATATTTGTTTTCTATTGCCATAAGTTCTTTAAGACTCGCCATGTTATTCATGAGTGTGGGCACTCTTAAAAAAAGGGGGCCAATCCTTCCTAGTGGAAGGATTCTCTCCCTTCACATTTTACAATTGATGCTTCATCTGATCTTGTTCCTACTCCCTTTTTTGATTCGATCCCCTCTCAAATGGTCTCTTCCCCCATTGTAAACCCCTTTCAAATGTTCCTTCTGTTCTAATGACTCATATTTCCCAGGCCCCTCTTGAGATGGTCAAGGAGAGGGTAACCCCCTCATCTCTTGCTAGGTATATTTATTGACCTATTTCCTCTCTCGATAGTCTTCTCCCATGCGATCCAGTTGCTAGTCCCAAGCTTAATAAGGAGAAGTGAATGTTTTTCTAGAATAATAAGAAAGTATCTTCCAAATTGTCGGTAGTACCACACATATGAATCTCATATCTCATTTTTTGGCCTTGGGTTGATTGTAGTTCTTTGTTGTTTTGACTGCTCAAGTTTTGGTTTTTTCTTGGAAGCTTATTTCTATCTAGTTTCTTTCGGTATTCATTGTTGTATCCCAAATTTTTTTATTCTTGTACCTGGGTAGGGCCCTAGTCTGAAAACCATTTATTCTTAATAAGAAAATATTTGGTGTCTCAAAAGAAGAAGTCTTGAAGGATGCATCATCCCCATCCCTTGTAATTTTACCTACTATATAATTAACTTCCCTAGAAGTAAGACCAACTTAACCATAACTAGGATTGAAAACAAAAGTTGAGTGGTCACCTCTAGAATAGTCATACATATTCACAATAATATTTTCATAATATGGGATTCCTCTCTTTATATTAAAAAAATTGACAGTCGATACTATATTATAACATAAAGCATAATAAAAAGCCAAGCTTCAAAACAAAGAGGCAAAAAAGGAGAAACCTGAAGATGAAAGATGAAAGAAAGAGGAAGAGGTAGATGAGGAGAACACGAAAAATCAAGAGGTATATGTGTAAAGAAAAATCCTAAAATGAGCCCTAAATGTGTTTCTTCGAACCCTAAACCTATGGCAACTTCTGTTCTAAGCAACGGCTCCCCCTTTACGTGGCCTAACTCCCTATTCGATGATCAGAATTGTGGTGGAGTTGTGGTACATGGAGGAGACTCGGGAGGATTTGGCATATTACAGCCATGTCAAGGCTCTGGTTGTACAAATGTGGCTGGTGTTGGAGCTTCTTCTGGGACCAATCTGACATAGATGTGTTTCCACTTGCCCTCTATTTGGTCGCAGGTGGGTCCTCCTTGCAGCAACATATCACTGATTTGAGCTACTACTGAAGATTTACATCCTAAAATCCCAACATTCGTGACCTGTCCTAATGCGATTGTTGGTGGCACTGCCTCCTCTGGCAACAACTGCATTTTTTCCCCTATTCTGGGAAGTATCTCCTCAAGACAAGCTAAAGGTTTTGAATCATCTAATGTTAGGGATCATAATAATGGATGCACTTCTATCAAAGGCATTCTACAAGAAAGGCATTCTATGGCCCCTATCTGCCATCACCCCTGCCTCACTTTTAGAGAGGAAGTCATTTTCTTTGACCGCTACTACTAAGAGCATGCATTGATATGTACATTCAGTGGTTTATGGCCTAGCATCGCAGATATGCATGCATGGATCTCCAAACACTGGAATCCGCTACTATCGGGAAGATTTGATCAAATCCCTATGGTAAAGGAATATTTATTCTGGATTTTTCTTCAACATATAACGATATCATAGTGGGTAAACTTTGGGTGTGTAAATCATATCACCTTGTCATAAAACCATCGTTCCCCTCTTTCAACCCTCTCATAAAATCATTCATTTGCAAACCTGTTTGGATAAGGTTACCCCATTTACCTTTGTAATTTTGGAGCTGGGAATGTCTAATATCCATTGGAAATGTATTCAAAAACATGCTCTACATTAACGCGCAAACCACTTATTATACCCATACAACATTTTCCAGGATCCATGTTGAACTAGATACTTCTACAAACCTTCCTACAAAAATTGATCTAAAATCACAAAATAGAACATGGTCTCAGTCATTGGACTATGAAATCTTACCTTTCAAGTGTAGAATATGCTTCTCTTTAGGACATATTGTTGTTGAATATGAGCTAGAAAAGCGTACAAATGAGAAAAACAATTGGTGGAAAAATACCCTCGTTTAACACTTGGTTTTCGATGCCAAGAAATATTTGGATTCAAATGTAGATTTGGACGGTGTGGATGAATCAATTCCACAAACACCCCTTACAGAAATTCTGATTGGAGGAAATTAGAAGAATACAAAAGATGAATCACTTGTGTGTATAAGGGATAAGGAAAATATCCCTCCTCATTCTCGTGAGACAAAAAGCACATATCTACCGATTGAAACTATTGAGGTTATCCTTCCTATCGAGGAGGTTTTAGACGGTTGGAAAATGATGTATAAAAAGAAAAAATCCACTCTCAAGCATATCATTTTTAAAACCTAGTTATCGTTGTTGAGTAGTTGTTCTTCAACGTCTGTTCAACTAATGTGTTGTTTTGTTTTCGATGTGTTTTGGCTCCATGTTGGCAGGTTTCCCCTGTCTTTGTTTTTATTGTTCTATCTAGTTGTTTTGGCTCTAGTTTCTAGGCTGTGGTCCCCATTCATCAAAAAACCTACTGTTGCACTCTTGTTTTATCTAGCTTTTGAGCCATTTCGTACCATGGGGTATGATCCCCTTCAAAACCATTTACCAATAATAAAAATAATAAAAAGAGTCCAAGGAATATAAATGCATGGTGGAGCAAGAAAAACATGCACAACAAGCTTAGAAAAAGTTAATCAATAAAGAGGAGGAAAAACAAATGGACAATGACCAAGTTGAGAGGAAACAAAATAGTTCCTTGAGCAAGAAAAGACAAAAATTGAAGCCAAAGAAGAGAAAATATTTCAGGAATAGAAGAAAACTTAAGAAAATAAGAAACTTAAGGAGCAGGAAGATGTTGAGAATGAATGGAAGATCTACAAGATAAGGAACAAAAAGAACAAGCATTGGTTACAAGAAAACAATAGGATATAAAGTAATAAGTGGATCCAAAAATAATGGAGTCAAAGGGTGGGAAAGTAGAGAAAATCCACAATAGCTGGGCATTTCAATTGATAAGGGCCATAATCGCAAGAAGAGGATAAATCTTAAGATACTTTGCAAGGAGTTAGAAGATCTTCTTTGGATCCATCCACATAACACACCTATGATGACATAGAAGGAGAAGATAAACAGACCTATTGGTGTTGTTCAAATAGCTTTGAAAACATGGAAGCACAAACTTGTTATCCCCTCTTTGCAAATAAAGTTAGTCCAATGCCACATATTACACAACCATTAGCAGGCTAGGTTACAGCAAAAGTAGCCATGTGTATTATAGATTTTGATGTGGTGCATATTTTTTTCAAGACATAGATAGAAGGTGCAAGCATCATTTAGTACAACATAAGTGTACGTGTGAGACAACTTACACAAAAAAATTCCACTATAGAAGAGAAATGAGAAATGAGATAAAGTAGAAGCTCCCATAGGTTATTGAATCCATATAAAAATAGGTAATGAGTCATTAAATGAAGCTATCCATATTGATTAAAAATATCATTGAATGCAAGCACTATACCTAAGTCTTGATAAAATAATCAACGATCAAGTGGTCAAGTAGAAGAAAGAGGAAAAGCAATACATAATGGTGTTGAGTAACTTACTAAGTACATCTGAGTTTTGTAGGATGGCATAAAGAATACAAAGATGATCACATTTCGGCTACTAGATTGGAACATGTAGCTCAAATATTTAATGCAACACAAATAGTAGGACACACAAAATGTGCAAACCAAAAAAACACTCATTATAACCACCCATTATGATAAGGAAGTAGAAACAACAATGGATACATCATTGAAGTTTAGGGAAAATTTGATGGATGAAATTGGATAGTGGGGAAAACATGGCATATAGCACATTCACATGAACACAAGCACAAAAAATAATAGATTGAATTAAATGACTGAAAAACTACCTATCTACTCTCATATTATTCCATGGTAAAATCATTGAAATTGAAAACAAGGATACACTCTTTGAAGTAATGCAATCTTTGTACAAACTCTAGGATTTATTTGCATGGATTGATGAATTTGTCGCTAATTAGAATATATACAAGTAATACTTTGGATTGTTTTACCAATGACTAAATAGATAAGAGGGAAAACCCAAATACATCACTATAAGGATTATTTTGTGTGAGATATGAGGGAAGGCCATCAAAAAACCCACTCTAGAAGCACCATAATACTAGCACAAAGGAAAACAAAATTAATTTCATCCCTCTAAAATATTGGGATGTATTATGTGCATCATAGACACATAAATCTATAAACAAGATGATGTAGGTTGAAAACATATAAGGGAAACCTACTAGGGATTCATGTATGTTTATAACCTAAAAGGTAAGTATTTTACGATTTCTATTTAATTTAAAATCCACAAGAGAGGTTAGTTAGTACAGAAGGGATGAAAACCAAAAAATAATAATCTCTACAACAACGACAAATAGAAATTACAATGCACAAGTAGGGAGTGACCAATAATGAACTAGGGAAGGAAATATACCACCTTCCAGACTTCAAAAATGTATTTTATCTTTGGATGATACAACTATTTAATTCCAAGACATATTTTGATGGCTATTAAGGCCTACATTTGTGTTATATTTTCTAATTGATAAAACATATGTTCCTATGTTCAAGACATGGAAGTCTATGCATTTGGTAGAGAAGACAAAAATACAATATGTAAATCTCCTAGAACATAAGTAGATTAAAATTATTTAATTATAAGGTCAAAAGGCATCTAAAATTGTATAAAATATGTATGAAATTATGCATAAAGGTTTTATTTTGTGGTGTAAGAGGTTCTTGTAGGTAACAAATGATATTTTCTAAAAACTCTTTCTCGATCTTGAATGTTTATTTTTGTGAAGTAATTATGTTTGGTAGCTTAGTGTGTATTGTTAATATGTGTAGGTAATCACATATTTGCTCGCTTTGTGCAGAGATACAAAGAAAAATATTGACTAATATTTTAATAATAATAGTGTACAACCTTAGCATATCATGATAAGGAATGATAGGGACAAATTCTAACACCTTCTTTGGAAAAAAAATAAAGTTCACTATGTTACAACAATGTATTATCTTTGCCAAAGAAACTTGTAGGTGTACACCATAATGATTATCCTTGCTACATGTCTCTCTCATATATCATCTTGGTATACACAACTATTTTACTAGGAATAAAAATACTCATAGAAAGTACTCTAACCATGTTGTTTCATCCATATTTATAATATTATATCACTATCTATGCATCTTTTAAATTTTAATCCTCATATAATTACTTCATGGAAATAAATCCCAATACCTCCACATGCATCTCATTCAGGAAGAGAAACCTTTTGCACATTTACAATCTTATTTGACTTACCACTTTTGATCATAAATAAATATATATATATATATATCTTGTTTATATTAACTTGACTATTGATGAAATTGAGTGCTTGATTGTCTATGTATGACATAATATATTTATTATAAATGCCTCCTCTTCCCAAGAGTTTTCAATATGGCATAAATCACTAGGTTATAAATTAAATATCAATTTTCTTTACATCTTCAAGTTATCTATAAATTAAATTATCCAGTTACCCTCTTGACTCAATGAAACCCCTAAAACATGATCAGTAGAATTTCAATCAACTTGAAGGACCTTTCTGTGGGTGTTTAATAACCTTATTCAAAACTTGAAGTTATGTCTACTTTTGTTGTCCAAATGAACTCTTTTATACTTATATCATTTTGTTGATTATTTTGTATATCATATTGAATTTTTTATGCTCTCGCTATGAAAACTTGTTATTCTACAAATCATTGTCTCGGGGATTAGTATACTAATTGAGGGGCATCCTAGACTCAAGAGATCCTGCACAAATGGAGGAAGCATGCAAGAATTAGAAAACATGAAAGATAAGAGTGTAGAAAAGATGTGTGTGCAACAGAAGTCTAGGAGAGATTGACGAAAAGAAATACGAGGAAGGTTGCAGAGAGGTGTAAAAGATAGAAGAGTTGTCCTGTAGCCATACAAGGAGCATAGAAGCATGAAATAGGTGTGCCGCATGAGGGAGAGCTTCTGAGAGTGAGACGAATACTTGCGGAGACAACCAACGAGAAGGAAGAAGAAAGACTGGTAGAACACCTACCATGAGATAACTAGTCGAGAGAAAATAAAACACCTTGAGAAGTAGGCTAAAGGAAAGGTTTCTAGAAGAGAGAAAGAAGGATAGAAGGAGGAGTAACTTGAAGCCATAAGCATAGATACATGCAAGGATGAATTGCACATAGGACAGAAAAAAGGAAAAAAGGTATTGGCCTGGAGGATACAGAAGTGTGCAAAAAGAATGATGTAGTCAGTAGTAAAAAAGGGAAGTGTTATTGGAATAATGGAGGTTAAGTGAGGAAAAAAAGGATGAAGAACACAAATATTAGTTATCTATGATGGAAACTAAATATGAGGAGAAGATGCCTAGGAGATGAATGGGTTATGAAAGGTGGCACTAATATACGAAAGTGTGTAGAAAATAATAAATAAAGCATGCTAAAGTATTGGAGAAGAAGAGAAGAGCAGTTAAGCATGGGGATTCGAAGCCTGAGGTGAAAGGAAAAGTTCATAGCTTACAAGAGAAGGATAGGGATTGGCATACGCAATCACTTGGTTGATGGTGACTAGATGAGGAGAAGGTTGATCAAATGAATTCAACTACCTGATGATGTGTCGTGTGGCGATTGGATGAAAAATGATTACACAGATAAATGTGTTAAAGGGTACAAATTTTAATTGGGAGTCAAATTTGAAATGGGGGAGTCAGCTTAGAGGAGAGAGAATCCAAAGATTTGGCTACGCTGCTATAAAAGGAAGAGATGACCATCAAGTTGTGGTTCATAGAAGGTGGGAGTTTGGTACAAGGATGGAGGTTGAAGTCTTTGGAAAAGGAGTAAAAGGTGAAGGAAGTTAAGCTTTTACCATAACAAGGGATAAAGGATGTGAAGTCATCCAAGATATAAGGGTGGAGAAGAAAGGTCAAGTTTGGTCATTATGTTGAGAGAGCAAGATAAGGTAATTCTAGTTTGTCCCAAGAGGTGCCAATAATTGTTAAATACCCATCAAGTGAAGATATTATAGATTTCATATGGATTTTTGTAAACTAATCAAATGTAAATAGTTTCAATCTATTGTGTTGGACTCTAAAGAAATGACAAGCCTAGGATGTACACCGTAGATCCCACTGTTAAGTGGTATTAGATTTGGTTCTTTCCTAGAGGAAGGTGAGGAAACAAAATAGCTAGCAGATCACCGAATATGAGGTATCTAACATAGAGAGATTGTGTTCTCCACAATGATAAGTCAGTAGAGAATGCATGTGAAGAAATATTACGATGATTGGGAGAATGGCACCAAGGAATGGAGATGTATCAGATACGGTAGTCATAAGACACTCAAGGAAATGATGGAGGAAATAAAGGGACTCCAAGATGTGCACACCGAACTGCAGTATCTAGAATAAAACTTCCTACAGAAGAAAGTTCCTCCGACCAGAGGTGGTGACGACATGAAGAAAATGAAGTGCTTGACAAAGATTCAATGGAATAACAGAATCAATGCACAATGAGTGCTAGAAGAGCACTAAAGGGAGAAGGAATATATGAAGGCATAACTAGAGGTTGCGTGTGAAGAATGAAATAGAGAATACGAACCCAGTAAGGGAGAACCACTAAGTGAAAAGGGTTTAACTATGGGAGTACCACAAAAATATGTTTCAATGGAAGCACATTGGAAGACAATTCATGTGAGTATCACGGTGGTAAAATAGGTTACTCCTAAAGAAAGAGAGATGTTTGGAGTAGACCATGACCATGCAAGAAAAATTGTAAAGTCAATATAATACACCTTCATGAAAAAGGTGGAGTGAGAGGAGAAATGTTTGAAAGAAGAAGATAAAAACACATAATACATAAGAGATGTGAGGGAAAATATCTATGAGGGACAAGGAGTGGGGTGTACAAAAGATAATGTAAAGGAAGAGATCCTAACAAGAAGAAGAGGCAGAACAAGATGTGAAAAAAATAGACTCTGAGAGTAGTAGAAGAGCATGAAGAGGTGGATGTGCATAGCAATGGGAGAACCATTGGAAGTGAAGTCGAGATCAATCAAGTCAGATTGCTAGAATATGCATTAAAAAGGTTGTACCTAGTAAGTAGATCCAGGATGATCTTGAGTGGAAGTGTGCACAAAATCGTGGAAGTGGATAAGAGCACATGAGCTTAAGGGGATGTGATGGTAGTTCAAATAAATTATAGGAAAATGTGAAGGAAAAAGAAGGAATTGAGAGAGGTTGGGAGCGGTCTGATCCAAAGCAAGTTTTCCCTAAACAACAAATGTATAGTAACCAGGGATAGTTTCTAAAGTGCGTATTGATAGAAGCACGAAAGGAGGAGAAGATATCGAAAGAGATCTCAAGAAAGATTCCTATGGAGAGGCTCCAAAAGTCTTGAGAATAGTGGAAGGCATAGGAAGAAACGAGGAGATAAAAGAGCAAATTGGCGCGACAAAAATTACCACAAGAATGTTAGCAATATTAGCATAGTCTACGTAGTATTTCATTGTTAGACTAGTTGTTATTATCTATTCGATTATTCTCTCGTATGGTTTGTAACTACTCCACCTATTCCGAGGAGTCTTGTTTATTCACGTACTTATAAATATTGTACGTGATTCCATTGTTTAATAGAATAATATAAGAGATACTCAATCTCTTTTTTCTCTCCACTCTAAGCTCCTCACAATCTCCTATCAGAGCGATCCAATACTCTGACCTGTGCATTTGAAGGAGAGGACTGAGGAAATTCTGGACAACTACGTAGAAGTATCCAAAGCCTGCGTGAGGACGTTTGTGTGAGATGGGAGTTAAAATAAAAAAAAAAGTTTGTCTTCCAGTTAGTTTGGCGTTGGAAAAGCATGAAATTGATTTGATTTTTTTGCATGCGTGGCGAACTAGACTGCTGCGTGTATGTTTGAGCTGGATGTTTTGTTTTATTCTTTCTCTTGCTACGAATTCCCAATCCTGTGTGGAGTTTTTTTTTAAGCCTGTAGTTTATTTCTTGCTGTTGGTATGATCTGGTTTCCTGCATGAAAAATGGAGAAGAGTGAAAATCTTCGTGATTTTTTTTTAAAGCTCCTCAACATACAAACATGGAAATCTTCTGCATTGAAAAGTGGACATGTTGCTGCTGCGTGGAAAGTAAGAATTCTCATGCGTGGAAGTTTTAAGTTATTTTTTATAATTTTCTGCACTAAAAGACAGCTTCTTGATTCCTGCGTGGAGGAGGAACAGACCAGAAGTTGTTTGCTGCGTGAAAAGGGCTCTGTGGAGTGTGGAAGGATAATTTCCTTTGGCAGATTTCTTTTCCACAGACCCCAAGGATCATTTCCTTTGGAAAACACCTGCATGGAGGAGTAGAAATTTATCAATGTTCTTCTTGGTTGGAAGTGGTTGCTAATCAACGCATGGAGATTGGCTGAAGAAGCTGCTGCGTGAGAACCATTCTTTCCTGTGATATCTCCATTCATACCTGCATGAAGACCATCCTTTCTTACGTGTGATCCATTCATTGCTCTCTAAAGATTAATTTCTACCTACATGGAGGTGTTGCGCTAAGCATTTACTTGTCCAAACCCATAACTTTACACCAACATTGCCAGTATCACCTACGTGAAGAGTTAGAGCGGCGCGAGGAGAGGATATTTTTCCTCTGGGTAGCCTGAAAGTCACAAATAATTAAAAAAGGGCCATATATTGCCTGGTGAAGAAGCCTCTACCACGGTCACGAAGGGTCTCTCAGAGCCAACGCCGAATGACGAGCGTGAATAACATGATCAAGACTGCTGCGATGCAACATCAACGAGACTTTTAATAGCCGCAACATCAACTCGCACGCAGAAGAAAATAGTCCAAAAGCTCCTGAAAGCTCCAGATTCTATTTTTCCTTGCTCAACGAGATTCAAAACTCAGGAAATCTAGTCTTTGACGAGCTAGTTCGTAAAGGGATTCTTGAATATTTCTTTTTCGATGTCAGCTGCCAAGCAAAGCGAGTTCGGGAAGAACTAGAAGCCGGGTACGACGCTAACTGTGAAGACGAAGAAGAACACCTCCCAAAGTGTCGTCGTCTCTCAGCACACGAGTATCCTGAGCATCTACTAGGTGGTACTTCTCATCAGTGAGTAAAAGTTGTAATAACTTCTGAAATAAATAAATAAATCATTTTTATTTTACTTTTAATTTTATTAAGATCTCTGCTCCGAAGTTGCTTCTTTCTGATGCTCAGTTACTTAAAGGGCCAAAATATGCGGCCTGGAAAATAAAAATGCATACAATCCTTCAGTTTGTGGGATTATGGAGCATTGTCACAGGGTCCACACAAGTTCTAACAAACCCTGATGAGCTCATTAAATATGAGATAGCAAGTGCTAAAGAATTGATGACGATAATGTTGAGTATCACCGATGATGTGCAACCGCATGTTCGGGATGTAGAGAAACTAAAGGAGGCATGGGACAAGCTTGCTACCATCTTTGAGGCAAAGAATAAGACTAAGGTTCTCCATATTTAGTCAAAATTACATACCCTATCTATGGGATCCGATGAGAAAGTTGATGAGTTCTTACGTCGAATGGCCGAGATGCGAATGGAGTTAATAGCTCTTGGTGAGAAGGTAGAAGATACGATTCTAGTTCTAATCACCTTGAGGGCACTCACTTCTCAGTTCCGAGTCTTCGTTATGACACTAAATGTATGCAACAGGGTAGAGACGTTTAAAGAACTCGTGAACTTATTGTAGTAGGAAGAGGCTATCAATCCAGTCCAATATGAGGCCCAGGACAAAGCCCTTTTCTCAAGGCCCCAACGTGGCCAGAAGAATCGAAAAGGTCTCCCAGTGAAGCAATCTCTAGCAGATCAAAATCAAAATCCACAAGATCAAAAGTCCAAGTGATGGTGACTAATCTGCAAAACCAATACTCATGACACTAATCATTGTTGGTACAATGGCTTGAAATAGGGGTCTTTGAGTCAAACAAGCACATCAGGGCACGAAGATTTTCAAAATTCCAAATCACGTGCTCATTGGAGAAAGCAGAAGGGACATCTTGCAGCCAAAAAAAATGATGAATCTTATGAGGAGACATCAAAAGGAGCCAATTGCGGTAAGAACCTTGTCCTCGTCTCTCAAACGTCCTAGCCCACAAAGAAATTATGGTTGATAGACTGTGATGCAAGTAAGCATATGTCCGGTGATAAGAAACTATTTGATTCACTGAACGAACAACCCACTGGAGATCAGTTTCGAATAGAAAATGAAAAAGAGTATGTTGTAGAAGGAATAGGAAATGTCACCATTCCTCTGGGATCACGAAAAATGTACACTTACAAAGGTATTATATGTTCCTAGTTTGACTAGCAATCTCTTGTCAGTGACTCAGCTCCCGAATCATCACCTAAAGGTAGAATTTCTTGTCCAAAATGGTATTAAATCATGCTTAATCTCTAGATAAGGTACGGTCATTGCTAGAGAATTTCTAAAAGATAAGTTATTTGCTTTAGAAACTATTTCATCTTCTGCAGTAGCTTTATTTACCTCAACAGTAGAATCTACAACCCTGTGGCATTTTTCGATCTGGTCATTTGTCAATTAGTTTATTGTATTAGGTATGGTCCATGGACTACCCAAAGTGTCTAGTTCCTTGCCTATTTGCCTTGGCTGTCTTGCAAGAAAACAACAAAAGGATCCATTTTAGGTGAGCAACTTCCATACTAAGAAGCATCTGGAGGTAGTTCATACTGATCTGAATGGCCTGCTACCTACTTCATTTTCAGAATACAAGTACTTCCAACTATTCGTGGATGACCACTCTCACAAGATGTGGGTGTTTTTCCTTAAGAAGAAAAGCGAGTCTCTTCAACATTTCCAGAATTTCTATCACCATGTTGTGAAAGAGTCCAAAAAACCACTTCTTCTACTTTGCTCAGATCGAGGGGGGGAATTCACATCAAGAAGTTCTTGGCCTTCCTCAACCAACAAGGTGTTAAGAAGAACCTGACTACTCCCTACACACCCTAGAAAAATGGCATTGTTGAATGTCGCAATCACACAGTGATGGAGATGGCTCACTGCATGCTAACAACAACGAAGCTAGAGGAACATTATTGGGCTGAAGCCGTTTAGACAACTCTATATCTTCTCAACAGGGCACCAACAAAGATTCTACAAAATAAAATGCCAGAAGAGGTATGGGGTGATAGAAAGCCATCAATTTCTCATTTACAAGTATTTGGTTGCATAACATAAATGCATGTCCCAGCTCAGAAGAGAAATAAGGTTGAGCTGAAGACTAGTCCTGTGCATCCTAGTTGGCTATAGCACTACCTCAAAGGCTTACCGTCTCATGAGAACTTCCTGAGACTAAGAAATTATACGAGATTCAAGAGGTGGTTTGTGATGAGTCATCCTTTGACTAAGTAGTGACAACTATAGAACCATTACCAACCACCTCTCACCGACTAGTGTGGGTGTTTTTCCTGAAGAAGAAAAGCGAGGCTCTTCAACATTTCTAGAATTTCTATCACCGTGTTGTGAAAGAGTCCAAAAAACCACTTCTTCTACTTTGCTCAGATCGAGGGGGGGAATTCACATCAAGAAGTTCTTGGCCTTCCTCAACCAACAAGGTGTTAAGAAGAACCTGACTACTCCCTACACACCCCAGAAAAATGGCATTGTTGAATGTCGCAATCACACACTGATGGAGATGGCTCACTGCATGCTAACAACAGCGAAGCTAGAGGAACATTATTGGGCTGAAGCCATATAGACAACTCTATATCTTCTCAACAGGGCACCAACAAAGATTCTACAAAATAAAATGCCAGAAGAGGTATGGGGTGATAGAAAGCCATCAATTTCTCATTTACAAGTATTTGGTTGCATAACATAAATGCATGTCCCAGCTCAGAAGAGAAAGAAGGTTGAGTTGAAGACGCTCCTGTGCATCCTAGTTGGCTATAGCACTACCTTAAAGGCTTACCGTCTCATGGATCCTAAGACTAAGAAATTATACGAGATTCGAGAGGTGGTTTGTGATGAGTCATCCTTTGACTCAGTAGTGACAACTATAGAACCATTACCAACCACCTCTCACCGACTAGTCTCTGAATCAGATGATTAGCTAGAGGAGACTACTCAGAGAAGAGATGTGCTTCCATAAGAGCTATTTGTTGACCTTAGAGAATTGGAGAATGTGACTCCACATCAATCTGCATGGCAAAAAAATATTACTTCTCAAAAGCAGCCAAGTTCTCATCCGAAGTGGGTACAAAGCACCATCAAGGACTCACATTTACAACAACTCCAAGATACATCATCTGGAGTCAAAATAAGGAGTCAAATAAGAAATGAGGTAAACTTTGCACTAATGAGTTCACTGATTGATAGCTTCGAGCCTGATAATGTTCGTGAAGAACTCAATCAACCTCAGTGGAAGGAAGCCATGGATATAGAAATTGACTCACTCAAGAAAAATCAGACATGGGAACATGTCAATCTACCTACAAGAAAGAAATCCACATGCTGCAAATGGGTTTTCAAGACAAAATGTAAGGCAGATGGATCCATCGAAAAACACAAAGCACGACTTGTAGGAAAAGGATATGCTTAGAAATAAGGCATCGACTATTAAGAAACCTCTGCACCAACTGCAAAGCTCAAGACAATCAGAGTTGTTTGTGCACTGACGGCACAGAAAGGATGAAGACTTGAACAGATGGATGTCAAGAGTGCTTTCTTAAATGGTGATGTAAAAGAAGAAGTGTACATGTTCCAACCTGAAGCATTTGTTGATGAAGAACATCCTAAGAAGTATGTCATCTCATCAAATCATTGTATGGATTGAAACAAGCTCCAAGGGAATGGTATATCAAGATGAATGATCACATTTTGCAGCATGGGTTCACTCGCAGTCCCTCAAATTCAAATTTGTATATAACAAAGGTAGGCAAAGAAATTATCATTCTTGTTGTGTATATGGATGATCTTGTGATCACTGGCAGTTCAGAAGATCAGGTTGATATTGTTAAGAATAATCTCAAAAGAACCTTCGACATGAAACATTTTGGCTACTACATTACTATCTTGGCTTGGAGATATGGTAAAAGGAGCATCACATTTTCATCTCCCTGATAAAGTACACTAAGACACTCTTGGAAAAATACAAAATGTCAAAATGTAAACCTATATCCACTCCCATAGAGAAAGGCTTGCAACTTTAAAGATTCCACGACTCACCTCATGTAGATGCTACTCTCTACAGGAAATTTATTGGAGGGCTCATCTATTTGACATATGCCAAACTAGATTTATGCTATGCTATCAGCTATCTTTCCAGGTTCATGAAAGAGTCTAAGAAATGTCACTAGACTGCAGCAAAACACATTTTGAGATATGTCCAAGGAACAACTGATTATGTTCTGGAATATAAGAAGAATGATCAATTCTTCTTACAGGGATATGTCAACTCAGACCACACCAGATCTATTGATGACAGGAAGTCAACCACATGATACATTTTTCATCTTGGATCTGGACCTATCTCGTGGATAAGCAAGAAGCAGAATATTGTTTCTATCTCATCCACAGAGGCAGAATATCACGCCACATGAGGAGCTATGTGCGAAGCGATATGGTTACGTCACATTTTGGATGACCTGGGAATTCCTAAAAAACAGCCACCTATTCTCTATTGCGACAATAAGAGTGTTTTGAAGCTCATAAAAAATCTAGTTTTTCATGAATGCACAAAGCATATTGAGATTGATTGTCATTTCATTGGAGAGCACGTCTTGGACCATCACATTCAGCTCCAGTATTGTCCTACAGAAGCACAAGTTTTTCACACTCTCACAAAATCTCTTGGAAAAGTTAAATTTGAACTTTTCAAGGGTCACATTTGCAAGAATAATGTAATAAGGGGGGAATGTTAGCAATATTAGCATAGTCTACATAGTATTTCATTGTTAGACTAGTTGTTAGTATCTATTCCATTATTCTCTCGTATGGTTTGTAACTACTCCACCTATTCTAGGGAGTCTTGTTTATTCACGTACCTATAAATATTGTATGTGGTTCCATTGTTTAATAGAATAATATAAGATATTCAATATTTTTTTTTCTCCACTGTAAGCTCCTCACAAAGAAGGGGATGTAGAAAATAAAGGTCGTCAGCAGGAGTGTGGTTTAACAAAGACTGAGAGGCGAGGGAAAAATGGATCCCTCAAGAATTTTGAAAGGTAAGGGATATGTCGTAATGCAATGGAGTTGCATTGGAGAAGGTCACGAAAATATGGATAGGCAAATAAGTCGAGAAACAAAAACTAGTTAAGATACACCAGAAGGGCCCAAAGTAGGAAGGGAGAAAATTAGAAGTTGTACGCAGAGCATGAAGGCGCAAAAGAAGGAAGTTGTGTCATAAAGGGTGACAGAAAATGTATGAGAAAATGGCGGAAGGCCATAAGGTGTAAAAAGTGACAAAGCAAGATGATACTTACATGGAAGAAAGGAAAATAGAATATTGTGAAGGATCACAAAGGAGGATCTTCCCAGATAAAATGAGTTCATAGGTAGGAGGCCCTCGCAAGGAAGTGAAAGAGGATGCAACAAAGTCACTAGGAAGTAATAAGGGATTGGAAGAAGTACATGAAGAAGTGTATATTGGGAATGGATATTTCGATACAAGAAGAAATACTAATTGTTCGAAAGGTGATTATATCACTCACATCCGCTTGAAGAGAGCCTCAAGTTCAAATAACCCCAGATGTTTGATGCAAGGGTATCCCAAACATAAGAAAACATACACAAATAGCATAAGCGTGTGAGAATTGGAAAACATTCAAGAGGAGAGAAGGAGAGCGCAAGAAAGATGAATGCCGGTAGAAGTCTAGGAGGGACTACTGATAAGAAAGACGTGGAAGGTCGCAAAGAAGTGAAAAATATAGAAAATGTGACCTGTACCGACAAAAAGAGCATGGATGTGTGGAATCGTTGTGCGGCATGAGGGAGATCTTATGAGAGGGAGATAGGTATTCACTAAGACAAGTGATGAGAAGGAAGAAGAAAGACCGGTACAACATCGAACATGAGCTAACTAGTTGGGAGAAGAGTAAGTTCTATGAGAAAAATGCCAAAGGAAAGGTCGCCAAATGAAAACAAAAATGATGGAAAGAGGAGTGGCCTGAAGCCATAAGCATAGAGGCATGTGCATTCGAATTACCCATAGGGTAAGGATGGTACACGAAAAATGGGTGCGTGGGATAGAAAAAGGACAAAAAGAACTGTTCAGGAGGAGATAAAGGTGTAGAGAAAGAAAGAAACGGTCAACAACAAACCAAGGGACGCGCTATTAGAAGAACGTGCAAGAGAAGTGAGGCGTTCGAGCAGAGAACATGTAAACAATAGTTATCCGTGATGTCCAAACCAGATATGAGGAGGAGAAAATTCCCATGAGCTGAAGGGGTAGAACTGTGCCAGTGGGCACTCAAGCAGGAAATCACGAAGAAGATAATAAACGAAGCATTTGCAAGTTTTGGAGAAGAAGATAAAAGTGATAAAAATCAAAGAGATGAAGCCCAAGATGAAAATACAAGGTGACATGTGGCAAGATAAGGACAAGGAAGAGCTTGCATGGTAACGTGATAGATGCTTTTTAGATGATGAAAAGGATGATCAGATGAATTAAAATACCCAATGGCGTGGCATGTGAATATTTTACGAAACAATATTGTTGGGATAAGAGTATTAAAGGGGGAGTATTTGAATTTAAATTCTTAGTGGGAGTGCGGGAGCTAGATCGGAGGAGAGACAATCTAGAAGATTCTGGTGTGTGGCTATAAAAGACGGAGAAGAACACCAAGTTGTGGTTGGCAGAAGGTTGTAATGTAGTAGAAGGTTGGAGGTTGTGTAAGAGGAGTAAAAGGTGATAGGCTCTGAGTTGTGCCCATAAAAACGGTTGAAGGCTGCAAAGTTAGCCAAGAGAGAGAGGGACAGAGAAGAGAGGTCAGGATTGGCCATTGAGCCAAGAGAGTGAGATGAGATAAGTCTAGTTTGGCCTATGAGGAACCAGTAGTTGTAAAATCCCCATCAAGGGAAGATATTGTAGATGTCGTATTATTTTTCCTAAACTAAGGAAACACAAACATTTTCAATCTGTTATGTCAAACTCTGAAGAAACGATCAACTTAGGAAGTACCCAGTGGAGCGCTCCGTTATATACATATCTCATTGATATTTTTATTTTCTTTCCATAAAAACTAATTATCCCATGAAATAATCCTCATTCAAAACTACTTTTTTGTGATAGCCACTCATGATTGTCTTTCAATTTCTCACGATCCATTCACATTCCCTTTGATAATATCATAAAGCCTAGGAAAAAAATCCCATTTTCATGAATTTCCATTTCATTTTATGAACTAACTTCTTTTCTTACAATATATGAAAAACTTACCTTTTGTGTGTTAATTAATCCTCCTTTATCCTAATGAAGATAAAAAATCAACCAAAAATACAATGAAAAACTTCACTACGAATAGGGTTAATACTCCATTCATGAGACTAGTAAACCTACTCATTTTGTTGGTTAAATTGAAAGGAATGACCAATCATTCATTTAGGCTAGTTGTTATAAACGTTTACTTCGATTCGTCACCTTATTTTATCTTGATTTTTTTGTATATACTTCTGAGATTAATTGTATTGAATCCTTTGACTCTACTCTATGAATCGGTCAAGTCAACCATCTTAAGAAATGGAAATAGGTAAATAATATTAGTATTATTGATGAATTTGGATTACAACCTCATTTTTATGAATTTTTTGAGTTCCAACATTTCTTACACTTTCCTAGTTACCTCATTATTTGTAAATGTCATCCTATAGGATTCCTTTCATGGAAAACTAGATCACATTTAAAATTACTATGATCAAGAATAGTCCTCACATAAGGTAATCCATTAGATATATAATTTAAATTAATATCCTCATACCGCTCAACAAATCCTTCACCTCTTCAATAATTTTATTTACTGCTATAATTGTGATCTCAAATTATAATTGATTGGGACTGAAATTAAAGCATGCTTTGTATTTCATCACTTCCTTCAAGAATTTATTTCTCAAAATCTAAACAACCTTCTCACCAATGGCCACTCCATTTCCTTTTCCCTCTACAAGACTAAATATGTGAAGTAACTATTTACTTCCTACCATGATTCATAATAGTGGTGGTGTTTTCACTTCCATCATGGACCAATTTTTTATCAAACTATGAAGGTTTTTGTAGCAACTCTTGATAGACATCAGTTGACATTATAACATACAATAATTTTTATGTATATACATAGATATTCAAACAATAATACATACAATAATAATTTTTAGCACAATAATCATTTTTATGTTGACATTTTTTTGTTCTTGCATTTTTTTTGGTCATTTTTCTTGCATTATGATTATCATACAATAATATTGTGCAGCAAGTGGAGCTGTTTGTGAAGCGATATGGCTCCGACATATAATTTAAGGATTGGGAATACCACAGAAAGATCCAACTATCCTACATATTGATAAGGAAGGAGTAATAAAACTTTTTCGGAATCCAATTTTTCATGAGTGCGCCAAACACATTGAAGTGCAGGTACATTTCATTTGCAAGCATGTTCTAAACAACAACATACAACTCCAATATTGCCCAACAGATATGCAGCATGCAGATGTCTTCACAAAGTCACTTGCTCGAGGTAAATTTGAGGGTTTTAGAAAATTTCTCTCCTGTTCACTTGAGACCATGCTGAATTATGGGGGGATGTTAGGAATAAAACTTCGCTTAATTCAACATTAGTTGATATTTGAATAAATATAATAAGTTAAATTATTTAATTTAAATACTTTCAAATTATGTCAATAGGTATTAGTTATCCTTAGTTGTTAGTTAACTAAGTGATAGTGTTCTCATCCCTATGTTTGTGGGATCATGTTCTATCTTGCATATTTTGTTCCCAGATGATTTCCAAGAGGGGAAATAGGGGAATTTAGGGGCAATATGATATTCCTACATAATTTCTAAGAATAGGTGATTTGTTTTCATATATTGTGGATGAGGTAGAAGTTGTCCAATATCTATAAATATTCCAGTTCTCTCATTTGTTTGTAATTCTTGATTTTTATATAAATAAAATACACAAGCACCATCTTGTTTTTGTGTAAATCTTTTGTGTCAAATATTCTTTTCAAGTATTCATTTTCAAGATTTATTTCATAAGATTTATTTTATTGTTAAGATTCTTAACACCAAGAACACCAGTTGAAGGACATAGACAACCCCCCTGCCTTCAATATCTATCTCAAACCTGTATATTGACATTTCATACTTGTAGGTGATTCTTTCATGGTTTCAACCATCTTCACCATCTTGAGGTGGTGAAATATTTGATCATCCTAGTTATGCACCCTTTCTAGCCACCAACTCTTAGAATTAAAGATAACTCTAACTTCTTCTTGACATCATAATCCTTACAACAGTCCTTGAACCTTTCATGTACATGCTTAAACATAGCATTCATACCATTGCAAAAATCTTATCATCTCAAGAATGAACTCAAAAGGCATACCTTGCAATATGTGATATTGCAGAATGATGCACTCTGCCAACAAGCTTAATCCATCATTTTAGCCTTGATTTTCCATGCATCAAGCCTATAACCTACGATAAATTTACTTCTTGTCTGTAGAGATCTGGGATGCATCATTTCCTTGATCTTGATGATCATAGTAAATCACAAATTCAAAAGCTTTTACTTCATGAGTATGCCCAACTTTTGGTTCAATATGAACTTCCCTTGAAAACCTATCACTTCATGATACCTTAGAGCTTGATTCAGAGCTTATAATTTACGAAAACCAAATTAGAATATTCAAGCACCTCAATTATGACCTTAGACCCTTCTAATTCACACTTTTCTCAAACCTAGGCAACCTTTAAAGATGTAGTTTTAGACCTAAATGCTAAAGTTGATTCATGCAAGACTTGAATCATGTTAATATACATAATATCATGATATCACCATCATCCAATTAGTTCAAATCTCATGAAATGGTTGATTTTACTCCCTTTTGCTAAGAATTCTAAATAAGCTTCTTAAGAGCAATATATTAGTGGAATCATGGTTGTGCCATTCTTGAAACACAAAGAACCAAGTGAAAACATTTTCAAGCTTCCTTTGTTGTCCTCAAGGTGTATGAAAAATTGCATGGGATGAATCCTTCTAGCTCTTTCTCAATCACCATTTCTATTTTCTAGTTTAGCTTAACTCTACTAGGCGTGCTCAAAGATATTTTCACACATAAATTTTGTTCTTCTGATTTTCAAGCCAAACCATAAGCATTCTCAGATACCCATTTTCAGATTTTAATGAATTCAAAAGTTTCAGGTTCTCATGACAAATATAAACCACTTTTTATGTTAATTTTATCTTTCCCATTAGGTCTCCATGAGTGTAACTTTCATCCTTTTGTTGACTATCATAGAAATCTCCAATAATCAGGTGCCTCAACACTTAAAACCTTCAAAATATTGATGCATCCTCTGTCTAAAAGATAATTAGAAATTTTCAAGTATCAATTTTGAGTGACACAAATAAGAAAATTCTTGTTAAACCCTAGTTAACCCTTACTCTATCCCGAGAAGGTTCAAAATGGTATAAACTAATGTGATCTCACTTTCAAGACTTAAAATGTCTTCATAAATTTTTTCTCCACCTCCTTCATGGTTTTGAGTAAATAGTAAGTCTTTTACCATACCAATTTGAGATTTCACGTGTCTTCTTACATCATGATTGGTTGAGACCTCAATGAACACGAACACTTTGAATGATCTCCATTCTTACAAAAAGGTGCTTGAACACCTATCATTTTAATATTTAGCTTCAATTTATATTTCACAGATCTTTAACAATATTTGAAATTCTCATAAATCCTTTACACATGTCTTATCCAATATTTCGATTTTAACAGGCTTGTGGTTGACCATCAACCCAGATTTGCTAAGCTAATTTAAAGAATTGACTATAAACTTCTAATGCCCACACAGATAGATACTTTGATATCCCCTCACTAACTTGAATCAATGTAACAAAGTATTGTTCCTAAATTTCCTTCATACTCTAACTTAGAACACTCATGGCTTCTTCATTGGTTGATTTGAGACACTCAGCAACACAATTTTTATCATGTTTGCTTAACTGTGTGTTTTATTTTATACCAGACCTGATAATATTGATGAGATACTACCCCCCTGAGAGAATTTTATTCTTATTTATTGATGTTCCTCGTCTTTGACATCTTATGGAGCATGTGTAATGTGTCTTGTTTACATTTGATTAAAATGCAACTTTACACATGTTTCTTTGACTTATTAGTTAGGCTATAGATCACTTATTCTTGAAGACCATTAACTACCACAACCTTTTACACCTATGACATATACATTTTCTTGGAATCCCTTTAATTTTCACTCATATTTTACAGTTGGGACTATCAATTAGGACTAAACAGTCCTGTCGCAGATTTTTTTCGATGTTTACTTATTTCATTGCTATGTTCTAAACTTGAATTTGACTGAGTGGGCTAATTGAGTGCGGACTTGATAACTACCTCTCTCTAAAACCTTACCCTCTTCTGAATACTTTTCATAACCTCAATATAGACGGAAGAATATTAACTCTTTTGACTTAACCAATCAGGATTCTTACATGAATGGGGGAGTGCAGACATGTTTATAGTTTTGGAGACTTGTCTTTAGCAACATCCGCTAGCGATGAAAACATAGACCTTGGGGCTTAATTTACACTCTTTCCTTTACTTAGACAGTAAAATGATATTTTTAAAAAAATTATACAAACCAATCATAGATAATGAATATTTAAAGGAGCTAGACAACATATCTCTCGACTCTTCACACATTTTTTATATTGTGAAGACCTTGATTAGCTTTTGCTGATGGTAAATCACTTCCAAGAATATACCTTGATTATTTAGAGTTCTCAATACCTTCTAAGATCCCAAAGAAGGCACATAATGCGTGCTAGATCAATTAGAACACAAGATACTAATCAAAGGAGCATGATGACTCTATCCTTTCTCTTTTTTCCTTTGACACTTTCTCATTCTTCTTTAATGGCCTGCTAGATGTGATAATTTCATCTCCTAAGTATTCATCTTCTGATTGAATTCCTAAAAAACGCGCATGATGAACTTCATTCACTTGTTTTCTCTTGGCTATAACCAGAGGTTCCTCATGATTAGCACTAGGCTTATTATCTTTGTTCTCAACCTTATCATTACTTTCCGATATCTTTCTTGAGTTTTTCTCTCCTATGATTGTCTTTGACACAATTTTAGGATTCGTTTTCACTTTTTATACCTTCTTAACCCTCTTGAGTGCTTGAGCTTTGTGTCAATTCCTAGGAGGTTTAATTTGATAATAATGCTTTACAAAGTGTCTAATTTTATAACGATTAAAACACATAACTTGATTCTTTCTTATGTATGGATGTGGACTGAGATTCCAACTATACATATCACACTCATGACCTATCACCTTCTAGAAACATGTACAACCCTATTACAATTATAACATACTATCTTATTCTTACCTTTTGAGTATTCTATTGTCCAAAACTGATTGGATGGTTCATAAAGGTAGTACTGAGAAATGTGGGTTTCTATTTACATTTAAAGTGCATCGCTTATTCCTTTCTTTAGCATCTTTGTTATCCTTCCACGGATGGTAATCTATGACATGATTCCTTCATTCATTATCTCTAAGTCCAAATTTGTGACAAGGAAATCAATAGCTATTAAAATTTCTTTCATACATGGATTTATTTGGTTGCCTAACTGATTTAGGCCTTCATAAATTTGTCTCCTTGGTCATCTTCATGTATGTTTTTCTGCTTCAACAAGCCATGTCATCTTCACACTTCTTCATAGGTTATCCTTTGAGGCTAGTCTTGTCTTTTCACCTACTCTTCTTTGCCTATCCATAATTTCATCAAGAGCTTCGGAGCTCCTCTCTATCTTTCCATGCATCTTCAACCTCTTGTTTGTTTATTCTAGGTCATATTATAAGGATATCAAGTCCTCTTCATGTCTCATGCAAGAATCTTCCTTATCATTAAGATATTTTGTCACTTTATCAACTTGATATTTGAGATCTTTATTGAATTTGAAGTACTCTTCCTCCTTGGCTTTGAGAGATGTTGAGATCAGCTCTAATTGTTCTTCAATTTATTTGAGTCTGTACTCATGTTATTTATCCTTCTTCCTCTTCCTTTCCTCGAAAAAAATAATTTTATCTTCATATTATTTCACCGTTAGCTTCAATTTGTGATTCTTTCTTCTTTAGTTTTTTAATTCTTCAAGGGCACTAATCAGTTCTGCTTCAATATTTACTTCAACATCATCTTTATCAGAAATTTCAACTTCACTAAGATAATTATATCTTGAGTTCCTTCAAAATATTTTTTCCATAGCCATGTTTATGTCTCAAGAGGACCTCCTTCAAGTTGTTAGGATTTCTCCAAAAGGAACTAATCTGATACCAATTATTTGAAAACACAAGAATTGAAAGGGGAACAATTAATTTGTGCTTCTCCAACTTTGAAAACTCTTCATAAACTTAGTAAGCTAGTCAATTTATATCACCATTAACCATGAGAGACTAGTAACATTAAAACATGAGAACGGAATAAGAAAACATACATGAGAAAAAGTTATACTAGGGAAACCCTTTAAGGGAGAAAAATCCACTTAAATCAATGCATTAGATTGGAAAATTTGTCCTATAAAGATTACAAAGATTTCAAATATTGACCATCCACTTAACTCAAAGCATCAACTCCCATAATTTAGTCAAGTTGTTACTTGACCTTTAGCAATATTTTACTGACATGCAAGCTACAACTGCCAACAATGTAGTCAAGCTTCTATAGACATTAAATCACACACTTTGGGTACATTACTAGGTTCTAATCACATAGTACTATTAAATTCATTATTCCAGGAAAAAATTACTAATTGATCATTATACTTCGCCTATTATTTTCCTCTCTAGTCTCTCTCTTGGCCTTACAGACCTCATTGCCTAGTATGACCCTTCATACTTCACCTTTTCTAGCTTTGGACTCAAGCACCCAGCTACGACGCAAGTTCCCAGTCATCATTGTCACTCCTTTTTGGTTTCTTTATAGCCGTTGCACATCCCTATCTCTTAGTTGTCATCCTTTTAGTGATCAATTATGAAATTGAAACAAGAGAAGCATATAAATATAAAGTTATGCGACCAAATAAAGGGACCGATCTCTAATAATTTATACTATCACCTAAGCTTGCATCTTAAAAGAACACAAGAGAATACATTTGTCCATCTAGCACAATTATAAGGGACAAGGGTTGGTTTTCTACATCACATGCATAGGAGGGAAGTTCATTTTATTCCATGCAAACATATATTACATATTTTTACATCTAGTTATTTTATTTCTATCCAAGTGTGATGTGCATAGGAGCCACCTAGGGCATGATTCCGCAACACACACACATAGAACTACATTGGGTTTGAGATGTAGTGCAATGCTCAGTCGTGAGATCACCATTGTTATGGTCGAGGACAATCTGAACCCTCATTTTACATCTTTCTTTCTTATGATTTTATGTTCTGTTGAGGGTTTTGTAGGTGATCTCTTTATTTCAGGTTGTCAGCTACATGTGTGATCATAGTGTCAACACATAGTGACAAATAACAAGGGTTTTGGATCATTTAACGACCCTGTAAAATTCATCTTTTGACCTCCTGCATAGACCCTTGTGTCTAGGAGGAGATCCTAGTGCCCAGGTGCTCTAGTACCAGTCCAGGCACCCTGGTCTCTTCTCCTCCAACATTTCTGCATTTTTCTAGTCTCGGTCATGGCCTCCAGTGTTCTTCCTCTACAATTCTTCCACTTTCGCGCATTGCCAGGATATTTGCAAAACCAAATATGTGTTATAAACTTACATTGCACTTACGGTTTTACTTTTATGTTTGATTGGTTAGGTCATATTTTTGTACTTTACTGTCATATCTGTTTGCGGTAGCAAACATAGGAATTTAACAAAAAAAATCTATCCATTTAGTTTATTTTTGTTTAAATAATTTGTTAACCCATCTCAATCGAATATACTTAGATTGTAATTTTTCTTCTATCATGGGTCATAAAGTTCCTCATATTCCTTTTCTTGATTTACTTAAAATGAATCTTGACTACCAGGTTGTTCTACAAACACCCTTAGAGTCTATGTGTCTTCCTAAAGATACGTCTCCACACGAAATAATTCCAATTTTCCATCATATATCTAACAACTCTAGCTTTCGTAATCCTCCATCCAATCAACCCATATTGGAGTCAATTAAAGCTTTGAGTTTTTATTTTAGTACAAATTTCAGGAAATGGAATCCATGATCGCATCTCTTAAATCTAAAATCCAACATATTAAATTTGCTTCTCAGGTTCATGATAGTTCTTCTTCTCATTTTCATTCTATGTCTTCTACATGTCCTCATATCTGTGAGCCTCAAGTCATACCATTACCAGATCCTCTCAACTTGATCGCAATGCTAAGCAATATGCCATTCTTATTGAGCTCCTTAGTCATCAATTGATCTCTTTACCATGTACTCAGGGCTATCCTCCTTACCAACTTGTAAAATATCAAGGTCGTCCATATTACAATTATCATCGAATCAATGGACATAATGATAATTATTTCTATTCTTTACAACGAAGAATCAAGAATCTTGAGCATCAAGGCTTTATTTGTTGCACAACATTCAATTACATGCCCATATACAAATGCTACATCCAAATGGGATCCTAAACCTACTCCTTGTATGTCTAATGAGAATCATGCTTCCACTTCTCATGTTCCTTCTTCACTCACTCAATCACCACCTATGAAATATACTAAAACCAAACAATCTCCTCTAAAAATCAATTCTACACCTCCACCTACTGATTCATCTGTAATATTACCAAGTCAAACTAAGCAATTACCTCTCAAGGTTCAAACTCAATCGCCTCCTCCTGCTAATTCATCTACAATATTACCAAGTCAATCTAATAAAAATTCTCTAAATATCAGTTTAACTTGGCCTCTACTCAAGTCTTTCATAGAATTATCAGATATGCCACCACCGTGCAAGGCTCCTGAATAATCACCACTTTAGTGTCCTATAACTTTTGTTAAGGAAACTAATCCTTCGATTAATTTTCTTAGCATCGTTAACTAGATATCCGTCACTTACACACTTGGGGGGCATAACACTTATTTCTCCCCCCATCTAGCATCGACACACATCTTATATTCTCTTCATTTTACATTTGATATTTTGACATACAAATTTTGATACATTAGTATCCTCACTACCCTATGACACACTCTTGTGTTATGGTTCACACTTGACTGTTGATGGCATACTATACATATGAACCTCAAAAACTTCACATTTAACATCTACGACATATTCTTATTCCTACACATCGTACATGTTATGCACTTCCTACATCCTCTCCTTGCATTTATTACACATCATACACACTTTGTGCATTCTACACCTACACATTCTGCACACTTTACTAACCACACCTTCAACATTATCTTCTTACTTCTATTGCATATCATATGCAATTTTTTCTTTCTGCATATTACACATCCTCACACATCACACATCTTACACAATCTACATATCTTACACTACAAATTAAATATCATCATACTCAGCCCATTCATCACGCATCTTTCTAATGTCGCATACTTCTACAACACATTATACATTCAATCTACATCATGATAGCACATCTTACTCACGCATCTTCCTATTCTATTCTACACTCTACACATCATGTTCAAACCTTTACAATACAAACGACTTGACGATCCAATCATGTTTTATGGTTCTTACATGAATGTTGAGGTATCTCTTTAATAAAAACCTCATGTCACTCACTCTTTACACGTTGCACTTCAACAATAAATTTTTGATGGCATACAACATCACATCATTCAAACCACTTCCCGATGATGCACTCCTGCTCTACGGCTCATTCTTAAATGTTGAGGGGTATTTTATAAATGAAAAACAATTCACTCATACATCCACCCATACTCGATGGACACACCTCCCCTATCACACTCATATTGCATTCCATTCCATCTAATCCACAACATTTTACATATCTAGGTTACACAAAGTTCTTATTCACTTATGCTTACATGTACACTTTATTGCATATGTTAGATAAATATCTTGTATGTCATTATCTTTATCATACACACATGTGCGTTCAATTGATTTCTAGTTGTGATCGCAGACTCTACATAGACTGATACACGCAACATGGATGTTAGGCACAGTACCTCATACTAGTCCCACAACAACTTCTGGGGGCATCCACATTCGCACACATTTCAGGTGCTATTGTTTCATTGTTGTACATAACACACTGTTATATCTGATTATACATGCTTTTACATAGTATATATCGTTCTAACATGTTAACGCATGCTTCATGTGCAACATTTTCCTTGTAGGACCTATTTTTCAATATGGTTATATGATGTTTTCTTACTCTTATTTGTAATTGTTTACAATCTTTTCCCTATGCTTTGTCTTGTGTCCAAAAAGTATGCTTTTGGCCACTGTGGCCTCAATTTTATTGCAACATCATGAGTGATGTCCCATGTTTGCAACTATTTTTTCGCAGTTTACATTATCTTCTGGCTTAGTATCTTATATTGTTTTCTATATACATGTTTGTTTACACAAACACTTATCTTCTAGCCACTATTTTCATGTGTCTTTGGTTACTACCAACCAAATTCATTCTTACATATCAGTATCACTTCAGCATGGAGTCTTCTTTTGGGCTGCATCCTCCTTGCGATGTCGCTTGCACCCCAAAAAACTAGGGCATCTATTGGGTGAATAAGTCAAACAATTAAATAGATACAATCACAGCTCAGTAGTCTAAAATCATAATTCTGTATGTAGTACAACACAAAGTCAGCATAGTCTATAGACTCAGACAGGGCTAAGAATCAGACTTGGCTCCTTACATCACCAAAAACACTAGAGCCCAAAATACGACTTGGGCACCTAGGTGCTTTTTCCCCTTCCTGGGCGCCTAAGACCAATGGACAGATACATAACAATTTTCAATTAAATATAGTTTTCAGCATTGTCACAAAGGCTTTTCATAGGGCAGGCAGTCCTTCAGCACTTGGCAATCATGTTTGATTGCACCTATTCACATTGGACCAAACTTGTACACATAATTTGCAGTGGTGTGTTTACTATGAAAAAATAGTCAAAGGTTTGAGAATGACACTTCAATTTTCTCCCTACACTACTTTTGTCGTGGTGTAGGATCACCAAAAACACTAACATTCACCATGTTTGATGTGAGATCACCCAAAAAAATATCTTCATGAAAATCTTTTTTATCCTTTCTATCAATTTTTCTCATCACAGATCAGGTTCACATGTTCCATTTTGTACTATTTTACAATTTTTTATAGTTTTTGCATGCATTTTTATACATCTATACACATATTTGACTACTTGTTTGTTCTTCTCTTTTTTAGGTCTTTCCTTAAGGAAAGTAGTGGTCAACATCAATACACAACTATCATGCTCTAAGCACATCATCAACAATAGGTACAACATCACATCTACACGTGCGTTTTCAACCTAGGGCCATTATTCAACACTTATCTTTTTACTTCCTCTTATTTATCATCCAAACTTCACACTTTTTATCACTCCATGCTTTCGTTGTCTTGGCACGCTCTTCTACATCGATCTACATGGTTATGAGGTACACATCTCTATCTACTTTATGTTACTAACCTTTTGCTTACCAGCACAAAGTGGGGGGAAATATACACAGTAAATCATGCACTTTGGGTATATTACTAGGTCCTAATAACATATTACTTTTCATATTCTTATTACGGGAGAAAAGTACTAATTGCTCATTATATTTAGCCTATTAGTTTCCTTTCCAGTCTCCCTACACACCATACTTCCCAGTCTGACCCTTTATACTTCACCTTTTCCAGCTCTAGACACAAGCACCAAGCTAGGACGCCAGTGCCAAGGCACCCTAATCCCCTCTCGTCACCCTAGAAATATTTTTACTTTTCTTGCTCCTTTTTGGGTCCTTTCTAGCAATTAGGCATCCCTATCTCTTAGGGGATGGCCTTTAGGTTATTGTTACTACAAAATAACATCACCGTTAAATGTCTGCAACTCAATGGGTTGAGACTCTCAGTGTGATTGTGTAACATGGAGCATCTCTCAAAGTGTTGGACTTTGAAATCGAGAGAGCTCTCCAGATGAAGGCTAGTTCCTATTCCTCTGTTCAGGTGCACACATAAAATTTATAGAGGATCTATTCTAGCATACCAAGGAGACAGACTTAAGAAGATGCAAGAAATTAAACCTAAACTAACAGAGGTAATGCACCAAAGGAATGTTGAACACAGGCTTTGCTATCAAACAAAATCCATTAAAATGTAATATAACTACCATGCACAGATAACCAATATTGTAATGAAAGATCAAATAAATGCAATGAACACAAGAGAGGGTTGAAACCATCTGTAGACATGTATAATTGATTCACAAATTGATACAGAACATTACAATGGCCAAGAGGTGAAAAACTTACATTATAGTCTTGATAGAAGGTTCGGACTCCACGAATTTGTCTGTAGACTAGATAAGAAGGGAGGGTGCAAAGCCAAAATGTCCAACCCTTTACAATGAGCCAAATCTTACCTTTATAGATGAAGTGAAGAGAGGAGAATAAAAGAGGCAGGAAATCTGATTTGGAAGCTCAGCTACTAGCTATCAATGCCCCGACAAATCTACGTATAATCTATCAAGTCTGCCTCTCCATGTCTGATCAAATCAAATTTTTTGATCGATGAGGAAGAACAGTGGATCAAATCAAATCTGATCTGGTTGTTGAAGCAATTAGATCGTACATTAATGGCATGAAATATGTTTCCCTTTTTTCACCCAACTAACCTTGTCAAAATTAAAGTTTTAGGTTTCTATGGTGTAGAAGAGGTTGAGACCTTTCCAATGGTACCAAATTTGTTGAATTTTGAGAACTGAATCAAAAGATATGCCCATTTGAATGCTTGAATCAGATCCATACAAAAATGGAGAAAAATCAGTTTTGCAAAATGGGTCTATGGGCCCGAAATTCAGTTTGTGCCTAAAAGCCTCCATGAGCCCGAAATTGAAATTATGCCTTTTGCACAAAAGTCACAAAAGTGCAAAAGTCTCCCAGAGCCCCGCCAACCTGCAACCTTCTTATTTTTCATTTGTCATCCTTGGGCCCATTGGCCCACATTTTCCACTTGGGAGAAAAGTCTTCCCTAGGCCCGCCAGCCCACTATTGGAAAAGAATCCCTCCAAGGCCCACCTTCCCACATGTAATTTAGGCCTGACATGTGGCTTATTTTTATACTTTATGCCATTTCGAAAAAAAAGACAAAAAATCCAAACTACCTCCGATGACCCGCCTTCCCACTTTTGGCTTGAAACGTAGCCACGTGTAGAGCTGGTGTGCTTTTGGATTTTGATTTTGAAGTTATACCAAAGAGACACGTGGCACCTTCTATGGCTTTTCTCTATTTCTGTGTGTTTTGGCTAACTCCCTTTTGTTTGGAAGGGCCATACGTCTGACCCAACACACGTGGAGGCTCAGCGCATATTTGGGACTTGCCCCTAGATTTTACCTTTGAAGTTCCATAGAAGAGGCACATTGAGGGTTCCAGTGACCTTTCTCTACTTAGTCAATTAAACGGCTGACTCTGTCTCCCTTTTGAATATTGGACACGTGGAGGGCCTACATCAGTTTAGGGAACCGCCTTCAGAGTTGATCTTTGAAGTTGTGTCGATTTGACACATGGCACCCTCTGCTGACTCTTCCCCGTCTTGAGTTTTCAACTGTCGAATCTATCCATTTTCAGACCTAGGACACATGGAACGCTAGTTTTTGTCTGGGAGACCTATTTTTAGATTTACCTTTGAAGATGCGCTAAGCTAACGCATGGCGCATTCCGTAAGTTTGTAATACTTAGCTGATTCAAGCCTATGTCTTTCTCAAACCCTAGACATGTGGAAGCCTCACACTCATTTGAGTCTCCACTTTGGGTCATGCCTTTGAACTTGTGCTGATGAGACACATGGATACTTTTGCCAGTTCTTTATACTTAGTCGATTAAATGGCCGACTCTGTCCCTTTTATAGACCCGGGACACGTGGAAGCCCCGCACTCACTTGGAGACCCACTTCTGGATTTACCTTTGAAATTGTGCGGAAGAGACACGTATAATCTTCTACTGGTTCGTAGACTTTTCAATGGCTGGTGTAACTTTTGAGGGACCGTGACACATGGAGGGCTGACGCTCATTACGGGTCCCCACTTTTGATTCTACCCTTGGAATTGCACCAATGAGGCATGTGGATGCTTTCGTTGCCCCTCTTATACTGATTCGATTTAAGGTCTCGAGTGAACACTGCCTCGTCTAGTTCTAGGACATGTGGAAGCTTGGCACTTGTTTGAGGAACCGCCCTTGGCTTCGACCCTTGAAGGTGAACCTTTGAGATATGTGGCAGCCTCCACTGGCCTTCTATACTTAACCGATTTGGGCCAACCCTGAATCCTATGTGAAGTCTAAAACTTTGATCCCTTCCCCGTTTTCCTCCTGAGAGCCTCTAGCCTCCTTTGACATTATTTGATCCTTCACTGACCCTGCTCCTCCACTGTAGAGACTGCATACCCCTCAGATTTGGGATCGGTTTTTGGATTTGAAATGTGGGCTTACATGACTGAACCGACCCTTCAATTTTCTCTTGTGCAGGGTTGTGTTTGATCAATTTTGCCAGGGGAAAAATTGAAATAACAGTTTGGCGACTCATGGGGACATCTGCCTACAAGATGAAGAGACAAGTAGCCTAGGAAGTATCCATTGGGCATGGAGTCTACTTGGTAACCTCGTAACTGATCTGGAACTACCTTTCACTGCACGCACTCTTATCTTTGTGAGAAAATCTTGGATTTAATATTTGAGAGAGCAGAGAGTTGTCTGAAACCTGGAAACTTCTCCCTTATTTAATTTTTCGCAAACTTGATCTATTTGAGTGCAACAAAAACATCTAGACCTACTCCAATAGGGATACTCTGCATATTTAATCTCTTGTGGCCAAGAGTCTTTTCCATGAGTGAGATGAAATGTATAAAACCATACACTAGAAGCAATAGAGCATGTGCACTAGCACTTAGGGAAATTGAAACATAAACTATAACAAAACAATGTGCATACGCACTTGGAGAAATTAAAAACCTAGGCTAATATTTAATAGGGTGAGAAATTTTCCTTTTAGTAGCAGTGTTTGAGGTAGATCCCATTGACTGGAATCCGTAATTCTTCACCATCCAACTTATCCAACCGGAAGGTATTGCTACTTTTACATCTTGTGACCATGTAGGGGCCACTCCAAATGGCATCAAACTTGGAATGCCTTCCTGGTTTTTCCCAATCTGCATCCCACTTTAGAACTAAGTCCCCCTCTTGAAAGGTCCTTGTTCTTACTTTCTTATCAAAGCTCTTCTTGATCGATGCTTGATCTTTCTCCATGATCTCCATTATATGTCCTCTTTCTTCCTCAACTCCCATTAGCTCTACGTACCTGATTTACATAGGTTCAAACTCAGCTAGTTCCAACTGTATCATGATCTCCAAAGTGGGCAGCTCCAATGATATGGGCAATATTGCCTCTATTCCGTATACAAACTTGTATGGGGAGCTTCCTGTAGACCTTTTAGATGTGATCCTATCAGCCCATAGAGCTGATTTGAGCTTTGTGTGCCAAGTTCTATGATTTTCATCAAGAGTCCTTCTGATAATTCTTAGCAGGTTCTTGTTCATGGACTCTACTTGGCCATTACCTTGAGGGTAATAGTTTGATGAAGTGTTGAGGTATACACCATTATTGAAAGCTCATTTAGTGATCCTTATACCAAGGAATGCCAATGCATTGTCTATTATGATAGTGGTAGTGACTCCAAACCTAGTGACTATCCCTTCATAGAAATCCAAGATTTTGAATTCATTTGCCTCCTTTAGTGCCACCACTTCAGTCCACTTGGTGAAATAGTCAGTCGCTGTGAGTATCCACTTGTGGCCCTGGCTTGAATTTGGGTAGATTACTCCAATGAAGTCTAGTTCCCATTGCATAAATGGATGATCCACTGAAATTGGATGAAGGGGCAAGGCTGCTAACTGTTCCTTCCCTGTGAAGAATGTGCACTTATTCCATTTCTTGATCCATGAGTAGCAATCACTAAACACCGTAGGCCAATAATAACCAACTTTCATGATTTTGAGAGATGTTACTCGAGGAGCAAAGTGGTCTCCTCCTTCTCCATCATGGAACTCATGCAACACCCTCTCCATTTGGCATGTCCCAATGCACCTCAATAGAACACTATTGATATCCTTCTTGAACAAGACACCACTGATAAGCACATGTGGGATGGCTTGTAGTCTGAAGTATCTCCTCTTTGCTTTGTTCCATTCTGGAGGGCATAAACCTATTTGGAGATAATGTACCAAGGCTTGAGTCCAACATGGAATAGGTGCATCATTAGTTGGCTGCTCTTGATCATTCTATAGTAACAAGATAGCCTCTTCTTCATCCGCTGACTTAGCTTATTGCTTGAAAGTGACCTACTCACACAAACCCTTGCCATGAACTAGTTTTGTCCCTTTGATTTCAATATCATACTCCATTACATGAGTGATCCAGCCTGCTCTCTTCTCATGAAAGTCCTTTTTTAGGAGAAAATCCTTGACACTAGCATGAGACACTAGCAGTTGAATCTTTTTGTTTGAGACCAATTGTCTCAATTTCTTCAAACTCCTAATGAAAGCAAAGACATGATTTTAAATGAAAGAATAATTTACTTCGTAATCCTTAAAGCTCTATCTGAAGAAGGATATGGGCTTCTTTGAACCTTCCTTATTAGGCTGAACCAAGATACTTGAGATTATGTCTGACCCTCCAAAAGCATACAACATGAAGTCCTTTGAAAAGTCTGGGTTAATAAGAGTTGGGGCCTATGATATTGAGAGCTTGATGGCCTCAAAACTCTCTTTTCCTTCTGTTGTCCATTTAAATGCAAGACTCTTCTTCAACATCATTGTTAAAGGCTTCACATGAGTGGCAAAATCAGGCACAAATCTGCAAACAAAGTTTATTCTTCCCAAGAAGCTTTGGAGAGACTTCTTGTGTTGTGGCAATGGAAGTGTCTGGATGGCTTCAACTCTTTTAGGATCAATTGTTAACCCTTCTCTTGAGACAATGTGGCCAAAAAATTTTCCCTCATGTGCGAAGAATGCACACTTCTTTGGATTCAATGACACTCTGAACCTTCTTCACCTTTGAAATACTTTCCTAAGGTGGAAGAGATGGTTTATTGTGTTCTTTGAGAAGACAGTGATATCATCTAGATACACCAGCACAATCTTCTTGATCAAGCCTTTGAACGCTATATCCATAGCTCGCTGAAACATCACTCCAGAATTGGACAATCCAAATGGCATCTTCTTGTAAACATATGTGCCCCATTTGGTGGTGAAGGCTATCTTGAACTAATCTTCTTCTTTCACCATTATCTAATTATAGCCTGAGTATCCATCTAGCAATGAAAACCTCTTAGAATCAACTACAACCTGCAATATTTTCTCCATCAATGGAAGTGGGTAGTGATCTTTCAGTGATGCTCTGTTTAGATCATGGATGTCTACACAATCTGATTTCTCCATTTATTTTCCTCAAAGGCACCAAGTTTGCAACCCAACTTGAATTCTTGATAGGAAAGATGATGTTGGTCTCAATTAGCTTATTCAACTCTTTTCTCATGAGGGGTTTAATGTGAGGGTTTACTGGCCTTTTCTTCTATCTAAAAAGCTTAGATCCTAGATCTAGCTCGATAGTGTGTTGTCCCAACCTCGGATTAAAACCTCTTAATTCCTTGTAAGTCTTTACAAAGACATCTAGGAATTCTTGACAAAGTTAAATGAACTCAAACTTTTCTTGTTGGGTACTTACCTTTCTAATTCGTAACGTTTTTCCTTCATCTATGAAAATGGGCTATGAATCTTCACCCTTTACCTAAATATTTGCTTTCTCCTTCTGGAATTGATCGTTCAAGTTGAAGATTGACTCCAAGGTTACAAAACCTCTTGGTAATTTGTTAGTTCTCATCTGCACCACTTGTTCACCATACTTCTGTTCTAATTTGTCTTGGTTTCTGGAGGAGAAATCATCTTCTTCTTGTAGAAAATTTATAATTTGTTTATCATTCTCAAAGACCTACCAACTTGTGTTATTATCTGGGAAAGTTAGCCTTATGGCCACCTTGATATGGGGATGAGACTTATCACTTTTTTATAATTTCTATAACATTGAATGCTGCCCCAATTGCTGCCAGTTTGTCTGTTGCATCATTCTTTTTGCTAGCTATGGATACAATGTTGAAAGCTTCAATTCCTCACTGAGGTCCGATACCCAGTTTTTATAGCTCCTAAGTAGGTCATTCCTTGCAGCATGTTGTCCTCTTACTTGGTTCACAATCAGCTCACTATCACCAAATATTTGTAGATTCTTAATGCCTCTCTTTATTTCCCAATGTAGTCCATGGATCGAGGATTCATACTCTATTGTGTTGTTCGAGAAAGAAAATTTGAAACGAAAAGCTGAGTAGTATTTCTTACCTTGAGACGAAACAATCATAGCTCCTCCTCCGGATCCTTGCCTACTTCTTCAGCCATTAAATAATAAATGCCATACCTCATTATCATCCTTGTAGTTTGGCTTAGTGATGTTAGGAAGAGGATGATTCTCTTCATGCAAGCAATAGACTCCTAGCATCACTTCTTCCATTTCCTTGTAAGGGTAAAAAGAATGCCTCTTGCTTTCCCATCCATCTAGAGTCAAGTCTAGAATGTATCCAACTTTGGTATCAACTTCATGGTTGCTTGGATACTCTTATTGATCAAGGGCTAAACAATTTGCATTGATTGGGTTGGGTACATGAGGCTCAATATGGAAGTTTGAAATAGGCTCAGATCTGATTGTAGTCTTAGCTCCATACCTTGTTTTGAATAACATATGTGACCAATCAGCTCACAAATAACCTCCAATTTTAGCAGTGAAGTCTCTTGACAAACACAATGCAAAGTGTGGTGGAAAGTCTATGACTAATACATTTTGCAAAATGGTCACATTGGGACATGCATGAAATGTGAGGCTAAAACCTTTTATCACTCTAATTGTTGTTACTGTTGTACCATCTAATTGTACCACACCTTTGGAAATGACTTCATATTGAAGACCCAGTTGATCAAATTTTTTTTGGCATTACAGAGCTACTTGCTCCCGAATCAATCATGCAACTATGCACTAGCTTGTCTCCAATGATCAATGAGACATAGAAGGGAGGAGGCTTTAGATTCTTACCTTTTTATCCTCCATGATTTCCTTTAGGCTGAGCTACATTGGTAAGCACTTTCTCTTGCTAATGAGGTGACTAATTTGATGTTCACCAATTTTCCATAGTAGCTTGTAATAGGTCTCTTTGTCCTGGGATAGCCAATGACTCCCACATTGAGATGTTAACATTTTTCCTCTTCATCTGCTCAATGATATTAAATGGGGATGAGCTATCTTTTTGCTGCCCCTTTCCTTGCACATTATTCTCTTGCACATGGGTCGTTATAACCGGTGCCTGAGCAAGTTCGGAAGGTGGCTTGGGATGACCTTACGCATTGGGAGCTGCCCTTTGATTACCAATGCCTTGTGGAGTAATAGAGGGTTATGGATTACCTAAATTTGATGATTTTCCCTCTCTAATATTCCTTTTCTTGGACTATGTATTAACAGCTACACTTTGAGAAGGTGCTTGGTTAACTCCATAGAAGTCTTTTGTTTACCAATTAACCAACATAGTTTCAGTTAGAGGTGTCTCTTACTAAACTTCCTGTTGTTGATTTTCCTCTTGACTAGGTTCTTGGGACACACCAACGGTCTGTATAATCAAGTCCTGGATTAGCGCACAATTGAGACACGTCAATTGATAGTGAGGTAGAATGCAAGGGTAACACCCATTGTACTCCTGTTCCATGTTGTTTTGTGTAGGAACCAAGGCCCTCGATGTTGAAGTTGTATTCGAATCAAATGGTCGGAAGGGCCTAACAGCTTGAGGTTTCCCTTGGTTTTTGTTTTGATTTGCAGCCTGAGCTAGTGGTCTATTTTTCTGATATGGGTGTCTATCTTGATATTTAGTTTGAGGTTGATATGGCCTAGGACTCTTAACTTGCTATATCTTGATAGTCACTATCTCATTTTGTAGGTTCTGTAGTTGCTTCATGACCTCCTGTTACTCTTTTGAAGTGGTAGAAGATGATGTGGAAGCTTTAGTTGAACAGTGATTCCTTTGAGTAGGTATAGGAGCTAATGTGGGTGTTTGACTAGTGCTTGGACTTCCTAATTCTGGATATAGAGGCATAGGTTGCCTAGGTGCAAGTTTACTAGCCTAAATTACACAATTTTCAGCTCTAATGGAAATGTTATAGGTTGTAGGTAAGGTTACACCTCTGATGGATTGAATCATTATAGAAATATCATAATTTAAATCTCTAAGGAAGTATAGAAATGCACCTTTGTCTATTGGTCTTACAACCACTGCAATCCTATCCCATGTCTGCTGGAATCAGAAGTTGAAGTCAGTCAGCTTCTCATTAGGAGCCATCTTGATTGTTGTTAGTTGTTCCAATAAGGATAGATTATATCCCTTCTCTCCAAATTGATTGTGAAGAGCTCTACATAGATGGTCCCAATTATAAATAGAGCCTGTTGTTAGACTCCTAAACCATTGAAAAGCTTTACCCTTGAATAAAGAGACTAACAATTTGACTGCAACATCCATCTCAATGATTTCATGAATTGCACAGACATTTGCAATGTCTTGAAGTGGTCACTAGGAGAAGTTTGGTTCTCTCTAGTGAAATATGGAATGATTTTTAATGCTGCAACTAGAACTAGATTTTGTCCATTGAGAGCTAGTGGGTTTCTACTAGTTAATTTGACATAGGGATTAGATAGTGGATGTGCCATTATGATTGGCTTATGAACTCTTGTTGATTGAATGAAGGGCCTACCAAGGGAGGTGTTGACAAGGTTATATTTGGTGGATATGGAGACCTTTGAGCTATTATTCCCCTTCTCCCTCTATCTGGGGACAACTTCATCTAGAAAAACAATCCTTCTTCTCTAGTTCTTGATCTAGTCTAAATTCTTCTCATGAATCTACGAACCCTGGGCTAATGAAGCCAGTGCATTCTGTCTCTATTGGAGCCACTAGATTTGTAATTTCAAAGCTCCTTACAAGCTGAAAACTTACAACAAGTGCACATCAATCTTGTTGCAATAAAAATGGAGACCTCTTTGTCTCACCGAGTGTGCCAAAACTTTTACTGTAAAATCACATCACCCGTTAATGTCTGCAACTCGATGGGTTGAGACTCTCAATGTGCTTGCATAACATGGAGCATCTCTCAAAGTGTGAGAATTTGAAATCGAGAGAGATCTCTAGATGAAGGATGGTTCCTATTCCTCTGTTCAGGTGCACAGACAAAATTTGTAGAGGATCTATTCTAGCTATCTAATGAGATAAGGTTAAGATGATGCAAGAAATTAAACCTAAACTAACATAGGTGATATACCAAAGGAATGTTGAACACCAGATTTGTTATCAAACACAAACCATTAAAATGTAATATAACAACCATGCACAAATAACCAATATTGCAATGTAAGATCAAATAAAGGAAATGAACACAAGAGAGGGATAAAACCATTCTCAAACATGTATTATTGCTTCACAAATTGATACAGAACATTAAAATGGCCAAGAGGCAAAAAACTTGAATTATAGTCTTAATATAAGGTTTGGACTCCACGAATTAGTCTGCAAACCAGTAAAGAAGGGAGGGTGCAAAACCAAAATGTCAAACCCTTTTCAATGAGCCAAGATCTTACATTTATATATGAAGTGAAGAAATGAGAGAAAAAGATGTGGGAAATTTGATTTTGAAGCTCAACTACCACATATCAATGCCCCTACAAATCCACCTATAATTTTTCATGTCTGCCTCTCCATGTCTATTTGGTGTGTTGAAGAAGGAAGAACGATAGGTCAAATAAAAATCTAATTTGGTTGTTGAAGCAATCGGATCATACATTAATGGCATGAAATACGATTCCCTATTTTTCACCCACCTAACCTTGTCAAAAATAAGTTTATTGCATTTTGAGCATTGAATCATAATTATTGCCCATTTGAATGCTTGAATCAGATTAGTACATAAAATGGGGAAACACCAATTTTGTAGAATGGGTCCGCAGACCTGAAATTCACTTTGAGTCTAAAAGCCTCTAAGGGCCCTGTTGGAACCTGAATTGATCCTCCCTCAACGTCTGAGAAGCATCACAAGTATTGACAAGAAGCTTAGAGATAGATAGATCATAATGAGTCATTTTGTAGAAAGGAATGGGATCCAACTAGCCTTTTTTCACTCAGATGTGAAGAAATGGGTAACACCCTCAAGAGGATTTGATCGATCCTCACTATTTTAGGTTGTGCCTTTCAACCAAGGTATGAGAACCCTTTTGAGGACTGGTGTTTATGGACGAGATGGAGATTTCCTTCCTAATGGAGTTGTTAAGGACACCTTGAAGAAAATATGATCAATGCAACAAAATCTAACTCTCACGAGTTGTCACTCTAGATAGTGGAGATATTCTCTAAGCAAGGTTCAGGCCACTAAAGACATTTGGAATCCTAATTGATTATGCATGGTTTGGTAATTAAATTTATGCATTTGTATACAAAGATGACAAACAAGGGTAGTATGGGTAGAATGAGTTGTTTTAGATGGATTTTTGTGGGAGGTGAAGCAGGATAAAGTTGATTATAACAAATTTTTCAGAATTTTTACGAAATGGAAGACTAAAAAAATAGAATGCCATAGAGCAGCTAAAATGTTACTTTAACTAGAACATGTGTTTCAATGGAGGCCTAGATTAGCATTTTTTCATACAATATATGAGATTCTAACTTGAAGGCTCGAGTTGGAAAACCAAAAAAAACATCAAGATTTGAGCCCAACCACGCTTTAGGTAAAGCCAGAGGCTTATAGATAATATCTGTCAACAGATGACAGAAAAGTGATTTTAAATTGTTTATTTCACTCCTAGATGAAAACGCTTCTGAGAAATGAAATTACAGATGCCATTAAACTATCATAAGGATTGAGACCTCTATGATTGAGATAGATTTTGATACAAGATTACAACAAGAACAAGAGAAACTATTTACGGACATTCAAAAGTAAAGCCACACATTTTTCACAAGATCCACAGATAATAGCTCAAGTTTGATTAAATTTATCAGTAAGGGAAAGTTTCTAGAACAATCTCAGAGATTTTCAATGCCTGTAAACTCACAACAACCTTGACATAATCAAATTCAATACAACAAAGATATACAAGCTTCTCAAACAGCTTCTCAAAGGAGGATGGGCTCTATCGATCCTTTTTTCTATTAGGAAAATCAGTCCCAACCCTTCACACTCCAACCTCTAACCTTTAACACGATAATTTTTTTCCATTTATAACATTTACAATAGAACCCGTTTCCCCCAAAATACAAAATCATAGAGTGCCACCAATGTTTGCCATTATCATGATCGTGATTGCTAAAATAAGATATGTAAAAAGTTTCCAGGTGCTCATGGGGCATATCTCTTCGAAAATATTAGCATTCAATTCCTTCATCTGGTAGAGCACTCTTTATTTTATTCACCAACCACCTCCATCCCTAATCTGTCAAATCTGGTTCTTTGTGTGTTCAGGAGAAGAAAAATAGAAAATCAGATCAAGCCCGATAGTCAGACCATTTTAATGGCGAAATACGTCTCGAGGTTTCCCCCACCAAAATTAGATATCAAAATTAACTCTTCTATCTATTTGGCATGTAGGAAATACCAAGAAATCATGAAGACTTGCACTTCTAGGAGCTTTTCAAAAAAATTTGGGGGGAAGATTAGATTTAGACACACAACTATTGTTGATATTTACTTTGAATTTGGACCATCCACATGGAAGATTTAATTTTAGAGCGGGTCTGGGGGTTCTCATTTTCCTTTTAAAACTTTTGGAAAAAGTTAAAATTTCACATTTTTCTCCGCACCTCTACCCTTGAGAAATGAGCCTGACACATGTCATAAGGTGGGTCCCAAAGGAACCGCAGCCAAAGTTTTCCATTTAACTTTTTTTTGGAAAAGGGAAAATTTTCAGAGCTTTCCCGTAGCTCCACCCTTGAAAAATGGGCTTGACACTTGTCCCAATGTGGGTCCCATTGAAACCACGCTTCCCTTTTCACTTTTAACTCCTTTTTCCCATAAGGAAAATTTTCCAAGTTTCCCCCAAGAGTCTGTACCTCTGCGGTTGACAGGATCAAGCTTTGACCCTTCCTTTATCGGGCTTGTGGGCCAGTTTTGGTATTTTAACTCGTTTGAGAATAAGAGGTAAAAATTTTAATTTTCCTTTGATGGTTTTCTTCCCCACTCCTTTTGACTTTTCAAATTGCCAAGTGTCACAATGGCACACCTTGAGATGGTCCCCAAAATTTGAGACCCTAAAAGAGCGCGGGCTCGCAACATGTCCTGGCCCAGCAAAATATTTTTGAAGGCTTAAAGATCAGTGGAAGGAGCCATCTGTCAGAGTCTGAGAAAATCTCTGTTTCCCACTTAAAAAGTCCAACCAAAATGTAAAGTGAGTGGAGGCCTCCAAGTGTTTCCTTGGCGCTTCTTAAAAATGAAACTCAAGGGCTAGTCTCCAAACATGCGCAGTTCCTCCACGTGTTGCAGAACTCCCAAAATATTTTGAAAAAAAGACTAAGTATGGGAAGACCCAATGGAATCCTCCATGTGTCTCCATGGCCCAATTTCAAAATGGTGCCCAAGTTTAAGAACTTGAATGAGCGTGGGCTCGTAACATGTCCTTGTCCTGCCAAACTGTATAAGTTGCATAAAAATTTGTTTAAGTCAAAGCAAAGTAGCAGAGACCTCCACGTGTCCTCCCGGCACTGCTCCAAGTCCAAACCAAAAAGTAAATCTTCAAAAGGGCCCTGCTCTTCCACATAGAGAAATTTCTAAGTGGAGGCAATTCATAAAATTTCTGAAGTATCCCATTGAGCCATGTCCAACAAAAAGAGAACACATTTCCTGATGATGCAAGAATATAAATTTGACTTGGAGAAATGCTCATCGAACCGTAAAATGCATAAAAACTACCATTTGAGCCCAGAGATGAAATATTTTCCAAGGATAGAGGATTTAGAAATGTTACAAGGCTCAAATACGCTCTTCAGAGCTACATCTATTCATTTATTATCAAGTATTTGGGGCAAAAATGATAAGGGCAACAAATCCTAACTATGGAAAATGGAAAGAACGGGAAAGCCAAAGTTTTTGAATGAACAAAGAATCGGAGACCCAAATTATAGAAATTTTCAAAGGGATATAGAAACAATGAAACAAAAATGGACCCATACATGATCTTCGACCAAGGAAGAAATTAATTATGGAAACAAAAGGAAGTAGAGACTTCTCAGGAACAACATGTGGGGGAGAAAATATAGTAGAGACCGTAAATTGATAGATTTACAAAGGAAAAATGGGGCAAGACTATTTTGAGCACCAACATCAGCTCTGACTTAGGGATGGGCACTCCCTGTGAGTGCCACAAGAGCAATGGTAGACAAGGTGCCAAAAATATCCATTGGGAAACAATGTCATCTGGAAGAGTAGAGAAAAAGATCCATCTCCCAAAACAAATAGAGAAACCAACAAAAATAGGTCACCAAGGACGATAATGAGTAGACACATAAAAAACAGGAAACAAATAAGTAGTTATACACTGTAAAAAAGATTTCTACCTTGATTCTAGGGAATCAATCCAAGAAATGCTTCAAATTCCTGTCACTAATAGGAAGCTCAATCAATTCACCATCCAAATCCTTCAAGAAGAAGTTATGTTCACCATTCTTGATATCAATGGAGTAAGGGCTCATCCATAGTGAGTCAAATTTTCCATGCTTTCCCTTATCTTCATGCCTGGTATCCCATAGTAGCACAAGTTCTCTAACATTGAAAGCTCTGGGAGTGACCTTCTTGTCAAATAACTTCTTCAACTTTTCTCTAAACTTTACATGCCTCTAGTGTGATGCCCTCCTCTCTTCATCAAGTTCAACAATTTGGTTAATGTGAGCATCATAAGGACTTAATTCTTGATCCTCCATTTTTTGAATGAATTGATATGAGGATAGTTGCATATGAAGGGGTAGAAAGGCCTGAGTTTCATACATTAACTCAAATGGACTCTTTCCAGTGGCTCTTTTAACTATGATTCTATTAGCCCAAACAGGAAACTTCAATTGTTCACCCCATTTTCTCTTGTTCAGCTCCAAGGTTCTCCTGATAATTTTCAACAAATTTTTGTTGCTGGACTTAGCTTGTCCATTTCCTTGGGGATTGTAATTAGATGCATATGTCAAGTTAATCCCATATTCTTTACACATTGCCACCAGAGCTTTAGCCTTGAAACTCATGGCATTGTCAGCTACAATCTTGACTGACACCCCAAACCTGCAGATGATGTTGTTTAACACAAATTCCATGACAATTTGGTGTGTTTCCTTCTTAATGGGGATTAACTCCACCCATTTAGTAAAGTAATCAATGACTATAAGAATCTACTTATGGCCAGCAGTTGAAGGGTTTGAAATCTCAACAATGAAATCCATTCCCCATTGCTTGAATGGAGCTTCAATTGATATAGGCTGCAAAGGAAGGGAGCCTGAAGATTACAGTCTTCTAGAGAAGCGGTGACAATTCTCACATCTTCTAACCAACAAGGTTGTATCCTTGAAGAGACTTGGCCACCAATAACCAGCCCTAAGGATATTGTGTGTTGTGACTCTTTCAGTAAAATGCCTCCCATAAAATCCTCCATGGAGATCAAAAATTATCCTAGGAGCTTCTTCTTCAGTAATGCACCTTAAGAAGACTCCCTCTAGAATTCTCCAAGCTAACCCATAATCAGCAATGACATATTTCTCAGAGGCCAAATTTAGAGCTCTTTTCTTGTTCTTACTTAAATAATCAGGGCAATATAAGTGTCTGAGATAAAAAATCACATCCTTGTACCACTCAGAACTCATCAACCTTTCAAAAACACCTACCCTTTCTCCTTCTAGCTCATTTACCTCAATAGTTTGGAATTTGATCTCAGCCATACGCTTAGCCAAGCCTAAACCTCTCACCAACTTCATGGTCTATATATCCATATCATATTCTATCAACTTGTTCACCCACCTACACCTTTCTCTTGAGACTTCCATCTCTGATAAAATGTATTTTACCATGGGGTGGGGAACATAAGCAACAATATTAGAACTCGAAATGTAAGGCCTTAAAACATTTGTTTCTTTTACCAAGGCAAATGCTTGTTTCTCTATAATAGTGTACTTCAGATTAGCCCCCTGCAAGCCCTTACTGAAAAATGAAATTGGCCTCTCAGCCCCTTCATCATCCTTTTGCAGCAAGATAGAAGCAATAGTGTTCTCTAAAGCAAAGGAAAACAGTTGGAAAAGCTTCTTATAGATTACAGCTACCAAAATAGGGGCATGCTTTAATGCCTTCTTGATCCCATTGAAAGCTTCGATGGCAGCCTCCTCCCATTTGATGACCTGGTCCTTCAGTAGCATGGAAGTGATTGGAATGGTCAAATCAGAAAAGTTTTATATGAATCTCTTGATGAAGTTTATCTGCCCAAAGAAATATTGAATTCGTTTCTTGGTCCTTGGAATAGGGACCTTGTTGATGGCCTCTACCTTTTTTGGATCAATCATCACCCCTTCTTTTGACACAATGTGACCAAGAAACTTTTCCTTCTACACTCCAAAATGGAACTTCTTTGGATTGAGTGAGATGCCATATTCTGTACATCTTATCAGCATCTTCTCCAAGTGCAGCAAGTGATCACTTATCTTCATGTAAAATATAGCTACATCATTTTGATAAAGTATAATAAACTCATTGATGTAACAGAAAAAGCAACATCCATTGCTATTTGAAAGGTGGCTCCAGCATTCATCAAACAGAAGGGCATCCTAACATTCACATACGTCCCCCAAGGAGTAATAAAGGATGTCTTGATCATTTCTGATTCCTTCACCACAACCTAGTTATAACTAGAGAAACCATCTAGGATGGAGAGAAATTTAGAACAAGTCACTAATTGTAGCATGTTTTCCATATTTGGTAAAGGATAATTATCCTTTACTGATGCTCTGTTTAGATTCCTAAAATCTACACACAACCTGATATCACCATTCTTCTTTCTTACTGGTACTAGGTTTGCAACCCAAGAAGAATACCTTGTGGGCTGAATAATCCCTCCATATCTTAGCTTCTTCAGTTCCTCTTGCATTTTAAGAAAATAAGAGTGGATTGATTGGCCTCTGTTTCTACCTAAATGGCTCTACATTAGACTCCAAGGGAATCTCATGTTGAAACAGGTCCTCTCTATATCCTTTTAGTTTAGAATAGGTCCATGCCATGCAATCCTGATACTTTTTCAACAATTGGATGTATGACTGCTTCTCCTCCCGAATGAGATTTCTACCTAACAAAATTTTCCTTGGATTCTCCTTTGTGCTAACGTTATACTCCTCAATATCCCTTGAGCATTTCATGCATCTATTAACAATGCGATCAGGATTATCAAAATTGGACTCAAGAGCAACCAACCCTCTATGAATGGTATTAGTATTAAGATGGATGATGCCCTTTCCAAATAAGGTTTATTTCCCTTCTACTATACACACCATTGGCTCCAAATCAATAATTTGATCAACGAACTCCCCCTTTTTATACATAATTATTCTGATCTGAGCATCACTATCAAAAACCTGCCAATGCTTAACATTATCAGGTAGAGATTGCCTTGTTAAAACCTCAAAATCATATTCACAATATCGGGATATTGCACAATTGTCAAAACAATACCCCAACGATGAAAGCTTGTCTACAAAGTCATTGAACTTCCTATCATGATGCACAATGTTGATAAATTAAACATCTCAATGAGATCCCAAACTGCATGCTTGTATTGTTTCATTCACTGATTCTTTGTGGCATATAGTTTTCTGACTTGTTTTACAATTAATTCTGAGTCCCCTTTGACAATGATGTATTTGACACCATATTTCCAAGTAATTCTCAAACCCAACAACTGTGCCTCATACTCAGCAATGTTGTTAGTGCACTCAAAGTCGAGTTTGATGGAAAAAACATTTTTTTCCTGACTTGAAGAAATCTTGGAGCAAGCTCCATCAAACAACAAAGTCCAAGGAGAGTCTGCTTATTCAAGACATCTACATTCCTCAATCTTGTGCTCCTTTCCATTAGCAAATCCCACAAATTTATCAACATCAACACTTGTGTACAATACTTCATAGGATGCATTGTTGGGATCTTCAATAAGGTGTAACATCTTCTTTTCCTAATACAACTTGACAAGGCTGCCCTCAATTGGGATGGTGCCATAGGACATGTCTATTTGGAAACTCTCACCAACACTTGCAACCCATTTTATAGATAATAGCATTCCCCACTTGGTTGGGTAGTCAACAATGACAATATCAAGTTTTAAATTTTTGCCTGGGTAAGTTGCAAGCTACACCACCAAACAATTCACACACCCCACTACTGGTACTTCTCTGGATTACATGGAAGTACACTTCCCATATGCTGTTGTTAGTTTGATATTCAGCTCATTCATGACTTCCAGAGGCATGACATTACATGATGCCCCTGAATCAAACATGTAGTAATGGAGTAATTTGTCCGTAATGATCAGGGTAGTGAAGAATGGATTTACATTCAGGTGAGAGTCTAGCAAGGATGTCCCCAAATAGACATAAGGTGGTTCACCTAATTCTTCTGATGTTGGTGGTGCCACTAATTCGTCTATGGCTGGTGGAGTCTCCACAATGTTTATATTTTTTACTAGGGAAATCTTCCCTTCTTTCATTCCCAAGTATTCAAATGCTCTTTTCTTGTGCTCAAGAATCCTAATCAACTCAACAATTGGAACAGAAACTTTGATTTGACTTAAAACTTGAGCAATGTCATATGGGACATTATTTGGCAAGGCAACATTAGATGGAAAGGTAGTATTGGAAGGAAAGCTAACACACTCACTAGGTGGTATAGGATTTTTGATAGCTTGGGCATGAGGAGGGGTATAATTTTTGTTTGCAACTGTAGGGATTTTGGCAAATGCATCTTTCTTAGGAGCCTCTTTAGGAATATTTGAAAGTAAGGGAGATTTTGGCTTGGCTTGAGGCCCTTTCCCTTTGATTGTGTTATATTCCCTCTCTTGAGCAATAACAACATACATCAGTACCTGTTTATCTTCCTCAGATGGGATTCCTCCATCATACTTATTTATCATTAAAGCCCTTAAATATTCAAATTCATTATTGGGAAATTCAAAATATTGTACAGTATCTACTTCTAAAGTATGAGAGAGAGGAAGAATAGGTACCCTATGAATGCAGTGCCAAAAAGTGGTAACACTTCAGGCAGTTATCACTTCAGTTTAAGTTGCCCCTTATTGTGAGCTTGTGGAGCACCCCATCATGCAGACATCATCATCATTGTCATCATAAGCTTCTTCTTCTTATTGTTGATCTTCCTTACATGGAGCATGGGGAATGGAACATTTGTCACACTAATCCATGACATTTGTCTCCTCCACAACATCAACTCTGGCAGCCAAAGGATTAGGCACCATTCTATTTTCCTTGCCTTGGGGCTGCCTATTTCCAAATCCAACATGTCCTTACCTCTGTCATCAGATATTTGGTGATTTGTTACCCTGTCTTGGCCTTGCTGCTTGTGTTAACCTTGTGAGCTTTTCCCAATCCCTTTTCATCTTGGGCTAGTTTGTAGGAAATTTCTTTGACAGCCCCTGCCAAAGTCTTCACAACTTCTTCCAAATCAACAGCCTTGCTTGTCTAAGGTTATTCTGGGTTAATTAGTTTTACACCTTCCCTTTTTGGAGGCTTTCCAATTGCCTTGATGTTGTTGTCTATTTGCAGAGCCATGGTGAAGGCCTACCACAAATTAGCAGGGGTTTTGTCCCTCAAATAGTAAGCATCATTTTTATCAAATGTATCTAAATATTTTATCAAACATAATTCATCACATGGCCTTATCCTAATAGGAAACCTTCTCAGGGTCTTGCTAAACCTTGTGTTGAAATCATGTACTTTGTCATTAGGATTATTTTTGATGTTTTCAAATTCTATCAAAAGAAACCTATGGTCATTTATATCACCATACTACAATTTAAATACATTGTTCATCTCATTCCAAGAACCAATAGAGTTATCTAGAAAAGCTTTATACCAGTACCTTGCATCCTCTTCTAGAGTATGGATAAACACCTTGATATATACATCTGCGTGTTCAATCTCAAAGTATTCCATCATATTGATAAAAAGCTTCAGATGTTGATCACCAGTTATAATGTTGTTTCCTTGGAACTTTGGTAGTTTGTTTCTCACATCTTGAGGATCTGCATTTGGATAACCAACCATCCCTAAAAAAATTATAGGTCCAAAGGTATTTACAAAAAAAGGAGGTTTGGGTGGGGTCAGGGCCATGTTGTTTTGAAGAGGTGAGCTTAGAGGGGTGAAAAATTGATAAGGGGCAGAGGGTATCTGAAACATAGGGGTATAATTTTCAAAGTGGATATCCCCTAAAGGCCTTATTTCTTGGAAATCCCTATCAACTTCTGAAAAGATAGGGATAGAATGAGAAGAAAACTTCTCAAAATAAAATGAAGGCCCCTCTCCAGTTGAATAATTCAATTCCACAAAGAGGCTACCTAATTCAGAAGCCTTGAATAGTAGTTTTCAATGATAGACCGATCACTTTCATCAATGGAGGTCCCTCTTCTTGTCTGTTGATCCCCCACAACTCTCCAAGCTTTTCTTCCTTCTGATTTTGCTTTTCCTAGCTCTAGAAATAATGTCCTAGCAAGATCCTTAGAAATGAAAGATATTCTTCCTTTCAGCTTTGCAAAGGTTAGTAACAAATCTTACTTGACATAGCTTAAGACACTAGTATTCATTAAGAATTAGATCAACAGGGAGTCACTACTAAGGATTTCCACCTTACTTGTGTAGATGCACTAAATATCATCTGTCAAATGTTGTCAACACTAGAAACTAGAAATGAAAAGATTCAGACTTTTCTTTACCCAAATTTTTGAATGAAAGCTAGTGCACTAGGTGTAGGAACTAAAATAATTGCACATTGCACTTGGAATATATAAGAAGTGTTTTACCAGGGCCTGAATGTGAATTGTAACCACTATGTCCCCAGAAATGGCACCACTAAGGTGTTGTTGACAGAGTAAATAGATATGAACTGATAGTGAATAAGCAAATTAGTCTCAGTAACTCAAATTAGCTCCCCAAAAACGGTGCCACTCGGGTGTTGATACCCAAACTGATTCTCCCTCAATGTCTGAGCAACATCACAAGCATTGACAGGAAGCTTAGAGATAGATATATCATAATGATTCATTTTGTATCCAAGGATGGGATCTACCTTTCCTTTTGTCACTTTGATGTGGAGAAATTTTTAGCACCCTCAAGAGGATTTAATCTATCCTCACTATTTTAGGTTGTGCCTTTCAACAAAGGTAAGAGAACCCTTTTGTAGCTTATTGTTTATGGAGGAGATGGAGATGTCCTTCCTAATGAAGTTGTTAAGGAGAACTTGAAGAAAATATGATCAATGCAACAAAATATAAATCTCACAAGTTGTCACTCTAGATAGTGGAGATATTCTCTAAGTAAGGTTCAGGCCACTAAAGACATTTGGAATCCAGATTGTTTCTGCATGTATTCATAGTAAAATTTATGCATTTATATAAACACATGACAAAAAGGGGTAGTATGGGTAGGATGAGTTGTTTTAGATGGATCTAGGTGGGAGGTGAATTGGGATAAAGGTAATTATTCCAAATCTTTGAGAACTTTTGCAAATTGGAAGAATAAACCAACAGAATGCCATAGAGCAGCTATAATGTTACTTTAACCCGAACATGTGCTTCAATGGAGGCCCAAATTAGCACTTTTTCGTACAATATATGAGATTCTAACATGAAGGATTGAGTTGGAAAACCCAACAAAACATCAATATCTGAGTCCAATCATGCCTGAGGTATACCCAGAGGCTTACAGATGAAAGAAAAGTGATTTTAAATCATTTATTTCACTCCCAGATGAAAGATCTTCTAAGAAATGAAATTGTACATGCCACTAAACTATCACAAGGATTGAGACTTTTGTGATTGAGATAGATTTTGATACAATATTTTAAGAGGAACACGAGAAACTATTTGCAGACATTCAAAAGTAAAGCCACACATTTTAGACAAGATCCACAGAGAATAGCTTGAGTTTGATTAAATTTATTAGCAGAGGAAAGTTTCTAGAACAATCTCAAATATTTTCAATGGTTGTACAATTACAACCACATTGACATGATCAAATTTAATATAAAAGAGATATACAGGCTTCTCAACAAGCTTCTCAAAGGAGGATGGGCTCTATCAAGCCTTTTGTCTATTAGGAAAATCAGTCCTAACCCTTCACACTCTAACCTCTAACCTTTAGCATGATAAATTTGTGCCATTTATAACATTTACAATAGAGCCCTTTTCCCCCAAAAGACAAAAACATTGAGTGCCACCAGTGCTTCCCATGATCACGATCATGATTCCTAGAATCAAATATGCAAAAAATTTCCAGGTGCTCATGGGGCATATCTCTTCGAATATATCAGCATTCAATTCCTTCATCTATTAGAACAATCTTTCTTTTATTTTCCAACCACCACCATCCCTAATTTTTCAAATCTGGTTCTTTGCATGCACGGGAGAAGAAAAATGGAAAATTAGATTGAGCCCGATAGTTAGACCATTTTAATGGCAAAAGATGTCTCGAGATTTCCCCCACCAAACTTAGATATCAAAATTAACTCTTCTCTCTATTTGGTGTGTAGGAAATACCAAGATATCATGAAGACTCGCACTTCCAAGAGCATTTCAATAAAAGTTGGGGGGAAAATTAGATTAATACGCACAACTGTCATTGATCTTGACATTGAATTTGGGCCATCCACATGGAAGATTTAATTTTAGAGTGGGTCTGTAGGTTCTCTTTTTCCTTTTACAACCTTTGGAAAAAGTAAAATTTTCACATTTTGCTCTGCACCTCCGTCCCTGAGACATGAGCCTGACGCGTGTCCTAAGGTGGGTCTTAAAGGAAACGCAGCCAAATTCTGCCATTTCACCTCTTTTTGGAAAAGGGAAAATTTTCAAAGTTTTCCCTGTAGCTCTGCCCTTAGAAAATGGGCCTGACATGTGTCCCAATGTGGGTCCCATCAGAACCATGCTTCCCTTTTTACTTTTAACTCCTTTTTCCCAAAAGGAAGTTTTTCCAAGTTTCCCCCGAGAGTCTGCACCTCCGCCGTTGATTGGAGCAAGCTTTGACCCTTCCTTTATCGATCTTGCGGGCCATTTTTGGTATTTTAGTCCCTTTGAGAATAAGAGATAAAAATTATAAGTTACCTCCAATTGTCTCCTTCCCCATCGTTTTTGACTTTTCACAATTCCATGCGTCACAATGGTGCACCTTGAGATGTTCCCCAAAATTTGAGACCCTGAAAGAGTGTGGGCTTGCCACATGTCTTAGCCCGGAAATATTTGTTTGAGCACTTCAAGCTCAGCGGAAGTCACCATGTGTTAGATTCTGAGGTACTCTCTTTTGGCTACTTGAAAATTCCACGCAAAATGCAAAGTGAGCGGAGGCCTCCAAGTGTCCTTTTGGCGCTTCTTAAAAATGAAACTCAAGCGCCAGTCTCCAAACATGTGCAGTTCCTCCATGTGTCCTAGACCTCACAAAATGTTTTGAAAAGATACTAAGTATGGGAATAACCAGCAGAAGCCTCCACGTGTCTCCATAGTGTAGTTTCAAAATGGTGCCCAAGTTTGAGACCCTGAATGAGCGTGGGCTTGCCATGTGTCCCTGTCACACCAAATTGTATAATCTACATACAAATTTGTTTAAGTCAAAGTGAAGTAGCCGAGACCTCCACGTGTCCTCCAAGCACTACTTTTAGGCCAAACCAAAAATTAAACCTTCAAATGAGTGCCGCTATCCCACATGGAAAAATTTCTAAGTTTAGGCAATTCATAAAAATTTTGAAGTACCCCGCTGAGCCGCATCCAACCAAAAGAGTCCACATTCCCTAATAATGCAAGGATAAAAATTTGAATGGGAGAAATGCCCATCAAACCATAAAATGTAGAAAAACTACCATTTGAGCTCATAGATGAACTATTTTCCAAGGACAGAGGATTTAGAAATGTTACAAGGCTCAAATACGCTCTTCAGAGCTACATCCATTAATTTTTTATCAAGTATTTGGGGCAAAAATGACAAGGGAAGCAAATCATGACTCTGGAAAATGGAAATAACAGGAAAGCCCACGTATTTGAATTAACAAAGAATGGGAGACCCAAATTACAAACCTTTTTAGAGGGACAGAGAAACAAGGAAACACAAATGGACCCATACTTGATCTTCAACCTAGGAACAAATTAATTATCTCAACAAAACGAAGAAGAGACTTCTCAAGCACAACATCGGGGGGAGAAAATATTGTAGAGGTCGTAAATTGATAGATTTTCAAAGGAAAAATGGGGCAAGACTATTTTGAGCACCAACAGACCCGAAATTGAAATTGTTCCTTTTGTACAAAATTTACAAAAGTGTAAAAGTATCCTGTAGCCCCGCTAGCCCGTACCCTTATCATTTTTCATTTGTCATCCTCAGGCCCACCGGCCCACATTTTCCACTTGGGTGAAATGTCTCCCCTAGGCCCTCCGGCCCACTTTTGGCAATGAATCCCTCCAAGTCCCACCTTCTCGCATGTAATTTAGGCCTAACACATGGCTTCTCTGGGTGTCGGCGGAGGTGCGGCTTATTTTTATAATTTATGCTTTTTCGAAATAAAATCCAAAAAATGTAAACTACCTCTGGTGACCCACCTTCCCACTTTTGGCTTGAAACATTGCCACATGTAGATTTTGCGTGCATTTGGGGACCGCTTTTGGATTTTTCTTTTGAAGTTTCAACGAAGAGAAACTTGGATCGTTCTACGGCTTTTCTCTGTTTCTTTATGTTTTGGCTAAGTCCCTTTTGTTTGGCAGGGCCATATGTCTGAATTAGCACACATGGAGGCTCAACGCATATTTAAGACCTACACCCATATTTTACCTTCGAAGTTGTGTGGACGAGGCACATGGACGGTTCCTGTATGTACCCAAAATTGTAAGGGTACGGCACTGTTAGAACGGTGTTACACATGACCCAATGATGATACAGATCTCCTCACAAGGTGTTCAGGATATAAAAAATCTCTCCAACTGTAAGTTAACATCCTACATGCCCCGTTTAGCCTCCGTGTGCTTTGTTTTTCTCTCTTCCCCTCTTTTCCTTTGCATTTTTGTCTTCAGTGATGAAACCGCCACCCTGCTTGGGTGGCGGTCTCGTGACCGCCGCCCAGGTAGGGCAGCGGTCCTGTAACTGCCCCTACTCAAGGTAACAATCCTTCATGTGTTTTCCAATGCACTTTTCTGATCACGACTTGTGTAATTTTTCAACTTTTAGCAGCTTTCTCATCCGTTTTTTCTTGTATTTATGATTTTGGTTCCCTAGAATAGTGTTTCTTCATTGTTTATAGTAAAAGAGTCCTAGTTGGAGTTACCTTTTGATGAATGGGAATTCTATAAATAGCTGGTTTGATTACAAGTAAATGGCTCCTCAAAAAATTCACTTCATCCTCTCATTTCAATAGTTTAGTCTTCAAATTCTTTCTTAGGAATTCAATAGTTTTCATTTGTTGCATGCATGGTTAGTTTTATTTTACTATTTAGAAGCCACATGATCTTCTTGTTTTAGTGTTACCACTATTTCATACAATCAAATAAGGTCGGATAGTTTCATTTTCAGTCTGAAGCCATTAGAGTTGCAGGTTTTGTTTGTCAAGAAGGATAGTTTCAGGTTCTGGATGTTTTGTGTTGTATGACTCGCAATAAATCCCACTAGGAATTGCATAAGTCAAGCTATTTTCTCTTGCACTATCCCTCTGCTACTCACATTGTATTCAGTCTACATCCAAAGCTCCCATTGTTCCAATACCTACTCCTGTTGATGCTAGCATTACACGATTTTCTGGATTCACGTGAGCCCAAATGAATGAGGAGACCACACTGAGGGGACAAAGCCACACACTACTAGATTCACTACTATTATGCAAAATCCAAGTTCAAGCTTTCAAAGTTCTAGTTAAAATATACCAAATAGAGTAGTGAATTACTTCATTTCGGTTACGTTCATTTTCGATATTGTCAGGGAAGCCGTGGGGATAGATAGTTTCTGAGAAACTATGATTCGTTCCTCACTTCTGAGGTAGGATTGAAAATCTTTCAATTATATTAGATCAGTTATTTAGTTATTTAGAATAGACTTACAACTGCACAGACATGTAGCTATACTTCGCTACCTTGTTTGTTTTTAATTCTGTTATTAGGTTAGTTGTCATTTTTTAGATATATTAAATAGTTGTTATTTTAATTCTGTTAAATATTCTGTGAAAAATACAAAATAGAGAATTTAGATATATGTTGTGGATATACTTTGAATAATTAGTTTACTTTTCTTTAGTTAGATTTATATTGTTTCTTTTGTATGACAATCACGGGACCTAGGGAGCCCAGAGAATACGTATTTGATCCAATTGTGCCTTATCCCAATATTATTGCAGCAATAACTAACATAGACAAAAATCTCAGAATTCAGGTCTTCTGAACAACAATAGACCTACAAGAAATTAGCTCATAGTTAAGAGGATTAAACATAGAAGACGAAAAAGTGCATACGTTTTGGTCAAACCAGCTAAACTACAGAGTGCCCTAATAAATATCTACACAACTATAGAAGGGCTTGAAAGAGAGAAAACATTCGGTTGTGATCCTTTGGTCCCATAGCCAAACATGGGAGACATCCTCATTGACATAGACATTGGCTTAAGAATTCATGTTGCCAAAATCCCTGTATGGTACTTTGAGAAGATTACGCAACTTTTAGTTCTAAACATAAAGGTCGAAAAGGAATACGACTACTGGATACTTGGGATTAGGGATTGATTCTGCACATGACCATAGGAGGTCCACAATGACCATGAACTTATGGTTGTGATCCACAGGTCCCACAACCCAATGGGCCCACAGGTTAATCAGACGTTGATTCTAATTTACAGACATTAGTATTCAGATCCTCTCCACTTCCACCAATCATTATCGCATAACTATCCTCACTAGACATAGCAGCTAATCAAGCTCAGGATTTCTGGACTGGACCAGAGAATCTCCCATAGAATCCACCATACATCCATCATCAATTTTCATGACTCTATTGGGGAATATCTACGTAGCACCCACAGGTTATCTTCCATGTATCCCACAACCTATAGATTGGATCATGCCAGAGCTCGATATTGATTGGAGCCTTCGAGCAGTCATCCTCACCGAATGACCTATCATGCCAGTTCAGATTAGGAGGGCCTTCTTTTCCTTAGATTCATAGATTCCTTTAGTGCGCGTTGAGGACATAAGATTTCCTAACTAGTTTGTCTATGCCCCACGTATATTCCATCCCTGCTGGCTGTCTAGGCACGACCTTGGGAGGTCACGTGCGAGGAAGAGTTACTTGTAGATTCCCATGCTCGCTTGTCACTTTTCCATTGTATAAAATTGGTGAACCCGACGTGAAAATTCCTACCTTCTGATTCAGAGTCTTATTTATACTTGTTCTTCCAATTAGTATTATTTTCATCTTTTCCACCTCGTTAGCCTTCACATCAGCTTCACCAACAAAATTGGTGAACCCGACGTGAATGAAACAATTACTTCACTTTCACCTTTTCACTTTTAGTGTTTCATTTTCTTTCATCCATCTTCACTTCTTCCCATTATTTTGCGGGTATTCATATACCCCCCGAATATGTCAGGATTCAATGCATATGACATACCTCTCCTTGGTCTTGAAGCATACTACGATGAACTGAATAGACAACCATCACCCTCACTCTCAGCATGGGGTGACAACTATTCAATTAACCGGCTTTCAACACAAACTCCACCTCAAAGGACTAGATATATTTCTTCTTTCCAAATAGAGGAGTTGGATCAACTCACCTAAACGCAACAAACAGAGCCTTTAGGCTCGAATAACATGATGCTCACTGGAGAATCTGGCTCATCTCCTCAGGTGTTACTTAAACCACCAATCAGTAAACAGGCAAATCCATATCTATTTTCAGATGATGAACATTTAGCACATTATGCCAGGAGTGAACAATGCTCTCAAAGTATGTACCCACCTATAGGATGTTTGCAAACACAACCCAAGTTCTCTTTTCAAGAAAACACCTCCATTCCTCCACCTATAGGAAATACCCTCAGTGAAACCTTACAGGGCACCAATCAATTCATAGCTGGGTACCATATGCCTATACAACCTAAACAAACACCACTAAGGAAAAATACCATATCTTCACCAAACGAGGTCATCTCAGCCTTAGTTGAGAAATTTAGAGGGTTGGAACTTGCTTAAGGAAGTCAAAATATGCAATTCATGCAGGCAGGAAATTCCAATCCTCCACATCATCCTAGCCAAGTAAACCTCCTCACAAGAGCAGGCACGTTGGGCATGCTTCGTTAATATTCACAACAAATGTCAACTAGAACTGTGTTCTCTAACACCGCTCCAGTGGAAAATATGATACCTCCTGGTTTAGTACAAAACAATCCATTTCTGAAAAATGTTCCTCCATATTTAAACATGTATTCCAAGTCACCACAGGGAGATAGGTTCTCTTCTCCTGGCATGTTCGGTCAACCACAGGGATTTCCTTATGTCCCTGCAAATGCATACACTATGCCATATCAACAACCCATTCCACCTCCACCCCCTCAGTAGGCTTCATCGATTATCGAAGCCTATGTGATAGGGACCTATTAAGAATATTTGAAAGATCCCTTAGACTTCACTATACAAAGCGTCATCCTTCCAAGAACTCTTCCTGATTTTCCCAAGTACAAAGGAGAGGGAGATCCGAATGCACATATTAAGGCCTATGCCATAGCCATTCGAGAACTGCTCCCTTGGGATGGAGTTGTTGCTAAAATATTCCCCAAAAATTTAGAGGGTATCACCCTCGATTGGTATTATAGAATACCTGAAGTCTCAATACATTCATTTAAACAACTCGTTTCAAAGTTCATCAAGGCATTCGACATGAACAAATTGTTGAGAATAGGAATCAAGGAATTCTTGCATATTAAACAAGAACACAATAAATCTGTTGCTCATTTCATCTAAAGACAGCATACAATCCTCTATTCTTCAGCAAGTGCTCTAAACATGGATCAGATGGAACTATGTGATTTATTCCTTCATTCTCTCAGCAGAGAGATAAAGGAAGAAGTGTAGAAGTTCCCACTAAGAAATTATGATGAAGTGCTTAAGAGCGCCCTCCGAAGAGAAGCTGTAATAGATAGCGGTTACAAGGCATATGGAAAAAATGGGAGGTTAATCATCCCCAACCAAAATACTACCACTTATCCTACTACCACAAATGACAATCAAGGACCTAAAATCCTTAACAAAAACTATGGGGTCACAACAGATGGAGTAACTGACCAAGAAAAAAAGGAAAATGTTGTAAATGCTCCACCACCAATTAACAATCAACGAAACAACAATTTTACCCCAACAATCAATGTGGTGGATTTTAATCATCCACAACAACAACAATAACAATGGCAGATCCAAACATAGGGTCCAAGTCAAGACTCAACTACATATCAAAACCAAAGGCAACAAATGCAAAAATTTAATCCTAATAGTCAACGGTTTAATCAAAGTTTTGAACCACAACACATGCCAAACAAACAACCTAGGAATTACAATCCCAACTCATATTGTGGTTTCCACAAAATTTGAGGCCATGACACTAATAAATTCATGCAACGTTTTCCAGAGGAACAAAGACAACTTTTCATAGATATGTTCTTAGCAGATCCTACATCACCTGCACCAAATATTTTCATAGGGGTGGTCTCCCCTCAAAATGCACCCCTCAAGATCTTCAATGATCTGCTCCCAAATCACAATAACAACAAATTAAATCCAAATGGGAAGAACAAGGGTGTAATGATAGGAAACAATGATCATGAAGCCTCGACTTTGCTAAATCCACCTGTCGCACCACAATTAGGAAATCAGCCACGAACCAAGATAGTCGGTTTAGTGGAATTAGACACTGAGCTACGCATGGAAGCCATAACAAGGACACAAGAGTATTCCTCTCAGCCAAATCCAAGTTACCCACTAGAGCCAGGTAACATTCAACAAACACTAGTAAAACCCGTAGGTGCCTATGATTTAATTAATGACCTAACAAAGACCTCTCACATCTCCTTTTTGGACTTGCTGAAAAAATATCCTACCCATAGGGCTGCACTTTTAGAAGCATTAGGTTTAGGTCATTTAATTAACATCACTCCTCCTCCCGAAACATAGGTAAACCATATAGACTTTGATATCCACCCTCTGGGGCAGCCGGATAGGGATACTGAGTTTATATTCAACATAAGCAAAATGCCAACAGATGTTGAGATTGCATGTAGAGGTGATCCAACCTTATATTTACAAGTGTGGGTTTATAAAAATTACATTAAACACACAATCGTTGATGATGGGGCAGCAGTTAATATAGTCCCCTTCTCTTTCCTTCAAAAGCTAGGGTATGGAGAGACAAATTGTTCCACTACTCGGAATACACTAAGAGACTATGGTATCCTTAAAGCCACTTTGATTGGAACTATAATACTACCAGTCACCTTAGGACCCAAAAAAATCCTCACTAAGTTTTATATTATAGATTGGGAAACCAACTATAATATGATCCTCAGCTGACCATGGATACACTGTATGAAGGCAATCCCTTCTACGTTATTTTAGGAAATAAGATTCTTGCACTTAGGGAAGATATTCGTAGCAAAAGGTGATCTAAAACCATTCAATATACACCTAGAAGACTTGAAGAAAAGGCCAGTCATTCAATCTGAGTTTGAACTCCCAACAAACCAACTTAACAAACCAACCAGCTCAAAACCAGAAGAAAAATTAATACCTACAACATAACTAGAGATTACAAACCTAGTCAAGAGCATCCCAGCCCTCAAGGACAAAGCTAACATTGTAGAAAAAGTGTCATTAGGAACTATTGCAAAAATTGTTGAGTTGCTAGAACAAGATCTACCAATTTTCCTACCGTTTGATTCCACAGGTATGGGATGTACCCTAGGAGTTGGTTCTCTTCCAACAGAGGAACTCTGCATGCTAGAAGTAACCAAAGCAGACGAAATAGATGTAAGGAATGTCCCAACATCCATCTTCCTAAATAAGCATTGGAATCTCCACTTTGATGGAGCTAGATGTCGTTATGGGGCTGGGGCAGGTGTGATCTTTACTTTTCTTGAGGGAAAGATCCTACCATTCACCTTTAAATTAAATTTCAAATGTACAAGCAATGGCACTTAGTACGAAGCCCTCCTCCTTGGCCTCATCATAGCTAAAAGGCTCAATGTTAATGACATCAGAGTGTTATGAGACTCTTAATTAGTAGTAAACCAAGTCTCTGAGGTGTATGAGACTAGAGCTGAACATTTACAGCTCTACAAAACAACAATATTAGATTTGAGAAAAGGATTTAACTTCATATCAATTGAAGCAATCCTGCGAGAACAAAACCTTATCGCAGATTCAATAGCAACCTCAGCTTCATATTTCACTCCAAACAATGAGTTGGAAGACATTCGTTTCATGGTATCCCTACGTACTGAATTGTTAGTAAAGAAAATGTCAACGAACCCTCTTCTAACGCACATAGCTGAGAATGAATCTACTAGATTAAATCACATTGATAATGATAGAGCCACTCTTGATTACCTAAACCCCTATGCAGAGTTACATCTCACCCATCATATGGTAGATTTGTCCTTAATCCCACATTCATCTTCTTACTTTGGAAATCCCATGGTAGAGCTTCCCCCACAAAAGGAACTCGACATACATGTAGTAGAGAATGGAGAAGATTTGGAACTACCTCCAGCCCCACCTGAGTTCGAAGAAGGTAACACTTTGATAGAAGAAACCATTGATATAAACATCAGAACGGAGGAAGAACCAAAGATATTGAAACTAGGATCTTCGTTAACTCCAGAAGAAATAGAAATACACACTCAAACCCTCAAAGAACATCAAAAGGCTTTTTTATTTAATTATAAAGAAATGATGGGAATTGCACCGTAGATTGCAGTATATAACCTCGTAACCAAATCAGATGTAAATCCAATTAAACACAAACCGAGACCAATGAAACACAAGGTAGTTCTCATGGTGAAGGAAGAAGTAATGAAGCTTCTCCAGGTAGGGTTCATCAAACCAGTTGATTACTCTCAGTGGGTATCTAATATCATCCATGTTCTCAAAAATAATGGGAAGAAATGCATCTGCAAAGATTTCTAAGACATTAACATTGCGTGCCCCAAGGATGACTTCTAGTTACCATCCATTGACATCATCGTTGATGTAACAACTGGATTTGAGTGTTTGTCCCTTATGGATGGGTTCTCGGGATACAATAAAATCAGGATATCTAAAGAAGACCAAGCCAAAACCACGTTTATAACTCCTTGGGGAACTTATTGCTACGCTGTTATGCCATTCGGTCTCAAGAATGCTGGAACTACATACCAACGGGCAATGACATACATATTTCATGATCTTATTCATAAAATCATGGAATCCTATGTAGACGACTTGTTGGCCAAGGCCAGGAAATGCCGTGATCACCCAGAAGTGCTACGCATCATTATTTCACATTTGATTGAATACGGAGTCACACTAAACCTAGAAAAATGTGTATTTGGTGTGACAGGAGGGAAACTCCTAGGTTACATTATATCATCATGAGGGATCAATGTAGACCCAGTCAAAATCTAGGCTGTTCTTGAGATGATCCCACCATCAGATGACTCTGGCATTAGATCATTTCTTGGAAAGCTTGGTGTAATCCGGAGATTCATTCCAGAATTAAGTTTTGTTGTACATCTGATCAACAATTTGTTAAAAAAGGATTGCTGCATTATTTGGACAAAGAAATCCCATGAGGCCTTCAAAGTAGTTAAACACTTCTTACTATCTCCTCCCACATTAATTCCACCTAGACTAGATAATCCTTTGATATTATATTCATGAGCTATGGATGTCTTGCTAGCCTACATGTTGGCTTAAGAAGACGACGATAAATAAGAATGTGTAGTCTATTTTATTAGCCGAACGTTGCACGATTATGAAACACGTTATACGCAGGTAGAACACGAATGTCTTGCCATTGTATTTGCAACCAAACGCTTAAGACATTACATGATAAATCAAGAAACAAGGGTCATTGTAAAAATAGACCATTTACGAACTTTCCTCACGCAAGGGTCTTTGTCTAAAAAGGCTAGATGATTTATAACCTTAATGGGTGAATTCAAATTAACTTTTGTAAACTAGAAGTCCATTAAGGGACAAATCATTGCATATTGGTTAGCTGACAACACGTTAGAAAGAGGTGATCTAGTAGATCTGGATTTTCCCATTGAATATATATATTACATCGAAACCAAACCTCCCATATATAAATGTCCTTGATATACTGATATTATCAATTTTATCATGGAACATACGTATCCAGAGGGTACTACACTGCAACAAAGAAGGTGGTTACACATTATCATAGCTAAATACATTATTAAAGAACAAGTGCTCTATCGTAAATCTTTCGATGGAATGCTTCTAAGGTGTGTTGACATAGAAGAATCCAAGAAGAATCTCTATGAATCTCACAGTGGAATATGTTGAGGCCACTTCATTGGCCATGCCACCGCTTGCAAAATACATCGAATGAGCTATTTTTGGCCCACTTTCGAACACGATGCAGTAGATTTTATACATACATGCCATAAATGCCAGGAATTTTCCCATGAGATTCACATGCCGGCACAAGCTCTACAACCAATCGTGACTCCATGGCCCTTTTCTACATGGGGCCTAGATTTGATAGGGAAATTCTCTCCCTCATCAACAGATGGCCATAACTTCATAATCACGACCACCGAATATTTTACCAAATCAGTGGAGGCTATGCCTCTTACCACTATACCAGGAGCCGTGATCGCCAAGTTCATTTTGAACCAGATCATTTGCAAGTACGATGTCCCACAAGTCATTATCTCAGATAATGGCACATCCTTTAAAAATAATGATGAGGTCCATGAGCTATGCAGTAAATTTAAAATAAAACATCATATGGCCTCCCTATATTACCCTCAAGCCAATGGACAAGCTGAGGCTACGAATAAAACACTAAAGTCCATTCTCTTAAAAATCGTAAAAGAAAACAAATGAGATTGGCATTTAAAGTTATATCTGGCCTTGTGGGCCCACCGAACCTCAATAAGAACACCAACAGGAGCAACTCCTTTCTCATTGGTATTTGAAGCAAAAGTAGTTCTCCCACTTGAGGTTGAAATACCCAGTCTCCACATCTCACTACAAGGGATTCTAGGTGAGGAAGCTTATAGAGAGGCATGCCTCTCCCAACTAGAAAGCCTAGATGAAGCCAGGTTAAATGTTGAACAGCGACATAGAGTCTATGCTGACCAGATATGCTGGTAGTATAACAAAAAGGTCTATGAATGAGAAATATATGAAGGAGATCTAGTTCTAAGACTAGACATCCGGATCGATAAGAAAATTGGCAAAGGAAGAAAGTTCCAACCCATGTGGTTGAGCCCATATCGATTTATAAAGGACTACAGAAATGGTGTGTATCTCTTGTACACACTAGAAGGTGAGGAATTTGGTGAAACTATCAATTCCTTGCACCTTAAATGGTTTTACGCATGAAGCATCAGCACTATTTTTATAATTATATCTACATTGCATCTTCATTTAGATAGGTTCATTTTGTTCACTCATTTCATAAAATTTGGTGATCAAGGGACTTATTCTTAAGCAATTCATTACAAAATTCTAATGGTATTGGCAGAAGCATTCAAATAATACTTCTTCATTTTCATAACATCATCAACTATTTCAGAATCATGTCATCAATTAAAGCTAGATATGACAAATTCTTAATGGTAGCCATACCAAGGCCTGCATGCTTATTCTCACTTTTTTTTCTTCCTAGGATAGGTGTCTTACCTATGGTCTGTTCTAGAAGCTTCATGGTGTCACATCTATCCTATATATAGATCTCATTGGAAATAAGAACATACAGACATTTTGCTAAAATAAATAAGTCGAATATAGATCAAACAGAAAATTTACTTTTACACGTTTCCTTACCCTACCAACCTTTGGTGATAAACTTGCATCTCTTACTAGTGACGTAGGGTTGGGAAAGGATGGGAATGCCCTTACTTACATGTACCTTGTCCATGGTGATAAGCCCATGCTTCCTACTAGTAGCATGGGGCAAGGTGTAGGGGGTCCTCTTGACAGTAAATGTTAAAGGTCATAAGCAAATATTTCAAATAAACCTTTGAAATCTTGAGTCAAAAACAAATGATCGGATGTCCAAAATTTCAAGAGATTTCAAAACCCTAAAAACTAGATTTTGTCAACCAAGTGGCCATCTACAAATCTAAGTCTAGATAAACTGCAAAGCAAGTCACATTCTAAACTATGGAGTCACTTGAGTAGGGTAGGTGTGTAGCATTGTAATTTGGTTCCACCAATTCTTTGTCTATCTCCCATCATTACCATTTTAACACACCTCATAGCTTGTGACCTTTCTAGCTCTCGATGGTGAGCCCTCGCATCTTACTAGTTGCATGGAGTTAGGAGTGGGGCAAGTGCATCTGCTCATCGTACCAGTTCATCATCACATTTTTTCAAAAAAAAAATGAAGTACTATAAAATTGCTTATAGAAGCTAAGGTTCAAGGTCACAAGTGTATTTGCATCATCATACATCAGAATCACAAAATACAAAAAGAAAGAAAGCATTTGTGTCATTTGTTCTCCATTGCATACATTCTAAAAAGCATATAAAAATAAGAATTCTAATAAGCATCTAATATACATGTGGAAATAAATCACAAAATCCTAGACACCAAGAGTCTGATCTAAATAGAAGTACATATATATATATAATCAAGTTTTATGCGCAATGCCATCATGCGCTAGGCATGGTCAAAATGATCAATGAGCCCAGAAAATACAAAATGATTGTATAAAAAATCTAACAAGAGTCTCTACAAAAAGAGCCAAGTGGCCTCTCAACCCCTATGAGATCCCTTTGAAGATGCATGACCACGTCTTGGACTCTAGCTACACTAGCGCTCTAAGTGCACTAAGGGCTCACGGTCCCAAATAGTAGCTGTAGCCTCGCTATGAGAGCGGTTCCTCATCAGGTGCTTTACAGTCCTATACCTGGCTAACTCGGTATGGAGGGAAGTCACCATCTTGGCCATGTTCCAGATAGGGGCAAAGACATCACTATGCCTACCAGCTACTGAAGGCTCCCCTGCATCCACCGATAGCTCGGCACGAGTCTTCTCCATGGGAAGCATCAGGGTATCAGTACATACGCAGTGAATCAAGTCTCGCCACTCATCAGCAGTCTCTGCAAGCAAAGGAGAAGACAAATTAGAAATAATCAAAAGATAAAAACAAAAATGAACAAAAAGAGAGATAACAACTAAGGCAATCCTAGTTAAGAATAAATATTAAAAGAAGAGTGACATCTCACTCAGATCTCTGGTCCTCTAAGAAGGATCCCTAGGATCAACGCCTGCCATAGATGTCGTCGCTGAATAATGTCCTCCTCTTGTGTCTAGGGCAACATAGGATCCTACTACGGACTCATCCTCTCCACCTAATTCCTGAGAGGGTAACTCCTCTGATACTAGAGTCACCCTCTCTGTACTTTTCTCTATCCTCTCGGCCTCTAGGATCTCCTGAGTGTCATGTCACTCGGGATCGCTATCCTCCTTTCTACCTGACTTGCTAACCTCTATGTCCTCGGTCTCTCCTCTATCTCCCCCCTGTGAAATCCTCAAACTCGAAGTATATATCAATAGGGTCATCATCTCTATGGGTAAGACTAGTGGAAATCCAAAGTAAAGGTGCCTAAGGAGCACTGACTCTCTCTCGGGCACATACCACCTACCTAGCTACAATAGGGACACCAAGAGTAACAACAGTCCAACCCCGGCCTCTAGCATATCCCCTAGCCTCCCGAACTGATCTAAACACTGGCACCACTGAGGGAAGCATATCAATGTAGGCAAGGCCGAACTGCTAAGGCACTCGATCAAAGGGGTGTGTCTCTACCTTCCCCATCCTATCCACAAGCTGGCCTGTAGTAGAGTAAGAAATCAAAGTGAAGGTGTCCTCGCCCCACAACCCTACCATGGCCTGATAGGGTGTGGCCTCCATGTCATCAGTAGTCAAGGAAGTAACTTGTTGGTGGGGTGCTCTAAGCACCAACATCTCTATCCATCTATCTACCCTCACGGCTCTGGGATCTGCCACCTCTATGCCTCTCCCATAAGGGATGATATGCTCATAAACGTAGCTCATAACCAAGGTTCAATGGCTCAAATACTGTCCCTGTAAGTGAACCACCATGTATAAGTCATGATAGGTGGTTCCAAGTATATCGGCTCCCTAGGCATAAATCCAACCATGTGTCTCAATATGTGCAATAATAGGGGACCAGCAATAGAGTAAGGTGTCCCCTCCCTTGTCCCTGATCAATCTCAAGGCAAGGATCCCCATAATGGCCTAACAAATCAAAGGGATAGGTAAGCTAGAAATGGAACGGACCCTCACCCCCTTCCTCAAACCAGTGGAGACAACCACGTCTCCCATATATGTATCCAACTGAGCTATTTGAGCCTGTGACCCCGCTGTCTTAAGTGTAAGTCATATCCCAATGATCGGGACTCCCAAGATGTGGTAGAAATCCTCCAGGGTAATAGTCCACTCACCCCGGACTCCTAGAAATCAGAAAGTGTTCCGATCAGCATCCCGATACGAAAATAGATCACATAGTATGTGACTGGAAGGTGAGACATGAGGAACCCGCGTTATATGTAATATACCGGCCTTCTGAAGAGTATCCTGCACGTCCTGAGAAAGTGCATCCAACACTACTAGAAGCCAATAACACTCTCTCTCACGATTCCATTTGATGTACTCTTCCTTCTTCTACAAAACACACAAAAACATGCAAAAAGGAGTAAGTTAGTACCAAAATTGCATTGGAAAAATCATTAAAGCAAGTAAAAAAACTAAAATTACAAAAATGAACTCAAATTAGTGTAGTTTTAACATTCTGAAGAGAATCGCCACCCTGAGTAGGGCGGCGGTTCTGTAACCACCGCTTTGAAGGGCGGCGGTCATGTCCCGCATTTCTAAATGGGTCACGTGCCCTAAAAAATGCTCAAAACACAAAAAATGACCATTTTGACTAAAATGAGAGCCTACCCATTAGGCGTCCCTCCCTAAGGACACATTTAAAACTAGAAATTTTAAAAATTACCCCCCCATGGCGAAGATATCAGCATTTTTACATTTTAGGTATAAAAACGGTAAATCGAGAAGAATTAACCTGAGATCTCATGGGTCGATGTTCTGCTCGTGGAGGCATGATCACTATCTCATCACAAAAATTTTGACTATACTCTCATCAAAAATCATCACCGTGGGTCCTAGAGCTCAAAATCAACGAAATCAACACGCATAAATGAATAGGAAAATGGGCCCATTTTTATATATATAGCATTTTGACTCATTTTGGATGCCCCTTTTCACAGGTTTGGAGCACCGACAAAGGTAAGTTCTCATCCCCGCGCAAATGGTAAGTCCTCACTTCATATTATTTTAGTATTTATTTTTCGATTTATTTTATCTATCTGCACTTGAGTCTTCTTTTCATTTTGCAGGTAGCGGGAATTTCGGATGGCGTCATTTCGACACACGGACATGTTAGGTATAATATATAGTTTCCCATTTCGGGACTGCCATACTCGGACCCACCGTTTTATGCCTATTCATGGCTAAAACGCTTCTCCGAGGGGGCAATATGTATGTACCCAAAATTATAAGGTACCACGCTGCCAGAATGATATTAGACATGCCCCAATGATGATACAGGTCTCCTTGTAAGGTGTTCGGGATACAAAAAATCTCTCCAAGTGTATGTTAACATCCTGCAAGCCCCTCTTAGCCTCTGCGTTCTTTGTTTTTCTTTCTTCCCCACTTTTCCTTTGCATTTTTGTCTTCAGTGATGAAAATGTCACCCTGCCTAGGCAGTGATCTTGTAACCACCCCCTGCTCAGGGCGATGGTCCTTCACGCATTTTCCAGTGCACTTTTCTAATCACGACTTGCGTAATTTTTCAACTTTTACCAGCTTTCTCTTCCGTTTTTGCTTGTATTTATGATTTTGGTTTCTTGGATTAGTGTTTCTTCATTGTTTATAGTAAAAGAGTCCTAGTTGGAGTTACCTTTGGGTGAATGGGAATTCTATTAATAGCTGGTTTTATTACAAGAAAATGGCCCCTCAAAAACTGCCTTTCATCCTCTCATTTCAATAGTTTAGTCTTTGAATTCTTGTTTAGGAATTCAATAGTTTTCATTTGTTGCTTGCATGGTTAGTTTTATTTTGTTGTTTAGAAGCCACATGATCTTCTTGTTTTAGTGTTACCACTGTATCATACAATCAAATAAGGTAGGATAGTTTCATTTTCAATATGAAGCCATTAGATTTGCAAGTTTTGTTTGTTAAGAAGAATAGTTTCAGGTTTTGGATGTTTTGTGTTATATGACTCACAATAAATCCCTCTAGAAATTGCATAATCCAAGCTCTGTTCTCTTGCGCTATCCCTCTCCTACTCGCATTGCATTCAATCTACATCCAAAGCTGCCATTGTTCCAATACCTACTCCTATTGATGCTAGTATTACAAGGTTTTCTAGATTCACGTGAGCACGAAGGAATGAGGATACCACACTGAGGGGACAAAGCCACACACTACTGGATTATCCACTGTTCTAAAAAATCTAGGTTCAAGCTTTCAAAGTTCTAGTTAAAATATACCAAATAGTGTAGTGAATTACTTCATTTTGGTTACGTTCATTTTTTATATTGCTGGGGAAGCCATGTGGATCGATACTTTCTGATAAACTATGATTCGTTCCTCACTTCTGAGGTAGGATTGAAAATCTTTCAATTAAATTAGATCAGTTATTTAGTTATTTAGAATAGACTCACAACTTCATAGACAAGTAGCTATACTCAGCTACCTTGTTTGTTTTTAATTCTGTTATTAGGTTAGTTGTCATTTTCTAGATATATTAAATAGTTGTTATTTTAATTCTGTTAAATATTCTGTCAAAAATACAAAATAGAAAATTTAGATATATGTTGTGGATATACTTTGCATAATTAGTTTACTTTGCTTTAGTTAGATTTATATTGTTTCTTTTGTATGACAATCACGGGACCTAGGGAGCCTAGAGAATAGGTATTCGAGCCAATTGTGCCTCAGCCCAATCTTGTTGTAGCAATAACTGACATAGACAAAAATATCAGAATTCAGGTCGTCCGAACAACAATAGACCTACAAGAAATTATCTCACATTTAAGTGGATTAAACATAGAAGATGAAAAAGTACATACGTTTTAGTCAAACTATTCAAACTACATATTTCCCTAATAAATATCTGCATGACTGTAGAAGGGCTTGAAAGAGAGCAAATGTTTAGTTGTGATCCTTTGGTCCCATAGCCAGACACGAGAGACATCCTCATTGAAATAGACACTAGCTTAAGAATTCAAGTTTCCAGAACACCTGTAAGGTACTCTGAGAAGATTACACAACTTTTAGTTCTAAACATAGAGGCCGAAAAGGCATACGACTACTAGATATTAGGGATTAGGGATTGATTCTGCAGTTGACCATAGGAGGTCAACAACGACCATGAACTTATGGTTGTGATCCACAGGTCCAATAACCTAATGGGCCCACAGGTCAATCAGACATTGATGCTGATTTACACACATTAGTATTCAAATCCTCTCCACTTCCACCAATCATTATTGCACAACTATTCTCACTAGACATATTAGCTAATCAAGCTAAGGATTTCATGACTGGACCAAAGAATCACCCATAGAATCCACTATACATCCATCATCCATTTTCATGACCCTATCGAGGAATATCTACGAAGCACCCACATATTATCTTCCACGTATCCCACAACCCATAGATCAGATTATGCCAGAGCTCGATATTGATTGGAGCCTTTAAGCAGTCATCCTCACTGAACAATCTATCATGCCAGTTCAGGTTAAGACGGACTTCTTTGCCTTAGATTCACAGATTCCTTTAGTACACGTCGAAGACATAAGATTGCCTAACTAGTTTTTCTGTGCCCCACGTATATTCCATCCCCATTGGCTGTCTCGGTATGACCTTCGGAGGTCGGGTGCGAGGAAGAGTTACTTGTAGATTCCTATGCTCGCTTGTCACTTTTCCATCGTACAAAATTGGTGAACCCGACATGAAACTTCCTACCTTCTAATTCGGATTCTTATTTCTACTTTTTCTTCCAATTAGTATTCTTTTAATTTTTTCCACCTCGTTAGCCTTCACATCATCTTCACCAACAGAATTATTGAACCTGATGTGAATGGAACAATTACTTCATCTTCACCTTTTCCCTTTTAGTGTTTCATTTTATTTCATCCATCTTCGCTTCTTCCCATTATTCTGTGGGTATTCATATACCCTCCAAATATGTCAGGATTCGATGCATATGACAGACCTCTCCTAGGTCTTGAAGCATGCTACAATCAACTGAATAGATAGCCATCACCCTCGCTCTCAGCATGGTGTGGCAACTATTCAATTAACCGGCTTTCAACACAAAATCCACCTCAAAGGACTAGATATAGTTCTTCTTTACAAATAGAGGAGTTGGATCAACTCACTCAAACGCAACAACCAGAGCCTTCAGACTCGAATAACGTGATGCTCACTGGAGAATCTGGCTCATCTCCTCAGGTGTTACTTAGACCGCAAATCAGTAGAGAATTAGATCCATATCTATTTTCAGATGATGAACATTTAGCACATTATGCCAGGAATGAACAATGCTCTCAAAGTATGTACCCACCTATAGAAGCTTTGTAAACACAACCTGTGGTCTCTTTTCAAGAAAACACCTCTATTCCTCCACCTATAGGAAATACCCTTGGTGAAACTTGGCAGGGCACCGATCAATTCATAGCTGGGTACCATATGCCTATACAACCTCAATAAACACCACTAAGGAAAAATATTGTATCTTAACCAAACAAGGTCATCTCAGCCTTAGTTGACCACAAACTTACGGTTGTGATCCACAGGTCCCATAACCCAACAGGCCCATAGGTCAATGAGATGTTGTTGTTGTTTTATGCACATTAGTATTTAGATCCTCTCCACTTCCACCAATCATTATCGCACAACTATCTTCACTAGACATAGTAGCTAATCAAGCTAAGGATTTCTGGACTAGACCATAGAATCACGCATAGAATCCACCATACATCCATCATCCATTTTCGTGACCTTGTCGAGGAATATCTACAAAGCACCCATAGGTTATCTTCCATGTATCCCCCAACATATAGATCGGATCATGCTAGAGCTCGATATTGATAGGAGCCTTCAAACAGTCATCCTTGCTGAATGATCTATCATGCCAGTTTAGGTTAGGAGGGCCTTCTTTGCCTTAGATTCATAGATTCCATTAGTGTGCGTCAAAGACATAAGATTACATAACTAGTTTTTCTGTGCTCCATGTATATTCCATCCCCACCAGCTATCTCGGCATGACCTTAGAAGGTCAGGTGCGAGGAAGAGTTATGTACAGATTCCTATTCTTGCTTGTCACTTTTCCATCGTACAATTCCGCTGAAATTTCTATACTTAGTCAATTAAACTAATGAATATGTCTCCCATTTGACTCTTGGAAATATCGAGGGCCTGCAATGGTTTGGGCAACCACCTTCGGATTTGATCTTTGAATTTGTGCTGAGTCGACATGTGGCACCCTCTGCTGACTCTACCCCATCTTGACTTTTCAATTGTCGAATCTATCCCTTTTCGAACCTGGGACACGTGGAAGGCTAGCATTTTTCTGGGAGACCTATTTTTAGATTTACCTTTGAAGATGTGCCAAGTTGATGCATAGCACCTTCTATGAGTCTGTAATACTTAGTTGATTCAGGCCGATGCCTTTCTTGAACCCTAGACACGTGGAAGCCTCACACTCATTTGAGTCTCCACTTTGGGTTGCACCTTTGAAATTACACTGATGAGACACATGGAGCCTTCCACTGGTTTTTATACTTTAAGTGATTAAACAACCAACTCTGTCCCTTTTGGACCTGGGACATGTGGAAGCTCCATGCTCACTTGGAGACCTACATTTGGATTTACCTTTGAAATTACACAGAAGAGACAGGTGGCATCTTCCGATGGTTTGTAGACTTTTCAATGGCTGGTGCAAATTTTAGGGGCTCTAGACATGTGGAGGGATGGAGCTCATTAAGGGTCCCCACTTTTGATTCTTCCTTTGGAATTGCACCGATGAGGCATGTGGAGGCTTCTTTCATCCCTCTTATACTTAGTCGATTTAAGGCCTCGAGTGAACACTGCCTCATCGAGGTCTTGTACACGTGGAAGCTTGGCACTCGTTTGAGGAACCACCCTTGGCTTAGACCCTTGAAGGTGTGCCTTTGAGACACATGGCTCCCTCTGTTGGCCTTTTATACTTAACCAATTTAGGCCCACCCTGAGTCATGTGTGAAGTCTGAAAACTTCGAACCCTTCCCTGTTTTGCTCCTGAGACCCTTAGGCCTCCTTTGATGTTGTTTGATTTTACCAACTCTGCTCCTCCATTGTAGAGCCCACCTACCCCTATGATTTGGGATCAGTTGTTGGATTTGAAATGTTGGCTTGCATGACTAAACAAACCCTTGGATTTTCTCTTATGCAGGGTCGTGTTTGATCAGTTTTTACGAGGGAAAAATATAGATAACACTTATAAATTAGAAAATTTTAACAAGAGAAGCATTTAAATATAAATTTATGTGACCAAATTAAGGGACTAAGCTCTAAGCATCTATACTATCACCTAAGGTTTCATCTCAAAAAAACTCAAGAGGATCTTTGCATCCATCTGACACCATTAAAATAGATAAGGGATGGTTTTCTATATCACATGTATATTAGGGAGGTTAATTTTATTCCATGCACACATCTATTGCATCTTTTTACATCTAGGTATTTACTCTATATCCAAGTGTGACACGCACAAGATCCACCTAGCACATGATTCCGCACACATGCACATAGAAATACATTGGGTCTTAGATGTAGTGTAGTGCTTAGTCATAAGATCACAACTGTGACAGGTAAGGAAATTCTGACCAATCATTTTACATCTTTTTTTTCAGCATTTGATTTTCTTTTGAGGGTTTTGCAAGTGATCTCTTTATTACAGGTTTTCAGCGACATCAATGATCATAGTGTGACCACCTAGTGATAAACAAAGAGGGTTTCAGATCTTCCAATGACCTAGTAAAATTCATCTTTGGACCTCCTACGTAGACCCAAGCACTTAGGAAGGGATCCTAGTGCTCAGGTGCCCTAGTACTAGTCCAGGTGCCATCATCTCTGCTCGTCTGACAATTCTACATTTTTCAGCACTCGGTCGTGGCCTCCTGTGTCCTTATTCTACTTGTTTTCCACCTTTTCACATTGTCAGGATATTTTTGAAATGAACTAAGTGTTATAACCTTACATTGCACTTAGGGTTTTACTTTCATTTGTTATTGATTGGGTTAGATTTCTATAATTTACTATCATATCTCCTTGTTATAGCACACATATGCGTTTATCAAAATGAATCTACACACAAATTTATTTTTATTAAATCAGATGATACTTGACCTTTTGTAAGCTGTATCTTACAAGTAAGCTTCAATTCCCTATTTTCCTAAGCATCCACTTAGACCTATTGATCATCTTTCTCTAGTTGTCTCAAACAACATATTCTGATCTCTTTTTCAACTCTTCTATCCTCTCTCTATTACACCTCTTGATTCACCTTTCTTTTCTTCACTTCATGTTGCTGCAGGAAAACATTTCATCTTCCTCTTTCACATATACCATTTTCATGTCTCTCTTCTTGTATGGCACACTCAAACACCTACTCTCTCATACATGAATAATGGTGCAAAAATTACAATCATGAAAGCTTCTTATAAACTCCTTAATATTCTTTCTTTTTCATGTCCTTACACACTTTAACACTATTCAATTCAACTCCATAATTTATTTTACATTTTTGCATTTAGATTTTAGAGGATGACATGCACTCATATCTCTTCAAATTCAGCTACAAACTCTTCAACTACTTACTCATTCAACTCATACACAAGGAAAAAGATGACATCATCTAAAATGTCATAAATCAATAATTATATTTGTATACTTGTCAATTACACATTTAGAGCCATCATAACCTATCAAGATGCTTCATATTCTTTAAAAGTACTAAAACATCTTCCTAAAATCACTTCCAACCTGTAAATACTGATAAGATTCCGAAACTGACCTCTTACATCTGATTTGTAACTGTCGTGACTTGTTTGTCTTCTTTCCAATGTATTATTTTTATCTTGTAGCCGATGAGGACTCAATGAAAAATTTTATGAGCATGCATGCATGTTCCAAAATCCTCTTTCTTACTATACAAATCATTTACATGATTGTAAAATCACCCCTTTAACTTCAACCTTCACAGCTTTCCATACAAATTCATGGAGGACCAAAAATTACAGTCACAAGGATGATCAACTACCAATGATGTGTGTAATTTAAAGACCTTATCAGGATTTGGGAGATTTTTTTAAGACCTTTGGTTCATCTTTAAATTCTAGTGTTAGCTTTAACATTCACTTTTCACATCAGACAATACTGGTTAGAATGAGGTACTGAAAGGATTTCAAGCACATAAATTTTGTCTTCACAATGTGGGTTGTTTCATGCATAAAAACTTATGTTCATAACTCCAAATAAACATTTATGGAAGGATATATGTCTTGTTCATCTCAAAAATTTCATTTCATCCTTTCTCAAGGCATAGATTTAAAATGTACTTGAATATCATCGAAACCTATAACTGGTTCTTAAGCTCCAAAACCCAGTCTTATTTTTAGCTTGAATCTTACACAGCAAAACTCACTTTCATGATGGAAAAACACCTTGGAAACTTCACTTGGGACCTATAATTCATCAAAAAAAAATTATATGCATGAGTTGTATGAGGAAGTGCATGTTTTCATGCTCATTTCTTAGATCTACTTGATTGTCCTAATGAGACAATATTTAGGCTTGATTTGATCATTTGAACTAGAACCTTGGAACACTTCAACATGGTTAGATATGTCCTTCAACAAGTCACATTGGACCTCTTTCAACTATTCATGCTAATATTGGAATCCTGTAGTAAGTATTCTCATCAAGTCTCTTTCATACACCATGACTAATTTTTGGATGTTTGCTTCTATAGCGGTAGCCCAACTTGTTGATCCGGTTCACCAAAAGTTTGCACACAATATATCTGAATATTTTTATGAGAAGTTGCAGGAAATTCCAATATTTCTCCCAATCTAATTCTTTAACCATGAAACCTCTATCACTTGACTGTACATGTAACTCTTCATAGAAGAGTAATTTTGTTGTACCTTGTCCTCACATCTAGAACACCAAAATGCCAAAAAACTAAGATCCAAGGAGTCCTTTACATGTAAAATAAAATAACCTACCTTTCCCAAGAGATGTTATGCCAAAAAACTTAACTTCTACTCCATCGCTCTAAAGGGAGGGTTTTGTATGGGTTTTGAGTGACTTAGCTCCTTAAGTTTCGTTCATAAAGCATATACCTTAATTATTCCTCATACCACTTGTAACATTATCTAGACTCCATGCCCTAAAATTGGTGAAAGGATTAGGTCATTGTCACATGTTCCAAATTCCAATGAGTACTTCAAAACTAACCCATATGTTGGAAATGGCCATTCTGAAAACTCGGTAGAGCCAAAAATAAAATAACTTGAAAAATATTTTTACTTTTTTTGTGAAATTTTGTCTATAATACTAGAAAAACCTCTAGTACCTTCTAAAGTTATAAATTTCTCTTAAATAGGTCTGTACCTTATTTAACTACCTTATTAGCTCATGCTTAAATGAGATTGTTCTTAAGATTATGCCTTCAATTTACCTAGAATATGCTTCAACTAGCTGAATTGTGGATAGAGACACCTTCCAAATGTTCAATACAATGTCATCACATTCTCCACATGAATAAAGTCATACATCTTATCTTTCTTTGAATCATTCTCCCAGTTGTGCTTATTCTATGTCCTAGAGTAAGGACTAGTGCTAGTTTCACTCATACTTCATGAACCTACACAATTTTCATCATGTACCTACATCAACATGATTTACATGCCTTAACCATTATTCTCAATCTTCCTCATGCATTCATTCCTTCATTCTAGGTCATCCTCATGACTAGGCATAGTGATTATGCCTACTCAACTAAGGTAGTCATAGCAATTCCACTCGTACACCCTTGTATTCATCATCTTGAATGTATTTACTCATCACATACCTGCTAAACCTACTATGACATTATATTGACATGATCTCACATCACCATTATGCCTCTGTCAGTCACTAACTACTCAAGAGGATGAGTCTCAATGAGGGGTTCTCATGTCTTTCCTTGTCATACACACTCCAAGCGTCCACTAGGTATCGTTTATCCTACTTTATCATTAGTGTTTCTTTTACATCAATGAAAATTCAACATCCACATGCCAAAAAATATAAACTGTATTATTCCAATATCTTATTTGTAAGATATGAATGTGTAAAAAGGTTGTTTTACACCATTGTATGATTGAAAATGATTAATGTTATTTTGTGATATTATATTATTTACTGTGACAGTTTTATGAATGATTAGATATGTTTATATATTTCATAATAATACAATGAAATCAATAGGATGAAATGATAAAATATTGTATTGTACTTAAAAAATTAAAACATACAATTATGGTATGATGATTTACTTGCTGTCATTAGTTCACTATGTATGAACAAATAGGTTATGTATCAGTTTATAAGTTAAGAAAAAAGGTGAACATATTGTTGTCTTATAACAACAATAAATATATATAAATAATATAATGTATATTCGTTATGAAAACCATATATGTTTCTATATAATCTTTTTGGAAAAATAAATATGTCATTCAATAACAAAATAGGAAAGGAAATTTATCATTATTACAAGTTATAGTACAATTGTACTCAATTAATTTAAGTGTACTAATATAATTAAGTGACGATGAATGATCATGTGTACTTTTTACCATGATCTATGACTTAATTTATCTTTATGATTAACGAAGTTACTCGAATCATCATAGGATAAATTATTTCCTTACGATAGTGCATTACAAGGTACTTATTATAGAAGGTGACTCGATGTGTTGCTGAACACCTCTATCAAGAAAAGATAACATAACAAGATTCAAAATATCTTCTCCTTAAGATGAAAACACAACAAAATATAAGTGAAGTGTATATATCATGAAATGGCATTCATGTCATTTGAATCTTGTCTGTGCCATCTCAGGATGGATACGGGGAGGATAGTGGACATGTAATGATGTAAGTCATTATGCAAGCATTACTTTTCCAAAAGGATCCTAAGATGGGATTAACATGATCCTTTCGATCTAAATATCAAGTCATGATCCCTGTTGCATCATAACTTAAACTTATATCTATAAAGAATGAAATGAGATCCAGATAACTATGATGAGATTGTTGTGCAGCAACTGAGACAAATTTCGATGTTTAGTGTGTAAACATGAAACTAAGATTGCAAATTAAAGGTTGAATCTTTCGCCAAAGTGTAACTAGTTGATATGTCAGATGGAGTATAGTTTATTTGATTTCTAGGTTAACACTTGGGAGATGCATAGAGTTTGAGGGACTTATTTTAAAAGGGTAATCAACAATATGTAAGTTATACTCACTTGGTTAAAGTGAAGTTAAAGGGGATCAGATAGATCCAATTGACCCTTTACAAGTGCACATAGTTGTTAATGTTATTAGATGGATTGTAAACTTTAATTTATGTTACATTATATTTTCGACAAGTTATAAATCCTTGAAGTAATTTATGAGATTAATGGGTTTATTTTCAAAATAAATCTCTTAATTTGGATGATCAATAACAACGGTGTTACACTTTCATATCAAAGGTGAAGTTTTACATCTCTTAGACTTAGGGGGACCTTACACTAAAAAAGTATTTTATTATTTTATAACAAAACAAAATGGTTAGAACAATAGGAAATAATACAAACAATGTGGGTGAAACAAAAACAACCTAAAAAATTTGATGAGATACAAATTTTCCTACAAGACACTCGTACATGAATACTTGTTCTTGAACAAAAGGTAATGGCTGAAGAAAGTGAAAGTGAAAGTGATGATCAACAACCTATTCAGACTAATATTTGAGATATAAATGCTGCAGATTATAATGCACTAGATCCTAATGCTGGAAATCCCAATGCAAGGAACCAACTTGAAAAGAAAAGAGCTTACTTGGAAGCTAAGCTATCGAGTGACATCAAATGAATCAGCCCACCCAATTTTGATGGGAAAACCTTGGGAGATGGATATTGAAATTGGCAGCGTGAAATGGAGAATTCTTTTGAGATAAGATACTCCTATGAAGAAACTAATCTATTTGGGATGCTTTCCAACTCTCCAATGAGGCATTGATGCGGGAGCATAAATTGTGAAGGCCATAAATTTTTATCCGACTATTAAATCATCTTGAAAATTTCTAGGGTGGTAGATAGTCATTAGTATTATGTTGTGGCAAACATTTCCTAAAAGGTTGTATCCATTTTGGTATATTTAATGTTCGATATTCCTTCTTATAGTGGTGAATGTTTTTTTTTTTTTATTCCTAGGAATTAGACTTTTAATACCTTTTGTCATGCTTTATAGAATAATTTGAATTTTTTTCATGAGCCTTAATTTACGTAGGCATATTTGGCATACAAATTTTGGGGCCTATACGAGGTGTATTACTAGTAGGTAATTATTCGCATTTTAGGGATTTTTGGCATTTTAGGGTTTTAGAGTGAATGTGAAATAAAAGGAATATTGTAATGATGTAAAATATTAGTGTCGATTCTGAAATGCAAAAAAAAATATTTTGAATATTCTAGATTCTTTGCAAAAAAGATTATGTAATTTAGTGGTATTTCAACATCTTGCAGCTGGATCCACATCACACATCCTCCCTGTGGGATAACCAAAAAAATGAATTTGGAGTTGGCCCTACAAAAATCACATGGGTAAAATTAAAACTGTACTTCTAACAAGGATGGTTACCCCAGTTGTATTTTGACCAAAATATGTCAGAGTTCCAAACTTAAATTCAAGGTAAGCTCACTATAATTGAATATTGGTAAATGTTCACTAAGATATTGAAATATGTCCCGCAATAGAAGAAGGATGAGAATTTTAGGATACACAAGTTTATAATGTTACTGAACCCAATTTTTGGGGGTGAAGTTGTTGTCCAAGGTCCTAATATGGAAGTTTTTTTTTGAGAAGGCCATTAGACAATGTAGTAAAACCTCCAAGCCATATCTTCTCATAGGGATGTAAAATGAAAGAATATATACATCTCATCTTCTCTATTAGCACTAAGAAATACTTGGTGGAAATTTTTTGGCAATAAGGATCGAGATGGTAAGAATAACACAATAACAAAGCATGTTGTAAATACAAAGAAAAATGGACAGAATAGTACTACAGTCAATGATAATATGTTTTAAATGAAAGGAAATTTTGATGAGTGGTTCAAATTTGGTGGTGAAAACTACATCAAGAACTTTCCCTATAACATCAAGGAAAAAATCCGTAGCAAAGAATCCATCCTGCAATGGAAAACCGATAGGATGAAAAAGCAGGAAACTCCTATCGAAGTTCCAGGTAAGTTATATGGACTACCTGTAACTATTATATTTGACACCAGTGCAAACGAATGTTTCATTTCTAATAAAGTAGCTAAAAATCAAAAAGAAAATTGGTTATATGAAATATTCATGCACTATACAATATGGGAATAATTTTGTCCAAACTGTTAGCCAATGTTTGTTTGACAGAGGATTGGAATTGCCTAGGTTTACCACAGAATTGGACATATACGTAGATCCTCTAGTTATTTTGATGTCATTATACGTTTAAATTTGTTGTCTCAACACAGTCCAACTGTAGATTGTTTCAAAAAATGAAAAAAATCTTAGATCCTCTAAGTGGGGTGATCCACCTTTGGGTGGGGGGGGGGGGAATTTATTCAAAAATCATTAAACACATTTTTTGATGTATTTTCTTATTTCCCTCTTTCTGACCATATTTGTTGTTCACTTTATTATTAAATACAATGCCAAATTTTAGATTTAGTAATAATAATTACTCTAAGATAAATAATCTAATAATTTAAATATTTCCCTCTTTATTATAATAACACTTTAATTCCAAATGATTAAAGACACTTAAGGTAATTAATATTAGCTATTATTTTTATTAGTAATGGGTATATTACATATTATGGATTGATGCAGTACTTACTTGCCCTTCATGTGTATGCGTTCTTATAACGTAGTCAGTTTGTACCCTTCATGTCTAAAAAATTTTATATTTCCTTTGTTATTTTTTCCTTCTAAACATGGTTCCTTATCTTGTAAAAATGTTCTTACCATTCCAAACTCATCTTTTACAGAGTCTTGTAATAAATTTATAGATGTAGACATAATTTTCTTTCATCACCTTTTAGAATACCATCTTAGAAAGCAAACATGTAGAATCTGCTTATGTAATCCCTTACATTCTTCTCCTTTTGTATCAATTTTTGCATTTTCTTGAACACAACTAAATGGAAATCGGAACGTATGAAGTAATATTTTAACTTCCCAAAAATTATATCCATAGAATTGATTTCATCCTTTCCCATTCCAATATATTCCACATTTACACATGATTCCAACAAAAGGATGAATGTCTCATAGACTTAGTGGTGAAAACACTCACTCTCTTAGGGTCTTCCATTTTTTCATAGTTATTATTTTTCTGATAGAGCAATACAATTTATGAGTTCTTTAGGCCCAAAAATTCTTTGCTAAGTACGGAATTTTGACACTAGCTTAACTGCCATACTAGGAATAACTATAATGAACACATCTTTCAATTCTTCTATTCTATCTTCCACTTAAAAATCATTTCAGTATTCCTCTTCTTTGGCTTCACTAATGTCTATCATAACTCATCATCATGTATTTTCTATAGCCTCCAATCAAACTTGGATTACCTTCAATATCACTGCTAAGGTTAAAAATCTAGGCTATCTACCAACTATTCCAATGTTTGTTTCTCTATGCATCTTATAAATAGTCAACACATAAAAATTTTAATCAATATTCCATGGTTTAATGTTGTATTCATTTATTTCTAACTATATTTATGGAAAAGGAAAACATGACTTCTAATCACTTAGATGATGCAATCTATTATGATATCAATTGATGTAGTGATACATATCAAGTGAAATAACCATTAAACCCTAGAAACTAGACTCACACTTAAGTAAAACATATTTTTGTAAAGAAACACATTTTAAATGACATCTCTTTATTGAATTCAAACCAAACTATAATTCTTCCACACACTACTAGTTTTATTCTAAACGAAATGAGTTAAAGATTACAAACATACATCTTGAAAGGGGGCATGTTTCGATACTACAACCATGTGCATCTAATTGCATGCTCTTCTCAAGTTACAATTTGAGAACTACACAAAATATATCCTAAAAAGAACAAAATTTGGGGAATTTATAATAGAACACTAAGAGGTATAAACAAAAATTATGGTTATTCTTTAATATCCTATGAATGTAAGTGATATGACATTAATATCTTTAAATAATCCTTTGATATAAGAATGTCATATTTAATATGAATATAACTAACATTTACTTGAATCCATTACCACATAAAGTATAATTGAATCATATATGCCCTAACAAAATTACCTATACCTATTTAATGATTTGTAAAAACTAAGTTAAATAGGAAATAAATCATCTTACTTTGTAGCTCTTCTTGATAAAAATATAAGAAAGAGTAAGGAACCATTACTATATTATATATAAGTTAGCTATCATAATTAATCATAAAATAAAATGATAATTTTAAATATTTTTATTAAACATTATATCCTATTTTATGACATTAAGTTATGATGTAATAAAATTAAATGAAATTGATTAATAAGGTATGAATTATACCTCTATGTTTTTTGATAATGGTGTGTACTCTCCAATAGAAGCACTAAAATTTTGGTACTTTCCCATTGTTTTGTGCATGCTTGATCCAAAACCATTTTTCCAAAATATCACTTAAATGAATATAAATACTTGAAAACATAATTTAACTTGAATATCTTACGAGAAACAATATAATCCTATTAAGAAACAAACAACATGATATATTAAAAATAAATTTCATTGTAAACATATTTTATTTGTTTAATTAATGAAATATAAAAAAATGTGTAAATTCAATTATCAAATAACCTTAATTTTTTTAAATAGATTTAAAATAATAAAATTATTTTGGAATTGGTTGGGTAATATTTTTTAAGTCCAACATTTTATATGCCACTTCTAAGTCCCTCTTTACAATTTTTTTTAAAAATAAAGTTAGGGAAGTCATCAAAGGTGTTAATGTTTAGGAATCAACAAAGCTTGTTGAATATTTCATACGTCAACCTATTGTTTCTAATTGATTTATAGAAAAAAATTGAAAAAATAGTTCTTGAAACTTTTCCTTTGAAACCAAAAGTAGTGATATTTTTTTCTTAATGACACCAATTTAAGACGGTCATTTGTTTCTAAAAGCTTTTATGATTTGTTGATGCATCTTTGAAAATATAAGATCAATATCTTACTTTCCTTGAAGTCCTTATCACTCAAAACTTGGATAATACTCTCTCAAAATAAGTCTACAAAAAGGAAACACAGTGATATATTTTAGAGTCGGATCCTATCACTACACTATTCAAAAATGTTGTACATTGAAAATCCTTTTCACCAAAAACCTGAGAATCTCAAATCTGAAACTCTTGTTACATGAATAAAAACACCTTCATAAAGCCTTTAAGAAACAAGGATAACATGAATTGAAAATCTATCAAAATAAAGAACCATCCTCGAAACTTCAATCTATATTAAATTAATCCACTCCTTAAAAACCTTGTTATACTTATTCAACCCCTCTTAATTTATGGTACCCTCCCTCATTCCTTAAACATGTACCCTTCATACTTCCTCAGATTATTCGTCACTTGTTGATTTATTTCTCTTAAAAAATCCCTTTCCTCATATTCCATTGTTTAGCTTTGTTCCTCATATCTTTACTAATCCTATAATTTAAGAAATAATCAAATATCAACATTTTACATAAAATACTAAGAAACTCTTTCATTTTCATTGGATAAATAGCATGATGTGCACCCACAAGGCATGCCCCTATCTTTTATGTTGGTACTTGTTGCCAAAATCATTTTTTTTACATTAATCTATTTTATTTGTTTCCCATACAAGGAATATTTAATTCCAAATATAGATAAAATAGGAAGAAATAAGTAACACTTGTCTCATCGATATTTATCTTTACCATTAGCTTTTCTTAATTCTCACTCTCCCCTTGACCCAATAGGTTTTTGTATTCTCTGTCACCTTGACCTATGGCTAATATTAGAGTTTTCTTTAATATCAAAAAATTTGTAGGGAATATATTTATATTAAAAAGTATCTTAGATTATTATGTTCATAAATAATCATAAATAATTTGTACGAATAAATATTTCATAAAAATAAAAAAAGTAATTCTTATATAACCAAACATTTATCTTGTTATTGAGCTTTTATATTCTCACTGTCGTCTTGACCTAAGGCTAACACTAGGGTTTACTTTAATATCAAAATTTTGGTAGAAAATATATTTATATTCAAAAATACCTCAAATTATTATGTTCATAAATAATAATAAATAATTATAATAATAATTATTGGCTAGATTTTTTGCATAGCACAAAACCTAGGAAGTCATGAGATAAATATTCCTCATTTACCGGTGAGGCTCCCGTGTCAGATTTTTCAATTAAAATATGCTAGTATGTATATGGGGTTTTTCTTTCACTATTCAGCTCAAGAACCATAGTCGTATAGTTCTGTAGCAAGTAAGTAGTTGTTTAAGAAAGGAAATATTTATAGAAGAAGGAAATTATATAAACACGGAGAAGAAATGGGGAAGATGTGCATCCCAATCAATAGATAGCAGAGTTGACTACATGTATAGAGAAGAAACCAATAGATATAAACATAGAATCATAAGCAAAGGTAACTCTAGATCTTGATCTAAAATAACATAAAGTTTATTCAAAGATCTAAGATAGAAAGCTAGAAACAAAATACACCGTGACATAAAGTTCTCTAGAAATATGCTCCTGTATATTCCTTTGCTTCAAGTGGCTCTTAATGGTTTCAGCACAAAGTCTGGAACACAAGGATGTTGCTTACAAATTTTGATTATTAACCTAAAGGTTTTTCTCTACTTATAAAATGTAGAGGGGCAATTACAAGTCGGAAGCTTTTAGTTGAACTGACACATGTGGAAGTGGGAAAGGAAACAACTGGAAATCTTCCTCATGGAATTCCTCTTTGCATGACATGCATGATTTACAACTGAAAATAGAGCCTTCTATTTTGCATGTCTACCTCCTATATCCAAGTAGTTGACTTCTTCAAGTAATGGGTTTTAAACCAATCACTTAAGTTGTATAATTTAATTGATCGCTCAATTATTTTGTTGGAGGAAATAAGAGAAAGAAGAAGAAAGAGGAAAGTTGTAATCTTGTCCTTTTTCATATTTTGCATGTAGTTGATTCAAACAGGATTTGGAAGTAGCCGCATTTGGAAGCGGATGGATCTGGAAGCAAGTTACTGTGATTTTCTTGCGGGTATTTCCTTTGACATGTCTTCCTTCTTATCCTTGAAGCTTTTGCATTTCTTCTCTAGTACATGCATCAGTTCAATGTTCGCTGTAAATAACTCATCATTTTTATTTTTCATTGTATATGAGAAATTAAAAATTCTGGAAAACACTCCGGGTGATTGTAACTTCCATGAAGGATTAAACTAGAATATTGAAAGCACATGCACAAGATCCTAGAAGGAATTTCCCATGCATTGACTTCTTCACGGGTTGCGTTCGAAACAAGAGGATGAAGCCTTTGTGTTGGAAGCTTTTGCAATTATGAGATCTAGATCTGGATCAAGGCCTATTGACATTAGCAAATCTAGAAGTTACGCATGATTCCGCTGAGCTTTCTCTTTCATTCTGCTTTGCCATGGCTGAAGCAGTCTTTATCTGAACAATTCTTTTCCTCTTTATTCAGCCATAATTCTTCACGACCGACGTAGATCTGGATAATTCTTCATATTTGGAGAATATGTTCAATGTATTGGACATTTAATTAAGCTCCCTTTCTCTTATAAAAGTTCCTGTAATGAATTCCTACAATTAATTCAGACAAAGATGGCAACTGGAACATGAACCGTGGATTTTAATCATAAAAATCTGCATAATTCGAGCCTGCTACCCCAAATTTGATGTTCTATTTGCATGCAAAGCAAGCATGAATTTTACCAACTTCACCTGAGCACCTGTATCACTTATTCAAACAATTATCCAGACACAAATCAACCTCCTTCAACCTGTGTGCCAATTCTTGAAGATTTTAGCATTAATTACACCTTCTTCTGAGCAAAATCTTCTCCAAATGGGGCACACTTTTTGTATGGGCTGCACTTATATGCTTGTGAATTAATTAATTCATCCTTATGGCAGCCCCTACTTATATAATCCTCATGATTCTATAATTAATTAATGTCTTTCTTATTCTTGGAAATTAATTAATTAATTAATAAGCTTTACTCTTCAAATGGGGCGCCTATTTTGTGCATGCTCATGGCTGCCATTAAATAAATTAAATTTATTTGATTTTAGACCTCTGCTTCTAGTTAACTCAAGCCTCACAATATGCTTTGACCTTAGCCACTGAAAATAGGAATTAATTAATTCATTTATATTCTTAAAAAAGTATTATTTCTCTCCCAAATGGGGTGCACTTTTTGACATGAAGGGGCTGCATTAAATAAATAATATTTATTTAATTTTAGAACTATCTATTTCCAACTTCCTTTTGTCCACTTCCCTTTGTTGAGTTTTCCACAAGCCTGGGTGCCAAAATTGTTTGAATAAATATTAACAAATATTTATTTAATGCATTATTATTGATATTATTTTGCTCAGATTATAACCGTGAAACAGACAGAACAGTAAACATGAACTCTTTGATTTCAATTCATTCGGGATATTTTATTCATAGGTAAAGGTTACATTATATAGGAGTGTGTACTCCTCTTTTCATGCAATCATCCATTATCTCACATCCCTACATAATCTCAACCTCATCTCACAATATCCTCCACTTATCTCTCACAATCCTATTCTTACTCAACAAACCTTATCAACATGAGTTACAACTCACTTACATCAATATATATATTTGCACACACACAAATATATAAATATCTAATGTTCACAATATTATTCCTAACATTCACTCCCCTATTGTTAACATTCGATATTTCCACACATACACTCCCCTAATGTGAACAATGCAGAGAAAAACATTCACACGTCTTCTACAGCTTGCCTGCCTCTGCATGCTCATGATCTTGGTATGCTGAACCTCTGTTCAACAAATACGAACCCCTGTTCGATAATAACAGACCTCTGTCCTAGGTACGAGCCCCTGCTCATGAACCTCTGTTCATCCTCTTCAAGAAAAACATGATGCTGCTTTTTCTTGTGCTTTTATCTTTCTACTATCACATATTTACATCAGGAGATTATAAAAGGAAATACAATTCTGAACAGGAATGTAACATCTGTTCTTATTACAAACAATGAAACACACAACTGAAATACTTGGCCACCAAATCAATACCGCGGCCTCGTCGATGGTGCCTGACGAGAGGTCGATGATCAACCTCCTTCCTCCGTTGCCTCCGGCCTCCATCTGAATGTCCCTGCTAACTCAGCAGAAAGTATAGCCGAGGACGATATGCATTCCCTGTCGCGATACAGGGAGGGGTCGAAGGGCAGAGCCCCCGAAGCCAGGAACGGTTTTCATTTTGCATTTTTCCTTAAAAAATGAGTGTCGGATTACACCGAAAATGCACTCATTTGTCCTTTTTTTTAAATTTTTTTTAACAACTTTTCGACTCAATTTTGATGACAATAGAATGACAACAAACATATACCCTAAAATCACCTATTTTGACATTTTTAATGACTCTCAAAGACACTAAAAATAACTCAAGACTTCAAAAAACTCGCATCGACCTTATAAAGACTATAGACTCAATTTTTTTCAGACTTTTACTCCTTTTTTTTTTTTTTAGTAACAACTTTTCAACTCAATATTCTGACTATTTGACAACAAAATTACTGATAAAAATAATGACACTTAAAGACTAAAAACTATACTTTTAACAACATTACAATTAATAGAAGACTTTTGACACTTATCCTAAACAAAGCACAATGACCCTACCAAGATGAAAATGACATTGTCTTTATACCGTAACATGAACACTATAGACCTCACGTAAGAACTTATTTAAATGCATTATAAACAAAGTAACACTTAAAACTATATAACTGACCTGCAACATATATGATTGTATTTTAATCACACACCCGAGTCAATCTAACATTTTCATTACACCTGGAAATGAGAGATCTACGTGCACTTGTTTTTTAGTGGAAGATTGATTTATTGTGATTCGATGTGATGGCAAGAGGGAATTAGGAAATATACAGCCCACGGGAGGAGACGTGGAGACAGTCACTAATCCAATGGCGCATGGGAATGAGACTTCGAAATCAGTAGTGCCTGTTGCCTTTCCACGCCATTTGACGCAGACCCGTTGCCATTACCAGATCTCCTGTATTCGTTTACAGATCCTCACAATAGTGATTGTCGTATTTTTATAGATCCATACCTGAAATGGAAGGCTTCAACTTCTACTGAGTGCAGATCTACAAATGTGGGTGGAAATGCATGAGCCGAATCCACGTGGTGAGAAATGCCAATGCAAATCACGGTGCAAATATCAAATACAAGCTCATAATTCCTTGGTTGCAAACAAGATCCTCCTTACACAGGTACGCAGATTCACAAATATAAAATCACGAACTAGCAGTACAATACATTTTTCAATACACGGCCCATAGATGTGTGCTTACATCTGTGTTGAATGAAGTGTAACGTTGGCAGCTGCAAATCCACTATTCAGTGTTGCACGGTGTCTCCGTCTACAGGATCAAGTGTAGGGCTTTGATGATCAAAGGCATTTGATAAATCAGACAATTGTTACAGAAGACTCCACAACAGTGATCGACCACGCTCTGATACTAGTGATATTATTTTGCTCAGATTATAACCGTGAAACAGACAGAACAGTAAACATGAACTCTTTGATTTCAATTCATCGGGATATTTTATTCACAGGTAAAGGTTACATTATATAGGAGTGTGTACTCCTCTTTTCATGCAATCATCCATTATCTCACATCCCTACATAATCTCAACCTCATCTCACAATATCCTCCACTTATCTCTCACAATCCTATTCTTACTCAACAAACCTTATCTACGTGAGTTACAACTCACTTACATCAATATATATATTTGCACACACACAAATATATAAATATCTAATGTTCACAATATTATTCCTAACAATTATTCACCCAAGGTGGGTCACACTTTTTGGAATAAGGAATTTCTATTTTTAAAAGTCAATTGGCAATGGGATTATTTACCCTGCAAGGCAGCTATGAAAATGCCATGATTCACTTAAGTTGTTTGACTTTCATAATGGGATTATTTAGCCTACAAGGCATGTAATAAAACCCCATTCATGCCTTAAGTGATTTTTCTTTTATTTCACAATGGGAATTTTTAACCTGCAAGACAAGTAAGAAATTCCCGCCTGCCTGTTGCCTCTAATTTTCCCATTGTGACTTAAGTGACGTTGATTCCATGGGAACCCTACTAAGCAGGTGCAAAATTCTCACCTGCCTGTTTCTTCCAAAAATCTCATGATCCACTTCAAAGCCCCTTTTTCCAAAAATACAACCAGCCCAAAAGAAGCTTTTTGGTTCACGACTTCATCTTTTCCAAGAGAACCAGATCTCCGATGGTGAATTCCTTCTAGCACAACATGCATATGTGATCTGTTGATACTCCAGGCTAAGAATCAGGCCAAACCAACAAAGGAATTGATCTAGAGAAATTTCACAGAAAATGAAACAGGAAAACACAAAAAACACAAAACATTGCTAGAAGTTACAAATAAAGGCCAGGATCCATTCCTGGTTAAAACTCTACTGGTATATGGGAATATTGACATGTACTATCACAACAAGAATAAAACGGAGCACAAATTGCCTCAAACGGGGCTCAAAATAATTAAATACAAATTTCCTACAGGAAAACCCCAGCGATAGAATATAACAATTTTGGGCGTCTGGGTATTTGGTGAAATTGGCTAATATGACTCTCTAGGAATATTCTGACACAATACAGACACTTTCTAGCAATTAACACACAAAACGACCCATTATTTTAAAAGTACTTAATTTTTAACATGGGGTAGTCTCAGACTTCAGGGTGAAATCTGGGGACACCAATAATTAAATCCAAATATAGATAAAATAGGAAATTTGGGTTGTAGACATACTAATATAACATTGATAAAAAATATTTCATTAATATTATGAAGTGAATCTTATGTCATCCAACATTTATCTTACCATTGGATTTTTCTAATCTTGTCACCTTGACCAAAGGCCAACACAAGGGTTTTCTTTAATATTCAATATTTTGTAGAGAATATATTTATATTCAAAAGTATACTAGATTATTATGTTCCTAGATAATCTTCCTCGACATAATTCACTTTAACCTTTTAGTAATTATTTATCCTTAACACAAGCATTAAATTATCTCTTCAACCTTCACATGCTTCATGAAATTGGTCTAGTTTTCAAATGATTTCATAATATTAAATACATTCCTCTAATTAAATGGGACCTATAAAATATAATTTATGTTTTTCGACAAATAATTATTAACATATTCAATAAAAATTTAAATAACAAAATTTAGTTTCTTAAAATAAAATTGTCAATTTTCTATGTATTTATTTAAAACAACTTCACAAACAAATTACAATAAAAATTTTAATTTAAATACTTATTAATTTAAATTAAGTATAATTTACTTGAAATTAATTTATTTCTCAATAATATAATTATAGTATTTAAGTTTTATAACATAAAACCTCATTTTAAAAAATTCACTCTCATACATATTTTAGAGATTAGAAGTATCAGTTTATGAGACTTCAAATCCAACATCTACACTAAGTCCTTTTAAACATCAACCGCTACATCTATAAAATAGTTTTTTCTTCCATTCTTTAAATATGTTTTATTATAAAATTTGGTATGTGGTTTAACTTGACGTAGTTAAATGGTTCTTTATATGGATACTATATGACTAAGGAAAGTGTAAGAATTTACTTCCCTATAGACTGATAATGGATATTAATGTCAAGATTACCAAAAGTACAATACAAAAAAAGGAAAAGAAAAAGGGAGTGTAAAAATAACTCGAACAAAGACGGAAGATCCTTACTAGGTTAAGGAAGCAATATCCCTCATATAGAAGTACCTAAAGATACCTTTCACATGTATCCTAGCAAGAAAAAACTCAATTCAAGCATGGTCAAGGATGGTTGTAAAATTTAGTTGCATTCATTCAAATATCACATTCCTGATGGAGAACAATATTTTGTTAAAGGCCTCTTCAAAGTAGTGCCAACTTTGGCGGTGCACATGGGTGCCCACAAATCAACTATTATTTATTTTGTAGGATTTATTATCTATAACTAGGGTTTCAGATGATGGTAAGGGCATTCAAATATCTTCTCTTTATCATTTCAAACTAGGTTCTGACAACAAAAAGAGATTTCAAAAAACTAACAATGTGCAGAGGTTACAAATATTAGATCCTAGTAAGTCTAAGACCGTATAAGAGGTGCAAAACCGTATAGTACGATCTTGGTAGTTTAATTCAACCCTACCCTAGTTCATTTTCTATTGATAGTCTCATGAAAAAAATCCATTCCAATCTAAATCTTCATGTTCTAACATTACATCCTCTAAAAACCTTCCAAAATTAGTATTTGCTAGCTAAATACACTCATTCCTTTATTTTTTTAAATTTGTATCTCATTTTCAAAAAACTTTAATGTTATTCTAATTATAGTAATTAATGTTAGAAGTTAATTAATCATAATATCCACATAATATTAAGCCTTACAGCCTTTAGTGTACTTTATAAAAAAAAACCAATTAGGTTAATTATTAAATCTAATTAGGGTGTGAATAATTTGGTGAACGCATCTTATGATTCGACACTAACATCCACCTTTACCTAATCTAGGGTCTACTTATGATCCTCTTTGTTTCTCTTAGTGTTCCACTTTTTTTCCCATCTATCTTCATGATTAATCCTTGAATCTTTTATAATCTCTATATTCGACCTAGGGGTGCTCAATCCTCAGCCAACAAAGGATATTACTCTCCATATGTCAATATCCATTGTGGCACCTTAACGCCTACTTTAGGCTGATATTCTACCATTGATATATTTGTTAATGATATGTTACTATTAATGTTGATCCTATCTAAGGTAAAGGTTCCAAGTATAACCCTACTATCTAATCTTAGGCTCTTCCTAAAGATGAAGTAAAAAACCTTTAAAAATTATTGCAAGTTAATTGTGCCCATATTAATCTTATCTTTAATACTACAAAAAATCAACTTCAGCATTATTCACTCTCTCATACTGATCCATCTTCTATTCCAACATCCATGGTTCTTACCTATTTGGGGAAACCCTGTCGTCTAATGCACAATGTTTCCATGCCTCTTCATGCAACCACTATTTCTACCACAAATCCTACATCCACTCCACATGGTTCACACATTTCTTCATCTAGAACACAAGCCCTTGAAACCCTTGTTAATACCTTACATGATCAAATCTTATAAATTACAATAAAGATCCTCCACTTTTTATCATGAAATATATTTTACTCAACTACTTCACAATATTTTTTTCTTACTCTTTTCCCATTTTTTTTGTTCTTCCCAAACTCCAAATTTATGATGGAAAAGGATACCCCATTTATCATCTTTACTCCTTTCAGGGCGCTTGGTTTTATTACACTTCTCATGATATATTTCTCACAAGGATCTTTCCCATGAGTCTTAAGGATTTTACACTACAATGGTTCTACTATCTCCCCAAACATTCTCTGTACTCTTTCACCACCTTGGTAAGTCAATTCTTAGCATAATTTTCTATTAACATTGGGGATAAATTTTCTTACACATAATTATGTTTATTATGACAAGTTTCTATTGATATCCTCAATTATTATGTCTTATGATACACGACCATGCTTACCAAGATGAGTGCTATATTAGTTAAGAGTGTACTACAATATCTATTTACCCAAATCTTACTGTCACCATTGCATGAATCGATCCATTTTGACACTTTCTAATCTTTTGACCACCAATGCTAGACACTCAAGTCACATGAAACTATGTTATTATATATGAATAAGATAAAATATGTTGCTAGTACTCCTAACACATATAATTCCAAGTATACCAATAATTCTACATTTAAAGGAAAGACTAATGATGATAAATTTTCTTCTAAGGACACAGTCAATGTTGTTTCTCAACCAAGTTGAAACTTTAACCAAAAAACAAGTAGTTTACTCCATTACCTTGTGCCCCACACATTTTATTGAAACAAATTCTTGAGTGTTATATTGTATCTCTCCCTCCACCATTTGAGGAACTGATATAATTAAGCCTCAAAGAAATAATTTTTATACCATAGCTTAATGTGACTATCATCCTGATGTATCGGCCACTTGAGCAACATATGCTTTAACCATCGCAATACAATCTAAGATATTATCAAATCACATGATATTAAATGGCATGAACCCCCATAATCCTCCAAGGCAACAAACGGTAATGTAAAACTCATAATTTTCAATGACCCACTTTTTAAGCATACCAATGATAAATATACAAGTAATGTATAAAATAATTATCACGTGGTGACACCACAAGATTCTTATAATTACCCATTTGATGCAATGATTGACACCATCACTCATACATCATCTCCTATACCGCTCATTACTTTTGATGACTCTAATATAGATGACACACTTGTCTTGGATATTGTATCTATTGATCAAGTACCTATATACAATGTTTTGTTTAACCTACACAATAAATATGATTATGGAATATCACATGATTGCAATATCTTGGCATTTCTACAAAAAATTACATTTGATACTAATCCTTGATATCAACGTATCACTCTACCCATCACAATTTCTTTATCAGTACTCTGACTTCATTTTTGGTTATTTCTACTCTTAGTTATGGTACCTTACGCTTGGTTTACCCTTGGAAATCTGATCTTAGGGATATTACTTCTTCCATCAACCAATGTATTAATTTTATCCATAATAAACATGTTATCACCATTCAAGGTATTCCCTTCGAGGCTTCTATTCTTAGCTTTCCTAGTTATTCTTCCAAATTTCCTATTTTTACGCATAGTGTATTTATGGATTAAGATTCCATTTCACACAATGCAAACTGATGTTTTAGCCCTCCTAGGCTTCTCCCTAGGTACATAGCATTAACTTCTACTTCTTATATTTTGTTCTCTCTTAGGTTTCCTGATAGGCCTTTTATTGCACACACCACCTCTCACTGCTCTTGTTATCCTAGGTCTCCTGATAGTCTTTTGGTTTCACACACTACCTCTCATACTTCTATAATTTCCAACTCTCTTAATGGTCCTTTGGTCAAATATTCTTATTTTCACATATCTTGTTCTTTTAGGTATTTTTGTAGGCCTTTGGACTCACTCACTAGTTTACATAGATCTTCTCCCTATAAAGTCCTTTCTAGGTCCTCTAGTGTACATGATCTCTCTCATGCTTCACATATGAATTGTATATCCCAAGACATATCTAGGAATACTCACTCTTCTATCCCTCCATGTAAATATTTGGTTTCCCACACTCCTCATACATCTCTATCTTCATTTGGATAAATTTTATAGCTTTTATTACCATTATTTATGTTACATTTATGTCATCTCTTTCCACACCTCCAAGGCCTACACATTCATCCCCTTCGTGAGTTTTTATCCCTAATTTTAAGGACATCATTAGACATCTTAAAACTGCCATTCTTCTATGCACATATCTAAGCATTTTTAAAATAAAAAACATTTCATATAATTATGAAATTAAGACCTATAAATTTCACTTGAGTTGTTTACACTTTAAATTATCCAAGTTATTTGTTACTTTAGTTTGATAGATAGTATACATTTTTACTATTTACACTCATGCTTTCCTAAGGTATAGGTGTTGTCTGACCCATTTACTCATACTTCCTATTCATCTAGGGGCATCTATTTTTACACTACATACATGTGTTTTTATTCTATTATAGTTCTTTTTCACTTCATTTAACGTGGATACATTATGTTTTCAGATAATAGGACTAAGACATGGACCTTGTCAAGCCATCACATCTCTTGTATTAGATATTTAAAATTATATTGGCTACTCTATCATGTTATCATTCTTTGACACTCTAATTTCACATATAATTGCTTATGTATGTATATTACTACTTTCTTATTTTCATTTGTTGTGGCCTATATTCCTTAATTTTACTATGACACCAAGGGTTTCCAATATTTATGACATCACATCTATTTTGTTTGTTATTTTTTATTATTGTTTCTAGACCTATAGACCTTGATTGTCGTGTGATACCATAGCTATCCCATGTTTGCAAGATTTACGCCTCATGTGTGACATTGTTTGCATACTTCTTGTATTTTATTGCACTATTGTTGTATTTACATGGATTTAGACTACTCTTGTTATTAGTTATGTGGTTTCTATCTATTTTCTCTTGGTTCTATTCTTATGAACCATGGTTTCCACCATGCATAAACACCTTCCTTTTTTAGGGTTTAGGGTATTCAAGTTGCCCACCACTCCAACATTATACAGTCCTCTACAACTTCTCAGACATCTTATGCATGGGCACACATCTATTTACTTTGAGCCAAAAGTTCTCAACATGTTTTTCACACATGGATTAAAAGGGGAACATTTATTTGTGTAATTCTATGCTTACATTAGACACGGGTAGAATTTTTTTATATGATACATGTACAAAAAGGGTACAAGTACTCAAAAATACATAGAATAATAGAATTAAGACATTATCACACATATTCAGAACCATAAAAATTAATGAGGATGGTACATTATGGTCCTAACCCTAGAACATGTTATTGCTCAAGGGGTAGAAAAATCAAATTTGTCACCAATTCTAAGTTCTCAGCATCATTACTAGGTTTTGGCACAATTTTAGGCCTAGTTCCCTCTTCAAACTAGTAGAAGGGAATAAAATAATTCACTCCTTTTTCACCATTGAATTAACTTGCTACTTCAATTTCAAATATCTTGGGGGCATGACTCCCATCTCTCTATCAACATTTCAATACATTTCAATTTCTATTCAAATTTGGAAGGACATTGGGACAAGGCCTAGATATATTTGGAAAAATATAGTCCATAGGGTTATGGAAGGTATTAAAGTAGCTAAGATATTTATAGGCTGAATTTCCTCTCCTCTTGAAATCAAAGGGGAAGATATTAGAGTTGTTAAATAACTTCGATACATGGTCATATTTTTTAGAGGTACATTTCAAAACATTATTCTTATTCTCTCTTGGACATTGTGTGTTGGGTTATATGCACCTAACTAACACTCCAGTTTCTCCTTTGCATAATTGGGGATTGATCACTCCCAATCCTTAAAAAATTAACCAGTGAAACATTTTCAAGCAAAGGAAAATCATGGGAGTTTCTCCCTCCACAAATAAATTTTTGTATTCCTTCCTCGTTTATATATCTCTCTTTTCATTATTATGAAAAAGTAAATCTTTCATGTTACAATTAAAATTTGAGCTAAATTTTAATTCACTATCATGGTCATTGACTACACTTTGTGTTGGAGGTTTCACCACGGAACATGCCAACACTAACACAATAACAATTGAGAAAACAAAAAGTGTGTGTGGATCTGCTCGTATATTTTTCCTTTAACCATGCAATTTTCAATTCCAAACTTTAATGTGGGAAAAAATGTGAGCAATCATATTTGGTAGCTTATCCTTTGACAAAGACAACTTTGGATTTGTTCATATACTAAGACTCATGCTCACATTCTAAACTGAGTCGACATAACTTTCTCTCTCTGTCATGACTTGCTAATATTTACACACTACTCTATCATTCATTCATGCAATATTATTGATCCAAAGTAGTATTCTATCCCTAGGATATTTCCTATAATTTGACTCTATCATCACTAAATCCTTGTAGGGGGACTGTATAAAATAGGGCCAAGTTGTGCTACTATCTGGACCGACCTATATGCTCCCATCCCCTCTCTTCCAGCGATTGTTTTCTCAATTTAAATATCTTATGTGCATCGTTCCATTTTCCTTAAGTCATCCTTAATGCGATATCTAACCTTTGGAAGTATATACAAATAATTCAAATGCATTTCATAACTCACTTAACATTCTCAAGCACTTGTATAAATAAATATTGACACTAAAGCACTAAAGGCTCTCCTAAATCATATGCAAAGTAGCCAAGACATAGGTTTGAAGCATTCAAACTAAGTTAAATAGTATAGCTTCCTCTATTACCAAATATTCAAAGGTCTTAGAGCTATGCATTAGCGAGAGAAATTCACTCCAAACATTGATAAAGGTGTTAAGGGACAAAGGGAATCAATCTTAGCATATGAAACACATCACACACACTACTAACAACACTGAGTACATTTTTATTCTATCTATAATTACACATGTTATTCTATATATCAAGAGACATGAGGTAAACATAGGGGCCGACTTAGATTCTGATACATTACTTGCACCAACATTATGATAACTACATGAGGCTTACTCCTGCTAGAGGGGATGTGGTGTAATGCCTGAATTGGTTTAGTAGGGTTGGCCGCCAGGGCCAGTCTAACCTTACACACATGAATTTCTCTTTTTGTTATCTAATTGTTTCATGAAGTTTGATGTTGGGGTCTTATGTTTTCTATTTTTTGTAGCTCATTACAGGTGGTGCTGAAGGTGTGTGAACCCTAGTGACAAACAAACAAAAACCAAATTCAGAACAACAATGGACAAGTGAAATTATAGAGCTCCGCCATTTGTAAGCTCGAAACTATACAAAGAAAGGCTAGACCATATTACGCCTTATCCGTATTTGTACGATTTCATACAAGAGAAATTTCTATGCATAATCTCAGGAATGAAGTATTTCTAGGTTTAGATAATCTCTTTCAACTAGTTTGCACACTCAGATCACTTATGTACCTCTTTGCATAGCTACATATTCTTACCTCCTTATGTTTTACAATATTGTTACATCATCCTATCATCATTTATTGAATTAATAGATATATTTAGGATTGTATGATTAATGTGGATTAGTCTATTTTATTCTACTTATAACATTCTTACACCTATTTATATACACTTTTATTTTTAGGGTGTAAACAACTAGCTTCTGAAAGGTTTTATAAATGTATGTTGTGATCCTATGTTATGTAAATATAAAATGGTGTCATGTGTATTACCTTCATAAATTTCACGAACCAAGGGTCTATTTTCCCTCTTGCATTTTTCTCAAAATAATCAGAGATACAAGTGACAATAGGTGTACTCCATTCATAAAGTTTTCCCGCTGAAAAATCTTCAAACTTTAAATTGTGTAATCTTATTTCCTTTCTCCTCAAGAGTATGAGATGTTGACACGTGTATTGATCTTGTAAAATTTCTAGTTGGGGAATTCGAACATTTTAAACACTTCAAACAATTTAAATCTTTAAATACTATACACAAACCTGCTTGATACTGCCACTTGCATGATATGATGTCACATTTCAAAGAGTTTTTGAACTTACAACTTTTTTCCTTTGGTCGCGCCTTCTTTTAGAGATAAGAAATGATTCCACATAGAATAAGTTTGCACTAGATTTTTCTTCTGAAGTGTTTGAGATCATCCGCCCCAAGTTCTATTTTGTTTACAAGAGCATGAAACGAGGCCACATGTTACCTATCCATATCACCAAATTCTACAATGTTTTACTTAGTCATTTTTTCCTTTCTTTGAAAATCGTGTGATGTAAATTTGGTTTACGATTTTCATGTTACAAGAATTTGTTCACACAATAAACTACAAATCTATTACTCACAAAGAGAGAGGTGTACATATATAGAGAGTTTTTCTCCTACAAAGGTGTTAAACACTTATTTCCTTCAACTATTTATAATAATATCATAAGCCATTACTTTCTAACTATAGATTGTAATTTATCCAAGAATCTCTCCCATGCTTCACACATTATGGCAACACATAATAATATCTATATAAGTTGTTATTACAAATCATCAAACCACACACTACATGTCTCCATTTATACTAGTAAGGTCTCCCTAATAACACATGACATACATCCATGGGCATTATATCTCTTATTAATTCATCTTCCAATATGCCAATCTTGATACACACTTTCAATTGTTCATTTACAAACAATTTATTCCCTTTACTCAACCATGAAACCTTATTCGGGTTTGGGTGCATAATTCTCTTTAGACCAAGTTTCTTAACCATCTCATAGGAAAATAATTCTCATTCTAGACCAAGTTCATACTTAACCATGTCATAAGAAATGTATCAATGCTAAATATTAATAATGGACTTACAACACTTCCCTCTAGACTTGCAAATGGTTGTGAATATTTTTTTTGACTACGTGGGCACATTCTTTTCCTTCATATCCTTCAGCGAAACCCTCTTCAGCATGAGTGTTTCTCCACATTATAGTTTTTTATGTGTTACTTGTCAACACATAGCTTTATGGGTCTATGTATTGAGCAACATGGTTACTAGCATTGTTTCACTTACCACCAATATTTTGTGTGGCTTATGGAAACTCGAATACATGATGTCTAGTATCTCCATAAAGGAATATGCTCTAGTAAATCCTTATCCTCTAGACGGATATCTAAATCCACCTATTTTTGCATTACTATGTTGATGTGAGCTTCTTGTTTTTTCCTCACGTGCATGATTTTTTCCATCAATGCAAAAATTTCCAAGTATGTGTTCATCATCCACATGTCCAACTCTGATGTTGAGTTTATAGAACTCCTTGGTGTAATTATTCACATTTAGTTCCTTATAATGCAAATTATGCAACTAATTCAACAAATGGGATTGGTAATATATGGACATCAAATTAGCCTTCAACTTTGTCACCATCTGATCCCACTTCTTAAGCTTATCTTTTCCTCTTTGAAATACTTCAGTCTACACATGATCCCACTGCAAGGATGCATATCCCTTCAACTTGTTACTTGCGAATGTCACCTGGTTTTTGTCTTATATACCTTCATACTCGAAAAATTTCTCCATTTCTTTGATCTAATTGATATTCAGGATCTAAGCTCTCAAAATAGCATGAAACTTGTATTCGTGGATTGCTTCTAATCCTTGTGATTATGCATACAAATTGATCCTTTTCATCATATACATGTTTTACCATAGCTTCCCGATCTATAGGTGCTCTTGCTTCTTATTCATCATAACTTTCATCTTCATCAACATAACTCTTCTATGTTGTACATTTTCCATAGCCTCCAAATGAGATTGCATTCCTCTAATCACATCAACCAAGTCTGCAAGTATTGGTACTTTATTTACTATGTGTGCCATATTTTCCTCATAATCTTTGAATTGAAAAGGTTCTATGACCTCACACGTTATACCCATAACACAAATTTCTAGAGATGTTTGTAACTAATTTCTAACAACACCCTTATTACAAAAAATAACAAATCTAACAGTCACTCACACTACCCAGATTGATTCCTATACTAATATATTCAATAGGAATTCAAAATCCTTCCTCTAATACTAACTTGATGCATTCATAGTTAGAGTTATCAAATGAAGAGATTAATTACACCACACGACTACTTTTCAGAGTTATACCTCACCGAAGAAAGATCTCAAGAACAAATATTAACAAGAAAACAAAAAAAAACTCCATTAATATAAGGAAAGATTAAATACTCAGTCAAAATGATTCAACAATGCAATTACAATATACATGATAAGTATATGAAATAATTATTATAAGAATTGAAGTTATAGACCCATCCTAAGCTTGTAGACTTTACGAAGCTTCCACATATCCATACTTGATTCACACTCTCAAGGATATTCACCCTAATTTATTTACTTGGAATTCAACCTATATACTTGTACTTTACTTCTATGTGAAGGTTTTTGATGTGGAAAGAGTGTAGATAATAATTTCTAAATGAAGCTACAGATAATTTAATCTTGCCCAAAATAACTACATATTACACGAGTATGCTTATAAGCGAGTGTTGTCGCTTTGAAATGCACCCTTTGGAGAATGGTGTGATAATTCTCTTTTCAATTGAAAAAATGGAAACACTCCTAGGTTGTGGGTGTCATGTATGTTGGACTGAGTCTCTAGAGAGGGATGTTTCTCCTAGTGTAACACCTAAACTATTTTTATTTCTAAGACTACTCTATTATACAAAAACCAACAAGGAAAAGAGAGAAGGAAAGAAGATAAAAATTTAAAAATATGGTGATATGTTAGGTTATGGAGCTTGTTTTCATGTGTGAAAGTGTTGAAGACTGTACACTAAGAGTATTGTACACTTTTCACATATCCTCGCCGGGGTTCGGGAAACGTGCTCTTCTCATATGGGCGAGTGTTTTTTGGACCCATAGGTTTATGGCATGGGTTTTTCCCATGGTTTTGATACCCACGGTTTTGTAAAACTGCTTAAGCAGTTGTCTATTTATATGGTCTTATGCAAATGATAGATAGACAAGCAAATGTATTACAGATGTGTTTTGAATTTGGGTGTGAATTCTGTACAGTTTGTTGAGCATAGCTCCAAACGGATCTGGGTATTGTATTGAGAGAGTGGATGCTTGTAATAAAATCTGAGCAAGTGATTCTTGGTGGACGTAGCCCAAATTGGGTGAACCACATTAAATATTGTCTCCTTGTTGTTGTGTTATTTTATTCTGTAATTTTATTTCAGATCTGTAATAATTTCTGCATATTAGTTTCTACTATTGCAATTCTGTGAGCGATTAATCCACATATTTTATCTCTTATTTCCTAACAATTGGTATCAGAGCCTGGTTTGGTTTGTTGAAGTGTTGAATCGTAGGGAAAGTTTTTTTAGCTTGAGTGGGAGATATGATAGATGATGGAAGATCTAGGGTTGATAAATTCAACAGGCAGAATTTCAGTCTTTGGAAGATGCAGATGGAAGATTACCTTTATCAGAAGGATCTTTATACTCCGTTGTCTGAGAAGGTGAACAAACCCTTGAGTATGACAGATGTGGAATGGGATTTGTTAGATTGGAAGGCACTTGGAACGATTTGGCTGTGTCTTGCATCTTCGGTATTATTTAATGTTTCAAAGGAAAAGACGACAAAAGATCTAATGGATGCATTAGGGAAGTTGTATGAAAAACCCTCTGCCTCTAACAAGATATTTTTAATGAAAAATTTGTTTAATATGAAGATGTCTGAGAATAGTTTAGTAGTAGATCATTTAAATGATTTCAATATGGTTGTGAATATGCTAGCTTCGGTTACAATAGAATTTGATGAAGAAGTTAGGGATTTATTAATTCTATGCTCTTTACCTGAAAGTTGGAATAGCCTGGTAATGGCGGGTAAGTAATTCGGTTCCAACTAACTCGAAGTTGAAGTTTGAGGATCTTGTAGGGGTGATTCTAAGCAAGGAAATGCGAAGAAAAATCTCTGGGGAATCTTCTACTTCAGGGAATGCTTTGATAATGGAAACTAGAGTGAGATAGAAGAATAGAGGAAACTGTGGAAAATCAAAAGATCGGGCAAGGTCAAAATCCAAGAACAAGATTGTATGCTGGAATTGTGGAAAGCCTGGGCATGCAAAGAAGGACTGTTGGGAGCTTCGGGATAAGAAGAAACAACAGGAAGAAAACAAGGAGGCAAATGTGGCAATGGGTAATGTATGTCAGGATGCTTTGATTCTTTCTTTGCACAATATTACTGAATCTTGGGTTTTAGATTAAGGGGCTTCTTTCCATGCTTCTCCACATAGGCATTATTTTGTTGATTATGTTCAAGGAGATTTTGGGCATGTTTTTCTTGGTGATGATGAGCCTTGCAGCATAGTTGGAAAAGGTTCTGTTAAGGTTAAGATGCAGAATGGGAATACTTGGCTATTGAAGGATGTCAAACATGTGCCTACATTAAGATGAAATTTGATATCGGCAGGGCAGTTGGGAAGTGATGGTTGTACTGTGATATTTACAGCAGACTCTTGGAAGGTTACCAAGGGTGCTCTTGTGGTGGCAAAAGGTAAGAAGGCTGGAACCTTGTATTTAACCACTTATAGCACTAATGTTTGTAATCTTGTGGCTTCAAAAGTAGATACAACATTGTGGCACTATAGGCTTGGTCATATGAGCCATAAGGGCATGGAGATCATAAAGAAGGATTTTCCCGGATATACAGAAATAGGTTTGGAGGTCTGTGAGGACTGCATATATGGGAAACAAAAGTGAGTAAGGTTTCTTAAGGTTGGACTTACAAAGAAAGAGAGTAAGTTAGAGTTGGTGCATTCTGATGTGTGGGGGCCAGCTCAGGTATCATCTCTTGGGGGTTCAAGTTACTATGTTACTTTTATTGATGATGCAACAAGGAAAGTTTGGGTTTATTGTATTAGAAACAAATCTGATGTATTTGACACTTTTGTTAAATGGAAAGCCTTGGTAGAGAATGAAACAGGTCTTAAGCTAAAATGTCTCAGGTCAGATAATGGAGGGGAGTATTGCAGCAATGAATTTGATGATTACTGTTCTAAGAATGGAATTTGCAGGAAAAAGACGGTTCCAAGAACTCCGCAGCAGAATGGGGTATCAGAAAGGATGAACAAAACAATAATGGAACGTGCTAGGAGCATGAGGTTACATGCAGGACTGCCTCTTTCTTTTTGGGCAGAAGCGGTGAGCACAGCTGTGTACTTGATAAACAGAGGACCCTCAAGTGCCTTGGATGGAGGCATACCTGAGGAGGCTTGGTATGGTAAGAAAGTTGATTATTCATTTCTTAGAGTCTTTGGATGTGAGGTGTTTGTTCATATAGACAAGGATGATAGGACCAAGCTAGAGGCTAAATCAGAAAAATGTACTTTCATTGGTTATGGTGGTGATGACTTTGGATATAAATGTTGGAGTATTAAGGATAAGAAAATCATTCGATCTAGGGATGTGGTCTTTAATGAGAAAGTCATGTATAAGTAGCATTTGCAGGAAAACAAGGAAGAATCCAAGAAAGAATATGCAACAGTAGAGGATCTTCCAGATGGGAAAGTGACACATGAATCAGTTCAGGAACCCCTTCAATAGGAACCCTAAACTCCTATATTGAGGAGGTCTTCTAGGGTAAGAAAAGAACCTGAACATTTTTCTCCTTCTCTTTATTATTTATTACTCACTGATAGTGGAGAACCAGAGAGCTTTGATGAAGCAATGCAGGTAGATGTCAGGAAGAAGTGGGAGCAAGCCATGGATGAGGAGCATCAGGCTCTCATGGAGAACTAGACATGGGATTTGGTAAAGCTACCTAAAGGAAAAAGAGCATTACAGAACAAGTGGGTGTTCAGAGTCAAAGAGGAAGAAGGAGACAAGAAAAGATACAAGGCCCGGTTGGTGGTCAAGGGGTTTGCACAGAAAAAATGTATAGATTTTGATGAGATTTTTTCTCCTGTAGTAAAAATGACTTATATTAGAACTGTTCTAGGAATAGTTGTAGCAGAAGACTTGCACTTAGAACAGCTTGATGTAAAGACTGCATTTCTCCATGGTGATTTGGAGGAGGAACTATATATGCAGCAACTAGAGGGCTATGAGGTCAAAGGTAAAGAGGAGATGGTGTGCAAACTTAAGAAGAGCTTGTATGGCTTGAAACAAGCTCCACGTCAATGGTATAAGAAATTTGATAGCTTCATGATGGAGCAAGGTTATATTAGATGTCATTCTGACCATTACGTGTATACAAAGAAATTTGAGGATGGTAGTTATATCATCCTTTGTCTGTATGTGGATGACATGTTGGTTGCAGGTAAAAACATGCAAAAAATAAAAGTACTCAAGAAGCAACTAAGTGAATCCTTTGTTATAAGGATTTGGGGGCAGCCAAAAAAATCCTTGGTATGAGGATATCTCGGGATATGAAGGAACGAAAGATGAATTTATTTCAAGAAGAGTACATTAAGAAGGTCTTAGAGAGGTTTAATATGTATGATGCTAAACCGGTTGGGACTCCTTCAGCAGGCCATTTCAAGTTATCAAAGGAGTAGTCTTCCAAGAAAAATCAAGAGATAAACTATATGTCCAAGGTACCTTACTCATCAGTGGTTGGTAGTTTGATGTATGCCATGGTGTGTACCAGGCTTGATATTTCCCATGCAATGGGAGCTATGAGTATATTTATGAGTGATCAAGGTAGAGATCACTAGAAGGTAGTAAAGTGGATCCTTCAGTATTTGAGAGGGACCATGTGGACAGTTTTGTGCTACAGTGGATTAGACACCACTTTGTGTGGTTATGTAGATTCGCATATGGCTGAAAAGAGGAGCACGAGAGGTTATGTTTACACTGTAGGTGGGACAGTAGTGAGCTAGATTTCACGACTACAAAAGGTGGTGGCTTTATCAACCACAGAGGATGAGTATGTTGTTGCCACAGAGGCAAGCAAAGAAATGTTTTAGTTACAAAAATTTCTTGATAATTATGCATGGCCCTATCTTCTTCCACTTAAGCTTATTGTATGTTCCTTTAGGAAACCTTTTCATCCATAAGTATGATAAGACCATGTCTCCAATCTATAGTCAACTTCTCTTCATTTCTCATCTATGCATTACTTGTATTGTGCATTCATATTTTACAACTTATTGCACACTTGTTGGTGCACTCCTTCATGTTTTCCGTAAAATCTCTTGCTTCAACACTACTTCATTCTTTGCATGGTAAGTATCTCAACTCCATAACTCATTTTTGGTATGTTCCCATATATAATTTGGAATGTTGTTTTCCCTAAAATCTTATTTACTAAATTATTATAATAATTTTTTTCCTATGCTAAATCCAAATCCCAAGTTTTTGGCTTATCTCTAAATAAAATCTAAATAAATCTCCAAGGCTTTGGTTTACAATTTATGTTTTTTGATCAATTTTTGGATGGTATGCTAAATTGAATTACAAATTAGTGTCGAATTTCTTCGACAACAGCTATTAGAAATGACCCAAAAATATTGTATTATTTTTAGACACTATACTAAATGGTAGTCCATGCAGTCTGACAATCTCCCTAAAGAAAAGATTTACAATATTAGTTGCATCACTAGTCTTTCCATAAGAAATAAAATGTTTCAAAATTTATTCACCACTCTAAAATGGAATCAACACTCCTTCCTCCTAAGAGAACCCAAAACAAAATCCATAGTTATGTCTACCCAAGGAATCTCTAGAATGTGAAAAGGTTAATACAACCCTACATTTTGAGATCTTCCTTTAGCCATCTAATAGACACGACTGTGTTTGCACAAACTTGTGTACATTCACACTCATTTACAGCCAAAAGTAAGTCTCCCCTACCTATGCTAAATTTTTATCCAAGCCAAAATGCCTTGCTAATCCTTTGCAATGTTTTTCTCTCACCTAATTTTCCTGCATTAACCCTTTCGAGATGCATAATTTCCCTCTAAACAACAATCCTTCCTGGACAAAGTTGTCGATTTAAGGTGTCCCACTTGTGGGTAATGTGCATACTTCTCACGTTTCTCATAAATATTCATCCTGCACATATAATTTTTTCATGGACTCAAAACCCACAACTTTGACCTTCATCATTGTTAATAGATAACTACACCTATTGAGTGTATCAACCACCTTGCTAGATTTTTCAATTCTATGTTTCAACACAAATGTGAATCCTTGTAGGTGTTTTTCCCACTTTATGTGCCTCCATGTCAATTTTCCCTCGTTGTTAATAATTGCAATTCTGAATGGTTTGTGTATAACACAAACTCTATCAACAACAACTAATTTCTCCACTTCTTCAATTCGTACACAATTGTGTAAAATTTCTGATCATAAAAACTATACATTCCCCTAACATCATTTGAATTTTCATTGAAATACAAAAGTTTATCCTCTTAACTTAACACTACACCCATGGATATGCGACTAATATGGTAATCAACCTGAAATATCTTTAAAAATACCTATTAATGTCAATATTGGTTGTTCAGTTATTCTTCTATTAAATTCTCAAAAATTCTTTTGTATGCCTATGCTTTAGAAAAAAACTTTTCCTATCTCCTCTCATGGCTTTCATAATTGGTGTGTATACACCACTAAAGTTCCTGATGAACTTGTGGTCAAAACTATACAACCCTTGAAAACTATGTGCCTTAGAATCACTTCGTGATGATGGCCATTCCACAATTGTGTGAACCTTTTCATGGTCCATTTTTAATCCTTCTCCAGAAAGTCCTAGATATCCCAATTCCTCATGCTTAAAATTGCATCCATTTTCAAATTAATCAATAGCTTCTCTTTTGACAATCTTTGCAACACATGCCTAATGTGTAGTAAATGCTCGTCATGCATCCTACTGAAAATATGAATATAATCCATGTACACGATTATAAAGTTACTTGAAAATGGTTTTAAGACTTGATTCATAAACCTCATGAAAGTACTTAGTGCATTACTCAATCCAAATGACATCACAAGCCACTCGTACAATCCTTTTCGAGTCTTAATATTGTCTTCCATTCATCTCCTTATCTTAAATGAATATGATGGTATTCACTCTTCAAATCAACCTTGCTGAAATAATTTTCTCTACTCAAACAATCCATAATATCACCCATTCGTGATAATGGAACCCTATACTTGATGATGATCTTATTTATGGCCCTTGAGTCAGTACACATATGCCATTCAACTCCCTTCTTCATTGCTAAAACTTTCGACACTGCTCATAGACTCTCATTGATGATTCCTTTATCCAATGACTCTTGCAATTTCCTTTGTATCTTTGTATTCTCTTGCAGTGATATCTTTTAAGATGCCTTACTCACTCCACACTGTTCTATAAATTCTTCCAACATTTTCTTCACTTCTTGAGGTATTTTTTTCTCTTCATCATCCACTTTTCTCATGCCTTCTCTTTGTGTGGTCCTCACTATGAGCACAAAACATACACTATTTTTATTCACTTCACCCAGGAATTGCTTTCTCGAGAGTAACAAGACTTTTGGTGTTGCTTCACTCTTCTCTCATAATGGATTCATAGTATATACTTCTTCACATCCTTATCCACTATGTAGGTGTTTGTGTGGCCATCATATTACACCATCTAATTGTACTATCAAGGCCTACCAAGTAGCACATGACATGCATCCATGGGCATGATTTCACACATCACTTCATCCTCATATATTTCAATATAAAATTTACCCAAACATTGTTTTTTCACCAATTAGTGTCCCTTTTGCTACTGTGAAACCCTGTATAGATTTGGATGCTTAATCTTCCTCATCTTTAACTTATCCACCATTTCTTCCACCACTAAATTATTAATGATTCCATTGTCCACTATTACTTTGTAGACTTTCCCCTTAACTTGCACATCGTCCTAAACAAACTCCTCTGCTCAGGACCAATTTATTCTTTTTTATGGTTTCAATATTATGTGCGAACATCAATGCTTCTCCCATTTTTGGTTCTTCTTCATGACTAAACAAGTTGTTGTTCTCTCCTTGTGTAATGTACACACTTTTCTCCCCATTATTCTTGGCAGGTGGGAACTCATATGCTTTATGCCATGTTTCTCCACATTTGTAACATGTGTTGCTAAATTCGTAACCAAAGGATCCTTTTCCCCTATATGCATTTTCACCTCCCCAAGATGTTCCTTCACTTTGCGACATCGAACAAGATTCTCCTTCATCTTGTGCAGAATTTTCACTTCCCTTACTATATCTATGACCTTGTGTAACCTTCCCTTTTCCGTGGTTAGCACTTTGTTGTTTACGCACTAGCTTTTCCTCTACCTTTAGAGCATATTAATAGGCTTCTTCTATGGAGTGAACATGCAACATACTAAACTCATCTTAAATCATAATTTGAATCTATTCATAGGGTAAGTGCATGAAGTTAGGGGGCCAAAAAGTGGACAAAAACTTGAAAACAGATGAAACACGTACGTGTTTTGCTAAAACGCGCTCGCGTTTTAATTTTTTTGGGTTTGGTAATTACCGAGCCTATAACGTGTACGCATTGTAAAGAAGCCAAAATGCATACGCGTTTCAGAGAAGGCTAAACGCGTACGCGTTTTGGAGAAGTTAAAACCCATACACGTTTTGTATACTATGGACTATGTATGTGTATTTGGGTGTCTTATACTTACAAAAAATAAATGCATAAGATTTATTTTATTATTTCTTATACTTTAAATTTATTTTAGTAAATATAAGAAATTAGGGTCACTCTGCACCTGATGGAAGTGGTCCCGTAGCTCCAATAGGTATAATCTAGAAGATAGTTTTTAAAATCTAATCTACTAAGTACTTACTCATTTTCAAGATTTTAGCAACCGACCTAAAAATTTCAAGGCATATATATTGTAGTCGGTCTTTGTTTTGGGAAAGCATATAGTCATTTTTAGGTTTTTTGACCTTCTAAATTGGATTTTGGCCCTACCACTGCTTGAATTGGTACCAATTTTTAAATTTGGTCCATAATTCACTTTAGCGACCATGAATCAACTCTATGATGCTTGTCTACTTCTTACTAAAAATATATCCTCACTTTGTATATAGAGGATTGTTCCCTGAATGGGATTCCTGTCCTATTGCCAAAATGAGGTGATTTTAATGTGCCTCCTCCTTAAGGTGTCATAATACTACTAGGTGTTGAATGAGTTTTTACGAATAGTACTAAGTAAATTACATCAAGTGAACTCAGATGATTGCTCATTCTTAGAAACATGGTGCTCCATATAAAGATCATCCCCTCACCTTTCCTAGCTCTAAAATCATCCTTTCATGGAATCAAATCCATGATTTTCATACATGTTTTTGGTCATATGTCTCTTATGGAGACAAATGATGCCTTAATACTTCACACATGATGGTCCTTGATGCCTCGATGACATGACTAACTCATTTTAGCTTGTTTTGAAGGGTGTTATATTAGTTACAGAATGGCCAAAAATGCCTTTTTAGGCCTTCAAAGGAAGTAGTCTCTCATCAAAACTAAATGATTCGATCGATCACCTTAGACACTATTCCCTACACACTGAAACATGATGAATGATCTTATTAGGAATTTCCTTTGGGTGAGGGTTTATAATTTAGGGTTTAGGGTTTAGGGCTTAGGGTTTAGGACTCAAGGTTTAGAGTTTAGGGTTTAAGGTTTAGTGTTTAAGGCTCATAGTTCTGATTTTAGTGTTTAGGGTTTAGGGCTCAGGGCTTAGGGTTCATGGTTTAGGGTTTATGGCTCAGGGTTAAGGGTTGAGGGTTTAGGGTTTAGAGCTCAAGGTTCAAGGTTTAGGGTTTAGGAGTCAAGGTTGATGGTTTAGAATTTAGGGCTCAAGGTTCAAGGTTCAAGGTTTACGGTTTAGCGATCAGTGTTGAGGGTTTAGGGTTTAGGGTTGAGAGTTGAGGTTTCTGGTTTTAGGGTTAAGGCTTTATTTTTTAGGGTTTACGGTTTACGGTTTATGGTTTAGGAGTTAGTGTTTAAGGTTTAGGGTTGAGGATTTAGGGTTTACGATTGAGGGTTTAGGAGTTGAGGTTTAAGGTTTAGAGGTCAGGGTTTAGGTTTTAGGGCAAAGGGTTTAGGGTTTAGGGTTGAGAGATTAGGGTTTAGGGTTGAGAGTTGAGGGTTCAGGGTTTACAGTTTAGGGTTTAATTTTTATGGTTTAGGGTTGAGGATTTAGCGTTTGTAGTTTAGGGTTTAGGAGTTAGGGTTTAAGGTTTAGGGTTAAGGATTTAGGGTTTATGGTTCAAGGCTTAAGAGTTAGGGTTTAATGTTTAAAAGTTAGGGTTCGAGGTTTAGGGCAAAGGGTTCAGGGTTTAGGGTTTAGGGATCAGGGTTGAGGGTTTAGGGTTTAGGGTTAAGAGTTCAGGGTTCAGGGTTTAGTTTTTAGGATTTAGGGTTTATGTTTAAGGGTTCAAGGTTTAGGGTTTTTGATTAGGTATTATGGCTTAAGCCCTAGGGTTCAGGGCTTAGGGTTAAGGGTTTATGGCTCAAGGTTTAAGGTCTAGGGGTTAGTGTTTAGGTTTTATGGTTTAGGGTTTAGGATTTAGGGTTTAGAGTTTAGGTTTTACATCTTAGGGTTTATATTATAGGGTTTAGTGTTTAGAACTTAGGGTTTAAGGTAGGGTTGAGGATTTAGGGTGTACGGTTTATGGTTTAGGAGTTAGGGTTCAAGGTTTAAAGGTCAGGGTTAAGGGTTTAGGGAAAAGGGTTATGGTTTTAGGATTTAAGGCTCGAGGTTTAGGGTTAAGGGTTTAGGTTATAGAGTTTAGGGTTTAGGGTTTAGTCTTTATGGTTAAAAGCTCAAGGTTCAAGGTTTAGGGTTTAGGAGTCAAGGTTGATGGTTTAGGGTTTATGTCTCAAGGTTCAAGATTTAGGGTTTAGCGATCAGGGTTGAGGGTTTAGGGTTTGTGGTTGAGAGTTGAGGTTTTTGGTTTTAGGGTTAAGGCTTTAGTTATTAGGGTTTAGGGTTGAGGATTTAGGGTTTACGGTTTATGGTTTAGGAGTTAGTGTTTAAGGTTTAGGGTTGAGGATTTAGGGTTTACGGTTGAGGGTTTAGGAGTTGGAGTTTAAGGTTTAGAGGTCAGGGTTCAGGTTTTAGGGCAAAGGGTTTAGGGTTTAGGGTTGAGAGATTAGGGTTTAGGGTTGAGAGTTGAGGGTTCAGGGTTTACGGTTTAGGGTTTAATTTTTATGGTTTAGGGTTTAGGAGTTAGGGTTTAAGGTTTAGGGTTAAGGATTTAGGGATTATGGTTCAAGGTTTAAGAGTTAGGGTTTAATGTTTAAAACTTAGGGTTCAGGGTTTAGGCAAAAGGGTTCAGGGTTTAGGGTTTAGGGATCAGGGTTGAGGGTTGAGGGTTTAGGGTTGAGAGTTCAGGGTTCAAGGTTTAGTTTTTAGGATTTAGGGTTTATGTTTAAGGGTTTAAGTTTTAGGGTTTTCGATTAGGTATTATGGCTTAAGCCCTAGGGTTCAAGGATTAGGGTTAAGGGTTTAGGGCTCAAGGTTTAAGGTCTAGGGGTTAGGGTTTACGTTTTAGGGTTTAGGGTTTAGGATTTAGGGTTTAGAGTTTTGGTTTTACATCTTAGGGTTTATGTTATAGGGTTTAGTGTTTAGGGTTTAGGGTTTAAGGTAGGGTTGAGGATTTAGGGTGTACGGTTTATGGTTTAGGAGTTAGGGTTTAAGGTTTAAAGGTCAAGGTTAAGGGTTTAGGGAAAAGGGTTATGGTTTTAGGATTTAAGGCTCGAGGTTTATGGTTAAGGGTTTAGGTTATAGAGTTCAGGGTTTAGGGTTTAGTGTTTAGGGCTTATGGTTTAGGGTTTAGGGTTTAGGGCTTAGGATTTATTACTTGGGGTCTAGAGTTTAGGGTTTAGGGGTCAGGGTTTGGGGTTTATGATTTATTTTTTATTGTTTAGGGACCTTTAGGATTTAACATTTAAGCCTTAACGTTTAGGTATTACAGTTTAGGGGTCGGGGCTCAAAGTTTAGGGTTTATGGGTTAGGTTGCATGGTTTAAGGTTTACCACTCAGGGTTGAGGGTTTAGAGTTAGGGATTTAAGGTTTAGGGGTTAGAGATCAGGGCTCGAGATTTAGGGTTTATGGCTCAGGGTTTAAGGTTAAGGATTTAGGGCTCAAGGATTAGGGTGCAGGGTTCAAGGATTAAGGTTAAGGGTTTATGGTTTAGGGATTAGGGTTTAGGGTTCGTGGTTCATGGCTTATGGGTTAAGGTTAAGGCTTCATAATTACTTGTTTAATGTTTGGGGGTTAGATCTCGGGGCTCTACATTTAGTATTTAGGGCTCAAGAGTTAGGGCTCAGGGTTTAGGGTCCAGGGTCAAGGGTTTAGGGTTATGGGTTTAGGGTTTAGGTTTTAGGGTTTAGTATTAAGTATTAGGTTTTAGGATTTTTCTTTTAGGGTTTAGGGTTTATATCTCATGGTTGAGGGTTAAGGGTTTAGGTCACTAAGTTCAGGGTTCAATGAATTTGTAGGAAAAACATTCAAAGAGAGTCATCAAAATTTGATGTTTTTCATCTGTTGATATTTTGAAGGAGGGAAATGTCATATTCCTGACTGTCCAATCCTTCCAAAGACCCCAGTAGTCCTAAATCTGTAGATGTACAGGGAAACAATGTTACTTGGTTTCCATTTATAATGATAGAGATATTCTTAAATTTGTGTTATGACCTCTAAATCTATATGAATTTAAAGTTGCTTGGAAATCACACCACACCATTCACTAGCATTGATGACTACCCCTATCATTTTGTTCAAGGGATTTTGAAAACATCCATAGGTTTATCATATAATCAATTATAAACGAATGGAAGGTCACTAAGTCGTAAGCCAGGTAACTCCCATTTAGAACTAAACAAGAAAGATTTATTAGGAGATTGATAACCCCTCAGTGTTTCTAGCCATTCCCCTATTTCTATGCTTATTTGGAACACTTCAGGAAGTTATTTCAAATTTACTATCCATTCCAGTAGAACACTTGAATGTTATCTTTGTCCGGAGGAGAGGATACTACAGGAAATTTAATTATGATCCTACACCTCTACATTGATATATTCTTTGTTTCTTTTGTTTCCTTTAAGATTATTTTTTTTTTTATGATGGTTATTTTTTCCAGCTTCTAATGGGTCGTCTTGGCTTGCATAATACCATCCATGGAAATATGAGAAATGTGAAATTTGTTTCAGAGTGTGAATAAATTTACATTCAAGAGAGCAAGCATATGTGAGTAGAAACAAGTTTGGAAGGGATGTGTAATATATGCATTACAAGGCACAAGGTAGATGTCATATCCATTTAGTTACTTGTTCCACATCTCATAAACAAGGAAGTTCTATAAGCAGACTCAATGATGGTTCTAGGCACGAGACTAGGAAATATTGATGAAATATGGTTTGAGGTTTAGGGTTTAGTCTTTTGGGCTCATGGTTCAGGGTTTAAGGTTTAGGGCTTAGGGTTCAAGGTTCAAGGTTTAGGGTTATGGTTTAGGATTTAGGTTTTAGGTTTATGGTTTAGGGTTTATGGATCGAGGTTAAGGATTTAGGGTTCAGCGATTAGGGTTTGTGGTTAAGGATTTAATGTTTAGGGATAAAGGTTTATGGTTTAGATTTTGGGGTTTATAGTTCAGGGTTTAGGGTTTAGGGTTTATGGTTTAATGTTTAGGGAAAAAGTTTGGTGGTTTATGGTTTAGGATTTAATGTTTATGGATTAAGGTTTAGGGTGTATGGTTTAGGGCTCGGGGTTTAGGGTTTAGGTTTTAGGGCTTAGGGCTTAGGGTATATTATATAAGGTTTAGGGTTTAGATTTTAAGGCTCAAGGATGACGGTGTAGGGTTCAAGGCTTAGGGTTTAGGGTTTAGAATTTAGGGCCCACGGTTTAGGGTTTATGGCTTAAGTCTTAGGGATTATGGCTTAGGGTTCAGGGATTAAGGCTCAGGGTTTAGGGCTCACGGGTAAGGGTTGAATGTTTAAGGTTTAGGGTTTAGGGTTTAGGTTTTAGTGTCTAGGGAACACGGTTAAACGTGTAGAGTTTAGGGTTTAGGGCTCAAGGTTTACATTTTAGTGTTTAGGTTTATGTCATATGGTCTAGGGGTTCGATTGTAGAAATTAAACGCTAAAATATTTAGGCTGAATGCTGAAATCTTGAAAAATTACCTATGTACTAACCAGATTATACTTTAAATATTATCTCCTAAACCATGACTCATGGAGCTGTGAGACTAATTCCATAAGGTACATAGTGACCCTAATTTCTTATATTTACATAAATAAATTTAAAGTATAAGAAATATACTATAAATTTAAAGTATAAGAAATTTAAGGTGCAGAGTGACCCCTAATTTCTTATATTTACATAAATAAATTTTAAGTATAAGTTTTGTTTTTCATTTATTATTATTTCTTATACTTAAACATTTATTTATGTAAATAGAAGCATGTCAAAAACATGCATAATTTTTATACTACACAGAACGCATGCACATTATGTAAGGTGTACGTATTTTGCATTTTATCTTTACCCAAGCCATGCCTTAAGGCTTGGGATCCGATTTAGATCCCCAAGCCCGAGGCATGGACTTACACAAACATAACAAACAAGTTTTTACAAGAAAATGTAAAAATGTCACTTCCTCTATGATAAATCAAAATAAAACAATCGATCCATTTTTAAAAAATTATACCACGACATAGAGCAGAGTCTCTTTTTAAAAATATAATTTTTTATATTTTCTGACTAATATAAAGATTCCATATTATTTATTTTCTAACTATGCCTTTTAATAACTATTTTTCTAAGTGTAAATATGTCTATCTTTCATGGTGTTTCTTTTTATTGGGTGATCAAAATTTTTTAAAAATTATACTAGCCCAAACTAGGCATAATTCTATACATATTCAAAAAGAAAATCTAATTTTCAATATTTTTTGAGGTAGTTAGGGGGAGGGCACGGTCGGAGCTACATTATTTATCAAAACATAAAATTTCTGTACTAGAAAAATCATAAATAGAAAAATATTCACTAAAAAAATCTTTAAAAAATTGAGCCCAAACTAGATGCTCCTAGCTATCTTTCTACCAAATGGTTTTCAAAAATACTAAATGGTGCTCAAAAAATGGTGGGGGGCACAAAAGTCACTCTATTATGTTCTTTTAACAAAAACAAGAGCATTTTTTGGTATTTTAGTTGTTTGACCCACTTAAAATTATTTGTTTTCAATAAAATTTAGTAGCTTAGAAACTAGACTTAAAATGCTACGATTCATATTTCTACAAAATCTTCCAATTTTGAGTGTAACTATTTCGTAAAACTCGTACAAGTTGAAGTTTTTTTTTTCAGAAAAATGTGTCCACTTAAGACCCCCTATTGGCCCCCTTACTTGGTGCACTTACCCTCGGGCGTATCTTAAAACATGCTTCGCTACACTCCAATGCCACTTCTTTGGCTCCTGCATTAATCTCGAGATATAACTCACAACAAAATATATTTCTTTTCTAGTGTAGGTCAAGTAGATAAGACTCCCAACGAGTTATTTGTAGAGAGTTGCATCTACTTGAGGTGATTCCAATAATCGAGAGAGTTGTACACCTTTATCCATTAGTGTTGAAAGAGGTTGAGAATCTAACGTTCTATATTTTTCCAAGAGTTTCCTGGCATATTTTATTTGGGAGATAACAATGTAATTATTTTTCTACCATATTTCAAAGCCAAGAAAGTAATGAAGTAGCCCCATGTCAGTCATGTTGAAGGATCTTGTAAGGTCCTTCACAATATCAACCTAATCTTCTAAAATTGCAATGATCAAAAGATAATTCAAATAAAAAATAATAATGATGATTTGTATTACAACCTTAGTTATGTACAAGTTGTAAAAGGTGATCATATATTTTGATGTACTATGCCCAAGAAGCTTGTTTCAGTACATACAGTGATTTGATGTGACGACAGACCTTTCTAGGATGTTTTTCATAAAAAAAACCTTTTGGTTGGGTTATGTACACTTCTGCTTTGAGATCACCATTGAGGAAAACAATCTTGACATCTATCTGCTAAAGTTTGCATGCATTCTATGTTTCCAGTGTACACACAACCCTAATGGTTTTGATATTTTGATTGGGTGCAAAGGTTTCTTCATAGTCAATTCCTTCTTTCTGAGCATATACATTTTCTATAAGTCATGTTTTGTTCTTATCGATGGATCTGTTTTCCTTGTATTTATTTTTTAAAACCCATTTACATCCTATGGGTTTCATTCTAGTAGGGAGATCGACAAGTTCCCATGTCTAATTCTGCATGAGTGATTCATTATCATCATCCATAGCTTTCTTCCATTGAGGCCGACTTAGTGCTTCTCAAACATTATCAGGTTCAGAGTTATCAACAATTTTACTGATGAGTGCAAACTTTATCTCATTTCTTTTTTTGACTCGTAAATAAGTGCTCGAAAAAAAAATTCGTACCTACTTCAGACAAGAAATTTTTGGCTGATGTGAATATCTTCTTAGTGGATGTATGATAACATTGTATATTTTTCCAATATCAACATAAAAATCCCCTTGCAGCTAATAATTTCTATGAGAAGTCTTTGTTTTCTAATCATCTGAGGTGGAGAGCAATTTGTGAGAGGTGGTTGGTGTTGATTCTTATTATTGCATCACTGAGTCAAAGGATGACTTGTCATAAACCATGTCTCTACTTTTGTATATTTTATTCATCTTAAGATCCATGAGATGACATACTTTTGAATTAGTGTTATAAACCAATAGGATGCATGGGAGTGTTTTTGAGTTGGTCTTCTTCATCTTTTGAGATGGAAAATGTATATCTGTTGTACAACCAAATACTTGTAGATGAGAAATCTATGGATTTGTACCACTCCATACCTCTTCAAGAGTTTTTTCCTATAGAATCTTCATTGGTGCCCTATTTGAGAAGATAAATGGTTGTCTGTGTTATTTCTATCTAGTATTATTCCACCAACTTTTTTGTTGACACTATACAGTGATCCATCTACATTATAGTGTGATTTCATCACTTAACAATGCCATTTTGTTATTGCGTGTAGGGAGAAGTTAGATTTTATTTAATGCCTTGCTGCTTCAAGAATGCAAAGAAATTATTTTATGTGAATTCCCCCCTTCATTTTAGCAGAGTAGAAGAAGAGGTTGGATGGTCTTCGTCACCACTTGCTAATAGAAGAATTGGAAATGATGAAAGGCCTCACTCTTTTCCTTAAGGAAAAAAACCCATGTATTCCTAGAGTAGTCATCTAGGAACAATTTGAATTACTTGTATCCCTAAAATGAAGTAGGTAATGGTTTGAGAAGATCGGTATGAACAACCTCCAGACGTTTCTTGGCATGAAAGGTTCTTGTCTTCAACATATCCTTGTGTTGTTTACTTATAAGACATCTAGAGAAAATGGGTAAGGAACTAGATAGCTTGGGAAGTCCATGTACCATCGCCTTTCAACTAAGCTGGTATAAAGAACCAGTAGAGAGATGTCCATAATGGTAGTGCTATAGGCTAGATTCTACCGTTGAGGCAGATAGATCTACTACAAAGTATGAAACAACATCTAAGGAAAATGATTTATTTTTTAAAAATTCTTTAGCAAGAACCGTACGTACATAGTAATAAGATTCTTTGACCATCTCTATCTACATCATGCTTATATCTTCCTCCATGGATAAATTCAACCTATACCACTATAAGAACAACTTTTACCAACCCACCTCAATGTGACCTAATCTAATAGTTATTTTTTTAGAGATCCTTAGTATTCTCAATTTTATAATATCATTGAAGGATCTTTCGCTTTATATTCGTAACGATATGATCATATCTCATAATCAAGTATATTTCCCTCTCCTTCCTCACTTGTTTTATATTTTCTTGTATTATAATGTTGAATGGGCCTTCAAATTCATTTGCATGATTTTTATTCATTATGGTTCATTTACCACCGATAAATTCAAATACACAACCATATTTGTAACCCAATATATAATATCTTCATACTTAAAGATTCCTTTGAAATAACGTACCTCTACTTATATGCCTTACCCTATTCCTAATATAGCTATCAAGAGTCTCTCTCTTTTCAGTTCCATACTTCAACATTCATAGAATCACTTTACTCTCTTACGTGATGTTCTACCTCTTCATCATTTTTGTGGTAATTTATTACCATGACATTTTAATTCTATAGTGACATATAATCATGTATGAACTATGTGAAATGATTCAAATATTTACATGCATATTTTGATCACATCATTCATGACCGTACCCCTTCTCACAACTCTTCTATGAAATTTTTTGACTTGTCTATCCACATCCTACTACTATAACTATTCAATTTACAATCCTATGTAGTGGCTCCTATCCTTTCCATGATTTATCTGGCTTGGCATTTATCTTATACTAACTTGATGAAATCAAGGTATTATTTTCCAATGAGGGAATGCCACAACATTATAATTAATTATTAGTCTCACTTCACTCTTATAGACATAGAAAAAACATTTATTATCTCTCAAATTACATACCATGTTGGAGAGTAAGATACATGCTTCACCATATCTATGATTTTATAGGAGATTTGGAGTTACAATAATAGATACAAAACCTCCTTCAAGCTACTAAGGCAAGGCCTTTCTTCACTAACTCTGCAAGTTTACAATTTTTCTAGTAGCTCTCACAATTTAAGAAGTTATAACACTTTGCAAAAAACGTGACCATCTAGGAACTTTTATATTTATAGGAATCCCATAACAGGTATTGATATCTAATCTTGATGCCTAGAATACCTGCATGTAATTGCCACCAGATCAAATTGAATTGGATGCTTTCAATTTGAATTTAATTAATGCCACCAATAAATTCTAGCTAATCAATTGAAGGGATACAACTTATTCAATACATGAATTTTAACCTTTTACAAATTTAATTAGTTGTTTGTTTTACATCCTTCTTCCCCTACATCAAGTTATGACATATTTATAGGCATCTAGGCACAAATGTGTCACCTTCCATCAAAACATAGGAGAGATTTATTCATTATTATGTACACTCATGGTTTGTGTGCTTTTCCTAACCTCTATTATGTATGCCTCAAATCCAAACATTCACTAATCAATCCTTTGTAAAAAACCATATTGCTTCAAAAGGATTCAAGGCCACTTTATTTCAAGGATGGTCCTATGTCATATGTCACTTTATTGCATACATTTTGGAAAAAATGGAGGGGCTCATTAATAATGTCTCATCGATAACAACTCAAGCATCAAAATTATTGCATGTTATTTTATTTTTCATCTTTATATTACTCTATCTCATTTATTCATTACCATACTTTAACTATGGGAATTAAATGATGCAACCTATGCATGATTAGGAAAAATCATCGTTCTTATCAAGGTAAGTGTGAAAATAATTAACACCATTTTTTGTTATTGAAGTTGACTTATAGTATAATATTTTTAGGGTGTATATCAATTAACACTATGTAATATGTCCCTTATATACAACTATTTAAAACTTTAATTAATTTTATGGTGTTATGGGTATGCATAACAAATAAGGAGGATGTAATGTTTGCTATATGATATTATTATAATTAATTAACTTCCAACATTAATCATGCAATATTATAATAATGCATTAATACTTGTAACTATTGATAACAATATGTTATAACCAAAAAACACAAGATGAGAGATGCACTCAACTATATATAGTGACATAGGAGAGATCTAAGAACATAGACTAGATAATATGGGATTACAAAACCTAAAAAATATTTTATCCTGATACTTAAACTAGAAACCACACTAGTTTTGAACTGTACAAATCTTCTAGGATCACACAAATGGCCTTGACCTATAATACATTCTTATACCTACTTAATGTGGGATTTTGTAACTTTCTATTTCCTTCCATTACCTTGAAATATGTTTGAATATCAATCCCTAAGTGTTTCACACTCCCAAAAGCATATGAATAAGATGAACTAAAATTAAACCACCCTAACCATATGTGGAAGAATCTGTAATAATGTTACTGTTAGGTTTGAATTACAATCCATGCTGTACATATGTCGGAACTACTCCAAAGAGGCCTCAAAACACACAAAGCATATGAATAAGATGAACTAAAATTAAACCACCCTAACCATATGTGGAAGAATCTGTAATAATGTTACTGTTAGGTTTGAATTACAATCCATGCAGTACATATGTCGAAACTACTCCAAAGAGGCCTCAAAACACACAAAGTTCTCCACTTGACATTTTATATCTATATGAAAGAATGTTGTTGGTGATTTGAATCACTTTCAAAATGCTCCAGATGATTTTTGTCTAAGACACTAAACTAGGATATTTGGGTGGTTAGAAATGAAGGAAGTTGAACTCATTAAAATGGTTCAGTGCTTTAAAATTTTACAAGAGAGTGCCCTAATGGATGTGCATCAAATTTGGAAAGATTTATAAAGACTTCATGGCCTTATGCATTTTTATTTACAATGAAAACTCATAAAAATGTTAGGTGATTGTCAGGTCAGTAAATGAGGTGATATAAAATTTCTGATATTGGTTTATTAAGGTGAGTCATTATGATAAGATTGACTAAAGATGATAAAAAGAATTAAAAGAGAATAGAATTGAAAGAAAATTTGGACGATATGTTGGTCTAGTACCATACTAGTCAGCTAGGTCTCGATATTGCATCTTAACCCTCTTGTTTGATTTTGGATAGGGTGTCAATGCGTGCAATATGAAATTTGTATCATGATAAGTAGAGGTTAAATACCAATTTTATGCATTTATATTTAGAATCTGAAAAAAAAAAAAGTTTTTGGGAATAAGAAAGTTGGTAGAGAGATAAGAATATGTACTTATAGGGGATATGAAGTCAACATTTATCTTATCATTGACCCTACCATACGGTTTTAGATAAGGTGACAATGAGTGCAATATAAAATTTGTGTGATTATAAGTGGAGGTTAAGTATTGATTTTATTTATTTATATTTTGTATGTGATGACACATCGATGTGGGAGAATATGTAAGTTTAGAGAGAGACAATAAGATGTAGTTAGTGGGAATCATATGTGATATTTTTCTTAACAAAGGAACGCATTCGAAACTAGTAGTGTCAAAAGAATAAATTTCAAATTTTGATTGGCTTCAACTACATCAATTTTTTAAAAATTGACACAATGGACTTATCCATTGTATCCATACATATTCCTAACCTTTAAAATATTTTTAAAATACCGTATATTCATAGGAGAGTACCATTCCCTCTTTTAATGTCTTATTCCCACGACATATCCTTGATAAACACTGCAGAATTACATTCGCTGAACCTCCTCTGTTAAACACTGCAGAATTAGATTAAACACCGAATAATAATAATATCAAATTTGAAATCATTCGGGATATTTTATTCACAGGTAGAGGTTACATATATAGAGTTTGATCTCCTTGATTCTAGGAGTCAACACTCATCCCACTAATCACTCAGCATCCCACAAATCTCTCCCAATACCTATTCTCACTCAACAAACCTAGAATCTCTCTAAGAGATCTCTACGAGTTGTCACCAACTCATTATTTGCACAATAATAATAATGTTCACAATATTAAAATATTGCTAACATTCACTCCCCTATTGTTAACATTATTACTTCCACACATACACTCCCCTAATGTGAACAATGTAGAGAAAAACATTCACACGTCTTCTACAGCTTGCCTGCCTCTGCATGCTCATGATCTTGGTATGCTGAACCTCTGTTCACCAAATACGAACCCCTGTTCGACAATAACGGACCTCTGTCCTAGGTACGAGCCCCTGCTCATGAACCTCTGTTCATCCTCTTCAAGAAAAACATGATGCTGCTTTTTCTTGTGCTTTTATCTTTCTACTATCACATATTTACATCAGGAGGTTATAAAAGGAAATACAATTCTGAACAGGAATGTGACATCTATTCTTATTACAAACAATGAAACACACAACTGAAATACTTGGCCACCAAATCAATATCACGGCCTCGTCGATGGTGCCTGACGAGAGGTCGCTGATTAACCTCCTTCCTCCATTGCCTCCAGCCTCCATCTTTTGCTACTTAGTTAGCATAAAGTATAGTCGAGGACGGTACGCGTTCCCTGTCGCGATACATGGCAGGGTCGAGGGGCGGAGCCCCCGAAGCCAGGAATGGTTTTCATTTGTGTTTTCTCCTAAAAATAGAGTGTCGGATTACATCGAAAATGCACTCATTTGTCCTTTTTTTTTTTAATAGCAATTTTTCGACTCTTACAAACAACACAGCTGTTAAAATAACTCGATGACACCTATATGATAAGTGAAAATACTTATACAACATTAATAGGTATAAAAAGGTATTTTTAGTATCAATAATACTAGACAAGTTTTGACTCCTAGACAATGATGACAATAACAGCATTAGGAAGCCTATATAACCGACTTATAGCCAGGGATTTAAATTTATAACAACTGTCACTTAAAACCAATTATTAATGAAAAAATATTATGGGCTAGAGAAATAAACTAAACCGCTCATTTTTATGAGAGAGAAGAAGACAGGAGCTTGTTGTAGATGTTCTCCCACTACAAATTTGAATCTAGAACTGATGTGAGATGTCAAGCGACTATATTTTGTGCATGCACATACAGGTCTGCATCTAAGGCATGTATAAACTATTCCGGGATGACAGCTGGTTCAGCCAATCCAGACAACTGGCACACAACTCACGCAAAGACCGAGATCCACGCACAAAAATGATCCTGAACGCTGAGATATCTCTCAGACTATAAATTTGATCTTTCAAATATACAATAACAGGCAATAACAATATCAACTCTGTTCATTGAACCATGGAGAACCAAATGTGATTGAGGGAGTTGGTTGATTGCTGGAAATACGTGGATGAAAGTGAAGAAATAGAAATGATGCCACACGGACAGATCAGAGGTCTGTATGTTGATGGAACACCGAATCAACTGAAACAGAAGATGATTGCGCTTCAATGCACCCGATCTATGAAGCCTCCCACGCAAAACCAATTCTCCTTTATTTATCCATGCGTATCGACTGATCCATGCGGGAAAGCCTCCATTATAGTGCATGTAATCTTTGTATTAGAAAACTGTATCATTTCTCTGTACTCTCGAATATAGCAAATAATAATACAAGATAGTGTCCTCCTGTATTCGTTTGCAGATCCTCACAATAGTGATTGCTGTATTTTATAGATCCATACTGTTAGAGGGTGCATACAGATCAGGGGGACGTGCTGGAAACTTGGATTGATCTCTTGTCAGATCTGAGCCACCATACTGCAATGCAGAGAAGTCAATGCTACCTCCAGTATCCTAGGATGAACTTCGCTCTGATACCAATGATAAACACTGCAGAATTACATTCGCTGAACCTCCTCTGTTAAACACTACAGAATTAGATTAAACACCGAATAATAATAATATCAAATTTGAAATCATTCGGGATATTTTATTCACAGGTAGAGGTTACATATATAGAGTTTGATCTCCTTGATTCTAGGAGTCAACACTCATCCCACTAATCACTCAGCATCACAAATCTCTCCCAATACCTATTCTCACTCAACAAACCTAGAATCTCTCTAAGAGATCTCTACGAGTTGTCACCAACTCATTATTTGCACAATAATAATAATGTTCACAATATTAAAATATTGCTAACAATCCTTCCTATTCTAATATTATTCTTAAGGACCATGGCATTGCTCCATCATGCCCCTTGACTAATTCTTATCCACCCTCATCATCCATAAAAAAAAATTCGCCAATACCATTACTATTGAAAGAAAAGACACCATCATCTTCATCTAATATGAAGATTTATCTCTCTTACAAAAAGCATGTGGTAAATCTCCCATTACAAAAAACATACATCCTACAAGTTTAGATGAATAAAAAAATCCAAATTATCTCATATCCTTTCCTAACATAACCTTTCTAAATGAAACTGGTAAACCATCTTGCAAAAGACCTGATAAGGGGTCATGACGGGAAAATATGTGTTTAATGCTCACATTACATTATTGTTTGGTTCATGATTATTAATAATTTTATAGGTTAGTATAGTCAGAGTGAAATACTATGACATATATTAAGAAATCACATCATAATATCAGATAGAATATTTTTGTGAGATATTAAATTATTATAAAGGAATATTAATTTGTTGAACTCTAAATATCTATTATAGATTTGATGGATCTATACTAGGAATTTAGTTCTTGTATAGATCCTTATAATAAGGTGAATTATAGGCCTATATGCATGTAATTTATTCTTCCCATATGAATTAATCAAGAATAGAGAAATATAGAGTTAGTGATTTATTAATAATCTATACATGAATATGAAAAAATATTTGAATTTGATATCAAAGTGTGTTTCTATGATGGACAATTAGAATAAAAATAGGGGTGGTTCTATTTTTTCATTCTTCCCCAAATTTATGAGTTAATTGATGAATATTTTTATGTAAGGGAATTAGATTATAGTAAATAAAAATAAATACATCTATTAGTGTGTTTATTTTGCATAAATACATTTTTGATATTTACACGAAATATGTGTAGATACCATAATTAGGACACCCTAATTCCCATAGGTCTGAACACAATCTAAAACATGCCTTTGTAATCCCGCATGGTCATTTACCCATTTTAAATTCACATTTTACCATTTTACCATATAACTACCTATAACCACAAAAAATTCAAAAGAAATAAAAATAAAATAAATCAAACAACATAAAAAGTCCTCCCAATAAATTAAAACAATTCAAAACCTGTTAGGAAACCAAAAAATCCATAGAAAGAAGTAGTTGAAACCAAATCCTACAAGGAGTCGATCGGTCTAGATCGACAGTAATCCATTGAGATTGTATCAAATCTATATAAACCAAATCAGGCCATTGGCTAAGGATTAAAAATTCATTCCCAATCATCAATTTTCAAATACCATTCGTGAAAGTTCTAAGATTTAAATGATTTAGTTTTGATCATACGAGAAGTGACTGAGACCTCTTATTATTCCAATCTCCCTTTAAAGCAATCTATCTACATATCTACTAATAAACTAGGTTTATTCTTCATTAAGGTAGGTGTCTTTTTCTTGTGATAATTATATTGTATTCACAAGTGTAATATCATCAACCATTAGCCATAGTTCTCAAAAGAATATTTATTTTTCTAGAGATAAATCTAAACTTTCCAAATTCTATTTGATCAACCCATTTTTAACTGTGATCAGCATCGATCGTCTAGATTGACACCTATATACTGAATCGACATTGATCAATATTGTAAGTTTTCTATTTTACATCCTTCACATATATTTTCTTATTTATTTTTAAAATAAGTAATCACGTCTAATGATTTGTTGTTTGTAAACTTGTGTTTCTCTTAGATGACCATTCCAGTATCTTATGAACTAGTTACTATCTTTGACCTGTTGATTGTATGAAAACAATTTGTTTAGGAATAATATGACATTGACTACGACAAGAGTCTTTGCATCATTATATTAACACCTAATATAAATGACATCACTGAGAAATTGAAATTTCTACTTGATGAAAGTGACAATGCCAACCTCTACTGGAATATGTTTTCAACCCTACTAAGCCTATCATCAAGCACGTTGATTGAGTCCCTCTATCTGAATAGTATACATCTACATCATGTTATCCATACCTTTTTATATCATCAATATTGTTATAATTTTATCCAGCATGATTTACTAAAAAAAAGTTGACACCTGCAAGCCCTTTGGTTCCTAGGATTGGCATTTTACAAGCAAGTCATCTCATTATTATGGGTAAGTGCACCAATCTCGGGGGCCGAAAAGTGGACAAAAATCTGACAACATGAAAATGTCAACGTGTTCTATTTTTCTTGGTTTGATGTTTCCCGACCCTAAAAAAGTATGGTTTATAATGTGTAAACATTTTAGTTTATTCAAAATTCACATGCATTATAATGCGTACATGTTGTGTATATTATGGATTGTATATGTGTTTGTCAGGGGTAAAGTTACAAAAATAAATGTTAAAGTATAAGATTTATTTTATTATTTACTTATACATTTTTTATTATACTTTAAATTTATTTTAGTAAATATAAGAAGCTAGGGTCACTTTGTACCTGACGGAAGTGGTCCCATAGCTCTAACAGTTATAATCTAGAAGATAGTTTTTGAAAATCCAATCTAGTCAGTACTTACTAATTTTCAATATTTTAGCAAGGACCTAAAGCTTTCAGGGCATATATATTGTAGTCGGTCTTTTTTTCAGGACAACATATAGTAATTTTGGAGGTTTTTTGACCTTCTAGATTGGATTTTTGTACTACAACTGCTAGAATTGGTGCCAATTTTGAAATTTGGTCCACAATTCACTTTAGTGATCATGAATCAACTCTATGATGTTTGTCTACTTCTTACTAAAATATGGTCCTCACTTTTTCGGTAGATTATTGCTCCCTGAATGGTATTTTTGTCCTATGAACAAAATGAGGTGATTGTAATGTGCCTCCTCCTTAAGGTGTGATCAAGTTAATTACATCAAGTGAACTAAGATGATTGGTCATGTTTGGAAATAGGGTGCTCCATATGAACATCTTCCCCTCACCTTTCATGGATATAAAATCATCCTTTGATGAAATCAAATTCATTCTTCTCATACACATCTTTTCTCATATGTCTCTCATGGAGATATATGATTCCTTAATACTTCACACATGATGGTCTTGGATACCTCAGTGGCATGACTAGTTCATGTGAGCTTGTTCATTGGAGTGATTTGGGTACAATGACAATGTTAATATATGATGACCATCAAGTTACTTCTTGAGCTCCACATTTCACCTTTGAATATGATGACTTCTTCAAAATTTAATTTTTTTACCAAGATGACACTTGGGTGGAAGCATGCTTAAGGTACATGGACACCTTTTTTCTCAAGTTGTTTCTCATGTAAATGGGTTTCCTCCACCAAATAGGGTATGAATCCTTGAATGAAATTTGACGATGAGTTACATGTTATCAACCTCCATACTTCACTAAAACACTAAAATCCACATTTAATGATCAATGAAACTATTATAAAAATAGAATTTTGCATGCAACACAAAATTTAGGTCCTATTTCATTTTGAACTAGGAGGGGCATCCGAAGTGTTTTTCATTACCTAAAGAAAAATTTAATCCTTGAATCAATATTGATTATTCCACCTTGTATAGTATTCTAATATCATTCCAATGCCTATTTTTTTTATCCTAAATCTTTGCATAACTCCTGGAATCATCCTGAGAATTCATCTTTCACCATTTTAGCTTTTTTTCCCTACACCTAAAAACCCAATCTTAAACAAATTTCTCTTGAATGAGATTTTAGTTCCTAAAATTTCCTAAATTTACTTAGAAATATTCAATTCTCTCTTAAATCACCTTCATATTCTTTATATTTTCTCTAAAAGCTTTCAAAGGGTGTTCAATTAGCTACATAATGGCCAAAAATGGCCTTTTTAGATCTTTAAAGGAAGTAGTATCTCATCAAAATTAAATGAGTTGATCAAACACCTTCGCCACTATTCCTTATACATTAAATGTTATTATTAGGAATTTAATTTTAAGCATGGTAAATGTTGAACTCGTGATAGGTTGTCTACATGATACAGAGTACTCTATAATCCACTTTATATAACTTTACCTCAAAAAATAGCTTCCTCAATTAAACTTTATCCTTTTCCATTGTTTTAAGTAGGTCTAGTTAGGGTTTGAAATAAAAATTAAGGTTTAAATGGATTACAACATGTTTCATTGTTACTTCCACCTTTCAACACACCCATACAACTTTTTCAAGCACACCTAAATGCTCCATTACTCATCTATCCATCATATTTCTTGATATTTATCTTTTGGCTTTTTAAGACTTCGTGTTTGGTCAAGCTCTAAAAAATATTCTCAACTTTGTTTTTCAAGTTCAACTTGAATTTTTCTCAATATTCTTTTCACTCATCTAACTATGTTTACCCCTTTCCTAATCAATAATGCAAATCACTCAACTCTTCCTCTTTTACTTCTTTTCATACAAACCCTTACTTTCTCTAGGCTTCTTTGTGGAACTATGCAGGACAATAAATAGGTCTACTTGATTAAATTTGTATAAGGATTTTCCCCTATTCCTTGAGGATTCAAAACATTATAACACCACTCCCTTAATGATAGATACAACTTCCTTATGAGTTTCTTTCATAAGTCATCTATTTCTAAAGGTTGGTCGTAATAGTCACAAGAAATAAACATGATTGTACATTACTTCCTTTACCTACTAACCACTCAATACTTTGTCCTTATGACCTAATTTTATGTGTCTTTAATGTCCTTAGGAATCCATCCAACTTTTCAGAGGCTCCACCAACTTCAAACAAATGGAATAAAGACTATTATTCTAAATGTGCATCTTTCCTATCCCTCAAACTCGACGTTAACAGTGTTACACTATATTTGCACATTCCTCTGATTTTATTCTTATCCCAACCTGTACTAATGATTTGAAACTCTTGGTATTCTTATTACCTTCCTCGAAACTTATTAAGGACTCTACTAAGAATAAGTATTAACTATTACAATGAATGTTCTATTCTAGGCCCTTAAGTCTAGGCACACATAGTTAGGATTGTGAACGAAAATTTAATTTAAGAAATCCTCCTTTAGATGGATTATTACCTTTTTTGTACTTTTGTAACGTTGTTTCCTTATGATCAATTCCCTTAAATAAACTCAAGGATTCAATTGAATCATTATGTTCATGTTACATACTACTAAACTTCTAAAACAGGGTATAATCTAGTTTGAGTAAGTCTTTCTATCTATTTTCCATTCCCTTAACACTGTGAGGGTTCCATGAAGCCTTGAACACCATTATAGATAAGAAGACAATCCAAAACAAGATATTTACACAACAAAATTCTTTGCAAAATAGTATATAACCGCTAAATCTTATATCTACGTCTGAGAGGACTATGTCACTTAACAACTAAGCCTACAACATACCTAGTGCTATTTGAAATATTCAAATTATACATTTGGAGGGAAACTCTGTATTCTTTCATGTGCAGTTGAAATGGGCTAGGACAATCTATGATCATCTCAATTGGAGACGAGATACCCCAAGTCACCTAAGAAAAAAAAATATTATTATTAACAAGACGTTCTTACATCACCAGAGGAAGCATGCACAGTGATTGAGAATTGTTATTTTCAATTAAGGTCTTATTTTTCATGCTTCAAAATATTGAATTTCTATGTTAGTTATTTTTTCCATTCTCAATCGATTAAAACACCCTCCATGAGAGTTTAGGAAATATATTAAGCATCCAGAGGTGATGTTAGGGAATCTTGGAAGTGTTAAAGGTAATTTATGAAGATTTAGGAAAGGTTTTATCATTCAAGTACTATCTACTTAACATCAGGTTTTGTAAGTATAGGCAACAAACACTCTAATGGTGAAACCTAACTTATCTGAAAGATTCCATGAGCTTTGTAAGAAGTTAAAAGGAAACAAATAGGCATTGGAAAGATATGTATATCCTCTACATATTGGAGACATTCATTTTCTCCAAGGCTTGAAGGTGTCATGAAGAATTTAAAATAGTGAAGCTTCCCATTTTTGTTCCAACCAACACTTCACCAATGCAACACTTCATGACACCAAAACGGGGCACTATCAATCAAACGTCATGTATCTTGATGATTCACACCTCATGCTGACTCCTACACCACCTAGACACCCTTTTTCCATCGATGCAACTTGACATTAATGACAACACCAACGACATTATGTCTAACACATGTGTTTTGATTTGTTATGTATTATAAGGTATTTCAAGAGTGCATATATTTGAGTAGTTGTTTCGTTTGATATTTTTGAGCTTTGTAAAATCTAATTTTGACACTTATATAACACTCCTTCAAATTTCAGTAAACAATTTAAAAGACCCAAAAACCTAAACAATGACAATATTCATTGCCAAAATAGACATCGATTGTTACCAAAAGATTTAGGATGAATGCTGAAATTCTAAAAATTACCAATGTATTGACCAGATTAAATTATAAACTATCTCCTAAACTGTGACTCATGGAGTTGTGAGACTAGTTCTATAAGGAGCAGAGTGACCATAATTTTTGATACTTACTAAAATAAATAATAATAAATGAAAAAAATATACTTAAATATTTATTTTTGTAAATAGAAGCATGTCAAAAACACATATAATAACTATACTCAGAGGAACGCGTACAAATTATAATGTGTCCGCATTATAACGCGTACATGTTTTGTGTTTTTCCTTTTCCCCAGGAATGTCTCTAGGCTTGGATCCCGTTTGGATCCCCAACTTGAGGCATGGACATATAAAAACAAAAGAAATAGTGTACTTTTGTAGAATATAGGTAAAATAGCTATTCCTCCATGATAAATCAAACTAAAACGATCGATACACTTAATAAAAATATGACTATGACGTCGAGAAAACATTCTTCTTTAAAAAAATATAATTTTTCAAAATTTCTAACTAATATAAGGTTTCCATACTAATTATTTTCTAACTATTCCTTTTTGTAGATATTTTTAGGATTTTATACACATCTATCTTTCATCGTGTATCCTTTTTTCGACTCGTCAAAATTGAATAAAAAAATTTAGGCACAAACTAGGACTAATTCTATACATATAAAAAAAAACATAATTTTTGAAGTAGTTAGGGGGGGCATGGTCAAAGCTTTGTTATTTTTGAAAATTTAAAATTTCTATACTAAAAAAATAATAAAAATATACACTCGCTAAAAAAACATTAAAAAAATTCTATCACAAACTAGATGATCCTATCTATCTTTCTACTAAAGGGTTTTTAAAAATACTAAATAGTGCTTCAATAAATGGTGGGGGCTTGACCGACTATATACTATGTTTTTAACAAAAATATGAGCACATGTTGGTATTTTAGTTCTTTAACCCACTTAAACTTAACTATTTTCAAAAAAAATTAGTATATTATAAAGTAGACTTAAAATTCTATGTAATGCCCTGTTCGGCATCGACTTTCACTGTTACGTCCTTGTCCTTTTGCGTGTCATTGAATGCTGAATTGAACTCCCTTTTCTATCATTAGGTGACTTTTACCGTGTCCTACGCTGAAGAAGTGGTTACCCGTCTTGGTGCCATGGTCGTTCCCTGCTTCGTGTTCACTTTGGAATGTCAACCTCTAGTTTTCTTCGCTTGGTTGCTTAAGCCTGTTCGCAAGTTGTTTTAATCATTGGGAGTAATGGATAGTTCGACTCTTTCTTCCTCTTGCTTGCTCGTCTGCATGCGATTTAATCTTCTCAGGTTGAATAGTAAATCATACCAAATTTCTTATACCTCTTAGCTAATGAGAATTATATGGAGAAAACTATTGTAATAATAAATAAATTCGTGTCAGTTATATATGTTTTATTTGTGTAAATAAATTATAAAATTTTCTGTCCAATTATTAAAGCCTTTTAGGCCACGTTACCCATCATAGACTTGTAAATCTGTCACGGTCAGCTTTATCTCCTTCTTGGCGTGGAGGGTGGAGTTATTAAAATCTGACGTGATGGACTCCTTGCTGGTGGCCGCACTCACTGATTTTTCTGATTTGCAAATCTTCCTTGCTTCTTGTTTGATTGCCTGCTTATCCTCTCGGACCGTATGAGATCTCCCTTGGATAGTCTACATGTGGAGTGGTTGAGAAGCCATCGAAATCTTGTCTGTCAAGGTGTTTTCTCATGGTTTCTCCCGGATGCCTTCCTTCTTCCCTGGCCGTGTGGGCTTCTCTGGAGATTGGTCGCTTCATTTTAATGGAGGCTTTCTTTCAAGTCTGCCCTGGGTTTGTTCCCTGTTGCTTGCTCAAGCCATTCTTGGATGATTGTGGAGTCTGGGTGTGCTCTTGGCTTTTGTTGTTCATGGGTTGACCTCCTGCCCGCGCCTTTGGGGTTTGATATGGCGGTTTTTGATGAAGCTTCAAGCTAGTGAAGCAGGCGTGTTACCTCCACTTTCCTTGGGTGCTGCGAGGTGTGCTCTTGTCGGAATCCACAGCAACAGCCTACAACAAGGAGTAACCAGGCGGCAGGCATATTACAGTGTAGTAGAAGCCCTTCTTTTTGAGCGCTTCTAACAGGTAGGCTGTCCAACTATGTTTCTTTCTGTTTAGTATAGAATGCATCCTTAGATTTGGGTCTCTCCTTCATGATATTTTTATCAAAATCGACTATGTGACAATGAAGAGTGTTACCAGGAGACCTGATGAAAATTATTGCAAAGATTCTCTACTAAGACCTTGCTTGTTCTACAATGTAACTCATGGAAGAGGATATCATAGGGGTGGATCTGTTTCATATCAGAATATTCATAAAGCACTATTTGCTTTGCAATTTTTTGAGCTTCTTCAGCGAGTCACTAAGTTGGCAGGCATAAGGGTTTCTGTTGGAATTATCACACCTTACAAACTACAGCTGAAATGTTTGCACCGAGAGTTTGATGTTGTCCCCAATCTGATGAAGGAAAAGGTTTAGATATATATCATTATGGTAGATGCCTTTCAGAGCCAGGAGCGATGTAATCATTATGGTCTTCCTCCCTCGCCTTTTCCCGGGGAAGCTTTGTTGTGTTTGAAACACCAGGGTTCGAGTCACTATGCTGTTTCATGTCACAGGCTGCTCATATACTTGGGAGATCTGGCCCAATACAAGGATCTCTTTGCAGTGCAAAATGCAAGTAATCGTGTTTTGACTATTACTGCTAATTATTCCATGCAAGTTGTAGTGCTCTGTCCCTCCTCTGGCAATGCTCATAACCAGTTGGCAGTGTTGGCAGCATACACTGGGGATGCACTAGGTGTAATTTATCATTACAGCCGTAGTCTTGCAGTTTCTACTGGTGTTGTATGTAATTTAATTCTGTGTAATATCTCATGACCGAGCCCCATCGGATGAGATATACAGGACTTAAAGATTGAGTCAGCATGTTTGCACTTGTTAGAAACATTTCAATTACATTGTGAATGAATCTTGCAACCATCTTTTTGAAGCGGTCCTTAGTATTGTTATAGTTTTTGACATTATTATTAGCCGTGTCAAAACTGGCACAAAGTATCTGCAGTGTGCAGCAACAACACAAGTGGAGTAATAGTTTATTGATCTATTGGAATTCTGCAGCCACTTTTGATTTGATTGATTATCTATTGTCTGCGAATTGCATGTAATAATGATGCTAGGGGTTAATTGTCTTGGAGGGGTTTTGAGACGTTGAACGTTGTAAAAAGGTGCATTATCATAATTTGCATTCAACTTCGTATTTATGCTACAAAATTGACTTGGAGACTTCTCATTAAGAAGTGTTTAAGGTTGACTGAAGATGGAAGGAAATCACCGAGCTTTCAAGCAGAGGCAATGTGAAGAACACATATGTGCTTGGGAGATTTGACCTGAGGATGGTTGTTGCTGGTCTGGGCGGTGTCCTTGAAACCTTCTGAATCTGGAGAAAAAGGAAAGATATTTCTACACCTTTCTACTGTTATTTTATTTAAAATTATTGTGAAATCGAACCACTTTTCCTTGCATTGAATTGTCAGTTGGATGTCATGATGGGAGATTTCCCCTTTCTGCTCGTTTCTTCTTGTTTTAGCTTTTATCGTTGACAGTATGTTGGTCATAAGGATGCGTGTGCCCTTTCCCCTGAATGTTATGTTTCTCTTGCTCGAATGATAGACCTTCGTCTGTTTGTTTGTGTATTAATCCTTCTCTGCGATTGAGTTGCAAATTATTATGTTGATCAAGCTAGTATTTTCAATATCATGGAAGTAAGTTTACAATAACTATGAAACCCCCTCCCTAGCACCCAAGGTTGTCTTTGACGTTTTTATTAGCTCCTTCGCAAGTCCCTTTGATAACCTTTTGGCATCGAGAAAGGAAGGTTGTAGGATTAGTGTGATCAATGCTTGGGCTAGCCAGCTTAGAGTTTTGGTATTAAAACTTGTAGAATGAAAAGGTTTGTGTGCAATGTGTTTTCCATCTCGCGTGTTTAGACTCTTATATTATCTTTCATCTTGTTTCTAGGCTTTTAAGGCCATCCTCAAGAAGTACCTTGACCATCCCTATCAACTTGAACCATAACTAGCCTTTCGGATCAACTAAGCTCGAGGTTTCATTGTGCGAATCCAGTACCTCTTTGACACTAGAATAGTTTTGGTCTAATCCCCCTCTCGGAATTGTTGTTGATGGCGCTCTTCTATTTTTTTCCTAACTTGCATTATTTCTCCTTTGTAGTGTTAATGCTATTAATTAATATTGGTCGGTTTTTATGCACGTAATTACCTTAATATTTTGTGATGGAAATTTCCTTAAATGTGATTAATCTTCAGGAAAAAAACTCATCTTTCATTTGATAGTCTTATGGATTCATAGCGGAAGGTTTTGTTTTGATAATGTCACTTAGAAATTATGTTTGTATCTATTGTGCGACGGTTGACTGTGTTACCAAGGGTTGCCTTAAAATATGGTTGTTTTGGGAAATGGATAATTTATTTTAAATTAACCAAACATTATAATTGTTGTGGAAGTTTGCAAATCTTTAGTTTTATAAAATTTGTTGATGACATTATTGTATACTCTTGTTTGACGGAACCCCCTTCTTCTCTCGCGTGTTTGCTACTAGCCTGTAAGACATTGGCCCTTCTTGAATGATTGGAAAATCTCCTTTGTAGTTAATGGTCAAAACTAGTATACTTTGCCTTCGCTTCGAAACTTATGTTGTGTGTATACTCTATTTGATTTCCGGTTTGAAACTCAATTATACATGGCTTTTTGTGTTGATTTTCGAAACCCATGGTTCCCCTTTCTTGGGCCGACCAACTCTTGTTCTTTTAGAAATATATTATTTTAGCCTATGCGTTTGGTACCTTTGATAAATTTCTAGATGGTTGGTATCTTATATCAAATCTCAATCTTGTAATTATTGTTTAATTATTTACTTGGTGGGAATCCTGCTTTGTTAGATTGGTTATTTCTCCTTTTGGGGCCAAGGGCCTTTCTTATACGATTGCTATACTTTCATTGCTTTTACTCCTAACGGAAGTACAGGGTATCCTTCCTTGTTTGGCATGGTGGAAACTTATTATAACTTGAAGTGTTGATAGTGTTTAGAGGTTTGACCCAAATTCTTGTAATAAAGTGCTTCTTTTCATGATATTGATAGATAACAGTCATGGTGGGTTTGTGTAGACTTATCTTGCTCAGTTCTCGTGAACTGACTCTTGTAGAAAATTTGCTGCAGATGGATTTTGCGTGTAGATGAGGGATAGACTTGTAGACTTTTGTCATCAACCTCAGTTGAGAAGTTCCTTTGCTCGAAACCTTTCTTTTATGTTGTTCAACTATTGTTAACGTCCAGTGGAAATTTTAGAAGAGGATTAATGTCTTAGTATAATGTATTGTGGAATTTGTCATCTGAACTTTGGAAACCTTGTATTGTTTGACCATCTTTGAAATTATAAGAAAATTTGGTTTTTGTTGTTGAGTGACTTGTTGGAGTATCAATATTTTAAGAATTGATGTAATCTTGTTTTGTTCTTGTAAATGAGTGTTGCTACAACTTTTCCTTGAGAATAATTTTTGAGTTAAACCTTTCTATGACTTAGTAATAAAGTGTCTTAAGTACACTAACATAGGATTGTTTAATACTTCTGGAAGTTAAATTAAAATTTGTATTCAAATAAACTAACGTAGGGGTCACCAACTTGAGAGCAAGAAATTCTTTAAGTAATCAAGGGCAAGACTATCATTGCAGGTAAACTTTATAACATGATAACCCTAGCTCCTCTAGTGAACATTATTCCTTTTATGGTAAAATTTGTAAAATGACCCTAAGGTGAAATGAACTGTTAGTTGTTTGAAGATGATAAGATTTAATAAGCCAGAGAAAACAAATTGCAGACCTCACCATCTTTCTCACCGCCATTTGGAAAGTAATTTTTTTTACTCCTTGTTAATACTTTTAGCGAAGCCTAAGTAAAGTTGTTGATAATTCTGGTTAAGAGCCCTAGCTTCAATTAAATACTGGCAATAACTAATGAGGTCCTAAAGATGTTTCATCTCGACCTTCTCCCTCTAACCCTTTTTCAAGGCACCTTGTATCTCTTCTCTTAAGTGTGTTGAACTTAAAACCATGTTGTCTTGTGGGCAAGAACGAACCTTAGTAGCGTTAGTGGTGAGCAGATGGCCTTGTGGAATTTAAATACTCCTTTTTCTTGATAAATGAATTAAGCAAATAAATGTCATAATAGAGAAGATTTAAAGATAATTACTCAGTGTCAAAGGAATAAACTTGGCTTGGCAAGTTGAATTATACGAATCATATCTTGAGCCTCCTTGAAAACGTAAGCTAAGAATTGCAAGATGTCCTTTTAAAATAAATAACCCTCAAGAATATCTCATTGTGGTTGGCCCTAACTGTAAGTGTGTTCTGTGATTGGACTTCTATGTTGTCATATTGTCAAAATAGAAAAAAAAATATATTATCCTTTTTGGTGTGATCGTTTCCGTGCTGACCTTGTAGTCATCCCCGTAACAAGTGGTTCCCAGAGTTGGTTGTAACTTTGTGACGACATGTTGTGTCATGTTATGTGTAGAAGCAAGTAAAAAAAAAAATTATCCTATCTTTTACTGTGTTGTTCGTGTGTGGATTTTTGGGTTGTTACACTTGGTATCAGAGCGTAGGTTCATGCTCTCGAACCTATGGGCCGGATTGGTGTTGTATGGTGATGTTACATGATGGTGATGGTGTTACATGATGTTGTTTCATGGAGATGATGGTATTGCATGATGATGATTTATATTGGAAGAGTAATGTGGTATAAGCGTGATGTCATTATTGTCGTAATTGTGATATTGTGAACGCACATGATATATGTTGGAGATGGGGGTATTCTCTCTCCTTCTTGTGGATTCTATGAAGAGTTCACTTGTGAATTACTATTTGTGGCATGTGAAAAGAATTATATTGTGGATGACGTAGTGTTGGAGCATTGTGACATATTGTGGTATGTAGGTGTATCAATGTGTTGTATGACTAGATTGATGTTCAAAGAAATGAGTTGTATCATGATGTTTTTACCATGTTTTGAAGAAATGTGTGTACCACCTTGTTATGTAGCAATGGATGTTATGTTGTGATGTACTATGTTCATCGTATGTATGAATTGTGCAAATATGTAATGCTTCATGTTGTGATTTTGGGTCATACGGTGAGTGTATGAACCCTATCGTATGGTGATTGCACTTTGGGTGCAAAATGTGGTAAAGTGATGTGTTACACTCAGTGAATGTATGATTGTGATCTACCCTGTATATGTACCATATGTAAGACGTTATGGTAGTTATGTGTGTGCCACCATTATGTTAGAGATGTAGTTACTTGTTATGTTGTGCACCATATGCTAACCGACCCTGAGGGAAATCGGTAGAAGTGTATGTTGAGAGTGAGGAATGGTGTACCATGGGTCATTAACTCGAGCCAAAATCCAGTTTAGTAGATAACAACATGTGATTCTTTCCTCTCTCCCTATGTGGTTGTATGTATGCAACCTAAGTGCAACTATGACTATGTTTAGCCTTGTCGATGTGGTGGCGGGATGATTCAGATGGAGGTGATGACAGTTGTATTATTGATATGTATTTTACGAGCTGAGACTAGATGTTCTGAGTGCTAGCAACTCGTTGAGTACCCCTTTGGTGGCCAGATAAGGCCACACAGTTATCGTAATGTGACATTATTATAAGTTGATTTCATTCGTAAATTGAACTTTTTACTTTATTTGTAAGGACCAACAGCTTTTCTTGATTGCCATGCTTTACAATTTTTGGGCATTTCCTTGGTTTGTGGCACTAACATGGGGATTTTGATACTAACTATGGCTATTTGGCCATTTATTTTTCTTGATTTTGGGTCTTCTTTTAAATTTGGAATTTTTACCACCTTGCCCAAGGCTTGTACTTTGCCACTTGGCACTTTGATTAGATTGTTGTGCTGGTTCTATTGTCGTGATGTGTGGAATAGGGTCATGGGATGCACCATGGAATGGTTGGACCTATGGACCCGCTTCGTTGTATGGGGGTACGCCCCAAGGAGTTACATATAACTAGCAAGTTGTTGAACCACGTGTTACTATGTCACTTGGGTTAGGAGTGTTCGAACTCTTTGTGTCTTGGACCATAGGGTCAACCGGCCTCCTTGAGGGAGGCATAAAAGTTTGAGGGAGGAATAAGAGACTTGAGGGAGGCATAAGAGACTTGAGGGAGGAATAAGAGTTTGAGGGAGGCATAAGAGTTTGAGGGAGGTTTATGATATTTGTCTGTATGGTTGATGTTTCAGGATATATGTTGAGTTATTGTGATGTTTGGTAGTGGTCTTTTGATGTATGTGTTACTCATGTCAGATGGATATGTGTTGTGATGTTGTGGACATGTCATTGATCCCCTTGTGGACACTATGTACCTGTAGCATGGTTTGGTGTTATGTGAATTCGTTTCATCGATGCAAATTGAGGAAATGTCTGGTGGATTGTAGTACTCTTTTGGTTAAGTATTTTGGTATGTCAGTCATTGATGTGTGTCGAGTACTATGTTATGTGGACTGTGCCTATTCCATTCCGTATTTGAGTAACCTTTTTGTGGTGTAATACAATCATGAAGTATATACTTGTGTGCTTGTGAATCTGTAGGGTCTTGTGAACCTGATAGGGTGTTGTGTTAGCAGTTCATGTTGGGCACCCACCATAAGGAATAAACCAAAACTCTTCAATGATGAAATTTTAAAAGAAATTAAACTAAGAATAATGTTAACGGAAAGAGACTAATGAAAATAATAAATAAGAAAGAACTGCCAATCTTCACAGAACCTTGAAAGTTAAAATTTCTACCAAATGTTCCTAAGGCTACCTTGTGACCGTGCTTTAATCAACTAAAATTTTAAACCATAGGGTGTACTTTCTCCTGTACCTGTTCTTGGTTGCAAACCATTTCTTTTCCGTTGTGTTATGTCGCATCGAGGATGATGCTTTTCTTAAGGGGAGGAGAATGTAATGCCCTGTTCGGCATCGACTTTCGCTGTTACGTCCTTGTCCTTTTGCATGTCATTGAATGTTGAATTGAACTCCCTTTTCTATCGTTAGGTGAATTTTACCCTATCCTGCGCTGAAGAAGTGGTTACCCGTCTTGGTGCCATGGTTGTTCCCTACTTCGTGTTCACTTTGGAATGTCAACCTCTAGTTTTCTTCGCTTGGTTGCTTAAGCCTGTTCGCAAGTTGTTTTAATCATTGGGAGTAATGGATAATTTGACTCTTTCTTCCTCTTGCTTGCTCGTCTGCATGCGATTTAATCTTCTCAGGTTGAATAGTAAATCATACAAAATTTCTTATACCTCTTAGCTTATGAGAATTATATGGAGAAAACTATTGTAATAATAAATAAATTCATGTCAGTTATATTTGTTTTAATTGTGTAAATAAATTATAAAATTTTGTGTTCAATTATTAAAGCCTTTTAGGCCACGTTACCCATCATAGACTTGTAAATCTGTCACGGTCAGCTTTATCTCCTTCTTGGCGTGGAGGGTGGAGTTATTAAAGTCTGACGTGATGGACTCCTTGCTGGTGGCCGCACTCACTGATTTTTTTGATTTGCAAATCTTCCTTGCTTCTTGTTTGACTGCCTGCTTATCCTCTCAGACCGCGTGAGATCTCCCTTGGATAGTCTGCATGTGGAGTGGTTGAGAAGCCATCGAAATCTTGTCTGTCAAGGTGTTTTCTCATGGTTTCTCCTGGATGCCTTCCTTCTTCCCTGGCCGCGTGGGCTTCTCTGGAGACTGGTCGCTTCATTTTAATGGAGGCTTTCTTTCAAGTCTACCCTGGGTTTGTTCCCTGTTGCTTGCTCAAGCCATTCTTGGATGATTGTGGAGTCTGGGTGTGCTCCTGGCTTTTGCTGTTCGTGGGTTGACCTCCTGCCCGCGCCTGTTGGGTTTGATATGGCTGTTTTTGATGAAGCTTCAAGCTAGTGAAGCAGGCGTGTTACCTCCACTTTCCTTGGGTGCTGCGAGGTGTGCTCTTGTCGGAATCCACAGCAACAGCCTGCAACAAGGAGTAACCAGGCGGCAGGCGTATTACAGTGTAGTAGAATCCCTTCTTTTTGAGTGCTTCCAATAGGCAGGTTGTCCAACTATGTTGGTTTCTGTTCAGTATAGAATGCATCCTCAGATTCGGGTCTCTCCTTCATGATATTTTTATCAGAATCCACTATGTGACAGTGAAGAGTGTTACCTGGAGACCTGATGAAAATTATTACAAAGATTCTCTACTGAAACCTTGCTTGTTCTACGATGTAACTCATGGAAGAGGATATCATAGGGGTGGATCTGTTTCATTTCAGTATATTCATGAAGCACTATTTGCTTTGCGATTTTATGAGCTTCTTCAACGAGTCACTAAGTTGGCAGGCATAAAGGTTTCTGTTGGAATAATCACACCTTCAAGCTACAGCTGAAATGTTTGCACCGAGAGTTTGATGTTGTCCTCAAATCTAATGAAGGAAAAGGTTTGTTTATCATTACGGTAGAGGCCTTTTTGAGCTAGGAGCGTGATGTAATCATTATGTCTTGTGTCTAAGCTTCAAATCGTGGGGTTGGCTTTGTAGCTGATATTCACCGCATGAATGTGGCACTAGCTCGAGCTCGCAGAGAACTTTGGGTTAAGGGAAAAGCAGCTACATTGAAGCAATCTAGTGACTGGTCAGCCTTAATTGAGGATGCTAAGTCTAGGGACTGTTTTATGGATATGGAATCTGTACCAAGAGATTTTTTTTTGGTTATAAAGCCATCTTCTTTGCTTCGTTTCAGACTAGGGCTTCTCCTACTATGAGAGCACCAAGGTTAGGAGGTCCAAATCAGAAACAATCAGATGCATATGGAGATGGTCGATGTTTTGGCACGCAACGAGATTGAAGAAAATGGAATTAGGCTTGGGTTGCTGTTGCTAGTCAAGGCGGTGTCCATGAAACCTTCTGAATCTAGAGAAAATGCAAGATATTTCTACACTTTTCTACTATTATTTTATTTAGAATTATTGTGAAATCGAACCACTTTTTCCTTGCGTTGATTTTTCAGTTGGATGTCATGATGGGAGATTTCCGCTTTCTGCTTGTTTCTTCTTGTTTTAGCTTTTATAGTTGACAGTATGTTGGTCGAAAGGATGCGTGTGCCCTTTCCCTTGAATGTTATGTTTCTCTTGCTCGAGTGATAGACCTTCGTCTGTTTGTTTATGTATTAATTCTTCTCTGTGATTGAGTTGCAAGTTATTATGTTGATCAAACTAGTATTTTTGATATCATGGAAGTAAGTTATGATAACTATGAAGTTCCTCCCTAGCACCCAAGTTGTCTTTTGACATTTTTTTTGTTAGCTCCTTCGCAAGTCCCTTTGATAACCTTTTGACATCGAGAAAGAAAGGTTGTAAGATTGTGTGATCAATGCTTGGGGCTAGCCAGCTTGAGTTTCGGCATTAAAATTTTAGAATGAAAAGGTTTGTGTGCAATGTGTTTTCCAGATCACGTGTTTAGACTCTTATATTATCTTTCATCTTGTTTCTTGGATTTTAAGGCCATCCTCAAGAAGTACCTTGACCATCCCTATCAACTTGAACCATAACTAGCCTTTCGGACCAACTAAGCTGGAGGTTTCATTGTGTGAATCCAGTACCTCGTTGACACTAGAATAGTTTGGTCTAATTCCCCTCTCAGAATTATTGCTGATGGCGCTCTTCTATTTTTCCTAACTTGCATTATTTTCTCCCTTGTAATTTTAACGCTATTAATTAATGTTGGTCAGTTTTAATGCATGTAATTACCATAATAGTTTGTGATGGAAATTTCCTTAAATGTGATTAATCTTCGGGAAAAACTCAACTTTCATTTAATAGTCTTATGGATTCATAGCGGAAGGTTTTGTTTTGATAATGTCACTTAGAAGTTATGTTTGTATCTTTGTGTGACGGTTGACTGTGTTATCAAGGGTTGCCTTAAAATTTGGTTGTTTTGAGAAATGGATAATTTATTTTAAATTAACCAACCATTAGAATTATTGTGGAAGTTTGCAAATCTTTAGTGTTATAAAATTGTTGATGACATTATTATATACTCTTGTTTGACGGAACTCCCTTCTTCTCTCACGTGTTTGCTACTATCCTGTAAGACTTTGACCCTTCTTGAATGATTGGAAAATCCTTGTAGTTAATGCTCAAAACCAGTATACTTTTCCATCACTTCGAAACTTATGTTGTGTGTATACTCTATTTGATTTCCAGTTTGAAACTCAATTATACCTGACTTTTTGTGTTAAAATTGGGAACCCGTGGTTCCCCTTTCTTGGGCCGATTAACTTTTTTTGTTTTAGAAATATATTATTTTATCCTATGCGTTGGTACCTTTAATAAAAATTTTAGATGGTTGGTCTATATATCAAATCTCAATCTTGTAATTATTGTTTAATTACTTATCTGATGAGAATTATGTTTTTTTGCTAGATTGTTTGTTTTCTCCTTATAGGGCCAAGGGCCATTCTCATACGATTGCTATACTTTCGTTGCTTTTACTCCTAACTAAAGTACAAGGTCTTCTCCTTGATTGGCATGATGGAGACTTTATTACAACTTGATGTGTTGATAGTGTTTAGAGGTTCAAGAACCAATTCTTGTAATAAAGTGCTTCTTTTTCGTGGTATTGTTAGATAATAGTTATGGTGGTTTTGTGTAGCCTTATCTTGCTCAGTTCTCGTGAACTGACTCTTTTGGAAAAATTTGTTGCAGATGGATTTTGCGAGTAGATGAGGAATAGACTTGTAGATTTTTACATCAACCTCAGTGAGAAGTTATTTTGTATGAATCCTCTTTATATTGTTCAACTATTGATAACATCTAGTGGAAAATTTAGAAGAGGATTAATGTCTTAGTAGATTGTATCGTGGATTATGTCGTCTTAACTGTGGAACTTGAATTGTTTGACTATCTTTGAAATTATAAGAAATTTTGTTTACTGCTTGTTGAGTAACCTTATTTTTGTTTTTCGTAAATGAGTATTGTTAAACTTTATCCCTGCGATTAAATGTTGAGCTAAATCTTCTAAGACTTAGTAATAGTGTGTTATAAGTAAAATAAAATGGGTTGTTTAATACTTATAGAAGTTAAAATAAAATTTGTTTTGCAAATAAATTGGTGTAGAGGTCACCAACTTGAGAGAAAGAAATTCTTTAAGTAAACAAGGGCAGGACTATCATTGCAAGTAAACTTTATATCATGATAACCCTAGCTCCTCTAGTGAACATTTTTCCTTTTATGGTGAAATTTATAAAATGTCCCTAAGGTGAAATGAACTGTTAGTTGTTTGAAGATGATAAGATTTAATAAGCCAGAGAAAACAAATTGGAGACCTCACCATCTTTCTCACCGCCATTTGGAAAGTAAATTTTTTTACTCCTTGTTAATACTTTTAGCGAAGCCTAAGTAAAGTTGTTGATAATTCTGGTTAAGAGCCCTAGCTTCAATTAAATACTGGCAATAACTAATGAGGTCCTAAAGATGTTTCATCTCAACCTTCTCCCTCTAACCCTTTTTCAAGGCACCTTGTATCTTTTCTCTTAAGTGTGTTTAACTTAAAACCATGTTGTCTTGTGGGCAAGAACGAACCTTAGTAGCGTTAGTGGTGAGCAGATGGCATTTTGGAATTTAAATACTCCTTTTTCTTGATAAACGAATTAAGCAAATAAATGTCATAATAGAGAAGATTTAAAGATAATTACTCAGTGTCAAAGGAATAAATTTGGCTCGGCAAGTTGAATTATACGAATCATATCTTGAGCCTCCTTGAAAACGTAAGCTAAGAATTGCAAGATGTCCTTTTAAAATAAATAACCCTCAAGAATATCTCATTGTGGTTGGCCCTAACTGTAAGTGTGTTCTATGATTGGACTTCTATGTTGTCTTGTCAGAAAAAAAAAAAAAAAAAAAAGTATTATCCTTTTGGGTGTGATCGTTTCCGTGCTGACCTTGTAGTCATCCCCATAACAAGTGGTTCCCAGAGTTAGTTGTAACTTTGTGACGACATGTTGTGTCGTGTTATGTGTGAAAGCAAGTAAAAAAAAAATTATCTTATCTTTTACTGTGTTGTTCGTGTGATTTTTTTGGGTCGTTACATTCTACAATTCATGTTCTTTAAATATCTTCCATCTTTGACTATAACTATTTAAAATAGCTCGTACAAGTTGAAGATTTTTATATTTTAGAAAAAGTGTCCCCTTAAGACCCCCTTTTTCCCCCATATTGGTGCACTTTCCTTTATCTAATATCTATCTAGTCAAATTTATCTATGTATGTGTAGGACATCAAATCTTTAGAACTAAAGCTTCATGTGAGAATTCAAATTTGTATCCTTCTTCTTTCACCTACTTATGTATTGTTAAACCCTACTGTTTTATGATTTTTTTGTGATTTAATTCATATAATAAAATTGAATTCAATATGTACTGAAACATTATGTCAAGCTTGGTGCAACCCAAGTCCCTTTTTGATTAAATTCTACATTTCCACAATATAATATAATTTTATTGTTTATTTTATGGAATCTGATCTAACTACGTAGCCCAAAGTTCTCTGACATTTTTTTTTAAAATACGTAAAATAATTAAAAAGTAGTGTCTAGCTAACAAAGGTACTTCTTTCTTCCCTGCTTTTCACTCTCTTTTCAACATTGCATCTTGTGTGTTGTATTCATAAAATATAAACTTTCATTTTGGATCTTAAAATGAACCTACATTTTCATATTTTCTTGATCATCTAGTTTAAATAGTGGTTAAACTTCAAATTCAGTATTTTCCCTCACACAACCAAATCACGTATAATAAAAATGTAATCCTAAATTCTTCCTTTCAAGTCTGCTACTTGGATTTCATCACCAAGGGGGAATCTGAATCAGTATTATAAATGAGTATAAATAATTGGTGGCAAGTATATTGGCTAAATGCCTGACACCTTTATCATGTTTTTTCATGAAGTGTGGGGAAGGCCCCAATATCATGCCTAATACAAACACCAAAAAATAGTTGGGCCTCTCGTACCCTCAAATATATCAAGGAATCCATCCTTAACACACTTAAAATAAGTCATAGTAGCCATGATTCTTAGTACCTATTTGCAAGCCATCTTTTTCTTTTTAGATATTTTTAATTAATCAAGACAATCTAAAATATCTTGTTTATTGTGTGGTTTTTGTTTTTAACTAAACCATGTTTATTTTATTTCTTATTTTATAGTTCATGGTTTTAACTAGAAGAAAATATCATATTCAGACCATTGTAGAATGTCATACCCATCACAATAAAACATAGAAACCACCCAAGAGTCCCCGCACACACGAAAAATTTAGTCAGAAACATCAATAATTCCCAATCCATCCATTATACAATTCTTCAATATTGGTGACCCAATATTCAAATAACTCCTAAACTTTAACCTTGTCACTCTCAGGAGTTCCCTCACTTCTTGAGCCATCTGCCATCCATGTTATAGTCTAAAATATGAGTTACATCCAAATCTTGTTGTCACATCATATCAATCCGTTAGCAAAAACAATTCTCCTTATCTTTCCACTTGCCATATAGATACATCCAAATCTTCCTCATCTGCACTTGTAACAAGTGTTGAACACAATACTATCTCATTAAAAAACAAATCTATTCAATAAGGGATTTTACCATCTACATCCTCAACTAGCCCTTAAGGTACTCAAACTCAACTACAATTTGATCACTTACTATTAATCTCACCCCTTTTACCCCTCCTCCTTTAATATGATCCACTAGTATACCTTATTAGAAAAATATTCTAGTCACATATCATCCTGTTGTCCCATGACATTTCACATCCTTTATTTAGAAAAAAAATGTATATGTTCCTGCATCCTTACAACCTATCAATACGAGTTCTATTTTTAGATCTTGTTCACTCTCAAAACTAGCCCCTACATCTGGTGTCTTGAATATGGTTATATCTATTCTCAATAGAATCCACAACCTTTATAGTCCCTTATTAAAAATATTCTCCCTCATCCATATCAGTATATCCACTCCTCTTCAAAGCCATTAGTTTCTCATCAAACTTAAAACATACTAGGAATCTTTCCTTATTTTTTTATTCCTCTTTTTCTACACCATCAACATTAAGAATCAAATCCCCTTATCTATAGATAGGATAACCCTTCCTCCTAAAATATCCAATCTCTTATGAATGATCTTATACAAGATTTGATGAGTAGAATCGCCAATAAATAAGCCAGCATAATAGGACCTAAAACACATTTTCCAAGGAACAAATTTGTAATGAACCCATTAGTACCTTTTAAACCATATCTTGCTCACTTAGAACTTCTGAAGTTTATTAAATTCTATAGTAAGGAAGATCTAAAACAACATCTCAGGGTCTTTCATCATGCTTGTTATCTCATAGTTGATGATCAAGACCTCGTGTTAAGTAAATTCCCAATGTCATTAGTTAGTCTTACTCATGATTAGTAAAATAGAATTCTTCAACACTCTCTCTATTCATTTGCACAATTAGAAAAAAAATCTTACAATTTTTCTCTATCAACATTACGTGTAAGATATCCATTATCGACTTATATCTTATCAAAAAGTTTGAGGATGACTTTATTATTGACTTCATCACTAGATGGAGAGGAATTATAAATCAGTTATCCTTTTTATACCCCATATAGATTTAATTCAATTATTCACTCGGTTTTGTATAAAACATATATCTACCCTCCAAATCTAATCATTTCAAACCTTTGACAAAGCCTTTACCAGGTCCAGGAAATTAGAACTCTAAGTTGTAAAAGATGGTAAAGTTAAACTATGATTTAAAAAGTCCAAATCTGACTCTTATAATAGTCTTTCTGACATTGAAAAATTTAAGAGTTCGGCAGATGCAATTGTCGTGAAAAATAAATCTAAGATGTGTTTGGATTCGAAATGATATCGACCTCTTTAAAAATAGAAACCTTTAGGGGATTCCTATAGTTCCATCTTTGAGAAACTTATGGCTTCTTGTATGATGATAATCCCTCTAATCTTTCCTATTGATAAATCTAGTCCTAAGCCTTCTTGGTAAAAAAAAGATGATTACTGTAAATATCACCAAGTTCAGGGATATGACATAGACAAATTTCACTCTTTTAGAAACTTTCTACAAGACCTCAATGACCAAGGTGATCTACAAATTTACATTCCCAATGCACCTCCTAATCAATCCATAGACATATTTAAACAAGATTTTACAAACCATTCCTTGACCAATGGCATAGCTCATACTAATGTCCTAGGATCCCAAAATCTTACTACTCAAATTATCAATACCATCAGTTAGATTTAACCTTCAGAGAATACTACACATGCCAAGAAAACTCTTTAGACCTCCTGAATGGTAAGGCTTCAAACCCACTTACATCACAACCTCTAATTTCCACAATATCTAATCCCATCACTACCCTGATATTACCTCTTAGGGATCACAAGAAGAAAACCCACTATGGAAATCATTAATTACCTCATTAATTTTAAGGTTCCTAACTATCAATTCTAATACCTTCATAGTCCTCTCCCAAAATCAAAAAGTCACCATCATAAGAAAATTAAACTCTCACAAACTAATCATAAACCTGTTGATGCATAATCACAGCACCCCTGAATGTTTGCAACTCGATGGTATGAACTGTTAGTGTGATTGTATAACATGAATCTTTTCCAAAAGTATAGGACATCACAATCAGGAAATCTCTCTGGATGAAGGTTGGTTCCTATTCCTCTATTATGATGTGAACTTCCAAAGTGTAGAGGGTCTACCCTAAAACATACTCTAACTTGCCAAGGAGACAGGGTTAAGAATTTTACAAGGAATTAAACCTAAAATAACAAAGTTGATGTACCAAAGGAATGCTAAATAACTTTCCTTTCATGTAAATGAATGTTAAACAAGATCAAAGAGGATGAACATCAACATAGATCAGATTCTTATCACTAATTCATTCACCATTAAACACAGATAATCAAATATGCAACACAATAATCGTGCACAAATAACCCTAAATTATAATGAGAGATCAGGAAGATGCAATGAACATAAGATAGGGTTGAAATTAATCCATAGACTTCTGTTATTGCTCCATGAATTTGATACAGTGCATTACAATGGCCCAAGAGGCAAAAATTTACATTATAGCTTGAATGAGAGGTTTTTTAGTCCACAAATTAACTTACAGACAAGAGAAGAATGGAGGGTGAAACGCAAAATCATATTACATTAGAACAATGACCCTCCTTATAATATATATGAAAAATGGGAGAAAGGGGGAGAGAAGAATTCAAATTCTTGCTTCAACCACCCCAGAATGCATTGAATTCACCTAAAATAATGATGGGTGCCACTAAAAAACCCATACCTCATTGTACTTTTACTTATTAAGAAAGAAAGGAATTCCACACCTTCATTATTATGGTAGTTGATTAGAGGATGCTATCGGCTTTCCAAAAAGTCCTTTTTTGTGTAAATTCGAGCTCCTAGTCAAATGTAATGGCCATCTGGAGGTTGGGGGTCATCAAACAAAAGTTGTGAACTGTTGATCTTCCTTTTTGTAGTCTGAAATGCATGCAACCTCGAAAATATTGATCTTCAAAATTTTGCACATTTTGGTTTCGGAAGTTGGGTTAATTTTCATCTGCTTCGGCACGTGAAAACATTGAAACCCTGAAAGTTTGAAGTCAAAAATTTCAGACATTCAGAATTCGGAACTTGTGAACTTTTGTAATGATTTTTGAATATTGGGGATCCAAAATTCTGAAACCCCAAAATCCCAAAACTTGAAATCCTAAAATTTCAAAATCCTGAAATTCCAAAATTCCAAAATCTTGAAATTCCAAAATCCTAAAATTCTGAAATCCCAAATCTCGAAACCCTGAAATTCTAAAATTTTGAAACCCTGAGATGTCTGAAATCCTGAATCTCAAAATTTCCTCTGCGTTGACCCCAAAACCAAGTTTGATCTCTAAAATATGAACCCTTGTGGACTTTTAGAAGTCAGGATTTTGAGGAATTTTGATCCATTTTCCAACTGGTCATTCTCTTTCTCTGAAACTCCAAAACCCGAAAGTCCAAAATTTTGGGCTTCAAAATTTCAAAGTTTTTTCCTTTCGGGATTTCAAATTTTTTTTCAAAATTCTGAATGCTCGAAGTCTAAAAACTTAGGGCATGGGCCAGCATTCTTTCGCTTGAGCTCTGATCTCCTTCGATGTTCCCATGGGCATCCATTTGTCGACCTTATATTTATAATTGCCGAGCCCACCTGCAACCTGTTTTGTAGAATCAAAATGTGAGATCCCATGGCCGAATGGTCCCTCCATCTTCTTAGTGTGCAAGGTCATGTGTGTCCATTTTTCTTGAGGGGGAAAAATGGATAACAATTTGGTGACTTGTGGGGTTACCAACCTACTAGGTAGAAATATTAGTTGTTTTCAAGTATCAATTGGCCATGGAGTCATGAATGATATCATAATACTAATCTTGTACTTGAAATTTGAACCCAACTATTTATAGCCTACTGATCCTGAACCTACTCCGTTGTCTACACTCTCAATTTTTATAAGAAAATATTAACGATGAGATTTGTGAGAGTAAAAAATTTTGTTGGCTTGGAGCTTTCACCTGTCTAGGAAATGGACTAGAGGCACACTAAACCGCATAGTGATACAACCTTGGAGCAATAAAACCTATGCCAAAGCACTTAAGGAAATTGAGACCTAAACTACATCAGGACAGTATGCATACGCACTTAGAGGAATTAAAATCTTAGGCTAATATTTACAAGGGTGATACCATTTCTTTTCAGTAGCAGTGTTTAAGATAGATTTTGTTAACCGGAATCGGAAGCTCATCTCCATGTAATGTAGTCAATTGGAAGGCATTGCTACTTTTACATCCTATGACCATGGAGGGGCCACTCTAAATGGCATTAAACCTGGAATGTCTACCCAGTTTTTCCTGATGTGCATCCCACTTTAAAACTAGATCCCCTTCTTGAAATGTCCTTTCTCTTGCTTTCTTATCAAACCATCTTTTGACTAAGGATTAATATTTCTCCATCATTTGAACTGCATGTTCTCTTATTTCTTCCAATTCTATCAGTTCTACATACCTCACCTCCATTGGTTCAAATTCCAACAACTCAAATTACCTCATGAACTCCAATGCAAGTAGCTCTAATAGTATAGGCAACACTGCCTCTTTCCCATAGACTAATTTGTAAGGGTAATTACATATTCACATCTTTGGTGTGATCCTATCAGCCCACAAGGTTTATTTGAGTTTGGTATACCATGTCCTTCGATTCTTAGCTAGAGTCCTTCTGATGATTCTTAACAAATTCTTGTTTGTGGACTCTGCCTGTCCATTACCCTAAGGGTAATAGTATGAAGAAGTGATCAAGTAGATTCCATTCTTAACATCCCATTCTTTGATCTTGGAACCTAGAAATGCCAATGCATTATCTGATATTATAGTGGTAAGTACACCGAATCTAGTCACTATTCCTTCATAAAATCTAGTATGCTAGACTCTTTTTTTTTTATGTGTTATCGCCTCAGTCCACTTGGTAAAATAATATGTTGCTATGAGAATCCACTTGTGACCTTGGCTCGAATTTGGATTGATGAACCCAATGAAATCAAATCCCCATTACATGAATGGTTGGTCAACCGAAATCAGATGTAATGGGAGTGCTACTAGTCTTTCCTTACCTATGATGAATGCAAATTTTTTACATTTTTTGATCCATGTATAACAGTCATTGAACACTGTGGGCTAGTAATAACATGCCTTCATTATCTTGAGAGATGTTACCCGCTGGGGAAAATTTCCTCCAACCTATTCATCATGAAAATCATGTAAGACCTTGTCAATTTGACATGGTCCAATGCATCCCAGTAGAACACCATTGATGTCTTTCTTGAACAAAACATCATCAACAAGCACATATGAGATGGCTTGTAATATGAAGTGTATCATTTTCTGAGTCCAACAAGCAGTGGGCACAGCATCATTTTCCCACTTTTGACCATCTTGTAGTACCAAGACAACTTCATTTTTATTACTTGCTTCAACTTTTTAACTTGAGGCCAATTGTTCGCATAATCCCTTTCCATGGACAAGCAAAGAAACCTTAATTTTAATGTTCTATTCCATGACACAAGAGATCCATCCTACACATTTCTCATTCAGATATTTGTTCAGAAGGAAGTCCTTGACTCTCACATGAGAGACTATTAGTTGGATCTTGTTGTTTGAGATTAGGTTCTTGAACTTAGTTAGATTCCTGATTATCACGAGGACATGCTTCTCAATAAAGGAGTATCTCACTTCATAGTTGTCCAAACTTTGACTAAAGAAGGAAACTAGTTATTCAGACCCCTCTTCATTTTTTTGTACTAGGATTGTATAAATTGTGTCCCCACCACCAAAGGCATAGAGCACAAAATCCTTGGAGGAGTCTGGATTGATGAGAGTTGGAGCTTGGGATATAGCCTCTTTGATAGCCTCAAAAAAAAAATTCCCTCAGTTTTCCACTTAAATTTCATGCTCTTCTTCAACATCAATGTTATTGGATTGACAAGAGTGGCAATGTTTGATACAAACCTATGGAAAACATTGATCCTTCCTAAGAAGCTTTGAAGAGCCTTCTTATGGCTTGGAAAGGAAAATGCTCGAAGTAATTCAAATGTTTTTGGGTCAATCATAAACCATTCATTTGACACAATATGGCCTACGACCTGTCCTTCGTGAGCCAGGAATATGCATTTTGTAGGATTCAATGATACCCCAAATTCCTACACCTTTGAAAGACATGTCTCAATTAAAAGAGGTGATCTGATATGTTTTTGGAGAACGCGGTGATAACATCAAGATATATTAGTACTATTTTCTTGATTAACCCTTTAAATGTCATGTCCATCACCTTTTGGAAAGTGGCTCCTTCATTAGAAAATCCAGACAACATTTTCTTGTACGCATAGGTACCCCAATTAGTGGTGAAAGTCATTTTGAAATGATCGTCTTCTTTCACCACTATCTGATTAAACCCTGAGTAGACATCTAGGAGAGAGAATCTTTCTTATCTGGCTACTACCTATAAGATTTGTTTCATTGAAGGAAGTGGGTAATTGTCTTTGAAAGATGCCATATTCAAGTATCAAATGTCCATGCAAAACTTGATTTCTCCATTATTTTACCCGATCGATACCGATTTTTCAACCCATCTTGAATGCTTGATTGGAAATATAATGTTTTCCTTTATTAGCTTGATTAGATCTTTCTTCATAAGAGGCTCAACGTGTGGGTTGACTGGTCTTTGCTTTTGCTAGATGGGCTTAGCATTGGGATCCAGTTCTATTGTATATTGTGTCAATTTCAGATTGAATCCTCACAGGTCATCACAGCTTTAAGCGAATATGTCTAGGAAATCTTGGAAAAGTTGTACGAACTTATATCTCTTTTTCTCAATGGCCACTTTTCCAATTTGGAGTTTTTTGCCTTTCCTAGCTGAAATTAGCTCTAAATCCTTTCCCTTGACCTGTATGTTAGCTTTCTCTTTACAAAATTGATAATTTGGGTTGAATATGGATTCCAATGTTACTAGACCCTTGGGAAGTTTATTTTTTCATAGTTGTACTACTTGATCCCCGTACTGCTTCTCTAATTTGCCTTGATTCCTACCTGAGAATTCAACCTCTTATCACAAGAAATTGACGATCTATTGATCGTTCTGAAACACCTACCGGCTTGTGTTATTTTCTGGAACTGTTGGCTTTATAATCACATTGATATGTGGCTATGTTTTGACTCTTTTGATGCTGTCAACCACATCAAAAGTTGCTCCAACTACTGCAAGCTTATCTGCAGCTTCATTCTTCTTCGTCGGTATGGAATCAATATTAAATGCTTCAAAATATTCAATTAGGTCCCATACCCTATTTTTGTAACTTTTGAGTAGGTCATTCTTTGTAGCATGTTGTCTTCTTACTTGGTTAACAATTAGTTCACTATCCCCAAATACTTGCAACTTTTGTATGCCTCTTTTCCTAGCCCAATTAAGTCCATGAATCAAAGCCTCGTATTCAGCTGTGTTGTTTGAACATGCAAACTGTAAATGAAAAGCTGAATAATACTTGATGTTTTGTGGTGAAACCAACATTGCACCTCCTCCAGCACTTGGTTTTCTTCTTGAACCGTCGAAAATTAGTTGTCATACTTCATTGTGAATTTTCAAAATGGGTGAATTTTTTTCATGTACACAATATACACCCATTTTAGATTCTTCCATTTCCTTGTATGGGTCAAATGCATGGCTTTTTTTTCCCATTCATCCAAAAATAAATCTTGAATACCCTCGACCTTGGTACCTATTTCCAGATCATTTGAACACTCTTCTTGATTAAAGGATGAAAAATTTTCATTGATAGGACTTGACACATGAGGCTCAATGTGAAATTTTTCACTTGGTTCTGATCTAATTGTCACATGTGCTTCATACCTCATCCTAAAAATCATGTGTGATGAATCTACAGATAGATACCCACCCAATTTTGTTGTGAAGTCCCTTGATAGACACAACACAAAGAGTGGTGGAAGGTCATTTACAAACACATCCTATAAGACTGTGACATTAAGATAATCATGTAGTGTAAGAGTTAAACCTTTGATGATCCCAACCATTTCCACTAATATTCCATCCAATTACACCACTCCTTTCAGCACTGGCTTATACATTAGTCCCAATTGATCTCCTATTTTTTTCGGCATTACTGAGCTACTTTCCCCTAAATCGATCATGAAATTATGTACCAAGTGGTTCCCAATAATCAATGACACATAGAATGGTGGAGGCTTTAATTTTTTTCTTAGTTAACCCCTACCCAGTTACACTGCATTAGTGAGAACTTTCTCCTGTCCTTAGTTTGATCCATTTGAGACAAACCAATTGGTCGTTGCAGCTTGCAATAAATCTTGTTATCTTGGGATTGCCAGTGACTCGCACATGGAAATGTTCACATGTGTTTTCTTCATTTGGTCGATGATGTTGAAAGGGGATGAATTATCCTTTTTTCCCTTTACTTGGCACGACCTTTTCTGGAGCTTGAACAAGCACGTGTTGTTGCAATGGATGCATTGGGCTGATTTTACACATTTGACACTACATTTGATCTAGTAACTCCTTGTTGTGTAGGAGTTGGCTGAGAAACAAATGGATTAGATAGTTTTCCCTCCTCTATGTTCCTCTTCTTTGATCGTGTGTTGGAAACCACAACTTGAAAAGGTGGTTGGTTAACTCCACAGAAGTATTTTGTTTTCCAATTAACCAACATAATTTCTGTTAGAGGTTCCTCTTGTTGATTTTCTTGCTACTGATTTCCCTCTTGACTTGGTTCTTGGGACACACCAATGGTCTATACCATCAAATCCTGATTCAGCAGACCATTGAAACATGTTGATTGAATGTGAGGTAGCTTATAGGGGTAACACCATTTTTACTCTTGTGCCATGTTGTTTTTTGTTGGAACCAAGGCTCTCGATGTTGAAGCCATGTTTGGATCATATGATCAGAATGGCCTGATAGCTTGAGGTTGTCCCTAGTTCTTATTTTGATTTGCAGCCTGATTCAGTGGTCTATTTTGCTAGTATGGGGGCCTAGCCTTGTTACTGAGTTTGAGGATGATATGGTCTAGAAATTTGATCTTTCTCTCTCTTGACAGTCACTAGCTCATTTCCTAGGTTCTGTAGTTATTTCATAACCTCTTCTAACTCTTTTAAAGTGCTTTAAAAATTTGATGCCTCATTGTTGTTTTGATTTCTAGGGGGTGGAATGGGATTCAAATCTGGTGTTTTACAAGCTGTAGAATCTCCCATGTTTGGATAGAGAGGCATTGGTGGTCTTGGTTCTAGCTTACTAGCTTAAATCAAGCATTTTTCATCTCTAATAGCAATTTTATAGGCTCATGACAGCATTGTTCCTCCCATTGATTGGATCATCATGGCTATATCTAAATTTATAGCCTCCAAGAAATAGAGGAATTCTCCTTTGGCAGTTGGTCTAACAGTTATCGACATCCTCTCCCATGTTTGTTGGAAACAGAAACTAAAATTTTTCATTTGTTCATTAGGATCCTCTTGATTGTTGTTAATTGTTCCAATAAAGACATATTATCTCCCTTTTCCCCAAATTGATTATGGAAGGTTGTGCATAAATGGTCCAAATTATGGATAGACCCTATTATTAGGATCCCAAACCATTACAAATATTTACCTTTAAAATATGAAGATAACAACTTTACCACAATATCCATTTCATTGATTTCATTAATTTCACAGACATTGGTAGTGTCATTGATGTGTTCAATAGGAGTAGAATGGTTTTCTCCTGTGAAATAGGAAATATTCTTTAGTGTTGTAATAGGGACCTGATTTTGAGCATTTAGGGCAAGTGGACTACTCCTCGTGAATTTCACATAGGGATTGAGTTGCACCATCCTAATTGGTCAGATAACTCCCGTTGATTAAAGAAAAGGTCTACCAAGTGGAGGTGTAGAAAAATTTCTATTAGGTGGAGATGGTGATCTTTGTTGTCTTCTTTCTCTCCTTCCTCTTCCTGGTGATAATTACAAGTAGAAAAATAGTCCCTCTTCTCGAGTATTAGAGATAGTTCAAATTCTTCTCATGTACTTGTGAAACCTGTGCTATTACACCACTGAATTTTAACCCTTCAGAGTCACCAGATGTGTAGGGGAATGATCCTCAAAAGGCTACATTTTGCCAAGTCAGACACTAAACTTGAAAAAAATTAAAATTAAAACTTTGAAGGACTTGTATATTTGATAATCTCGAGGTTGAAATTTGTTTGGGAATGACAACCCCGAAAACCAGAAAGTGTTAGACCTTCGAATGTCTAAAACCCCAAAACCCGAAATTTGGAAAACTTTGACATCTCGAAACTTGAAATTCTGAAACCATGAGATGTTTGAAATTCATAAATACTGAAATGTGAAATCCAAAAAACTCTAAAATTTTGAAAATCAAAATTTTAAAAAACTAAAAAAATCCCTTTTGAATATTAGCCCCCGATCTATAAACTGGTAAAATTTGGACTTGTTTTGAGCAAGTTAAGCCCTTGAAAAATGATTTTGGAGTTCAACCTGAGACGTAAAAAGTATAAAATGTGAAATTTGTAATTTTCTAAATCCTAATTTCTTGATAACGCATTCAAAGCTTGTGGAAAGAATTCTTCATCCCACCGAGCATGCCAAAACTATTGAATGCCCTAAGTCCATAAACTTTGGGCTTAGGCCTCCATTATTTTCTTTGGAGCTTTGATCTCCTTCGACATTCCCTTGGCCATCCATTTATTGACCTTTCATTTGTAATTTTCATAGCTCACCTACAACCTGATTTTCAAAATTAAAATGTGATCTCCCATGGCCGAATGGTCCCTCCATCTTCTCTCTGTGCAAGGTCGTGTTTTTCCATTTTGCCTAAGGGGAAAAAATGGATAACAAAACCCAATGTATCTAAGAATAAAACACCACTACCCTCCATCTTAGGAACACATCCTTATCAAAACTTCTAGTCACTATTTTAGAATCCAAATCCAAAACTACACCTAAATGCGCTACATAAGACATGTTTCCTATGTCTTACAATCTTAAACCATACTATGAAAATTATAGCCCTATAACCCCATCACCATCATAACAAGATCCATCACAATACTATACCATGAATCTTGAGAAGCTTTTTCAATCATTCATATCCCTACCAACTATCAATCCCTCTAATCCTCAGGGGTGGAAACATATTGTGTATACATGTGATACAGTTTGTGTTTATAATATAACACCAGGGCACCACACTGATAACTGTAATTTCATTAGACTATTGATACAAAGTATTTAAAAGAAAGGTCTCCTCCCAATAGAAAAAAAACCATCTTAGTCCACTTTTTAATCCTAAGACAACAAAATGAAAGAGCCAAGTCAAACCTATCCCTAAAATTCCTAAACATAACAATATCAAAGCATAGTTCTATGGCCCATCTAAAAAATACATAGAATCCCCTAGTGACTTCCCCTTCTTCCAAATCGATATCATCTATGTAACCACAAGATCTCTCACACACAATTTGAAATCCTAGAATCAAAATAGGCCTAAAATTTCTATCTCTGCAGTGCCCCATGAATAACCTTATCCATCATCCCCTAAAACAAGGATCTCCATCCCTGCATCCCCTCATACTCAAACTATGACTTCCATACTAAATACCATTCTCAAATAGTTAGATCAAGCACCCATCGATATGTATCTTTATGAATCTATCTAATACTCCTCTCAATACTGACAAGCTATGATAGAATCCCTTCAGGAAATCTTGGTACCATTAGAGGAGCCCCAACCTTTTACTAAATGTTTTGGTGCCTTTACAATATATACAACCATCAGGTTCGATGATTATGAGATTCCATCATTACAACCTGAGGATCATGACCTCCCCATGTTCCTCACCATTCAAATCAATGATACTCACATTAAAAAAGAAATAATTTACAATGGTGTTAACATCAACAAAATCAAATCCCTATCTTTCAAACATCTCCAATTACCTGATTCATTTATGGCTAAATTCCTCATCGTTTTACATGCTTTTAACTATATTTTCTTTCCTACCATGGGCACAGTAGTCTTGCCTATCAAAATAGGTGTGAAATTCCTCCATGAACTCTTGTAAATTGTATAAGGTGAGTTCTAATATATTATATTGTAAGGATTTCCTTAGATAAACCTTATACACTATGTCCCTTTCACATTACATCAGTGTTTGAAATATGATCATGAAGGTAAAAAATTTAAGGTTCCCACTGATCCCAATCTGTTCAAATGATTTCACATGACATATAGGTCAAATGACATGCTACTTCTCTTACAGAGAACCACGTCTTCAAATAAAACATCCACAAGTTCCTCTATCCCCACATATAAATTACTAAAGGATCAATCCTTCGAGGACATAATGCAACACGTCTCAGTGGGGGAGTATGGACTCTTAACCCTTAATACACTCCCTATGCCAAAGATATATGAAATACCTAATAAACAACCCCTCTATGAACCCAATGTTGGAAATATTTTGTTTTTTGTCCTTAGCTTTTAACACAACTCAATTATGGAGGAATTGATAGCTCCTCTTCTCATCATCATAATCAACCACATGCTAAACCTTTCACCTCAAATTTTTCATTCTTAAATAAGCCTCATTTTTTATGGACTTACCTTCATCCTTACACATGGAAATATTTTGGTCTAGGTAGATATGATAAAGACCCACATGATTTACCTCTTAAATTTTTTTTAAAACCTCACAAAAAATAATGACTCGGCTTCAAAATATTTTCTTCAAATCCACCACCACCACTTGAGACAAAACCATCTGAATCATTATAATCAGATGTATCCTATGACAATGATGATACCATATATATCCCTCCCATCTTTTTAATCAATGCTATCACTCTGGGACCAATGAATCAACCAAACTAATGGAAAGACCAAATCCCTCTTCCTAACCTTACCAGACATGATAGAAGAGGATTTTACCATTATTGATATTTTCCACTGTCGTGATGACAAGACCATCCTAATCTATATGGGCATTGAAGATCATTATCTCTAACAGTCCCTACCACATGACATGTCTGCAATCCTAAATGAATCGACTGTCAACATTAATATAGGAAAATCCTAAGAGCAACACATAGTCAAGATCAGTTAAGATTTAGAAAAACAAGAACTCCAGAAGTTCACCATGTTCTCATCCAATCATAACCAATACTTCACATAGTCTTACAATGATATACATGGTATAGACCCTAACATCATTATCCTTATTATCATCACTATCTCTAGTGTTAAGCCTATGAAGAAAAAGTTTTGTATAATGCATACCTGTGTCTCCTTGTTAGACAAAGAAGAACTTCAACATCTTCTTCTATCCAATTAAATATCCTCAATGGGTTTCCAACATCATACCAATAACCAAGACCTTTGGGAAATCAAACATCTGTATATATTTTCAAGACCTTAACCTCGTTTTTCCAAAAGATGATTTTCCCTACCCAACTTTGTTCATCTCGTCGATCTAATAGTAGAACATGAAATGTTGTCTCTTATGGATAGTTTATCTAGTTATAATTAAATTCTCATCACACTAGAAGACCAACATAAGATATCCTTTATCACCCCGTGGGGAAACATCTGCTATAAATTAAATCTTTTTGTCCTAAAAATGTAGGAGTGACTTATCAACATGCCATGACATACATATTTCATGATATTATCTATAGTAATGTAGAAGATTATGTAGATGATATCTCTGGTAAATATAGACACTGAAATGACCATCTTATTATCCTCAACGTAATATTTTCCCATTTCATATAATTTTTCCTTCAACTTAACCCTGCTAAATGTGTATTTGGAGTCCTCATGTGAAAAATATTTGGGTTTATTGTATCTATCAGGGGAATTAAGGTCAAACCAATCTATTTCAAATTCATTATTGAAATTTTTCCTCCATCTAATCTAAACAACTTTGTAGCACCCAAGGGAAGCTTTAATCTATCAATCGTTTTATCTCTCAATAGTTAGACAAATTTCAACCATTCCACCACCTTCTTATAAAGGACATCCACTTTAAGTGGGATGATGTCTGTCAATGGGATTTCAATGCCCTTAAGTGATATCCCATATTGTGAAAAGTTATTACACCTCAACATGATGGGATGTTACTGATCATGCCTTGGGTAACATGCTAGCGCATTGGGACAAATAAGGTAGGGAGTAAGTCATTTATTATATAATTCCTTCCCTTCATTATTAAAAAACCCATTATTCAAAAGTACAAAATTCGTGTTGTGCCTTGTACTTCACAACTTAATCAACCCCAAAACTTATGTGTTCACAAATGTTAATCGATTAATTTCTATGAAATCCAAACCATATCATAATGAACACATAACTAGATGGCTCATGCTCATGATAGAGTTTGATATCAAATTTATCTCTCAAAAGTCCATCAAGGGGAAGGTTTTGTTATCCAAAATTCACCCCTCAAGGTAATTTTGATAACATGCATCAAATTCTTCAGTCCCAAGAAAGTAGATTGATTCAAGGCCCGAAATCATGTTTTGGGGCCCCTTCGGCTTCTCTCTAACTCTTCCATCCAAGAAAAAATCCCAACGAGTTAGAAAAAATGGGAAAAATGCAAAAAAGAAGGTTGTAGGATTGTTTTAAAGCATTTCAGGTCTGAAGGGTGTGGATCGTACTAGTGTGGGTCATACCGAGGTTTTTTGTACCAATTTCATGTTTGAAATACAAAGAAAATTGGCTAAGTCAGACATTTTTGTCCCAGGCGGTCCGCGGGACAGTTGGGATGCCGGGACGTGCGAGACTCGAAAAGGTGAAACGTCTGCAGGCAATAAAAATTTTCAAGTCTTTTGTTTCGCGTGGTTTAGGACAGCTGGGAAAAAATTACGCGCGGGGCACAGATTGGCCGATTTGCCACAAGACGGTCTATTGCGGGCAGTTCGGAGATTTTCGTCAGGGACAGCGGGGACAAAAGTATGCGTGGGACGTGAAAAGGTGAAAAGGACACAAAAGGGAAAAGAAAGCCCAAATCGGCCGATGTCGGAGAATTCATCTAGGATAGCTGGGACAAAAGTACGCGCGGGACGTGAATCGGCCGATTTGCCAAAATAGCTGCAGCAAAGAAGAAAAGTCAACGTTTGACCCGTGAACTTCAAACGGCCATAACTTTTGACTCCAAGCTCTGATTTTCACAAAATTAGACTTTCTTGAATGATAAAAATATCCTCTACACCACTAAAAGAAACATATTCAGCTCTAGTTAGTTAATTCTCATTCTCGTCAAATGACAGAAAACACCTGCTAGACCCAAAATAGCTACCCGCACTTAGAAGGCCATAACTTTTGTATTTCTCAACAAAATCACACAAAATTGGTACCATTGGAATCGTGGCTGCGATCCTAATGCACATAAATTAATAAATTCTATATTTGATGAGAAATCAGTGGATATTTTTCATAAAACGTGGCCGGGTTCATAACAGTGTTTTATTTGGTAGTTGGGAGTGCAATTAAGAGGCATGGTCACCATTCTTTCTCTGCTACAGCACCTGGGACAATATGGGGATCATTTTTCAAGTAATATACAATCATTTTACTCCATTTAATTGCTCTTACAAGTGGTTTAAGGATAGATTTCGGGATTTCCATTTTTCCCTCTCTCTCTCTTCTCAATTTTTCTATAAATTGGAGTGTTGGGCTCATTGTAATGGGGGGGTAGTCTTTGTAGCAAAGCTCTACCAAAATTGCTTTGTGAAGCCAATATACTATAGGCCTATTGTTTGGACTCCTTGCATGGTGATCCAGGCCCTTATCTTGTAACCAATTGAACTGTGCATATCGGGAAGCAATAAAATATAAGTTTGTGGATGCATCTTCCCCTACTGTGTTTTCTTGCATTCTTCTTGCCCCTTCAACCTTGATTACAAGAATATTGTGTCGATTATTATGTCCTTGCAGGAATCCATTATCATTGTGTATGTTTGAAATATTGTTGTGAATGCATTTTGCTAGATTATAGAGAACTGTCATCACCCCTTCTAGTGTGCACTTTGCTTCTGTATCTCACGCATTTGAAGACTACTCTCACACAATCCTTTTCTATTGTATCACCATTGTAGTGTAGGATTTAATTTTATGCATTCTCTCTCCCTGGTCCCTTAGAAATTTAGATTAGAATAGTTAGTTTCCCCTACATTAGAGTAGATTGTGGCAGGTAGTTTAGAAGAAGGAACCAAATTTCTCTGGAGGTCTATCTCAAGTAACAACTCCCACAACTTGGAGATAGTACCCATGTTATCCAATCACACCATGAGTTCAAGTATATGTGCTTGTATAAACAATGGGGGTGTTGTTATTCGGTGATAACAGGTTTTTGATGATCGTATCTCAAAATCCCTCTTACCACTAATCAAATGCCTTGTGAATAGTTTTATGAAGAATCCATCAACTCTTTGGGTTACAACAACACTGCTCTCAAGATGAGATTATTTTTCGATGGGTGAAAATAGAAATAGGGGGTGTCATAATAGTCATAATACCTCATTGAGGAGCTCCTATTCTACTATCTTTCAGAATAAATTTTTACTGTACAAATAATATGGCAGAATATGAGGCCCTCATTGTAGGTCTTCAAATTGCTACATTTTTTAGTGTAGAAATCCTTTACATATACAATTATTCCCATCTTTTCATCAATCAATTCGAAGGAATATATAAGTTTAAAATTGATATCTTGTAAACATATAAAACCATCGTCAATGATATTTTGAATCTCTTTGATCATTATGAAATTCAATCTACCCCACGTTCATCTAATAAATTTGTAGATACTATGAAATCCCTCGCATATCTTACCCTATATCACTATCTTATAACATCATTGATCTTCCCAGCATCAACCATATAGAAGATAGTCAAACTGATTGCTCTAGACTCAAATTTATGATTACCTCCCAAAAAACAAAATATACGTCAATCTATCCATAAATGGTAATAGATCCTTCCAACAACACGCATCCCGCTATGTCCTACTATGGGGTATCCTTTGTAAAATAAGATTTGATTTCCTTCTACTCTAATGTCTTAAATCTCCAAAGGCTCATTCTATTATTCAAGAAGTCGACGATGGAATATGTGGCAGACACTTCAATGGACTATTTATTGCATGAATCATGCATATTGGCAACTACTGGCCTACACTTAACTGAGGTTGTTTTGACTTTGTCAAGAAGTGCATAAAATGTTATCAACATTCAAACCCTACAAACATCTCAACTCATGTTCTTCAACCAACTCAACATCTATGGCATTTTTAAAAATGGTGACTTGATATCCTTGGCCTTATTAACCCTCGATCTTCTCAAATACATTATTCCATCATCACAACAATGGAATATTTTACGAAGTGGCTAGAATTTATCCCTCCTATCTCTAGTAAACCAAATAATATTTTCAACTCATCCATCATCGTGTTATCTTTCACTTTGGTGTCCCTCATAAAATCATCACAAACAATGGTAAATCATTAAAAAAATAGAAAGTTATAAAAAATTACGATACTTATGACATCAAACTCAATTTATCCATACCTAATTATCCACAGGCCAATGGTCAAGATGAAACATCTAATAAAACCCTCAATAAGAACCATATCAAAACTGTCAATTCTATGTTAGTTAAGATAGACACCTTCAAATTCCATTTACACTGTGGGATTATTGGACTAGTATTGAAACTCTTATGGGTGCTAACCCTTTCTCCTTTGTTGACATCACTAAATTTTCTCTCCCCTCGAATTCTAGATCCTAGCCTTACACATTTCTCTTAAAAACTTAATTGATTAAGAAGAATATTGTTAAGAATGCCTATCATAACTTGAATTATTACAAGAACACATACTAATTGACCTTTAACACATAAACATTAATCAAGAATGAGTCAAACATCCATACAAAACACTACTTAAAGTACACTAATTTAATGTTGTTCATCTTGTCCTTAAAGAAAATCAGTGTGTCAAAAATATGGAAAAGAGTAAAAGTGGAAATGTTGTTCGAACTGTCTTGGACCCTACATCATCACTCACAAATATGGATCTGAGGCCTACCTCCTAGCCTCTCTTGATGGTAAACTTAAAATTTTTTCTCTTAATTCCTTGAACGTGAAACATTTATACTGTTAACATATCTATGTACTAGACCTTAGTCCAACTAATACCCACCATTCTCAAACATAACACAAATTTGCTCTATTTATGTAATAATTTGGAATCATATGGTCTTCCATCACTATACATAATACGACCTTAAATATGGGTACTACGACCCTTATCATAACATATTCCATGTGAACAAGCCCATTTTATAACAAAGGGGCCCCGTAATCATTACTCCCCCACTTCACCCTATCCATCAAAACACATGTTAAGGATACACATGTTATCTTGTATACTAAACCCACCCACCTCAGATGTTATTTTAGGCCTACCCTCAGCAAAAGAAGATCAAAATTACTATGGGATGAAAAACATCTTAAAGATTTTTCCCTCGAAGTACAACTATCAAGCCATCATCATCAAAACTAAAATATGATCATAGAACACTCCCTCGAAGGATGGATACCAAAATTTTATCCGTGTGTGTGTGTTGTAATAAATTAAAATCTTTCCAAAAGGATCAAATTTATAAAAACATTTTTAAAAATAATTATCATCCTAGAAATATTCCTGCATCGATAAAATTTCCCTTAAAAGATGTAATATTTCCTCATTCATTAGCTTGCACACTATCAAAATAAAATTTGGGGTCATACCTAAAACCTCTAAGGAACACATAGTTCCTTGAATAAGATAAATACAACTCCCAAGTATGTCCAGAAACTTAAATAATGTACCTCATCACATCCAAAATCCATCACACAACCTTAATGGACAAACTATTGCTAGTTATATATTACTAGTAGTTAATGTTGCAAGTGCATTGATGAGCCCAATAATATCCCATTTTAGACAATATTTGACATTCTTTTTCCTTGCATATATAAAGTGGATCTAAGTGTAATATCTTAACTTATGGTTTATATAGGATGAAATAGAGATTATATATCATGGCTATTTATTTATAATTTATTGTTATCTTTCTATTAATTATTTCTAATAATTATTGGGAAAAAGATGTCAATTTGTGCATATGTAGTCCATACTTTGTTATCATAGTTGAATAAGACATTTTGAGAAATAAGCACCAACTACAACCAACCTTGCCATCTCTTCAAAATCTCTCATATCATCTCCATAGATTTTTATTATGCCATTGCATTAGCTCCATACATTCTTTTAGTAGTTCTACAAATTCTCAACATTTTTATGAGTGGCTCCTTAAGCATGTGTTTGGGAAAAAAAGAAAAAAAATCATCAATAATATACCCAATCGCAAATCTGATTACATATTCAGATTCCTCTTGAAAAATTATGCAAGTCAAAAAAATTCATCTTCACGCAAGTTCGTATACAAAAGTTATAGTCATTTTAAGAATGTTTCAGAGTCTTTCTAGAATGCTCCAAATCACTTCGAAGTTTCTCCAACTCGCTTTGGAGTCTTACTACAATGCTCCAACTCACTTTGGAGTTCCTCCAACTCACTTTAGAGTCTCTTTGGAATTCTTTAGTCTATTTGAGAATGTTTCAGAGTTGATTACTATAACTTTAGAGTTGGTTATTAAATATTTGGGGATGAGTATTAGAGTTATAGAAGTGAACATAACTCCAAGGGTTGCATTTTTATCTAGTTTTTGAAGTCATTCTAAAAATATATATTTCTATTTTTTTTATTTGTGAAGGAGGGTTAAGGGGACCCTACCCCATACAAAGGTGGATAGAAAGATGAGACAATGAGGAACATGAAAAACAAGCCTCTTCTAATAGCGATGAAGATCAAAATAACAACAACATGAAACAAACAAAAAACTAACTAAAAAACCAGCAGCAATCTCAACAATATGGCCTCTTAAGGGGGGAGACTATACATTTATTTTTACTCTAAACAACTTTCCAATCCCCTTTTGTATTTGGATTTACATTTTCATTGCTTTGGATTAGAATCAAAACTTCAATTTGTTCAACAAGGTCCTGGGATCTCGTTAAGGGATCCGAAATATTTTTAACAGCTTGTTGCACTTCTAAATCATCTAGGTCAATCAATTCCTTAGACACTGAATCAGATTCACAATCCAATGTATCATTCACAACTAGGTGACTAGGGATTGAGTTCTTCCACCAAGATCTTCTACCTTTAACATGTTTCCTAAACAAGCGATAATCTGTAACTTCATGGCCAATAGAAAAATAAGTTTTACATCTGAAGGGAAACCCTTCGAAATCTAGATTTTAAATCCAAGTTCTATCTTCAACTTTAATTTCAATAATGGTAGGGTAGTCCACAACAGTATCCATATCAAAAAAAAATCTAGCATAATTGGTGTGCTCAAAATCTTTGGTTTTTAGGTCAATAGCTAAACATTTCCCTAAATTTTTACCAATGGAAATTGAACAACTCTCTAATCATAATTGATGGGGCAAGCAAGGAAGACATATCTACACCGGTTTGATGTAGAAAGTGTCAGAAACTAGGTTAATGAGAGGAAACCAAGGTTTCATCGATATCATATGGGTTTGAAATTCCCAAACCTTCCCAAAAATTAAATCCTTATCAGAAGCACATGCAAATACAACAATGAAAAAGCCACATGCACTCGGAAATAAATCATGCCTACCTTCTAAGAAAGGTCCCCAATGACTCGAAATCCAAGAATGAAGTGCATGTAACTCCAGGAAAAAATTGTTGAAATGACAAATCAGAACATTCCTCTTTAATGCAGATTTTGATTGAACCATCTCATCCCAAATACTCACTGAAAGGATTGATTTAGCATGAACCATAGGATTAATATGCCCTGAATCTGGTAAACCCTACTTTCTATTACCATCCCCCCATACCACATCCTTGAAAGACAAATGATCAGGTGTTTTATCAATAAGTAGATTTGGCTGGGACTTAGACAACATAGGACCATTCCCAGGTAACAACTCATACACTACCGAGCTACCAAAAACCAGTGCAACCGAGACTTGAACAAGTGCTCTTAAATGCACATTATGATCTGGCTGCACTTGAGACAAAATGCCATCCCCCACAATTCCCTCAAAGCTTTGCGTAGCCAAAGTAAGAGAGTCAATATAGTTGGCTTCCTTAGTCGTATCTTCCATTCCCCCCGAAGAAGGGAAACCAAGAATGGATATGGACTAAGGATTGGCACCACCAACCCCAAGAGACACAGTATCTACCATCAAAAATAGGCTCTGTAGACCTTTCCACTCACCAGTAGAGAAAGATTCAAGATAATGAATACATTTTGTAGCCCCTACAATAAAGGAACCATCTCCTAATGAGCATCCAAACAAATATGCCTAAGCACCATTAGTGGCCTCACCATTTACAGAAATAGACAGGCTCCCTAACACTTCCCCTCGCCCTTGAAGCCACTGCCGTGACTCAAACCCATAAAAATTATGGTTAGGGTGAGAAATGGCATCAGGAGTCATAGCATTCAAAAATCTATTGGTTTATTTCCAATCTAGTATTTGTAAAATATATTTCTATGTTTTAGTATTTGTAATATAAAGAATAAACAATATTCATTTTTATTCTCAAAAAGAAGATTAATATAAATGGATTATAATTAGAATTAGATAAGCTCTCTCCATTTTTTGTGGAGGTTGATGCTTTTTGGATAGATTGCAAATTTATTTGATAAAGATGGATTCCTTAAAATAAGGAGTGGGTTCGAAGCATGCAATTATAAAAGTAACCTCCCACGCCTTTGAATGTAATCAATAATTTTCTGATCAATTCTAAAATTCCATTTTATCCATTTGTAAATCGTATTAATTAAAATCCTCTTCCAAGGAATAATTTGGACACTTATTCCAAGGAGAATAAACGTGTATATTTATGTTTATTTTTATTTTGTAATTCTGTTTGCTATATTTTTATTTTATTTTATTTTTTCACCTTGTAATTATTCTTGTTATGTACAGTTTGTTGTAAACATGCAAGTGTATTGTTTATGTTTATCTTTCCTTTTCAATTGATCAATTTCCTTTTCTACAACATGTTCTTTCAATTTTTGCAAGTGTGTTTCTATTTCTGCAATGTGTGGATTTTAATTCCTACAAAGTGTGCTTTTCAATTTTTACAAGGTGTGTTTCAATTTCTTCAAGTTTTTTTTTTTATTCCCACAAGCATGTTTTAATTTATATAAGTGTGGATTCGGTAGAAGGGACCATTTCCAAATATCTCTTTCTCCTTTTACGTATAGCATTCAAAAACCAACCCCAGATTGACATTCCTTAATGAAGAGGATTGATGACCCTCATCATGGATTATGTCAAAATAACCATTATATACATACCAAATCAAATAAATGAAACACATCTTAACCGTCATCATATATACATAAATAAATAACATCAACATCAATACAATATAATCACATTTAAAAACCATCAAAATAAAGAAAAAATCATTGTAACATAACCATCATCATATCTAAAATCTATCTATAATATCATATAAAACATCACACCAAAATCATCAACACACATTTTACACATCCATATGTCCAAAAACATCATATGTGTGTGTCTGTGTCAAAAATTTATGTACATCTCATCAATGATTAGGATCTATGGCCTATATAATAATCACATCATAAATTGTACATCATATATCCTCAAACAACATATTCCACCCTCATGATTCCTTTGAGAACCGCTGACACTCCCTGAGCTCACCCTAGGACCCTGTTATGACACCTGCTGCTAGATCGATACATACTATATGTAGAAATGCACCTTGATGGAAGGAGACTGAATATTAGTCAATGTGTGTCACAATACAAAAGAGCAAGACAATATATAGGCTACATGAGGAAGGAGAGGAGAGGAACCATTAAATAACTGTTTGCTAACTAACAACTAACAATGTATTATTAATTAACTAATGCCCTAACATTCACCCCTTAATACATTGCTCTTATAAATGTACCCCCTAAACAAATCAAATTTCACTTTGCCGAGAGGCTTAGTGAGAATATCTGCAACCTAAAAATCAGTAGGGTAGTACTGGAGCTGAATTTGATGGTTCAAGACCTGTTCCCGAATGTAGTGACATTAGACCTCAATATGCTTTGTTCATTCATGAAAAATAGGATTCTTCACAAGCTTCAATGCACCTTGATTGTTGCAGTTAATGATGGGAGGTTTCTCTTCAGGAATCCCTATATCTGTAAGAATGCGACGTAACCAAATTACTTCACACATAGCTCCTTGTGTGGCAGAGTATTCATCCTCAATGGATGAGAGAGCAATAATAGTTTGCTTGTTGCTAATCCACGAGATAGGTCTAGATCCGAGATGAAAAACATATCCTGAATTAGATTTCCTGTCATCAATGGATCCTGCATAGTCCAAGTCTGTATATCCCTGTAAGAAGAACTGAGTGTTCTTTTGATACTCCAGACCAAAGTCAACTGTACCTTAGACGTATCTCAACACATGCTTTGCTGCTATCCAATGACATTTCTTCGGCTCCTACATAAATTTGGCGAGATAGCTCACTGCAAAGAAAAGATATGGTTTGGTATAAGTTAAGTAAATGAGACTCCCAACAAGCTGCCTATAGTGAGTGCCATCTACCTGTGGTGAATCCTAGAATCTATATAATTGCAAACCTTTTTCCATAGGTGTGGACATTTGTTTACCATTAGACATTGCATACTTCTCCAGGAGTGTCTTGGCATATTTCATCTGGGAGACGAAGATATGATTATTATTCTTCCATATCTCTAAGCCTAGATAGTAGTGAAGTATCCCCAAATTGGTCATGTCGAAGGATTTATTTAGATCATTCTTTACATCATCCACAAGATTGTCAGAACTTCCTGTGATCACAAGATCATCTACCTACAAAACCAGAATGACAATCTCTGTTCTTACCTTCTTGATATACAAATTTGTATCTAAGGGGCTATGAGTGAATCCATGATGTAATAGGTGATCATCAATTTTTATATACCATGCCCTAGGTGCTTGTTTGAGTCCATAAAGAGACTTTATCAAATGACATACCTTATGTGGTTGATGCTTGTCTACAAACCCTTCAGGGTGGGCCATGTCTACTTATTTTAGATCACCGTTCATAAAATCACTCTTGACATCCATCTACTAAAGTTTCCATCCATTTTGTGCTGCCAGTGCATAGACAACTCTGATGGTTTTGATCTTCAGAGTGGGTGCAAAGGTCTCATCATAGTCAATTCCTTCTTGCTAGGCATAACCCTTTGCAACAAGTCGTTCTTTGTGCTTGTCGATTGAACCATCTACCTTATATATTGTTTTGAAAATCCATTTTCAGCCAACGGATTTCTTTCCTGGAGGCAGATCGACAAGTTCCCACGTCTAATTCTGAATTAGGGAATCATATTCAGCATCCATATCCCGTTTCCATTGTGGTTGGTCTAATGCCTCACGAACAGTGTCAGGTTCGGTGCTCTTAACAACTGAACTCATGAGTGCAAAATTTACCTCATGTCTAGTTCAACTTCGTGTTCTGACTCCTGTAGAAGTACCTGGAAGTGAGTTCAGGTGTGCATCCCTAATAGTATTCTGGACCCATTTCAAACCTTGGTGTTGTTGTAGCTGATGTGAAGATGTGTTTTCTAGTGTGCCTAGATCAACGAATAAGTCTCCACTTAGCTCTTCTTCTCTCTGAGAAGAATCATCTTTCCCATCATCTAGATGTGTGAGCAATCTATGTGACGAGGTCAGTATTGGATCTCCATTGTGTTGTAGGGAGTCAAAGGATGACTCATCACACACCACATATCGACTCTCGTAGATCTTCTTCATCTCTGGATCCATGAGACGATATGCCTTTGAGGTACTACTATACCCCAAGAAAAGACGTGGCAGTGTCTTTGGATCGATCTTCTTCCTTTTCTCATCTAGAACATGCATATATGTAGTACAACCAAAAACTCTCAAATGATGAATAGAAGGTTTACAACCAGTCCATGCCTCTTCTAGTGTCTTGTTCTATAAGATCTTTATGGGTGCCCAGTTGAGTAGATACACTACTGTCTAGACTGCTTCTACGCAAAAGTGATCCTCCAACTTGGCGGTGAAGAGCATACAACAAGCCATCTCCATGATAGTCCTATTGTGTTGCTTGGAAATCCCATTTTATTGGGGAGTGTAGGGTGTAGTTAGATGTTACTGAATGCCATGTTGCTTCAGGTATGCTAAGAAATTCTTCGATACAAATTCCCCCCCTCAATCTGAGCAGATGAGAAGGAGAGGATTCCTAGACTGCCTGGTGGCGTGCTGGTAAAAGGTTTGGAAATTGGAAAATTCCTCACTCTTCTTCTGGAGAAAATATACCCACATTTTCCATGAGTAATCATCAATGATGAGTTGGAAGTACTCAAAACCTTGGAAGCTAGCTGGCAAGGGTCCACACAGATCGGTGTGTATGAAAGGGGGAAATGTTGGCATAAATAATACATAGTTTATCTTAGCTATATATAACTGACCTATTAGTTCTAGGTGGTTATCTCCTAACTGAATTCTCTGCTATATTAATACACACTTCATTATGAATAAACTCATTTAAGAAATTTCTACATTCAGTTCTCTGCTAACACACCTCTAGTAGCCTCTCTCCTACAAATCCCTTTTAATACCTCATCTCCTTTCATGAGTCCTGGTATTAATTGATTCTCACCATATTCTATGGCCCCATCTAACCTCCAAACACCACTCCACCAATGCAACCATATGCTCCTACTCCCATCAGTGTTCCCACTCTAGGCCCAACTAGCCCCACAATTATGAGTGTATTACCTATCACACCAAACCCTTTCCTCAACAACTCATGTTGCTCATATATCTATCTCAATTTTTCTTAGTCTTCCCTAGCTTTGTGTTGGGGGTGCCCACTCCCTTATTCCTCTCATTCACCACTTTCATCAGCCTCATCAGTTCACTCTCCATAGAAGTTACTCAAGCATATTTATCACTCATCAACTTATGTAATCTACCCAACTCCGCCTCTACACCTCATACTTACCCTATAACTATCTCCTCCATTACCACATCCTCTAATCCCTTCTCTTTTCGTACCCTCTCAATCCTCGCCGCTACGGATATCTTCTATCCTTACCACCACATCACATACTTCGGTGTCACCTTAAAATCATCTATCTCTACGAGTGTTATGTCATCTACTATCTTGTGGATATCTCTTATCTAAGCTGTACGGACCTTTATGTCTCCCTCCACAGGGGTTTCCAAGATAGGATGACTTGGTCAAGATCCTGAGATATAAGGACATACTCAGATTCTTGTATCTATCCAAAACTACAACTTTCAGATGTCAACTAATTGTAGGAAAAATGGTCAGCTCCATGTTTCCATACCCTAAAATAAAAACTCCAAGATCCTAAAAAAAGGGATCCTATTCCCAAGCATCCTGATTCCACTAGATATAGGAGGACCCATAGACGGCATCCATATGACATCATTATGCCCCAACCCATCCAATAAGCCACATAATAGTAATCTTCTAGTTGCATCTACATACATCATCATTTGCAATAGCTCTTGTCCCTTCAGCTACAACCCATCTAGATATAGCACCTTTTAAAGAGGTTGGGCAGTCAATAGTTATTACTCCCTCTTTGGACAAGGTACCTTCTCACATGAAACTTAAGAAACCCTCATGAATCTGATCACTCTGACTAGGACTGCAAGATGATGGTCACATCCAGCATGACATGGTTCCTCTCCTTTGGACTCCCACAAAGTACTTATCCTCATGTATCTCAGTAGATTCTTTTTCCCAAGAGATAAATGGTTAGATAGTGCGATCAAATCTGCCACAACTCGTACTAGAAGCGCATGAAAATCAACATCTATTTCCCTTTGTCTAAACCTTAAGTGATGATGACCAAAATCTGTCATAGGTATTTAGGTTACTTCTTCTTAGTCTTGTCATCCCAATAAATATGAAAATTACATCTCCCCTTCCTCTTTTTTCTTCCCTCAAGTTGAAACATCTGGATATAGCCTCATCCTGTTTTGTGGATTTTTTCATTCTCACCAATCAGTATAATCTAGCTTCACCATCTTTTTGTTGTTGTCTGATCATGTAGTTATTCCTCTAGGGTAATTATAATCTCCCATGTAGGTTCCCCTACATTTTTTCTTCTTACTGGGCTCGGGCACCTCTTGGTCCTTTGCTCACCTTCATCTGCCAAGTCAGGGCTTCTTCTATGCACCTGCTTCACTGGTGAATCCATTTGGTCATCGAATGACCTTTGTAAAAGGATGTCCCAATCGCTCATTCCCCATAGACTCTCATAACTATCCTTTTCCAACAAAGGCAAAAATCTATCTTTCACCACCCCTTGGGTTACTCTTTGCATAGGTCCACCATATGCAACATTCGAATATTATTAGTTAATGTCGATGCCACTTTCAGAGGGATAATTGACTTCAGCCTTCAAGGATTTGAGAATACAATGTATAATTGGTTTACTTGGATGACCTATACTATATACCCAAAGATTGGAGAGATCGACACCATTCCTGATATCACACTATAGCATGAAAATAGGTATATACGTAAAAATCTACTATAGAAAAATCCATATCTACGTCTTAATATGAGAGAAGTCAATATGTCTGGTGTATTCAAAGGAAATCTCAGCCTCCATTTCTGCGAGAAAGGAGGGTACAAAATTGATCCGAAGAGGTTGAATCTATCCAACGGTTGTCATCTAAAACACAACGAGAACAACCTGGTGTACATTCATTTTTTTCCGAAAGGTAAATATATTGAGAAGCGTTCGTTACTTGAATCGGTGTGAGATTCACTAAGGATCGTTGATTCACATGATGAAGCAGTAAGGATTATCCTATCAATATGGATCCTTTGTTCAATTGCACAGGTAAATAAGATTTTGAATCAATTAAAGGTCCCTAGGACCCCCTATAAAGGCAAATTGAATCTTATGGTCTGACTTTATATTTTAACAAGTCCATTCATTGTTTACTGCTACATCCTCTAGAGATACCATCTCATCCATCACTTGTTACAAGAGATATGCCTATAGGTGGAGAATTTCAATGGTCACCTATCTATGCACCATTGAAAGCACATTCCCGTAAGCCCAATTATCTCACAACATGAGATTTCATGTCCAGTATGTAGTGGTCTGAGCTCAAATTGAAATACATTTCATGCTTATAAATGCAATCTTGAACTCAAAAACCATTATATGGTTCCTTGCACCTATTTGTCAAGTCCATTCAGATGTAACATGATGTTGGTGAAAATCAGGAGTGGAATTACGACGTACTCACAGGTCAAGGGGTATGATCTATCTAGCATAGGTCCAATTATCTAACTCATTTTTGTACAGAGGTAATGGTCTATCATGTGAAATTCTTGTTAGAGAAGAATGGGAAGATTGTTCTACTACTGTGAGTTTTTTTATCAAAGACCTCCCTCTTGTTTTATTTGTAATTACTACTAATCCATAGTATTCACACCCCTGTCATACTTCTTGACTTATGTTGATCTTACCCCTAGCACGTATTTAATTCACAGCGGATATGTACCATATTACCTGTCTAACCTCCTGCAAAACCACAAAACAAACTCAAAACAAAATAAATCAAACAACCTAACAAACCCTCCCATGAACTTAAAACAACCTAAAACCCATTAGGAAACCAAATACTCCATACAAAGAAGTAGTTAAAACAAAATCTTGTGATAGGTGCCGATCGGTATGGATCGGCAACGATCCGTTGAAACAACCTCAATTCTATATAAACCATCTTAGGCCTTTGCCCAAGGATTATGAATTCATTCCCTATTATCTAGCTTCAAATATTGTTCATGATAAGTCCAACTTTTCCAAGATCGAGTGTGCATCATACAAGAAGTGGTCCAAACCTCTTGTTGTCCCAATCTCCCTTTAGAGCAATCTATCTGCATATCTACCAAACCTAGTTTCCTCCTCATCAAGGTAATTCTCTTTTGCTTTTGAGAATTACATTACATTCTTAAATTCAATATCAACCATCATCCTTACTTCACAAAATAATCTTTTGTTTTCCAAAAAGAACTCTGAACTTTCCAAATCCCATCTGATCAATCCGGTTTTAACAGTGATTGACATCGATTGTCTAGATCAACACCAATTCACTAGATCGACATCGATCCATATTAACAAAATTCTAGTTTGTATCCTTCACGTATATTAGCTTATTTCTTTAGAAACTAGTAATCATGTCTAATCAATTGTCACTTGGAAGCCTATGTTTCTATTAGATGATCATTCCATGAGCATCGTATGAACAAGACACTATTTATAATAGAGGTACATTGCTTTGAAGAAGTATCTTTGCATATATTGGTGTGTTTTTTTCTATTTTGTTCGACGTTGAGAGGTATGAAAACTGTAAAAATAGCTTAATTGTTCTATGGTGTAAAGAGCATCCCAAATACAAGATGTTTTCCTTATGGTTTCAGTCTCAACAACTGCACTAAGATTTGAAACACAAAGATTGAAGTGATATCTCAAAAAAACTTAATTGAGGTTTCTAAGAGGGAGGAAAAGGGTGAATCCAATCTTCAAATAAATTTTCAGATCGGCACAATTTTTTATTATATTAGCTTCATGGTTTAAACAACGGATTATGGACAAATCTCCCTGTTTGCTACAAGTTTTTTAAGTTCTTTTTATTTACTTTAAAACATTTACATTTTTGCAATATTCAAAATCTGAAAATAAACTTCCAATCATTCTCAACAAAAAGGATAAACCTAAACCCTCTTATTTTATTATTATTATGATCTTTAAAGTTATTGATTAAAATAACATTTATTATATAGATTTTTATGTGTGTTTAATGTGAAACTTTATTTCCCAAAACTATTGTGGGCGAGAAAGTGTGCCAAAAATGTGGATTTATTTCCTAAACAATGTGGGTTGCGGAAACCTCAAGTCTATATCAGTAGACTCTCATAAAAATTAATAAAGACGTAACAACATAATGAAGCGACCAAAATGATATATAGATAAATGGCGCATGATGTTTTCTACCTGTGCTCTGTGGATTGCAGTTTCTAATCTTGAGGAAACATAACACTGCTTCATGTCAAAAAGAATTCAAGAAGAAAATTCACATGTAGGAATCTACAGAGCCACGAGAAACCTCAAAAATCGTAATCACGCGCATCTTCCGTACTAAAGACGACATCAATCTGTCCTTTTATTTGCTACAATAAATTCAATACATCCATTTTGGTGCACCATCCGTTCTATATTTCACTGCAACTCATGTTCTTGATAAAATATAGTATGTCTTGGTCTCATGCTTGTCAACTATTTGCTGTCATAACTTTACAGTCTTCTGCATTAATTCAAACTCTGTACAATTCTGAACTATAGTTCTCTAACCTAGTCTAGTGTGAAAAGCCAGATGTTTTCAAAAATTGCGTGTAGAGTAGCGAATCTTGGATAGAGGTTAAATAAAGGCTGAAGAGGAATGAATGCCTACTCGCTCTTAGCTACATTGTAACGATTTTCTTTTTTCCTTCTTGCAAGTGTTTTAATAAAAAAATTACTTGTACTGCTTCTAGATCTATTTGTATTTTCTATATCTCAATCACTGAAAGAATTTTTTTGAAAAATGAACAGCAAACATTTCTGGTTGAATCTAAATAATAATAAATTCTTCAGGTATTTCAAAGGGAAATCTTGAAAGTGGAAAAGGGATTCCCTACCTGTGGCTGGCAAAATCGTGGAGCTTTCCCTTTGGCGAGTAAATCATGAGAGCGATTTCAGCATCGCAGAGAAGAGAAAGCTCTTCCGCCTTTTTTAACAGTCCCGACTTGCGCTTGGAGAAAGTAACCTGACGACTTATGGGGTTGTGTATCCTTTTCAGTTCTAACTTCCTCCTCCCCATTTTTCTCTATTTTGTACGGAAAAAAAGCAGAGTAGGGCATAAGAAGATAAACAAACACAAAACCGCCACTAGGTTTGTTCTTTTGTATTGTCAAGTCGAATTTTATACTTCCTTAATTATTAAATATTTCAGGACCTGCAAATTATTCCAGGGACGCAAAAGCGTCGATTGAGAATACCATCTGTCCTATTTTGTCATTACTTTCAGTTCCCCACCTAAATTTCATTTTCGATCAAGTAATTTTGGTTTCTACAATTTTATTAGATAAAGCTTACCTATCGTTTGTCTAAATATTTAAAAATAAAAAAAGTAATTTCTACTCATAAAGGATCTTTCAAGGTGACAAAATGATTGCAATTCGATTATTATTCCGATTTGTAAATAATGATAACGCATCAATGGAAGTGGCATTCTCAAAAATATTATGTTCGTTTGGTCGGGGGCATTACTAGGTTGGTATGTTCGTTTTTTCTTTCCCTTTTTAGTTTTCGTAATATCAAAAAAATTAGTACAATTATGTCCAAGTACAAGATTTATTATACTCTATTTATTACACTATATTCGAATTGTCTCTGTTATATATTTTTAAAGGCCTCATTCATAAGTACTCAAAACCCTTCAATTAAAAAGTTATATCCAATAGTTTCAAAAAAAATTGATAAACACTATCAAGAAAGCAACTAGCATAAGAGCATCAAGAGCACACCTGAGCCCATTTTTGAACAGGATGTGCATATTAAGAAACACTATTATGATATTTGCAAAAAGTGGGCTTATTAGCTTTATGAATGTCAAATAGAAAATGGATAACTCAAGCGGATTAGTGAAATGAAATGAAATGGAACTCAAGCGGATTTGAGACATAACCATTTATACAATCATATTTTGTTCCAAATGTCTTAACCGTTACAAGATTTGTAGATTGAGTTTATTAGACCCCTTTAGATGAACAGAATTATTTTATCATTCTATTTAATTAAAGTGATTGTGAAAGGATCTTTCATGGAGGTCTATAGTTGTTTCATGTAATGAAAGTCTAGTCATCATATGTTGGTAGTTGAGATTAAAACTAATAGAGGAAGTGTTATGAAGATCCATAGTTTCGATTATACATCTTGTTCCTTAATTCTTAATAGATTATATTTTCAACAGTATTGAGAAATTTCATAGGAATTTTTACTCTATCATCAAACAATACAACAGGTAGAGAGGAAACTAATAATCAAGGGAGATGTGAAGACATATATCAAAATCTCCCCCTTGTAAAGAAAATTAATCCATGATTAGATGGCATAAGTTGGGTGCGCAACAGTCAAATTACAAATGAATTTCTTTCTACTACATAGCATGCCATGAACATGACCATATGGTCCACAATTACACATAAGTCTAGAATGACCAAGATTACCTTAGAAGCAACAAAGGAATATGATGAAGAAGAAGGAGCTTCATAAGTTACAAATTGTAAAGATAAATCAAATAAGAAAGGGAAGAAGACCATCTTATTACAGATATTAAAGAGCAATCAAATAATAAATAATATCATTAGGATACCTATATCGAAGGATATGCTTGTGTTATTGAATAGTTCAAGAGAACAATTCCAACAAACGTAATAATATAGATTAAACACTTAAGGTTTAAGGATATCCTTAGACTTCTGTATTTTCTTCGCTATATTTTATTGACATAATGCAGGTCGTGCATCTTGCATAAATCATCCCCCTCTGCAATGCATTCATTGTTAAAGGGTTTAATAAAAAAAATTCTATACCATGCAACCTAAATATTTACAAATAAGGTGAACTTGTAGATATGTAAATGCCTATGCACAACATGCATGGAACAATAAGATTATTATAAAGTAATCATTGAGGAAAATTAAAGAGAGGGGTAAAAATGCATTGCAATCTTATTAAATTCTTCAAATATTGGATCTACAATAATCATTGTTAGGATGTAATCCTAAGACTCTATATCATAAGATATAAACATATAGGCTCACATGACTTCATTGATTTACACATAGTTACACGCTAGTTCCTCCACTTAAACTTTCTCTTTAATTTTTCGGTCTATCTCTTGGTCAAGCAAAGGCTCATGTAGCTTCTTAAAATGATCTCCCTTCCATCTATAACAATCACCAATTTAAAATAAATATCCCTTTCATTAAAGATATCCTTACCTTGACAAATCACCATTTTATGGGATAAATTGGTTTACATGTAATTACTCATCAGGGAATCACATATGATTATAATGAGTTTCATTTTCATGTAATTCAATTGAGAATAAAAATTATAAAACACCTAATCAATGAGATAATTATGTATTATGCACATGCAGACACAATGAGATGTTGTGACAGAAGTTCTCAGTAAATGGCATGCATGTTTTACATGATGTATCAAATTAAATGTGTGAGATATTTTGTAGGGTGTTATCCCATTGTTGTTATGATAAATTTCAAATTCCTCCAAATGTATTTTTGTGAAATATGTCATCCATAGAAACATAAGTGCATACAAAATTCTTGTTCCTTTACTAAAATAAATACAAAAGAAGTAAGCAAGGGTGTAACAAGATATATATTTTTTATTTAACTTGTTTATGTAAGATAACTTATGAAAATAGACCCTCTTTCATCATACAACCTAGATAAGAAAGAAACATAAGCCCTTTGTTACACAAGTTCCATTAGGTCTTGTATGGATTGGTCGTGTTTAGAAATTTTAGAACACTCTTGACCATGTCATATCCTTGAATTCTTGGCCTTTCCACTTCACCAGATAGTATTTATTTCCTTCCAAATAAAATTATTAGCAAGGTTTAAATGAATTTTGTCTTTCATTTCTCCAAAAATTATCTTTTAATTGGCATTTCCAATCAATTTATCTTCTAAAAGTATTTCAACTGTTTTGGCTTTCATTGTAGGGATATAAATACACAACACTAAAAATAGGTGACATAGCTGTCCCTTTATGAAATTCTACCTCATATTTTTAGACATAAAATTCCTTCAAACTTTATATGTTCTAATCTTATTTTAGTTTATCTTTTCATATGTTCTTCTTGAGAACCTCTACTTGTGTAGTTGTGATAATACCATGTCTCTAACCTAAAAAAAAAATTATATTCTCCTTAAATTCATGTAGTATTTGTATTGTTTGATACTCCTCTCTAGTTGTGTGTGCACTTTTTGCTACACATATTTCATTTACTATACAAAATATTCTTCTATTTTTCTCTTCCCTCTTTCTTTTGCAATATAACACAATTTTTGGATGCCATTTGAAATGTTTCCATAGACTATATGAAAAGGTTTTATTTCAAGTGACCTTCTTTAAAATGTCATTATATGCAAATGTTTTTCATTCAACAACTAAGTACCATTTTCAAAGCCTATCTCAACCAAGAATATCCAAAATTATTATTGAATACCTATATCTCAACTTATTTATATAGATGATATAATAAATAAAAATATAACTTAAAATTTATTTTTTTCCATAATTTGGACAAAATCACAGTATCACAAAATTAGTCTCTTTTTAGTACATAAAGTTATGTGATAATAATGATAGCCTCACTATTCCCCTAAAATTATGCTAGTCACATGTGTAGCATTAATAAATTTTTTATAAGAAATAAAATTAGTCATTTTAAAATTTAATCAACCAAAATAATGGTGCTTTTGCATTTTCAATGTCCTCAAAAAAACATCTATACTCAAGTGTTCACATGGAATTTTAGGAACTATAAGTGATTGGTTTAATCTCATGTTCTGTATTTTATCCTTTACATGTATGTAACCATGCATGGAAAAACATACCTAACATTTATTGTGGATATGTATTATTAATACAAAATGACCAAATAATAGTTTACCAGATGCTTCTTTGAACTAGGTTCTCATACATAGATCCTATTAGTATGAAAAACCATATGCCTCTATAAAAACATCATGTAGAATGTAATGTAATCAATGCATGTGATCAAATCTAGCTAGTTATTTGCATGATCCTAATGCTTCCTTAAAGTCATCATCTTCTACATAGGAATTTTCATTGAATCAAACCTTATGCTTTCATATGCATTCCATTCAATAAGGTACATTTTATACTAATGTAGATGTAACTCAATTTTATTTCACGCTTATATGTCTCAATGTAAACAAGTAACTATATAGAAATTTAACCCATTGCATACATGTGTATGATTCAGTATACCCTAACTACTGAGGAATTATATTGTTAGTGTTCATTATATGACTTAACTCTTAGGAAAATAGGCGACACCTTAACCTTATTATATCTAGCAATATAGAATAATAATCCCAATGATAAATTAAATACTTACTCCTCACATCATTTTATTCCTCTCTACATAAATCAATAGGCTTACCTTATTCAAATATCACAATTTCAATAGTTACAATAGTTCCATTACAATCAACTCGAAATACCTTAGTGAAACAAGGAAATTCTAACATTATTTTCTACATGAAATTCTTCAACTTTTAAAATCCATATTTTGTGTCTAGTGTTCACAATATATCCTTGATATATCCACATATAACTTACATGGTTCTCACCCACCTCCCACTATATTGTCTTATGAAATTCATATAGAATCTCTCCATCACATGCAAATTTCATGTTTAAAATGTAAATATTTATTACACCCATGTAATGGTTGTTCACACTGTTTATCGATCCACATCTAATATTGTTTGATATATCACAAATACAAAGTATATTAAAAAATTCATCTTGATGAAACTAAAATTATTCAATTTTATTGGTCTCTTAAAATGATCTAAGTTTTCTTAGGTTAAATTTTACTATAAATTAATATATCATCTAGATACACAATAATAAAATTTCTTAGAAAGGGATTCCACACTTTATTCATATGTTGCATGAACATGGCCATGTATTACTTATTCCAAATGGAGTTAATAACCACTCATACAATCCATCTTACATTTTAAAATATATTTTATACTCATCTCCTTATATTATCATTATATGGTGATATTTGTTTCGAATTTAATCTTTGTGAAATATTGCAATCCACTTACACAATTCGTTAAATCATCCATGCATGGAAGTGGAAATTTTTACTCAATGATAATATTACTGATGGATCTAGAATCATTACACATTCTCGATGATCAAATATGTTTGAAGCACAATGGATTGAGGGGGGGTGAATCATTCCTTATTACTTAATTAAAATTTCAGATCACTCACATAAACCATTTATTGATTATCCATCCATTAGTGTGTGCACAAAAATGTATAACATTCATTTAAATAACCATGAGAAAGAGAACCAACACCATGACACAAGATATAAGTGAGAAACCCTCAAGAGGAAGAAAAATGATTGAAAACTTTGTTGATATTACAAAAAACAAAGAATCAATTGAATATTAAAAATCACAAGACATTTATTTAGTGAGGCACCAACCCCACAAGGAGCACCAACCCATAAACCCTTTTTTATATTACTCACAATGAGAGACTCACATGAATATGAATCATCACAAAAGTTTTTGAATAGAATATCATTGATTAATTTATCCAAAAAATCATCGGATAGTTATCACATGATTCAGATCCAAATACCCTCAAACCATTTCTCAAACCTTAGGTTTTCAACCTTGCACAAACTTACCCCTTCTTCAATTCTCAAGCCTTCAAACTCTTGCAAAAATAATTTATGTCAACATCCAATATTTTGCACACGTTATATTATCAAAAATTATTGTCACAACCCTTTAAAAATCTGACACCTAGGTTTCACTTTTTGCACTCACTCAACTAGTTAGACCTTTACACCCAAAACATCACTTGTATAACTTCTTATTGATTCAAATTCAAAAGAGGTCGGTTTCCATCCCTTATCTCATCCTCGCCATATTAAAAACATCACCATAAAATTTATCATAATATTCACAAGTGACCCAAGTAGGTCGACCTAGCTAAATACCTCTTGCCATACACCAAAAATCCTCAAAATTTTACCATTAGAATGAAAAAAATCTCTACCACCAAAAATACTTTTATTCAAGCTCTAAAAATCACAAAAAATGTGTAATATTAAAATTAAACATCATACATTTTCTAATTTTACATCAATAAATCAAATTATTTCATTAAATATGCCTAGTGGCTCATTTCCTTCACAAAACAATTGGTTCCAACAACCTAAATTTGCTTTAGGGCCTCAAAACCCCTCAAGAAAATCTCAACTACGGCATGTGACCACTCAATGGAAATCCTAGAAAATTTATAACACTTATAATAATGTTATAGCTCATGAAACAATAATATATTCAAACCATGTCAACTTATTATTTAACTAAAACAAATTGCCTAAAAAGGCGTTTTACAAATGAAACTAGTTAACACCCTTACTAAAACTTTCAATAATATAAATGGATAAAATGGATTAAAATTTTTCCCCTATTCACATTAAAGGTGGTATCAAGCACCACCCAATCGATTTCATGCACTAACCAACTCAATCTTCCAGCAAAAGCAGTCTTGTCCTAAAAAGAAAGAAATCTTCTTGCTCACAAATTGGCCTGGAAACAATATACAATCAACTCATCATGAGACAAAAATTATACAATTGGAAATATATATTAATTAAATTTACACAAAATATTATAACTCCTTCTCACTCCTAGCTTAAGGTCTTTAATAAAGTCAATCTCTGCAAACTCCTTGAAACTACTCGAAAACTACCCTTTGACCAGTTAACATAAATGAAGCATACTTGACCATTTAACTACATCCCCATGACCTAAAAAATTATGTACATCAAATAAACTCACATACATCACATAACATTTATTTAGTTTGCAATGCATTTGGAAAAACTTGTCCTAAACTAAACTTCTTAAGAAACATGCTTATTTGAGTGGGGTCCATTTTTCACCATAAGCTCTACCATACCTTTCTGGAAACTTAGATAATTTCTATACATGATACAATAATCATCCATGAACTAGAAATAAATTCTAAGTACTTAGTTGTAATATCTCTCATATCGCTTTTGAGCTAGGGTTTCAAACACATAAAGAGTTGTTTACCTTATTAACATTCATTCATAAAAACATGAAGATGAAATGAACTCATTATTTTTTTGAAACCTTATAAAATAAATTTTGAAACATCCCTGAAATCCATAAGGTCCCATGAAAAGCACACAATTCTGGATGATCATCAGAAGACCCAAGTTGAGTCGGAAATGACCTTTTTCTTGACTCTGTTTCATTAAAATTGACATAATATGAAAAATAATTATCATAGAAACCTAAAAAAATTCCCACATCACCATGACATACCCTTCATACTTCTCCAATCATCATCATGTCAAAAATATCTCTCCATTTCTCCATCATATCTCATTTACATAGCTACCCCTTAGGATTCTACATTGTAAAGGATAGGTTCAATTGAAATAACATTATAAATCATCAAAGAAACACTGAAAAAGGTCCTAAAATACATGTTACACCATGAATAAACTACCTACATGTATCCATGAGCTCTGATAGATCCACAACTCATCCTCATACATTCTAATAGCCATACCTGGTCTAAATGAACACTTGTAACATGGTCATCAACCCTTATCTGCACCCTAATACTCATGTGAGTGACCTATAACTCTCCAATAATTTTTTCCATCATTTTAACATGATTCTAAAGTTACCAAGAATCTCATACCACCATGCACTATCATCTAGGCTAGCTAGGTCACTTGAATAAGCTTATAAGATCAAACAATCCTCACTGAAACAACTGATATCTGTAGTGCCCACTCCTCTTTGAAATTTATATTACTATGATTATTCTTACTTTGGAATGGATCCATAGAAATTTTTATCATATTTTATCTTTAAACAAAGCTAGATGGACACTGTTATATTTGATTAGCCTATTTGATAGACAGTATGGATGTTTTAGACTTATGGCATTATGTGATTTACATGATGGATTATATGCATGGATTAACATATTAGGATTTGATTATCTAGGGTTAATAATACATTTATACATTGGAATTTATATATAGATTTCGCTAGATGATTCAGTTGGTTTTGAGATCTTATTACTAATTGATGAATTGATATAATCAAAATATTTGAAATTGTGGACATTTGGTTAATTACTTGATTTTAGCGATGGTTTAACTATGATATTGATGATGTAAATTGATATGTATATGTATGTGTTTTATTATCTTGATGTCATTAATATGGCCATGAGGACATAAGCGTATTGTTTTGATTTTTGCAGGAAATTGTAACACAACAAACAAAAGGGGATAAAAAGACCAACAGTTAAGGAATTAGGGGTATTTCCAGCAAGTCACCTTGGAAATTTGTGTAATTTTATGTTATTTGTTGTTATATTCTTAGGATGTCCCCATTGGGGGGTGGCCTCAAATATGAACATGCGTAAATAGATTGTTTTCCTTTTTGTTTATTTATTTCATGAGTATTTGTATTATTTTAGTATTGTGAGTCACCTTTATTAGTGTTAGTTATAGTGCTCCATTTAAGTGATTAAACTTGATTAATTATTGTAATTTGGGATGTGACGAAAATGGGGAAATTAATGTGAGTAGGTGGTTCTTGGTTTATGAGTGATTTGAAAGGATTTTATTATTTTTGAGTGTTGTGTACTCCACCTTGCATGTCAAATTCAGATTTGGGCTTAATGGCCATTTTTGGAGGATTGTGGGACAAGTTAAGCTCTTCCCACACCTCTTAATTTATATCAAAACTCTAAATTTCATAATTATTTCAAGCAACAATAATTTTAGATCAATATATGAAAATAGAGAAAACACAAAAACAAATAAAATATAGAGAATAATGGAGCAATTTCTATTGATTAGTGGAGGGAATTTTATAAAATTACTTGCTCCTATAATCATGAAGTCAAGTCTATTAATATTATCCCCATATTTCTCCTATAATCCCTAGTCTTACTCTCAATCCCAAGATACTCTCACACACTCCTATCTCTATGAGTTGTGCATGACAACTAATGATGCACACTCACATATTATTTAAATATTAAACAATACTAATATTCAAACCATATGTTCACACTATGAACACTAAATTCCTAACATTCAGCCCCTTAGTGTGAACATGGGTGAGTTCTGTCTAGTACCTGCTCATGTTCTATAATTTGATGGTTTTCAAAGAGTACCATAAACTCCAACAGGTTCTATAGTGGAACCATTAACCACTTTGTATATGATTTTCTAAGAGATTCACAAACTCTACAAAAAAAATTCTAGTGGACCACCAACCACTTTCATAGCAGCGTAAATGTTTCCCCACCAGCATCCTTACATTCAAGGGAAAAATAAAAGAAATATCACTCACACACAAGATCACTTATTACAAGATCGAACAAGAATAAATAATCTATTCTTATTACAATACACAGTGAAAATTAAACACAACAAAAAAAAATGCCATAAATTCATTATGTGGCCCCTTTGCTTGTGGTTGGTGAGAGGTCACTGATTAACCTCCTTCCTCTGTTTCCTCCAGCCTCAATTGTGATACCAACTAAGTTAAATTTGTATTTGAGGCTCATTTTAAAATTCTATTTGGTGTTGGTTTCAACATATAATGCACCCCCTCACTATAGACGTCACGTACAAGTGAAAAATGTGTCCAATTAACAAATTACATAAATGTATTATTCACCAATTTTTTTTTAAGATCCTTGTTTTTATTTCCGTGTTCCTGTTAAACTAGAAACTGGGTTTTTGTAAAATTTTATTAGAAGTTTTCCATATATTATCTAAACAAACCCAATACATTGTGTAATATTTTGAATATGGGTTTTTTAGACACAATCAATCTATAAAATGATTTTTCAAAAAAAAAAAAAATTCACTCAACTTATATAGAAATTTACACATAGATATAGGACAAATATGAAGCTGATGTAAACTACAATATTGTGCATCTTGTTCTTATATTTCTAGGAAAAAATTGATACATCAATCAGATTTCATATGAGTAAACTATGGTCTATTTTACTGTGATGTGTCAGATGGAAATTTTCTTACAAGATTCCTTCAACCATCTTCTTCTTCTTCTTCTACACTTGAAGAAGGAAACTTGCTTTGATACCAGATGATATCAAAACTCTAGATTTGATCATGAATTCAAGAAACAATAATTTTAGATCAACACATAAAAATAGAGAAAACACAGAAACAAATAAGATATAGAGAATAATGGAGCAATTTCTATTGATTAGTGTAGGGCATTTTAGACAATTCCTTGCTCCTATAATCATGGAGTCAAGTCTCATCATCTTATCCCAATATTTCTCCTTTAATCCCTAGTCTGACTCCCAATCCCAAGATACTCTCACACACTCATATCTCTACGAGTTGTGCATGACAACTAATTGTGCACACTGACATATTATTTAAATATTAAATAATACTAATATTCAAACCATATGTCCACACTAAGAACACTAAATTCGTAACATTAATTTCACCTCCCAACTACCCCTATAGGGTAAGGGGTAAAAAAATTACCACATTATGTGTTTGTAAGACAAAAAGGTGCTATTTATTGCACTTTCTTACATAAGTTTTTAATTTTGTCCTTTGGAGGTGTGGGCTTGAATTTGTGTGTGTAAGTGGGTTTTCATTCCCTAAATCACCAATTTATTGTGCTTTGGGGTTTGGATTTGACCATGTGATGTGGAGTGGAGGAGAAATGATGTGGAATCGTACATGGAACCACATCATCTCTCCCTCCTCTCTTTTCTATTTATTCAAGTTTTTTTGATGATTTGTGGGTTACTTATTTTATTTTGGACTCTTGAATTTTGGGAGAAGCTTTCTTTTGGAGTGCTTGTTTGATTTTGGAGTTGGCTTGTGATTGATTTGGACTTGGAAAAGGTTGGAGATTTCTCATGGATTGGAAACTCTTGAATTACAAGGTAAGGACTTCACCCATGTTTTTTTATTTCTATCTTGTTGTGTAAATGAATGTGAATGGATGATTCTTGCATGTTTGTGATTTTGGGAAATAGAATGGCATTTAGGTTGTGTAGGATAAAATGGAAATGGGGATATTTTAGAGGGAGGCATAAGAGTATAATTGGTTATTTTAGGAGGGAGTTGGGTTGGGGTGACCCACTTTGTTGATAAGTAAATTTGTGCTTATCTTGTTTATTTTATTGAAGGAGGCATAAGAGTTGAGGGAGGGATAAGAGTTGTTTTTATTAGAGGGAGGCACAAGAGTTTTGTGCATATGTGATTGATTTATTAGAGGATTTAAGGTGGGAACTCAAACCATTGAGAAGAATAAATAGAATCCCATGTTCCTTTCTCCTTCTTGGCTTGAGTTTAGAGCCTTTGTGTTGGGAAACTTGTGTGCGTTGATATGATTTTTATTATTGTTCTTATTGTGTTGATTGTTTTGTTTGAATGTTGATTGTTTAATCCCTGTAATGTTTCCTTGGTTGACTTATACCCCTCATTGCTTCATTTTTGGGGATCAGTGGTCAATGAGGACGAATGTTTCTCTTCCACATTGGATTATTTGTTGGGTGGAGAGTGTTTCCTACTCCCCTATTTTTATTGTTATGTTTTGAATTTGTAGGAGATGGTGGAGCTCAAGTGAAGTTTTGGTCTTTGTAGCAACTTGAAGAAAATGAGAAGAGATCCCTATTTCTAAAAGAATTTTACCATTTTGTCTCCACTTAAGTGGAGGGCTTGTAACTTATATTTTAAAGACTATCAAGTTCTTGTAAATGTGTTGAGAAATGGTTGATTTGTATTAAGTTTTCAAAATGTATAAATATTGGAAATTAATCAAAATAACCTTGCATTTATTACTATGAGAACCGTTTCAACTTGTATACTTTACCAAGAGGTTATGAAATGAAAACTTTTTAAATGTTTTAGTTCTTGTAAAAATGAAGTTACCAAGCATTGCATTATTGATGCAATAAGAACCTTGAAATGGTTTTGTAAATGAAATTTAAGCTATCTAAAACCAATCTTATACTCAACTTAAATTATTGCCTTGAAAATGTGATAAGTTCATTTTAAAATGATTGGTATTGTTGTTGAAAATACACCTGTTATTTAAAATGGTTGTCATTTACTTATTATGTTCAAGAAAGGAAATAGTCTCTCCTTCATTAATGAAAAGAAAGTATATTGAAAGTATTGAAATTACATTTCTTGTTATGTTGAGGCAAAAATAAAGGAGAAAGAATAGAGATATGTCATCTCATATTGTTCTACTAAACAAAGGAACCACGCACAATATTTATAGTTATGGGAATAAACAACACTCCCCTAAATGGATGGAGAGATTACAAATAAAAAGGAGAGAATAATGGAATAGATAAAACAATTAGTCTAATATTAAAAAAAGAGTACATAGACTATGCTAACATTTCCCCCCTTATTACATTATTCCTAAAAATGTGACCCCTGAAAAAGTCAAATTTCACTTTTCCAAGAGATTTTGCGAGAATGTCGGCAACTTGTGCTTCTGTAGGACAGTACGGGATATGAATGTGATGTTTCAAGATGTTATCTCAAATGAAATGACAATCAATCTCAATATTCTTTGTTCATTCATCAAAAATAGGATTCTGCATGAGCTTCAACACACTTTGATTGTCACAATAGAGAATAGGTGAATATTTTTTAGGAATTCCCATATTGTTGCCTAGATTTTCTGCATAGCTAAAAACGTAGGCAGTGATGAGATAAATATCCCTCATTTAGCGGTGAGGCTCCCATGTAAAATTTGTCAATAAAATATGCTAGTATCGATTTTGGGGTTTTACTTTTAACCATGCAGCTCATGAACCATAGCTGTATACTTTTGCAATAAGTAAGCAGCTATCAAAGAAATGAAATATATAAAGAACAAGGAATTAATAAAACACAGGAAAGAAAGAGGGAAGATGTGCACCAAAATCAATAGATAACAGAGTTGATTGCATGCACATAGACAAAACTAATAGATATTAAACATAGAATTATAAGCAAAGGTAGTTTTAAAATCTAGATCTATAATAACACAAAGTTTATAAGTAGATGTAAGATAAAAGCTAGAAATCCACTCTGATTCTAGATAATAGCTATCAAGGGTTTCGACACAAAGTCTGGAACACAAGAATGCTACTTACCAATTCTCCTTATTTAACCCATAGGTTCTTCCTCTACTTATAGAATGTAGAGGGGAAATTACAAGTCAGAAGGTTTTAGTGAACTTGCACATGTGGATGTCGAAAAGGAAACAACTGGAAATCTCCCTCATGGAATTCCTCTTTTCATGACATGCATGATTTGTAACTTAAGGTAAAACCTTCTATTTTACATGTCTTCCACCTATTTCCAAGTAGTTGACTTCTTCAAGTAATGGCTTTTAAAACAATCATTTAGGTTTTATAATTTAATTGATCACTCAATTACTTTGTCAGAGGAAATAAGAGAAAGAAGAAGTAAGAGGAAATTTGCAGTGTTTTCCTTTTTCACATTTTGCATGCAGTTGATTCTTCTACCTTTGATTCTCACCAGACTGAATCTGGAAGCAGCTGGATTTGGGAGTGGATTGATCTAGATCTAGATGCTATGCATGGTTCTGTTGATCCTTTTCTTTCATCATGCTTTCCCATGACTAGAGAAATATCCGTTTGAGAGAAATATCTGTTTGAGCAATTCTTTTTCTTTTAACTATGCCAGAATTCTTTGTAATTGGTGCAGATCTGAGAATTTCTTTAGATTCGGAAGATATATTCAATGTATTGGACATTGATTTAAGATCCCTTTCAATTATATAAGCACATGTAATGAATACCTGCAATTAATTTAGACAAAGACTGAATCCAGAGAATGAACACTTGATTTTTATCATAAAAATCTATATATAAAGCCAGGTGCCCTAAAATTTGAGGCTTTGTTTACATGCGAAGAAAGCATGAATATTGTCAAATTCACTTGAGCACCTGTACCCCTATACAGACAACTAATCAGACATAAATCAAGCTCCTTAAAACCTAGACGCCAAACTTTGAGTCTTTCTGGCAATGAAAACACCTTCTCGTGAGAAAATTTCCTGAGCTGCGCTTCCTTGCTAAAGAATTAATTAATTCATCTTTATGACAACCCATGCTTATCTAACCTTTTTCATTCTATAAATAATTATTTCCCCTCCTATTCCTAGAAATTAATTAATTAATTCACATCCTTTTCTCTTCAATTTGGGTGCCTATTTTGTGCATGCTCATGGCTGCCATTAAATAAATTAAATTTATTTCATTTTAGCTTTCTACTTCCAGTCCACATTGACTTCATAGTGTGCTTTGACCTTATGCACCAAAAATAGGAATTAATTCCATTAATTAATACTTTAAAAATTATTATTTCTCCTTTATATGGGTCACACTTTTTTGCATGAGAGGGGGCTGCATTAAATAAATTAAATTTATTTAATTTTAGAATTATATTTCCAATCTTTTTTATCCTTTCATCATGCGTTGACGTTTCCTCATGCTTGGGCACCAAAATTGGGTGAATAAACATTAATAAATATTATTAAATGCATTATTATTCACCCAAGGTGGGTCGCAGTTTTTGGCAAGGGTGAATTTTATTTTTAAAAGCCTATTTCTAATGGGATTATTCACCCTGCACTGCAGCTCCAAAAATCCCATGATTCACTTAAGCTGTTTGAATTTCATAATGGAATTTTTACCCTGCAATGCAGGTAAGAAAATCCCATCAATGCCTTAAGTGATTTTCTTTTATTTCACAATGGGAATTTTCACCCTGCAAGGCAGGTAAGAAATTGCTACGTGCTTGTTGCCTCTTATTTTCCCATTATGACTTAAGTGACTTTGCTCTTATGGGAAAATGTACCCTGCCAAGCAAGTAAAAAATTCCCACCTGCCTGCTGCTACCAAAAATACCATTGTAGCTTAAAACCTTCCTTTCCCAAAAATGTGACCTGCCTAGAAGAGGCCTTTTTTATCCACGACTTCATCTTTTTTAGAGAGAACTAGACCTCCTGTGGAAAATTCTTTCTGGCATGACATCCATAGATGATCTCTAGATACCCTAGGCAAGAAAACATACTGAACTGGAAAAGGAATTGGCCTAGAGAAATTTCATAGAAAACAAAATGGGAAAACACCAAAAATACAAAATGTTGCCAAAAGTCACGGATAAAGCCCAGGATTCATTCCTGTTTAAAACCCTATTGGTATATGGGAATATTGACATGTAAGATGACAACAGGGTTAAACCAGAGCACAATTTACCTCAAACGAGATTATAAATAATTAAATAAAAAGTTCTCGCAGGTGAACCCGAGTGACAAAATATAATGATTTTGGGCATCTGGGTATTTGGCGAAATTGGCCAATATGACTCTCTGGGAATATCTTGACATAATATAGACACTTTCTGGCAATAAAAACACAAAATGACCCATTAATTTAAAAGTAAAATTGTTTTTACATGGGATAGTCCCAAATTTAAAGGTGGAATCTTGGGACACCACATATTATCTAAAATATGACATAACCACATCACTTCGCACATAGATCCTCATGTGGCACAATATTCTTCCTCTGTTGATGAAATAGAAACAACATTCTACTTCTTGTTTATCCAAGAGATGGATCTAGATCCAAGATGAAATATGTATCCTATAGTTGACTTCCTGCCATCAACAGATCTGGCATGGTCCAAGTCGACGTATTCCTACGAGAAGAATTGATCATTTTTCTTATATTACAGACCATTCTCAATACATGCTTTGTTGTTGTCTAGTGACATTGCTTTGGCTCCTGCATGAACCTGGAAAGATAGTTGACGATAAAGCATAAATCTAGTCTAGTATATGTCAAGTAGATGAGCCCTTCAATAAGTTTCCTGTAGAGTGTAACATCTACTTGAGGTGAGTCCTAGAATCTTCAAAGTTGCAAGCCTTTTTCCATGGGAGAGGATATATGTTTACAATCAGACATTTTGTACTTTTCCAGGAGTTTCTTAGCATACTTTATCTGGGAGACAAAAATGTGATGCTCCTTTTGCCATATTTCCAAGCCAAGAAAATAATGTAGTATCCCCAGATATGTAATGTTGAAGGTTATTTTGAGATCATTCGTCACAATATCAACCTGATCTTCTAAAATTTCAGTGATCACAAGATCAACTACACACATAACAAGAATGGAAATTTCTTTTCCTACCTTATTTATATAAAAATTTGAAGTTGAGGGGCTACGAGTGAACCCATACTATAAAAGGTGATCGTCGATCTTGATATACCATGCCCTTGGAGCTTGTTTCAGTCCATACAATGATTTGATGAGATGACATACCTTCTTCGGATGCTATTCATCAACAAATCCTTTAGGTTGGGTCATGTACACTTCTTCTTTTAAATCACCATTTAGGAAAGCACTCTTGACATCTATCTGTTGAAAGACCTCCATAATGTTTGTACTGCTAGTGTGCAAACACCTCTAATGGTCTTGATCTTCATAGTGGGTGCAAAGGTTTCTTCATAGTCGATGCCTTCTTTATGAGCATATCCTTTTTCTACAAGACGTGCTTTATGTTTGTTGATGGATCCATCTGCCTTATATTTTGTCTTAAAAACCCATTTGTAGCCTATGGGTTTCTTTCCTATAGGAAGATCGAAAAGTTCCCATGTCTGATTTTTCATGAGTGAGTCATATTATAATTCAATGGCTTCCTTCCACTGACGTTAATCGAGTGCTTCATGAACATTTTCTGGCTCGGAGCTATTAATCAATGAACTCATGAGTGTAAAGTTTACCTCATTTCTTATTTCACTCTTTGTTTTAACTCCAGATGATGTATCTAGGAGTTGTTGTAAATGTGAGAGCTTGATGGTGCTTTGTACCCACATTGGACAAGAAATTAGCTGCTTTTGAGAAGAACTGTGACGTTACCATGTGGATTGATGTGGAGTCACATTCTCTAGTTCTCCAAGGTCAACAAATAGCTCTCCAGGTAGTATTTCTTTTCTCTGAGTAGTCTCCTCTGACTCATCATATGATTCATAGACTAGTAGGTGAAAGATGGTTGGAAGTGGATCTTTTGTTGATATTGTTGAGTCAAAGGATGACTTGTCACAAACTACATCCTGACTCTCAGATATTTTCTTTTTGTCAGGATCCATAACATGATACGCCTTTGAGGTAGTGTTGTAGCCAAGTAGCATGCACGGGAGTGTCTTTGGCTCAACCTTCTTTCTCTTATGAGCTAGGACATGCACGTATGTTATGCATCCAAATAATCACAAATGAGAAATTGATGGCTTTCTACCACTGCATCCCTATTCAGGAATTTTATTTTGTAGAATTTTTATCAGTTCCCTGTTGAGAAGATATACAGCTGTCTGTTTGGCTTCAGCCCAATAGTGTTCTTCTAGCTTTGTAGTTAATAACATGCAGTGAGCCATATCCATCACTGTGTGATTGCAATTCTCAATAATGTCATTCTGCTGGGGTATGTAGGGAGTAGTCAGGTGATGCTTAACACCTTGTTGGTTTAGAAATGCCAAGAACTTATTTGATGTGAATTCCCCCCCTCGATCTGAGTGAAGTAGAAGAAGAGGTTGTCTGGTCTCTTTCACAACAAGATGATAGAAGTTCTGGAAGTGTTGAAGAGCCTCACTTTTCTTCATCAGGAAAAACACCCACATCTTACGGGAGTGATCATCCAAAAATAGTTGAAAGTACTTGTATTATAAAAATGAAGTAGGTAGAGGGCCGTTCAGATTGGTATGAACTACCTCTAGATGCTTCTTGGCATGGAAGGTGCTTACCTAAAATGAATCCCTATGTTGTTTTATTGCAAAATAGCCAGGGAAAATAGGCAAGGAATTGGACAATTTGGGTAGTCCATGAACCATTTCTTTTTAACTCATCTGATGTAATGAACTCATTGACAAGTTTCCATATCTAAAATTCCACAGTGTAGTAGATTGTACTATTGATGCAGATAAATTTGTTGCAGAAGATGAAAGAATATCTAAAGAAAATAACTTATCTTTTAGAAATTCTCTAGCAATAATCTTAGCTTGTCATGAGATCAAACATGATTTTATGTCATTTTGGACAAGAAATTATACCTTCAGGTAATGATTTAATAGCTGAGTTAGTGATAGGAGGTTACTAGTCAAGCCAGGAACATATAGTACCTTTGTAAGTGTACATTTTAGTGGTCCCATAGGAATGGTGACTCTTCCTATTCCTTCTACAACATACTCTTTTTCATCAGCTATATGAACCAAATCTCTAGTGGGCTCTTCATTCAGTAAATCAAACAGCTCCTTATCACCCGACATGTGCTTACTTGCACCGGAATCTATCAGCCAGACTCTCTTCATGGTCTGTGAAGTCTGAGATACAAGTAAAAGATTCTTACCAAAATGTGATCCTTATGATGTCTCTTCATAAGACTCATTGTCTTCTTAGGCTGCGAGATGCCCTTTTTGCTTTCTCCAGCGGGGACGGTGTTTGGACTTTTGAAAATCTGTGCACCCTGATGTGCTTGTTTGAATTGAAGAACTTTGTTTCAAGATATTATACCAGAAGTGATCAGTGTCATGAGTGTTGGTTGTGCAAATGTGAAACCACCTCTTTCAATTTTTATCTTTCTGCTATTTTTTTGGTTGTGCTTGATTTTTCTTCTCTGGGGGACCCTTAAGATTCTTTTGGCCATGGTATGGCTTTGAGAATAGGGATTTATTATGATATTCCTCTTGGGATGAATTGATGGCCTCTTCCTGCTGCAAAAAATCCATGAGTTCTTCTAATGCAACTATTTGTTTAGAGACATTCAATGTCATAACTAACACTAAGAATTGAGAAGGGAGTGCTCTCAAGATGATCGGCATGAGAAGTTTTTCATCCAACATTTCACCAAGTGCTAATAAATCTGATCACAACTCAGCCACGTGACATAAGAACTCCTAAAATTTCTCATTTGAACCCATAGAGAGGGTGTGCAGCTTTGACTGAAGATGGAGGATCTTAGTCTAATTCTTGGCTTCATAAATTATTTCCATCTTTTCCTAGGCCTCCTTTGGTTTCTCTGCATTCCAAACATGCATTTGCACATCATCACTGATACTGAGCATTATCAGTATCAAGGCTTTGGTACTAGCCATCTCATACTTTATTAATTCATTAGGGGTTGTAGGATCGGGCACAGATCCTATGACAATGCCGCATAATCGTTCAAACTGAAGGATTATCCTCATTTTTGTTTTCTAGGCCGCAAAATTGGGCCCTTTAGGAAAATGAGCATTGGACAGGAGCAAATTTGGAGGAGACATTTTTTTTTATAAAATAAAATAAAAAAATATTTATTTCAAGAGATATTACAATAATGACTCACTGATGTGTAGTACTAGCTGGTAGATGCTCTTCATACTCGTGTGCTGAGAGATGATGACACTTCGTGGGGTGATCTTCTTCATCTTCACAGTCGATGTCGTACCCAGATTCTAATTCTTCCTGTGCTCACTTTGTTTGCCAGATGATGTCGAAAAGGAAATATTCAAAAATTCCTCGAATTAGCTCATCGAAGGCTAGATTGTTGGTTTTCTGAAGCTTGTTGAGAAATGCAAAGTAGAATCCAGATCTCTTAGGAGCTTCTTCATAGTGTTCTCTAGATTGCAAGTTGATGTTCCAGCTTTCAGAAGTGTCTATCATGTTATTCACACTATCAATCAAGTTATCTACACTCGACATTTGGTGTAGTTTTTGTAGTAGCTCCAAGTTTCTTCTCCTCATGCCATTCTAAACTCTTCACATAGTCCTCATCTGTTTGCTAGAGACTCCTCCATCCAGTAGTAGCTTCTAACATCCAGGAAGATCATGAATCTTTCAATCCTTCAAATGCATTTCACATACTTCTAAAAAACAAATGTATTCTCCACATTTTGTGAATTACTTGAATACTTTTACCATGTGGAGGCTTGGCTAAAACAGAGAAAATTTACAATAGATTATTTTACTGCAAATCTCCTACGCAGCTGTATAATGTGTTTTGATTTGTCTCCTCCACATTGCATAAAAATGTAGGTCACTCAAAAGGAGTGATTTTCCACACATTAAGCTTCAATAAGTTCCATACTGATAATCCACGTAATTATTTCCACGTAATAGTTCTAGTATTGGCTAGATTTTGACTCCACACATCCAAATAATAGTATCCCTATCCAACAGATGGAAATATCAGCCACGTTGAAATTTTTGGTGCTCTCTTTTCCTCCAGGTCACGTAATAGTAGTCCACACAGGATGAAGGTTTCAATCACCACACATCTCCTCTCTCCACGCAATTATATGAATAAGAAACAACATATACCTTTATTTCTCCATGTATACTTTGTTGTTGGCTTTATGTTGAAAGGGAATTAAGATATTGATGGCCCCATGTAACTTCTAGATAAATACCCCTTCGACACAGGTGTGCTGCTCTATTATTCCATGCAGGGAAAAGTGACACACACCAAACTTCACGTTATTTGCATGCAAGTCTTCATGCAATTACATTCAGGATGATCATCTACAATTCTTCCACACAGCATCAGGACAAAGAGTCTTCCTTCAAATATTTGAGTTAAATTTTTTTGCTGAAGATAGCTCCTTCCACACACAGGCAAGAGAACTTGATGCTTTGATACCAAACTGTGAGGCAGAAATAAAGGAGAAATAATAGAGATATGTTAACTTATATTATTCTGCTAAACAAAGGAACCACGTAAAATATTTATAGGTATGAGAATAAACAAGACTGCCCTAAATGGATGAAGAGGTTACAAATAAGAAGGAGAGAATAATTGAGTATATAGAACAACTAGTCTAATAAAAAAAAATAAGTACGTAGACTATACTAACATGTAAGTTATATTAGGTTGAATGAGAAAATTTAGTATTTTTTCCAATTTTTACTCTTATATGAATAGGTGGAAAATTTATATGTACCATAACTTGTATTACCCTACGTTATATACCTTATTTGGAACTTTTAAATAAATAAAAAATACACACACACACACACACACACAATATATGATTATATATATATATATATATATATATATTATATATATATATATATATAGATTATAATTATATTTACTTATATACATTTATACATTAAATATATTATAAACATATATATGTATAAAAAATAAATATAATTATATTCATTGTATAATATTATTTTTATTGTATATATATAATGTTTATATTAACAAAACCAAAAAAAATGTTTTGAGAAAATGTTATACCACGGTCGCATGGAGTATGTTGACTATGGGTATATTAGTATGGGAAAGGGTGGAGGGGGGGGTGTTGCCAGCCCCACCCCATATTAATATGGGATGGCGGTGGGATCGGTGACCTCCCCCCTGCCACATTAAAACCTAATTACCACATTGTATTAAACCAATGCAACTGACTCACAAATTATGTGGCCTGTCTTTTTTCTATGTACAATATTTCAATATGCAGATTGTATAACTACAAATCTGCCTCTGATTATTTTGTTAAGATATATATATATATATATATATTTCGTATATATAATAAAATATATATTCATATTTTTTGGGTTGTAATTAAATATTTATTTAAATAAGGAATATATATATATATATATATATATATATATATATATATATATCATCCTCAATCATTTGCATATATACACTATTCAAACCAAATTTAAAACAAGGGGAAAATTCCCATACCCTAATAGGTCAAATGCAAATGAAGTATTACAATAGCAAGTAAAACTATAAACAAACCCTAGAAGAGGGTTACAAATGGAATAAAAAATAACAATGAGTATCCATACTTGACCTTGGATATCCTTCCATGGCCTCCACTCTCCTTCTTCTCTCAACCCTAGAAAAATGAAAATGAGAAAATAAACCAAAATAAATGAATAAGATCTTTTCAAAAGGACATTTAGGGTTAGTTGAATACTTAGATCTAAGGCCTCTAAATGAACTCATCTAATGGTTGTGATTCAACCCTACAAACATTAGGGGAGGATTTGATGGGAATATGTTTTTAAATAAAATGCATGTTCAACTTGTGAATGGGGCCACTAAAGGGGTGTTAGGAGGCAAGTTTAAATTCCGACCTTAATGTTTAGTTTGATGACCTTTATAAAGCCCTTGACCCTTGAAATTAATTAAATTAAATTTACATAATGATAACTAGATAATGTTTATTATAGGAGTTAACATATATTTTAACTAAATTATTTGGTTAGGGTTAAGGAGACCTTGAACTTAGGATGTTAATTCAATAAATGAGTTTAGATATATAATACTAAAATAAATAAATATTTTAATAAGGGTATTTTATCCAATGACTTGTAAGGGTTAATTAATGAAAATTAAGGGGAACCTAGGAAGGGGATTTAAACCTGAAATGTCAAATTAAAATAATAACAATTCATTGTTAATTACAATGACAAAATGATTAATTGTAAAATATTTAAATCTAGTTAGAGGTTATCCCGTACAACTAGTTTAAACAAAAAAAATTATTCCGTAATTTTTCTTATCTCATTTAGTGGGTTTCTTCTTGGCTTTTGTGTAGGAAAAATGTGGGCATTATAATATCACCATGAACACATTTCAATAATCATGTAATCATCATCCTCAACATGCTCTAACCCTACTTCTCTGACCCTACTGCATCATCCACTTTTTCATTAATGAGGTTTGTGCATCAATGACAACTTTTAGACCATAACATGCCAATAATCTCCCCCTTTGTCATTGATGGGAAAACATCTGAACTTTTTCCCCTTTTTACATTAATGACAAAGAAATACATGTTTTTTCATATTATTCATCATCCTCAGCTTAATAGGATTAGTTCTTTATTAGAAACATTGACAAAATGTCTCATTCTAGCTCACAAACATGATATTCTTCACAAAAATCTTATTCTATGAGAATTTTTAAGAAATAAATCACCATGCTCCCTCTCGAAAGAGCATGTAAACCTTGTAAACATATCAATAAAAATTAAGAAAAAATTATCATACCTCTAGTTGGGCTAAGATACCACCATCATCCATCTAAGAATGCAAAACTTGCCATTTCACCTCAAAATATTTGTTTTCCCTCTTTGATATCACTGTAGGAGTCATATACCTAAAGCATACTCTTCATGAACATGAAAAAATGATGAATAAGTACCAATAAATACAATTTACCTTCATCCTTGAGCTAACTCATATTGAGAAGACACAAATTTTGTTCTATATCTTTCTCTTCTTATCATTACTCAACCATTGAGACTAATTTCCCTAAACATAAACCTTAGTGCATTGTATGCCAACTTTGATGAGCTCAAGAACATCATGCACATTATGAAAATGTAATTCATAACTCCCCTTGGACTTAGACGATTCATATCTAGTAGAAAAAAACTGAAACAAACTTCTTACCTTGTATTCTTGGCATGGATGGATGATAAACACTTCAGCACTTTCCTAAAGCATTCTTTCAGACTTTAACAGTCATATTTGCAAGATATAATACAAATTATTCCTTGAAATACTTTAACTTGAGGAGAAACATTTACAACATACCCCGTATAGCTTAAATATCTCCATAACACCTTCTAGAGGGACATACACATGTTCCCTATGTCTGATTTGGATCATACACATCATCCAGTTGTTGAATCATATTTATAGACCATTGTAGTAATGTAACAGAACTACTAAGATCTTTAACCATCCTTTTGATCCAAGCATAGCTAATGATCATAGGAAAAATCTAATCCATCAACATATAACTTGATCAACCTTTGAGAACACATTAAAACCTCATGAAATATTTTCAAAGAAAACTTCCATCATTCTCAAGTATCACCTACGTGCCTGTATATTGCAACATTGAAGAAAAAATGACCATTACCAGTCATAGCATAGTCCACTAGACACACACTTGATTTTTTGGGATGATATCCACTACTAAACCATGTATACCAATTGGAGAGCACCTTAACATCCCATAGATGGACTTGACACACACATATCTCACTAGTGCCCTTCCTCTCACACATTCTCTAATCATGTATCTTGACACACTTCATTCTTAGCTCTTTGAGCTCTTATACTTATTGCCATTATAAATTCTATACTCAAAAAACGTGTCACATCTATAACAATCCTTATAAAGCAACTAGATAATCTCATTAACATCTCCACACACCTCATACATGTATAAATTTACATGCTCTACCTTTGTCTCAATCACCAATCTTATAGATTGTAATTTTTGTACAAGGTACAAAATGATAATCTGATAAAGAATTTGACACAACCGAGTTCACCTATTACACATATTCAACCCATTTCATTTTATGCTCAGATGTATACTCATGTTATTGAGATTCAAACCAATAAATAATGATGCAAGACTATCCTTTCACTTGTCGATGCTAAAAAAGAATTACAGTTTTTTAATTTTCACCATAAAACCATTCATACTTATTCACTAATACTTCATATCTAGATGAAATAATACATAAAATCCAATATAAACTTACTTAGTGCACATATTCAAATCCATAAGGTTTATACACACATGTTGGAAAAACTAATAAAGACACCAAATGAAAACATACAATCATGTAGCTTAGACAAGACACTGCGAATGAAGCTCCAAAGAGTTCACAAGATAAAACCATCTCATAATTGACATTTTATCATCATCATATAATCATTCAATAGTATCACATTCTTATACATGTCTTATAATCTTGAGCATCAACAAAAAAATTATGTACCTTCTTCACATTCCTAATTCCCACTTCACAACCTACTAGCTCTTATTAGATATGAGAACACATCTAATTTTTGATGAGGAAATTATCATGAAGAAATATTAATAGCTATATGCACCTATTTGGCCCTAATATCACCACCTTAATCCTTGAAGCATGCTTCTAAACATAACTTACCTAGTTTCCATTTTATATCTTTTTAACAATTAGATCTCTTGCATCTTTTCCTGCTATAACTCAGAATCGTCATGGAAATCAAGAAAGAATGACATTTGTTACAGGAAAAACATTTTGAATCATAAATTATTCTCATCCTATATGATTTGTATAAGATTTAGGATTTGGATTCCACCATTTTCACCCTCAACTTCATCATTTCTTACATACTGCTCAATATGCATTCTTGGAACCCAATCATGATAGAGAAGGTACAAGAATGCATAGATATTGAATTAAAGAAACCATGCTTGATCATCAAAACTGAAATAACATCACTTAAACTTCTGAAAAAAATTTCACATGATTTGGAAAGTAGAACACCATGTGCATACCTGGATCCACCCTAATTTGTACTTGAACACAATTTTTTTGACTACATCACTACCACATACCACTTTTGAAGTGATGGTATAATCAAGTAATTATTTCTATGAATCATTCCATCTTAAATTCTTCTTATAAATGTATAAGAAGCCTTGAAATTATGATAGGAACTTCATACTAACAGATAACCATGAAACTATGGACTTAGACATCCCTATGAGACCATGACAGACTTCCCAAGAAGAATGTATCCTTCTATGACTCTTGATAACCTCCACCATGCCTCCAAGGAACTTTCATAGCTTCACACACATCATACATACTTAGTCAAACATTTATCATGCTCTTACAACTTATGAAAAACTCATAACACTTCATTTGACTCAGAATAGACTCCATGAAACACCACAAGCCATAGACACTTGACAACTGTACTAATCACCAACTCAGACCAAAATAATACCTTATGAATTATTATCATGACACAAAAAACCCATTACAGACATAACAATATGACTATTACACCTACTGATTCATATCACACATACAACTTCACCATGACAATGTAAACTCAAACCTCAATAACTTAGACATACACATTGGAGAACCACAAGACAAAGCTTTAGACATTTACTGCATGAACAACCATATTGAACAATAATAACATGCATAATTACTTTGAAGGACATACCTTGATATCTTGGAGGAGTCACACACACACATATCTTGATAGTCCCCCCTCAGTCCAATGCTTTATTTGAACCAATACGCCTCTAAGAAGCATACTAGAGGCATATAAATACCATGAAGACCTAAAACAAGGTCCTAAAGAGATCCCAAGCCCTCTTAGACACCTAAAGAAATTATTCTTCTCCCTTATAATCAAAAATTTTAATTATATATTTCCTCCCATCAACTCCTACTTTCTGTGAAACACCATGATCTCTTCTTAGCTCCCACATTATTAATTAAATATTGTAATTCATCCTAAGCCTTTCAAAGCCACTTCCTTGCACTCTAGGACCTTGAAAGTTCCTATTTTTCTGTGAATAGTCATGATAAGAATTTCTTGCAATATGAATAATTCCATTAGAGTTGTAACATACCATAGAAAGCTTCTTCTTATAACCATCAACATGACCAAATGAATCATTCAAGTAGATACTAGCAACATGACCTACCTCATTGCACTTGTACCATAAAATATTCTTAGGTCGATCACTAGTATTATCTCTCCATGGATGATTATATTTGGTATACATTGTCCACTCTTTAGCTCTATGAACAAAACAATTACATGAGAAACAATAAACATTGAATGATCTTTCATACCTTGAAGCATTAGGTTGCCTAATGGATTTTAGCTTCATCTTGTCTTTAGTGCAGATCTCCTTCTTTTCATCCACCTTGTATGATTCTTCATCCTTTTCTCTTGGAGAAGTGTCATCTTACATCTTCTCCTTTCCATTGAGGTCATAATTGAACCCTACACCTTCTCTATCACCTACTCGTCTTTGTTTTCCAAGAAGATCATCAAGATATTTGGTGCTTTTCTCAAATTTCTAAAAATACCTTGTATTCTTACCAACATCCAAGAGTTCTTCCCTTAGAAACAAAAAATATTATTCCATTTTGGGGCACATGCTCTCTTTATATTGCACACTTGAAACTAAAAACCTTACCTTTTCTTATAGCAATCTGATTGACTCCTTTAGCTTGTTAGTTTCATAGTTATTATCCTTTTCCAGATCATTAACCTTATTTTCATAACCCTTGACGTGAGTATTTAGATTTTTATTCATCTTTTCAACATGCTTTAACTCCTTTTTGATATACTCTAGATCATCTTTACCATCCTATTCATCTTCATTAGAGTAACTATGATAAACTGAAATGATCACTTAACAATGAAGATTCATCATTAGTAGATATCATGCAATCTTTAGACATAAATAATGCCTCATTTCTAATATTTTTGTAATCACATTTAAACTTGTAATCTGAAACACCACTACTAGTATAAGACAAGTAATCATCTTCTTTTGATTAAATACTCATTTCCCCTTCTTCTTATAGTCAAACCTCTTAAATATTTTTGTTCTCTTATCATACTTGTTATACATATTGCCATGATCACTTTCAAACTCCTATTCATCATGATATTTCTTCTTGTTCTTATGAGTACAATCAACAACAAAATGTCCTACCTTTCCATAATTGAAACATTTTTAAGGAAGCTTACCTTTGTATTTTCTAGAGCCAACCTTAAATCTTTTATCCGTCATTACAAAAAGTTCTTCATCATGAATTTCAGAAGACACATCCTCTTTGTCCTTCTTGTATTTGTTCTTCATTTGAGATTTTATAGCGATATCTCTCTAGGATGGTGTAGAATCACCTATTCCCATATCATAAGCAATTAAAGTACCATGTAACTCATCCATCTAAAAGGTAGTTAGATCATGTGCCTCTTCAATAGTAAATACATTATAATCAAACTTAGGATTTAGTGATTTGAAAACCTTTTGAGCATCTAATTCTTCCTTCACATATACTCGTAACTCTTTCAATCTATTTACAACCTTCTCAACTCTAAGAAGATATGCAGCAATAAATTCATTATCATTCATTTTAAGACTCAAAAGATTTTAAAATTTTTCAAGTTTCTCATTTTTTACCTTTGAATCACCTTCATACAACACTTGATGTTTATCCCATTCTTATTTTGTTGACTTGTAATGCATTACTTTACCCATGTCAGATTATCCAAGACCACATATGATACCATTAAATGCCTTAGAATTGTATTCATATTCATCCTTGCCTTCCTTACTAGTAGGAGGAGTGGAAGTAGGAGTATAACCAACTTCCACAAATTTTCGAATACCAAACCCTAGAGACATAATATTCGTCTTCACCCTTAAAATCTATAAATCATAGTTTGTTCCATCAAATAATGGTAAATTTCTAGTAGAGGAACCACTCACCATTTTTGTGCAACAAGGATCTCCTTTCAAGTGATCAAAATTATCCAAATAGGCTTTCTCTGATATCAATTGTTGGAAGCACAATGGAGTGAGAGGGGCATGAATTAGTTGTTACAATTTAATTACAATTTAAAATCACTAACATTAACTATTTATCAATTAGTCATCCATTAGTGTGTATACAAATACATAAAACATTCATTCAAATAACCATGATCAAGAGAAGAAACACCATGACACAAGATATAAGTGGGAAACACTCAAAGGGAAGAAAAACCATTGAATTTTTTTTGTTATATTACACATAACAAAGATTGAAGTGAATATTACACATGAAAAGATATTTCTTTAGCAAGGCACCAACCCCAAAAGGAGCACCAACCCCTAAACTATTGTTTATATTAATCACAATAAGAGACTTGCATGAATATTACTTATCACAATTTTTTTTTAAGATAATATCACTGATAAAATTCTACAACAACTCCGCTAATGGTAATCACAAGATTCAGCTCCAAACACCTTCAAACCCTTGCTCAAAATCTAGGTCTTCAACCTTACATAAAATTGCACCGTGTTCACTTCTTAAAGATTAAAAATCTTGCACACACACTTCATTTCATTTTTCAACCTTTCACATACTTTATCAGCTCTCAAATCATGTCCACACACCTAAAAAACTCTCACACCTAGGTCATACTTTTTGCACTCACTCAACTAGTTCAACTTTGCACCGAAAACATCACTTGTATAGCTTCTTCTTCATCAAAATTTGAAAGAGTTAATTTTCCTCCTTTAGATTCACCTAATTAGCTTACAAACATCCCATAAAATTTATCATAACATTCACAAGTGACCCAAGTAGGTTGGCTTAGAAAAAAACCTCTTACCATGTACCAAAAATCCTCAAAACCTTACAATTGGAATGAGAAAAATCCTCTAACACAAAAAGTTATTTTTATTCAAGCTCCAAAATTAACCACACATGTGTAATATAAAATGGAAACATCATCTATGGTCGTAATTTACATGAACCAATCAAATTTATTTCATTTAATGGGCCAAGTGGCTCATTTCCTTTACAAAATAGTTGTTTCTAACAACATGAATCTACCTTAGGGACTCAAGACCCCTAAAGAACATATCAAATATGGAATGTGACAAATAAATGGAAATCCTAAATAATTTTTAACACTTATAAGAAATTTATTTCTCCTGAAACAATCATATGTGAAAACCAAATAATTGTTTTCCTTCACCAAAACAAGCTGCCTAAAAAGCAATTTTACAAATGCAAGTTTTTAACACCCTTCCTGACACTTTCAAGACTACCAAATTAATCCATATTTTTTTAAAATTTCATCCCTATTCACATTAAATTTTATATAAATCATAACTTAATCCATTTCATGCACTAGCCAACTCAATATTTCAAAAAGGCAATCATGTCATGAAAAAGTATGAAATCATCTTTTTGAAAACCTGGCCTAGAAAACATTTCAAATTAACTAATCATGAGAAAAAAATTATACCATTGGAAATTTTTTTGAATCAAATTTCAATAACATATTGGAAATCCTTCCAACTCTAAGTGAAATGCCTTCAACAAAGCTGATCTCTGCAAACTACGTGAAATTACTGAAAAGATGCCCTTTGACCAGTTAACATAAATGAAGCATATTTGACAGTTTAAATGCATCACCATGACCTAAAAAAATCATGGAAATCAAGAAAAACTCACATAAATCACATAATGGTAATTTAGTTTGCAACTCCTTTGAACAACCTTGTCCCAAAATTAACTTCTTGAGAAACATGCCAATTTGAGTGGGATCCACTTATAACCATAAGGTATACCATAACTTTCTGGAAACCTGGAGGATTCCTATACATGATAAAATCATCATATATGAAATATAAATTAATTATGGCCACTTAAGAGTGATTTATATCTGATCACTTTTGAGCTATGGTTTTAAACAAATAAAGAGTCATTTACCTTCTTAATATTCGTTCATAAAAACCTAAGGATGAAATGACCTTAGTATTTTTGTGAAACCTTATAAAATAAATGTAAAAATATCCATGAAGTACATAAGGAAGTAGAAGAAAAGCTGTTTTTGGATGATGGGGAAATGCTCGACATAAAAAGGAGGGAATTTTGTTTTCTTCTATCCCACAACCATATGAGGAGGTGACATAGATGATGGTTTGCTATGTTACTTTAGAAGGGATATTATCCACCATTCTGTAGTATCATCTGGTCCTCCTCAACCACATTAGGCGTGAGGTAAAGGTAAGCCTCTCCTACTACATTTTGAATTCAATGGAAAAATCCATTCTTAAAGTGCAAGGCAATAAGAGGACTATCCCTCTCCATCAGGGTGTTATATATCTCATTAGTTAGTAACTATCTATTGTTGTTTGAAATGACCCTTTCCCTACTATGGTTTCTCCCCTCCCTAAGAAAACCCGTATCTAGTCTAAAAATCTAATGTACAGAGACTCTGTGTAAGAGCCACCCTGAAAAAGGGTTCTCCATAGAAGCAGTAAAGGAAAGGAAGTTGTGGGCTTTGGCACGAAGGGTGAAGAAATTGTGGTAGATGATAGCCCCCCTCTGTTTTCCCCAATATTGATGTTGGCACCAATTTAGAAAATAAATTTAACACGCAGGCTAATGTGGTTAAAACCGTTGAAGAAAATGTAGATTTCCTGCTTAATTCTACTATTAAAGAGCAAGCCTCAGACCCTAATATAGGCCTCAAAGATGTGATTGTTTGCTTTGGAAACCAAGTTTAAGAGTCTTGAGGATAAATATAGCAATTTCTTGGTCAAGCACATTGCTATAATGAAACTTATATAGGTACACATCTAAAAAAATTGTGACTCCAGTGGCATCCCAAATATGGCTTGCAAGAATGGAAAGATTACAAGAAAGCTAAAGGCATCAAACCAGGATCACACCATTGCCTTTTCCCTCAAACTCTACCAAGATTTTAGGGTGGCTATCAAAGTTTTCAGCAAGTCCATTGGTTAATGTTATTGGTTCCTTGTTCTCAATGAAACAATTTATGTGTTGTTGTATAGCTTCATTTTTTCTTTCAATTTTGTATTTCTAGGATCTTTTTAGGTAGTCGGTCTCTACCTTTGCATTTTACTACATTTTCCTTTTTTGGTTAGGGTGTGGACCCCACAGATCAAACAACCACACTATTTTACTTTGCTTATCTTCATTGTTGAGCCTTTTCCTGTAAATTTGGGTAAGGTCCATCCAAAACCCTTTATCAATAATTAAAATCATCCCTTAAATCCACAAGGTCCCATGCAAAACAAAAAATTCAGGGTGAGCATTAGAAGACCCAATTCAAGCTAAAAAGGACCTTGTTTTTTTATCTCGTTTCACCAAAACCTACATAATATGAAATATAATCATCATGGAAACCTAAAATGTTTCCCATTGAACCATGACACACCCTACATACTTCTCCAATCATCACCATGTCACAAATAGTTCTCCATTTTTCTAACCTATCTTATTTGGATAGCTAGCCCTTAGGGTTTTGCACTGTAAAGGCTAGGTGATAAAACTATAACTCACCATAGAAACAGTCCAAAAGTTCCTAACATACCTAGTGCATCATGAATCAACTTCCTACATGCATCCAAGAGCTCATATTTCTCCATAACTCATGCTCGTGTATTCTAACAGCCATACCTAGTCTAAATGAGCACATGCAACATGGTCACCAACATGTATTTATACCCTGATACTCATGTGAGTTCCCAAGAACTCTTTAATGATGCTTTCCATCATGCCAACATGTTTCTACATTAATCAAGAATCTCATACCACCATCCAATTTCATCTAGGCTAGCTAGGTCACATGAATAGGATTAGACGAATAAGAAATCCTCACTAAAACACCTAATATCACCATGAACACATCTGAATAATTATGTCATCATCATCCTCAACATGCTCTGACCCTACTCTATCATCCACTTTTTCATTGAATAGGTTTTACATCAATGAAAACTCGTAAACCATAACTTGCCAATGAAATAAACCATATTTAAAGTACTTCTTGAACTTTCCTACTCATTTCGTAGTTCTAAACAAGTATAAACCCATATGTACTATTTTTTTATAAATTAAATCATTCAATACAATTCATATAATTACTTTTATTGTGCATAGGTGATAACCCATCTTGACTATTTTTTATATATGCATACTCAATAAACATATCCTTAACTACATGTGGAAATAATCCTATTATTTTCGTCACATTATCCTTATTCATAGGATTCTAATTGTATATAATGCTCTCATTATCTCTCTTCATCTAATTCAAGAACACATTTTTTGAAATCGTTAACACTTTAACATTTATTTCCACTTCCATGCTCACATCAATTAATGTATTTAGAGTATAACTCTTACAATACTTCATCAAGGTTTCAGTATTATTAGAACCATCATGTTGTTCCTTCATATAAAACTACCTAAGTCTTCCAAGAAACACATGACATCTTTACATCAGCAATGTATCACACATTTAACAATTTAGAATTATAATTTACATTTCTTTTTTAATATCGATTCAAATCTCATTGATAACCAATACACCTCATTTAATGTTAAAATGTCTATACGAAAACTTCCTTTTTTACTTCAACACACACTAACATTCTTATCTTATTAATTTAAATTTGACTATGCAAAAATCATCTCCAAATGTAAATATTTAAATGATTCACATAGATCGATATGTTTGTGCCACATTCCATGTGATTATCTCTAATAGCTGAGAAATAAATCTCTTTAGTGTAGTCCTTCATACATGTATCTTTTTTCTTATGTTATTTAATCGCTTATGTAATATTATTTTATATTCAATTGCCAAGAATTTAATTTTTATATTACAAACCATATTATTCAATACATTGATTTTATATTTACGCTTTCTTCATCTATCACTTTTCAGATGATCCCACCACATTAATGGATTCCCACTTTTAATTTAACAAGAAAAATAATCCTTCATAGATTCTTTAACATACTCATAAGTCATATGGCAAATACATATCTAATTATACAATCTAATCTAGGAGATATTCTAATAGAGTCTATGAAGTTAATAACACTTAGTTGAGCACAATGGAACATCCATCATACTGATTTCCAAGTGCACACCTGAAGCACGCACAAAATAATGGGTCCTTTATTTATGGCATGCAAGATGTGTAATTGACGGTTAACATTTCACAACATAGAATATAAGACATTATAGTCAGAGATCACAATAAAGACAATAAAGGAAATGATGGTTTGGATCTTTGGCCATTCATTCCTTAAGATATACAATAAAAAAAATATTTGAATACCAATAGCACCTCATTTATCTCTCTTTACCTTGGAAATCCATATGAGATCATCCATTAAAAAACATGACAATCATAAGATCACACTCATATAACAATCACCCCAATTACATAAATAACTCTTATATCCCCATCTATTGTTTTACCCAGATATGTCAGCTATATATAGCTCTAGTGGGAACTTATCCTTCACCACATTACACTATTTAATCTATTAATATATTCTTCTATACTTATCCTGCATGTACCTTTAATCTGTGCTTTAGTCTACAACTGGTTGGTCTATCTCCATGTGTACTATTAATGGACTACTTGACCTTCATGTCATACTATATTTATCTACTCATGCATACTCTTCCTTTATCTATCTCCCTATAAGTGCTTTATCCTCCTTTAACAATCTTCTATCTATGATTCTATCCATTTATACCTCTTCCTTGCTTATCATGCCAACCTGTCTTTTCCTATTTTTAGCTGCTCTCTACTTTTCCCGATACCTTATGTTATAATTTTTCTTATGCATAACCCTTCGCACATCCTCTTCTTCTTTCTTCTGTGTGCACCCTCACGCATTTCCTTCTACTTTTAATATTTCTCCCTTTTATTATCACATGCAAACCTTCACGCGTGGAACATACTTAGACACTTTTCTCAATCTAAAATTACCCCACACTAGGGATATTTCTCAGTCTCATCAATACAAGAATGATTTTTTTGAAAGAATATCTAAAAAATGTAGGAAATACCTCAATGAAATATCAAAGCATAAAGAATACTTATTTTTCAGTGGGCAAGAAAAAAATGTATTCATGTTGATGGCATATGTTCTTGGTACTCTATGTTGATGCTCTCCTTCTACCACCTCCATTTCATGAGCCCATTATATACCTTGTCTAGTGGTGACTTGACAATATTTGAGATCTTTTATAGAGTAAATTCTAGGCTTTCTCTTGCATCTCTTTCAATATGACATCCCATTCAATAGTGATTCCCTCAAGGATGTCTACCCTTCACATCACAATTGTTTGTATCTCTTTAAGTCGTTATGCTATCCATTCACGCTTAGCCTTTATCACCTCTTTCTTTTCTCCTACTTCTTGTAGTAAATATCTCCTTCGCATACTTGTTTGCCAACAATGAGGCATGTAGTTCTTTTAATTCAGCCTCATCCTCTAAAGTGTGCATAATTAGGATCATTGAAGTATCCTCACACTTTGCAAATATTTTTTCTGTCTTCTGCATGGCTTCTTTCAGCTCTGCACTAAGTGTTATATAATCTACTAACTTTTTATCCATTTTGGTCTTATTTGCACTAGTGAGCTCTTTTGTTGTAAGTCCTTTCCTATTACTCACCTTTAATAGTAGCAGTTTTATTAGTTCTTTTAAATATTCCATCTTAGAGATGTGGTCAGGTATGGCCTACATTACAATATCTGGACATGTGTGAGTAACATTATTTACCAGGTCAGCCAATTTATTGTATACATCTACCAACATTTTCTTTGAATCATTCAACTCCTTTGCTATTTTCTCATTCTTTCTATTCTTTCTCTCCATGACCTTTTGCGCTCTTCTTATTACAAAAAAATTTGTCAATATTTATCCTTCTCACCTCAGATGCCATCTTCATTAGAGAATTTATTTCTTGCTCATCTACAATTCAAGAAGAGTCTACTATTTAGAAAACCATTCATGGTTCTTTTTTCAACTTTAACTCCAATATAGAATCTTTCTTCACTTTGAACTCAGGTTCCTACATGTTCTTCTGTATTACACAAGCGAGCATTTTAGGTATGCATGGGTGGGCCTTGGCCTTATTAAACATGTGCTGATAAAATAGTTAGTCGATGTGCACTGAACTCTAAAATTTGGCCCCGAAAAGCTTAGTTGTATCATCTATATATGAAATCATGGGGGGTACCTGTTAACGCTTCCGTGGACTTCTTTGTACTGTGTGTTGTCTGTGTGATATCTCCTATGCAATATCATGTTTCATGTGACCCATTCCCTCACCTGTGTCGTGGTCCTCCCCAAGTACCTTCTATTGTTTCTCCCTTTCCTCTCACACTTATTCGTGCACTTCTTCACATTCTTCTTCATAAACGTGCTCTTCATGTTGGACTTCTTGTTCTTCTTCATGTTCTTTAGACTCGTTTTCTTCTTTATGCATAGGTTACTCTAAATCTTCCTCCTCCTGTTCGATATCATGGATAATGTGAGGTTGTACCTACTCTGTTAGATTGGCCTTTAACATGCTCCTTACTAGAATAGTTGGGGAAGCTCGGGGAGTTTACGATGTACTTGCTTCTTGGCACCGCCTCTACATATTCTTTCTTATGCTATGGTCTTGTCTTCTTATTCTTATTTACGGGTGGGCTCGTGTATGTGTTTTGGAATTCTAATATTTGTCTTCTTCAATGGATGTGGTGGATAGTTGTTGTCACATACATTGACAAGCTGTTCCATCCTTGAGCTTGGGATAAAAATAAATATACACCTGACATGCTTCTTTTCCCACTACTAGTGTCATGATGGGATGGAATTCCATCAGATCAAATTTCATTATTTCTTCATAGCGTGCCTTAGACTCGTACCCATATGTCTTGTGCAACATGTGTTAGTTAAAATTTACCTTTTCTATGTTGGATTTCAATGGCTATACGTCTTTAATTCTTTCCACCACTCTTTTCAAGTATTTCATGGTGAATGAAAATGGTAGTTTGTACCATGGCCCCATTTCTCTGTTATTCAACAAAAATATTCCAAGGTAAAAGTGTTACATTACAAAAAAGTCTACATGTCTTTTCAATACTATTGGTAGCTCCCTTGGCACACTCTTTGGTACAAAAGAGGATAAACCACACAAAATAATAATTCTTCTATATAGCTTCATACAAGACTCGTACACAAATAAATAGGGATGTGGTTTCCTATATTATATGAACCACTTTCAAAAATATAACCTTAATATATCTCGTATCATATGGTTAGTGAGTTGTTAAAATAACTCACATAACCAAACACTAAATATTACAAACCATATTTGTAATATTATTTACAATAATAATCCTGAGAGCACTATATACAGAGTTCCTAACATTTACCCCTTAGTGTGAACATGGGAAAACCACCATCTTCAACCAAGTAACATGTTGTTCTGTAGCTTGCACATTGTTTCGATCCTCAAAAATGACTGTGGCAACTACATCATTGATGAATAGGGACCAATCAACCTATTCAGATGAATACATGAGTTGGGACTATTCAACCAATTCACATCAACCATCAAGTCAATCTGATCAAGAACACTTCCTGCTATAGTATCAATGGAACAAGTCTCCACATCATCACAGGGGAAATACAAACACTTTAAAACAAATGGGAACATGGATGCTCATATGTTCTTATTAATCAGAAAAAAAAAACAAAAAATGTCACTAAAGCAATATGCGACCTCTGAGGTAGTGACGAACTAGAGGACACTGATTGTCCTCCTGCCTGCATTGACTCCATCGTCCAATGAATGACGTTGCTACCTCGATAGAATGCGAACATGAAGTACATTTGTTTCCATATTGTGCTTTATATTGTTTTATTCCCACAATGAGAAATACTTTATATTTCAAACGTCAAATAAAACCAAAAATACGTTCTTGAAACATTTTTTTTTAAATCTTGCAGACTTTATACAATGATATGACTTTTTTTTAAACAAAAATTGACAAATGTAGAAAACAACACTTTTGACACTGACGCTATAACTGAAAACAACAAGTGACAATTTATGATGACTCATTATTTATTAATGACGCATGTGGTGTAAACAACACCAAACACTTCAAACAAACCTTGAAAAAATATACTTTATTGGAAATGTAAGTGAATAAAAAGACGGGAAGAAGACAATAAACAAAAAAACGAAGACTATTAGCTCTTCTTAATGGGATACGTAGAGTATTGACTTGAACCATGGGCACACATTGATGGAATGAAAGAAGATAACTATAAAAAATTACAAGAAGACTATTGGAGCATGGATCCTTTATCGACACATTGAACCACAAAAGACAGACTTCAACCGGTCAATCAAAGTATGCACCGCCGTAGAAAGAGCCTTGGCAGTGCACATGAATGCAAATCTAATGCATGCGTAAATTGGTAGTTTGCAGGTTTTAACGCCTCAACGCCTTTCAGATCTCAAGGCACCGTGGAGACCTAGTTGGTTAGGAAAGTATGCGCAGATAAAAGCTACGTAATAGCAGGTTCAACATGTAATAATATGAATTTACGGCTATTGAATAAAAAATCGTGAGGCACTTGAGGTGCAAGCCTTAGCAAAAAAATCCAATTAAAATTAAAAAGTTTGCAGAGCTTGGAGATGGAGTCACCCAGGTGGAAATATAATGGAGATGAGGGTCGTGAATATCGTGATGCAGGATTAACGGATGAAAATTTCTTACTCTTTCTAGATTCCAAATCGATATGCAAATATCTGAGTTGTTAAACCTTCCAAGATTGTCTCCTATGCGTCTAAAAAATTGCTCTTGTTTCAATTGCTCTAAACGCCTTTTACATTCCTAAAAAATTCTTCCGTATGAGAATCAAGCCAAATGCATATACGGATATGCGGAATCATTGAGTATCCAAACACCTTAGGGGCACTTCCACTGCAAATAACAAATCGACTGCTCCAACTCTGAGATCAGGGGTGAAATAAAACGGATTTAGTTTAGCAGCATTCAACAACACTCACAAATAATTATTTAATATCTCATCTACAGGGGGAGGAAAATATTCTTCCATGGAATATATTATTGGTCTCATACCAAATATTTGGTTCAGCAATAAAATAATAATTCTTCTATATAGCTTCGTACAAGACTCTACACAAACAAATAGGGATGTGGTTTCCTATAATATAGGAACTACTTACAACAACATATCCCTAAGATATCTCGTATCATATGGTTAGTGAGTTGTTAAAACAACTCACGTACCCAAACACTAAATATTAGAAATCATATTTGTAATATTATTTATAATAATAATCATGAGAGCACTATATAAAGAATTCCTAACACACGTGCTATTCATTTTTAAAGGTGTCGTGCAAACTCTTGTACAATTTGTCCAAGCATACCTTATATAACTTAGTCACCCCTCCATAACATGTATATTTTTCAAAACTTTTGGCTGACGACCGATTCTCCACAAGGTGCTCCCATTCATTTTCATCTTGTCCATCCAGCACACCTATCTCCTAAAACACTATAACGACCAAGATCAATCCCCAAGATATCTTATCACCTTTCTTGTGTTGGATCTTGGGCTCCTAAAATATGACTTTCGCAATGTCTAATGTCATGTTATACTTAACATTTTGTGCAATCTTTCATGTGATGTGAAGGAACTTCTTGTTAACTTCTAACCATCTCTCGAAGGTGCCTAATTTACAGCTCACCAGAAACGTAACTTATCTTGTACTTCAGTCAACAATATTAAAGTTATGTTAAACATGCAACCTCATCTTTGGTAGTGCAACTCCACAACTATATATTTTATTCTATCCTCGTCGTGTATGTCCTTACAAATATTTGAACCATTATCATGCAGTCTTGTTACACTTCTAATTAAGTGTGTGGTGATGCACATCATTCTACCGGTGAATTAGAAATAATCTTCATGAATCTTAGACATAATCCATTGGTATAGGCAAATGGGCTTACCAAATAATGGTAACTCAAACAGTTGTAATGCCTCAGCATCCACAAAGATCTTATAAAGTACTTCATTGAGAATTATTTTTCCTGTAGTAGTTAAATTTCATGTCTCTTTTATTACATCCCTTTTGATGTCTCCTTCATGGCCTGCCACATGGTGGTTATACTCATTGATGATACACTTATGAATTTGTGAGGTCCATTATTTTCCAACAATGACCTCCTGAGGGTACTACATCTTTGAGTACCAGACGTTTTGAGCTTCCTTTGTTATCTTCTTACTCTTTGGTACCTTCCTTGGTGCCATTGTACTCTTAGTTCACACCTCTTGCAACTTATTCCAACCTTCGAATTTGTACCCTAAGTGCTGAAAAACCCTAGTCTTACTTGCTCAATCCATTCTTCAACTTTGTCAATCACTCTCAATCGTGTCAACAAGATCCATGCACCATCTCTATTATGCCAACCAATTTCTTTCCCTGATCCTGTAAATCTCTTTGAAACCCTAACTTCATAACCCTTCTCAAACCTTTTCACTTCACACTTCCACTCTACACAAGGCACTCTAGTTACGTTCAGGAGGTTTGTTGCTTAATCACTTTTGTCACAACTCTGGTTCGTACTTGTTCGCACTTTTTATCTGATCTACAAGACCTATTTCATGCACCAATTCTTAATTCACAATGTAAGAATGAATTCACTCACCCAATTTTTATAGATTTGGAATTTTTGATTGCATTAAATGTGCTCACCTACTACAATTTTTTATTTTTAATGTGTATTTTCTACTTTCCTTTTTTTTCCTGCATTTTCCTTCCTTTTTCCATGAATGTTTTTTGTGCATAGCAGTCCATAACCTAATGGTGCACTACTACATCCTAGGACGTAAACCCATTTTCTATGCACATTCTTGTATCACACCTATTCTTCTCTACACCACTTGCCAAGTATGTTTCCTCCACACTACCTCCCTCACTATAATGTGCACATCTCTATCCATCAAGATTTTGTGAACATGAGTATTCCCCCAACCCAGGTAAACACACACCTTAACAAACTAATCATTAGAATAATTATTCTGTGCTCCTTCCCATGATTTCCCACGTATGCCTTTACCTCCTCACCCCACATTAAAATCATGTGAACTCCTCTAGGAATTAGTCTAGAATAAATAGATCTGCCCCTAGACATGAACATGCTTATTACAAAAAAACAAAGAAAGAAAAAATTGAAAGGGAAACTTATTATAAATTTTAATAGTGTCTTATTACAAACATAAAGAACCTTATTTATATTAGGGCTTCAGCCTGCTCCCATTAAAGTAATCAGGAAACATACTTCCATCCAATGCCTATAACTAACAAGCTCTAGATTCCAACATAATTGTTACTTAAAATGGTAACAACCAATGTACTTTGACTTTTCCTAGGTGGTGTGCAAATTTTTAAACAAACAAAAGCACAATCTTCCCAATAGTAAAAGACTTTTTTTTAATATGCCTGTCATGTTAGGCCTTTTGTCATGATTTTATGTCTGTTGGATTCATCTTGTAATTGTGTGCCTTTCATCCAAACATTAAATCTATCCTCCATTACCTTCTCATCAACAATTTGTCCGATGCACACAATATGCAGAGAGGGTAGCATGAATTCCATCTAGGAAAAACTACCTCTGTGCCAAACACTAAGTGAAAGGGTGTGGTCTTATTAAACCTCTTGTAAGTATTTTTGTACACCCATAGTACAACTGAGAATTTTTCATCCCAATATTTTCTTCATACATTTGAAATTTTTGTCAATGTGTGGCGTAAGATCTTGTTGAAGGATTCTACATTACCATTGGCTTGTGGGTGATAGAGGTAGTCTTATGATGAGATATCATAAATGCTACCAACAATATACTTATTTTTTCATCAAGAAATTATTGACCCTCTCACTGGTAAGGCTCAATAGACAACCATATCTTCTAATAATGTTCACCCATACAACTTTTTTTATTGTAGCTGCAGTAAAATCCTTTATGGGTGTTTCTTCTACCCACCTTATCAAATAATATATACGCATGATGATGTATCATATTTTGTTCCTTCATGTAGTCAGTGTAATTGGGCCAACAAAACTAGTTTCTAATTTGTCAAAATGTTTTGCACTTGTGATAGGTGATAATGGAATATCATCAAGTTATTCTAGTTTTCCCATTCTCTGAAAATGATCACATGCTTTAATTTTTTTTTTAATATCCTTGTTAAATTTTTCCCACTATAATCATGCAAGTAGTATCTTGTGTACTATATCTTCTCCTACATAATTTCCTCCAATAATACCTCCATGAACTTCTTCCATGATGGCTCCATGGTCTTTCTCTAAGAAACACCTATGCAATACTTCATCCGAAGAAATTTTATATAGGTAACCTCCTACCAATTGATAAGGTGCATCATGAATGGTGATTTCCTTCTTCTCCAATATTGTTATTCCTTTAGGCACAACACTTCTCTGTAATAATACTATAATGTATTCCAAATCACCTTGGGTGTGTTGTAATCTAAATAACTTGGCATATGGCATAGTGTCATTTATGCTCCACGAATCCTCACTAAAGTTGATCCATGACAATTGGTATAGTCCTAAATTGTTTTTACTTGGTTTGATTATGATAGAACAATCAAATTCCTATAATAAATGGATCAAAATATAGATGTGACCTTACAATACTGTGTTATTTACTATAAATTGAATTCCATATGAGTGGTGTAGTAGATGAATGGTGTAGCCAATAAATATTGCCTAAAAATTTAAAAATTGTATACTATAGACAACATTTCGTGCTCTGTTGTTGTATAATTTTGTTCATCTGGTGGTAGCTTCTTGCTCACAAAATAGATAGGATGGTCCACATTACCTTCCCCTAACTAAGCTAACACAAATCTATTTGTTGTTCCAAAAGCATCCACATGGACATGAAATGGTAAATTGTAAGAATCAAAGCATAAAATGGGCATTGTGGTTATCCTTTCCTTCAAGGTTTAAAATTATTTCTATTACACATCTCTCTAGTAGAAATTTTCCTTTTTCCTTCAACATCTCCTGCAATGGAACGTCAATTCTGGCATACACCTTGATGAAGTTTAGGTGATATCCCTTATGCCCAATAAATCCATTCACTTCGATTTTATTACTTAGATCCTCCAACCACAAGATGAGTACAATATTTCTTAGATCTACCAGTAAACCTTCTTTACACATAATGTGTCATAATAGCGTACCAAATGGTGTCACAAAGATACATTTTTTAATGTCCAAACATATACTTAACTCTCCTCACTATTCAAACATCAACGTTAGAAAATCAAAACGATCTTTAACCAACCCATACATAGACCAATCATCTAGGTATACTTGAAGAAACTTTGAATAAAATACTAGAATTCCTGCACTATAATGCGCTAGAATATTTATGGTGCATTCTTTAACCTAAAAGGAATAACTATGTATGCAAAAAATCCCCATTCTATTGTAAATGTTTTCTTTTCTTTTTCTTTGTGCACGATCTTCCCCTCATGATAACATGAAAATCCATCAGTCAAATATTATATATCATACCCTACAACACCGTCTAGTATTTCTTAAAAGAATGGCATGGGAAAATGATCAATGACACATAATACATTGAGAACTTTGTAATTAAAACATATCCTGATCCTTCCATCCTTCTTAATGTTAATTACCATAGGTATGATTCAATTTCATTCTTGAATAGGTTCAATGATTCCTTATTTCACCATCTTGTCAATATCATATTTTAATTTCATGTACAAGTTCAGGATCATTTCGTAAGGCCTCTTATGGACTTGACATGCACCATATTTGAGATTTATCTTCATTTCTCCTAGTGATGGATGGACACCCTTAAACTCAAGGTATTTGGGAGTAGATATTGGAAGTCATGTAATAGTTCAAGTATCTTCACAACCTTTACCTCAGACTTGTAGTGTCCAATCACTACTTCTTTTAGTGTTTTGTCAATCTGAATGTTCATTTTTTATCTTCTGAGGCACATTGTAGGCACACATTTTTTCATCTGTGGTGTCTAAAAAATTGTGCTCACCTTCAACAAGCTTTATTTTCACATCATCTAACTCTTCTTCATCAATGAGATAGAAGAGCTTCCATTTTTTATTTTTCCTTTTAGGAACGCCTCATGAGTTGCTCCTAAGAATTCATCAAGTCAAAAAAAATTCATGCTCATTGAGGGGAGTCTCACCTTTTAACATATTTACTATATTTTATACCTTCAAGTTGTCTCTTAGGGTAATGAGCTTCATTATCTATAGGGATTCATTGACATGGTGTTTAGTACAAAAATAATCAAACACATGTATGATACATGTGTTTATGGTATTCCAATTTTTTATCTCTTACATCAAATATATATGGATATACCGGTCATGTGCACATTTTTTTACTGTAAAATAGAAGTTATAAACCCACATTGATGGGGTAGAGCATAAGGACCTTTCATCCAATTTTTCTCACAATTCTATATGTGACTCTTAGGAGACGTCTTGTCATCATAAGTTGGTATCTGAGAGAGAACATTATTCCTTGTAAACCATGTTAATAAAGAAACTTTTATTTCATGTCATCTAAGAAAATATTCTCTATACACAGCCCACTAGTGCATCATCTTTCCCTTTAAGGATTAAACTAACACTTTTCTCTTATCTCATTTTTTTTTAACTTCTCCTCCATTGCACTTATGAAAGACAAGGGATTTTCCTTCCTAATATACCTTAGTAGCTCTACTCTTCCCAACCGTATTATTGTTTGTGTCTTGATTACCCAGGATACTCTTCCATGAAACTCACAACTAACCATTTCATAAGTGTCATGAACCCAATTATCACAGGAAATATTTGTAGTGTCACTGATAGAATGGGTATCTCCATAATTAATTACTCCTTCCTTTATTGGATCAAAATTTTCTCCTCCTCACATTATCTGCACGTATATCTAATTAATATATCCCTCATTCATAGGTTCATTATAGGGTGTAATTGTAGTTCCATTCATTGGGATTACTACATATTATTCCTCATTCTAAAAAATGATATAAAACTTGTTAAAGTGTGGGTCTGCATTGTTTTCTTAGCACCAAGGGTGACAAATTAATGAAGGAAAGTTTTCTATCTCTGCCAATTCCAGTACCTCGAAGTCTCCTATCAAAATTTCTCCTTGAATAATTGTGATTACAAATTTTAAGACACTAATAGTAATTTCCCTTATTTTATTTTTCATTTACATAACACTTGAATATGTATTTAATGGTGGTCTTCCCATTTGATTCCAAGCATAAAATGTAAATATATTGACATATGCATCCGTATCAATCAAAATGTTACTTACCAAGAAACTATCTATACCTATATATAAATTAATATACTTTTCATACTCGTGGTCCCGGGTTGGTAAGTTAGCATATAAGATTTTTCTATCACTCTATGATCCTATGTGTGATACTTTCTCCTGTAACCATTATCCAAGCATGGGGATGATATTTTTTTGATTAAGAATTCTACACACTTCCTTGAGGTCATCCACATCCTTATCGGGTACCTCACTTTTGTTGGCATGCTTTACATCCCGCACTTGTTCCTTCAGGCAATATATCTCCCCTACAGTTCTGTAATCAATCACATGGTTTCTTAGATAGCCTCTTTTTTCTTCCTTACGTTCAGACATTTTCTCAGCTATAAATTTTCATCACGTCTAATTAGTGGATTTGTTTTTCCCTATTTACGTATGCATGATGCTTCTATGTGTATTGTAACCAATAATGGTTGTTTCTGTACTGAACTTGTATCATTGTAGACCCCCTATCCTTCTTAATTTTACACTTATATATACATATAAGTCTAGGAAATCCTCCACTTTTTACACCTTTCCAAAGTACGTAGAATACTAGTTCTTAAGACAGTAACATTGATAGCAGTCTGATGACCCACATATATAGAATGTTCCTCAACTAAATATGCCTTTTCAACCTCTTCAGCCTCTGCCATGATATCCTCCGTGGTATCCCACATTACCATTATTTCTTGCATCATTATTCTATCCAACTCCATTATTTTCACTTTCTTGTTCTCATCCTTATGAGCTACCCTTGATGCCATCCTGACAAAACCTTGTTTCATAGGCCTCACGAATGTGGTCATTCAGCTGAAAATTAGTTGTATCATGGGTATGTGCATCACAAATCTTGCAATACATTGACATCTTTTTTGTGGCACGTTGTAAAAGTGGATAGTCTAGGACATAAATATTATTGTGAAAAAAGTTCAAAAGAACACGCAAACAATCCTATAGGGGTAGCTATCCTTCTTGTGGTCCTCTACGTCAAAAATTTTACACCCAAGTCCAATGCAAGTGTCGTGTGTTGTGTTACCAAATATGTTATCTATCTAGGTAAAAATAGCTGCAATCTAAGCCTTAAGGAACTGGCTCACCCCAGTGTCAACTCTTCCTACTACCTCTATGTGAAATTATGCTTCCAAGAACTCATGCGGGTCTATAAAAATATTTTGTGATAACGACCTCCTAAATGGTTTCAGAAATTCACCCATGAACCATTGTGCATGTTGAATATGGTGGACGTCACTTGAAATATTATATAATAGGATTTTGAAATTTCAATCATATTCCTTGACACTTTCATACAAACCTTGCTTAATGTCCTTGATCCCACTGATACTCTGTTTTGGAAACTCAGGTATGTGGAATTTGGATTAAAAGGTTTCGTCTAATGCATCATAGTCTATTGTCATCTGATGTGGGTCATACCTCCTGTACAAGATGTGTGCGTTGAAGTGTAGTACCAGTATGACTCACCTTTCTATCTGAGGCCATAATTACCTTGGCACTCCATCAGAGTTTTCACATGTGCACATGTTCTATTGTGTCTTTCACACCTTAATATTTTGGTAAATGGATTAAAATCTCAAAGAAGATATGAGGATGTTGTTATGGGAATGGGTTATTTCCTTATCTTTGATTATTCCACTAGGTAGGGTACCAAATCCTAGATCCAAACCTCCACTAGGGTTTCCTTTGATTGGGGTAGGACCAGAGCCTCCCTAGCCTTTTGTTGCTGGGGATAATGTTGGTCCTGAAGAAAAACTAGTATGTATAATCGTAGTACAACTAAACTGCATGCCTATTGTTTAGCCTGATATCCCTCCAATAGGATTACTTCCACTAAGTAGATTGTCAACATTTTGTCCCATCATCGTGTCTACTATATTACTTGTAAAAAATTCTAATGTCCAGATATAGGAGCCTATTGCAACACCGTATGTGCCACCTTTATATGTTTTGCCTCCGAATATGATACCAAAATGTATCTACCTATACCTCTAACCCAACATAGTGATCCTCAATTACCTTCTTTTTCTCTATCACTGTGATGATCTACTATAAAAACTTCTAGATTTCGAATAGCATGTGTAAGGGTTAGGGGTCTTGCGTGGGTTAGGTACATGCCAATGGTTCTTATTATTTCATTAGACTCACCATTATTTTATTCCGAGGAGTTCCTTATACTTCACTTCTCAAATATCTAATGGATATGGTGTTGTTTTCCCTCACCTTCTCCAAGGTTATCATCACTTCCTCTTGGCCCCATTCCTCTAAGCCACAATGCCTCTTTAACTGCCCTCTCTTGCACATCATTATATATGTAAAATATTTCATCTTTCTATTTATCTTCCACTTGGAGAATCATCATCCTCCATAAGACATTTTCATGCCCCTCAGTGTAGTAAAGTTGTAGCCTATCATAAGGAAAATTTCAAATCTGAGCTAAATCATTGATTTTTTTATAGCTGATGAGAGCGCGCATAGATAGGATCCTCAGGGTTCATGAAGGAACTGAAAATCCTCCTCTTCTAGACATGAACTCATTGATATTGCATACTCTAATGTGTAATTCCTCAAAATGTATACCCACCAATTATCTACTACACACGTCTATAGTTCATCCCAATCAACAAGTTCCTAGTACCTATCTTGACTCCACATAGACCTCCTTCCCAATCTGATCACTTTATCCTAAGAGTATGGTGTTAACAATTAATACAATTCACTTGGAAATAAACTAAAAAAGGTATCATAGAACTCGTCATACAAGTTTCCCTCTATCATTTACATGAATTGAAACCACTTCTACTGTTGTACCTCTATGAAACAACATCCTATCTGTCATTTACCCAATTCTCAATATTCTCCAATGACAGTCAGAATGCCATGCACATGCCACATATGGATGAAAGGAATCAAAAGAGGTTATGGCAACAGAACCAAAAACTAGTCTCTGAAGTTAGCACCATGTTTTCGGGCATGCTGACACATCACTTAGACTGATGTGCAAGTGATCACTTGATATGTACACAACATGCTACATCCCTCTTTATTTAGATCATGCAAGATGTGTATTTAACATTGAACTTTGTGTAATATAGAATAAATGACATTGTATTCAAAGATAAAAATAAAGATAATAAAGGAAATAATAGTTTTAAGATTCAACCATTCATTCCTCACAATATACAATTAACAAGATATTAATAATAATAAGACCTTGTTCATTTCTCCTAACATTGGCAATCCATATAAGATCATCCATTAGAAAATATTACAATCATAGCATCACACTCATAAAATATTTTCCCTAATTACATAATTGAGTCTTACATCCCCTCTATTCTATTACCAAAATATGACACCTATATATAGATGGAGGGAACTTTTCCTTCACCACTTTACAATGGTTTAATCTATTAATAGATTATTCTATACTTAGTTTGCATGTAGCTTTAATCTTCACTTTAATCTTTATTTAGATGTTCTATCTCCATGCGTGCTATTAATGAATAACCTGACCTTCAAACTATGTCATATTTATCTTCCCATGCATAATCTTCATTTATATATCTCCATGCATGTGCTTTATCTTCCTTTAGTTGAACTTTATCCATTTATAGATCTTTGCTTCCTATCATGCCAACTTGTTCTTTTCCTATTTTTAGCTGCTCTATAAGTTTTTGGTTATTTGTTGTTCTGACCATTCCTATGTGTAACCCTTCATGTTTCCTCTTATTTTTTATTTTGGGTGCACCCTCGTGCACTATCTTGTACTTGTAATATTTCTCACTTTTACTATCATGCATGCACCTTCGTGTGTATCTCATACTTAGCCATTTTTTTCAATCCAACGTTACCCCACACTATGGTTATTTTCTGTCCTCGATAATACAATAATGAAAGAATTTATGAAATAATGAGGGAAATACCCAAATGAAATATCAAAAAATAAAGAATATGTATTCCTCTACGTACAACAAAAAATTAAAATATCTATGCTCTTTCTCCAATAATTAAAATATCCTTTAGATAAATATCCTCATGTTATTCATCAATTTAATGAACATAAGTATTTGTTTTCTCATCATCAATCAATTATTCATCACCAGTTTTTTTTCTATTAGAGTTATTTTAGAACATACTAATATCTTATAGAAATATTTCATTAAATCTATAAACTCAAAGAACTAGAGATAGTCTATTTCTTTTCATCCCTATAACAATTTCTATATGTTGCATATATATTTTCACACAAAAACTGAAAGTAATAAAATACTACAATCTCCACCTACTTAATAATATAAGGATTGAATGATCCATACAATTAGTTTCTGCTAACACTCATAAATTTAGACTACATAACAACTAAAATCAATCATACATAGGAATTAAAATCTTGCTATGATATTACTTTCCATATTCATGGTTATATAGTCAAATGAAAGTAAAAATTTCACAATGATCCTAAATGTGAAACAATCCTAGTACTATAGATCCTAACTAGACATGAAGAATTTGAAAATTTAGGTGAAAAAGTATTATTGACTATTCTTGAACTTGGGAAATCACTATCCCATGATTAAATTGAAGATAAATCTAATTCTTATTACCAACATCCCTTATAGGTATATAAATCACCAATTGAAAATAAATATATCTTACTTAATATACCCATTTATTTCAAAAACACCATGTAATGCGATAAATAAGCTTATAAGGAACAAGTGGCATGCGTGTTACCATTGATGATTCCAATTCAAAAAAAATCATTTACAAATATAAAGTGAAAGATGTGTACTCAAAGAGAAAGTTAAGCACAGTATAACTATTTACACAATAGGGAGATTTTTCATGAGCGCTCATTAGGTGTCACCCATGATGGACATGAACTCACAACTTCTTTTTGCATGATGTTTCTTAGGTTCTTCCTATTCTTGTTTCCTTAATGTTAAAATTCAAAATTATATATCCATGAAGGATGTTACACATGTAGGTTGATGAGTCTCTATACAAGAGTTGGACCATTACTATTAAAAATTGTACAAGGTTACATAAAAATTATGCTTTCTATTATATTTATTGGCACTACAAAATAGATTGTGAATTAATGTTCTCGTGCATCACTTCAAGGTGCTTTAAAGATTGAAATCTCAAACGGACCCTTTTAATTTTTGACTATTAATTAGATTTTAAAGAATTATTAAAAATTATTCATTATTTTGATGAAATCTCGTTCCATATTCTGAAGGTTACTCATATCCTACAAGAAAATTTCCTTTAACCACCCAATAATTTGAGTTGTCTAATAACCTTCAACCAGACTTGTATATATATTTGTTATAGTTTTGTGAAATCACATACACTTGGATATCTAGTCATTACATATTTTTTAACCAAACATCGTCTGAAATTTTTCATTATCCTCTTCTTATACATAAAGGTATCTAGATAAATCCCTATGTATAATTATTATATGTTGCACAAATATTATTATATATATATTATCCTTTTCTGAGGTTTCAAACAATATTTTTCTTTCCTTGTCACTATCTAATTATTTATAATGTAGTCCTCACCATATTCTCTATGGTTCGATACATACAATCCAAGATATTCTTACATAAGTCATAGGATTTTTAATTTTAGGGGAATAATATTATACAATATCAATTGGATAGAAAGGATTTTTCTTATATGATTATTTTAAAACTATATTAGGATTTTAATCTTCCTTCATATTATCATCATCCTTAGAAGTATGTAGATTATTCTTTTCTAGAACTTGGATTATTTTTTTTACTTTAGCCTTTTTATCTTTTTTTATCACTATCATCATCTGCACGTACTTAATATCCTACCCAAGGGAGGATTAAGCCCTAGATAGACTTGGTAGCTCCCTAGGGTGCCATAATTCAGAGGGCTCCCTAAATCCAAATATTTCCTTTATTGTTCATTATTTTTAAAACTTATTATTATAATGATTTACCTAAATATTAAATATTGATTGATTCATTTATTGATATTATTATATAGTTATATAAATTTCATGCATGAGGGAGAAACCAAAGAAGAGAATATAGATAAGAACTCAAGTTGTTGATTAATTCAGAAACATGGAGGAGGAATTTATACACGAGAAACATAACAACATGCTCCGATAATTTATGGGATTTCTAACAAAATACGAATAATGGAATATGGCTAATGGCTAAAACAATCTTGCCTAAATTTTTAGCTACATTATAACTATTCCAACATTCATCCCCTTATTACATTATTCTTGCCAATGTAACACCTAAAAAGTTCAAATTTTACTTTTCCAAGGGATTTTGTTAGAATATCAACTACTTGTGCTTCTGTAGGACAGTACTAGAGCTGAATGTGGTGGTTTAAGATGTGATCTTGAATGAAGTGATAATTGATCTCAATGTGCATTGTTAATTCATGAAAAAATGGATTCTACATGAAATTCAACACACTATGATTGTCGCAATAGAAAAAAGGTGAGTTCTCTTTAGGATTTCCCACGTCATTCAAAATGTGACATAACCATAGAACTTCACACAAAAATCCTTGTGCAATGTGATATTTTACCTCTGTGGATGAAATAGAAACAAAATTCTTCGTCTTTCTTATCGACAAGATAGGTCGAGATCCGAGATGAAAAATATATCGTGTAGTTGACTTCGTGTCATCAAAAAATCTGACATGATCTGAGTCGACTTATCCCTATAAGAAGAAGTTATCATTCTTCTTATATTCCAAATGATAATCCATTGTACCTTACAAAAACCTCAAAACATGCTTTGTTGTAGTCCAGTGACATTTCTTCGATTCCTGCATGAACTTGGAATGATATATGACAACGTAAAATAAGTCTGGTCTAGTATATGTCAAGTAGATGAGCCCTCCAATAAGATCCCTGTAGAGAGTAGCATCTACTTGAGGTGAGTCTTGGAATCATGAAAGTTGCAAACCCTTTTCTATGGAAGTGGATATACTCTTCCAAGAATGCCTTGGCATACTTTATCTGGGAGACAAAAATTTGATGCTTCTTTATACATATCTCCAAGCTAAGACAGTAATGTAGTAGTCCAAATCATTCATGTTGAAGGTTCTTTTGAGATCATTATTCATAACATCAACCTAATCTTATGAACTACCAGTGATCTTGAAATATCATCCACATACAAAACAAGAAGGGTAATTTCTTTTCCTACCTTATTTATCTACAAATTAGAATTTGATGGGCTACGAGTGAAACCATGATATAAAAGGTGATCAACTATCTTGATGTACCATGTCCTTGGAGCTTGTTTCAGTCCTACAATTATATGATGAGATGAAATACCATTAAGATTCTTTTCATCAAAAAATTCTCCAGGTTGGGTCATGTAAACTTCTTATTTCATATCACCATTAAGGAAATCACTCTTGACATCCATCTACTGAAGTTTCCATCCCTTCTGTACTGCTAGTGCACAAACAACTTTGATGGTCTAGATCTTATCATTGGGTGTAAAGGTTTCTTCATATTCAATGCCCTCTTTCTGAGCATATCCCTTTACTACAAGTTATGCTTTGTGTTTGTCGATGGATCCATATTCCTTATATTTTTTTTTGAAAACCCATTTACAGCCTATGAGTTTCTTCCTTGCAGGTAGATCGACAAGTTCCCATGTCTGATTTTATATGAGTGAGTCATATTATACATCCATGGATTCTTTCCACTAAGGTTTATTGAGTGCTTCATGAACATTATCAGGGTCGGACCTGTTAATTAGTGTACTCATGAGTGTAAAATTTACCTCATTTCTTGTCTAACTCCTTGTTCTGACTCCTGATGAAGTATTTGGAATTGATTTCATATGAGAGTCTTTGATGGTTCTTTATACACACTTCAAATGATAAATCGGCTACTATTGTGAAGAAATTTTTTGTTGACATGAGGGTGGATGTTTATTAACATTCTCTAGCCAAGGTCAACATATAGCTCCGTTTACAACTCATCTTTTCTCAAGTAGTGTCCTCTTGTTCATCTTCTGACTTAGAGACTATTCGGTGAGAGGTGGTTGGTTCAATAGTTCTTCTTTCTACACTACTAAGTCAAAGCATGACTTGTCACAAACCACATCTTAACTCTCGTAAATTTTCTTCGTCTTTGGATCCATGAGATGGTAATCCTTTGAGGTAGTTTTATAGCCCAATAGGATGCACAGGAGTGTATTTGGCTTGATATTCTTTCTCTTTTGAGCTGGGACATGCATATATGTTGTGCAACCAAACACTTATAAATGAGAAATTGATGGTTGTTTACCACTCCATACTTCTTTTGGCATTTTATCCTATAGAATATTTGTTGGTGCCTTATTGATAAGGTAAAAAATTTTCTGTACTTCTTCATCCCAATATCGATCCTCCAAATTTGCTATTGATAGCATGAAACGAGTCATTTGCATCATTGTGTGATTGTGTCGCTCAATAATGCTATTCTTTTGAGGCATGTAGGGAATAGTCAGGTTCTGTTTAATGCCTTATTGGTTTAAGAATGCCAAGAAATTATTTGATGTGAATTCCCTGATCGATCTGAGAAGATTAGAAGAAGAGTTATTCCGGTCTCCTTTGTAACACACTGATAGAAGATCTGGAAATTATGAAGGGATTCACTCTTCTTCTTTAGGAAAAACACCCAAATATTTCAAGATTAGTCGTCTAAAAATTATTGGAAGTACTTGTGTCTTGAAAAGGAAGTAGGAAATGGTACATTTAGATTAGTATGAACTATCTTCAGATTGGCATGGAAGGTGCTCATATTAAATGGATCCATATGTTATTTTCATGCAAGACAAACAAGGTATATAGGAAAGGAGTTGGAAAAATTAGGAAGTCCACATACCATTGATTTTTAACTCAACTAGTGCAAAGATCCAACAAATAAGTGACCATATCGGTAAGGCCAGAGGGTAGTACATTCTACTATTGAGGCAGATAAAGCTACTGCAGAAGATGAAATAGTATATTGTGGCAAATAACTTATCTTTTAGAAAAACTCTAGCAATAACTATACCTTGTCTTGAGATCAAACATGATTTGATGCCTTTTTTAACAAGAAATTCTACCTTTAGATTATGATTACGAAGCTAACTGACTGACAAGAGGCTGGTAGTTAATCCAAGAACATACAATACCTTTGTAAATGTACATTTTCATGTTTTGAGAGGAATAGTGACCTGACCTATTCCTTTTGCAATGTACTCTTTATCATCTACTATTATGACTAGATCTCCAGAGGGTTGTTCTGTCAACATATAAAACAACTTCTTATTGCTTGACATAATCTAACTGCAACCTGAGTCTATCAAATAAAATTTCTGCATTTGTTGCAAGGTCTAGGAGACTTGCATGGGATTACTGCTACAATTGGCTACTTCTGGTGTCTCCTCATCAAATTCATGATCCTATTGAGTTGTGATATGTCCCTTCTTCTTTATTTTATGAGGATGTATTTTAGATTTTTGAAAATTGTCATTCCAAGATATTGTTGTTTGACTCCAAGACCCTTATTTCAAGACATTATACCAGTAGTTGTTAGTGTCATGAGTATTGGTACTACAGATATGACACCACCTCTTTATATTTTGACATTTTTGCTATTGATTCTGATGTGATTACTTCTCCAAGGGACCCTTTTGATACTTCTGGCCACGTTTTTGGATTTGAGGAAAAGGATTGTTTTACACCTCATCTTAGACTAATTTGATGCCCTCTTCTTGCTGTAGAAAGTTCACGAGTTCTTTGAATGTCACTTTCCATTTAGATACATTTAGTATTGTAATGAACACTTGAAAAAGAGATAGGAATGCCCTTAATGTGATCGAAACAAGAAGTTTGCTTTCTACCATCTTAGCGAGCACTAATAACTTCTTTCGCAGCTCATCCACCCAATGTAAGAACTCTTCAAATTTCTATTCTGACCACATATATAGGGTGTGAAATTTTGACTAAAAATGGAGGATATTTTTCTGATTCTTTTCCTCACAGAAGGTTTCTAACTTATCCCAGGCTTCATTTGGTTTCTTTGCATCCCAAACATGTGGTTTTACATCATCGGTGATACTTAGCATAATCAACATCAATTATTTTGCACGAGCTATCTCATATTTTATGAGCTCATCAGGGTTAGTAGGAACTGTCAAAAACCTTGTGATAATGCCCCATGGTACCTAATACTGAAGGATGGAGCACATATTTTTTTCTAGGTTGCATAATTTGGCCCTTTGAGTAATTGTGCATCGGAAAGAAGAAACTTTGGAGCAGACATTGTAATAATTTTTAAAAATAATTAATTTCAAAGAATTATTACAAGTCTTTACTCACTTTTGAGAGAATCGGCCTTTGAGATGTGCTCGATATTCATGTGTTGAGAGATAGTGATGCTTCTTAGGGAATTCTTCTTCATCTTCGTAGTCTTCTTTGTAGCTGGCTTCAAGATCTTCTCTAATTCTCTTTTCTTGGCAACTGAAGTTGAACATGATATATTCAAGGAGTCCTTTTTGAATCGGTTCATCAAATACTGTAATGCCATAAAAAATGTAGATTTAAAACAATCCTTAACTTATAAATTTCAGATTTATTTTCAAAATATATACATATACCATTTCAAAGATTTTTTTTTCGAAACAAAACATTTTCTTTTCCAATCCCATTAAAACATAAAAATAAGAAGGGATCCTTTAATACCAAATTTCTATCTTCAACATAGTTTAGTTTACAAATTTCCAAAATGGATTTTAAGACATTCAACTCGTTCAAGTCTAATAAATCAAGTCCTCTTTGCAAGGTTGAAAAATATTTACATAACAAGGATCCATAAAACACAAGTTTTCCCAAATCACCAAAAAAAATGATGAGTTTACAAGATGAGGCTATCCACAATCAGCCATATAACACATAGATACAAGGAGGTGTAATATTTACAATGAATTTTTGAGGATAAAACAACAAGTCACCACTAAAAAAAAACTTCATCCTTGAGTCTCCAACCTTGGGTGTTCTCTTAAAAATGTTGCAACAAGAGACATGGGTTGTTTACCACCCAACCAATAGGCATCATTACATGTCGTTCCATGGTTGGAAAACATGCTAGCTTCCCCCAAGCCCATGGGAGAGAGGGAATGACTTCCACAATGTGCACAAGTATAAGGTAATAAAGACAACAAGAATACATAGAAACATTTAAACTCTTAGATATAATACACATGACGAGACAACCACATAAGGAGAAACAAGGTAAGCATCACAAAAATAGGGAAGAGAAGAAATAGGATGCCAAAAAACAAAGGTGTCCAACCATAGGATACGCCAACAAAATCATGTTTAATAACCACCTTATTCCTCCTAAACATTCATCCTCCTTGTTCCTCCTTTATGTCAAAGAAAAACCTTCTTGGGAGGATTTTCAAACCCAGAAAGGGTTTCCTCTCCAACAATGGGGAAAGGTTCAAGCCATATGAACCTTTCTCCAACCTTAAACCATATGAGGGGGTGAGTAGGAACCTTCATGGCTTGACCAACAAGCCATGAGGTTTGAGAGGGAGATCCTTCTCTCTTCCCCTACATTCTCCAAAAACCATCAAGCCATATGATGGTGGAGAGAAAACAAAAAAGACAAAAAAATCAACAAAACAAATAAACTACATTCTTCATACAAATTTACAACACATCATTTCACACACATTATTTTATTGACCATTGCATATCTAACAATATAAGTAATAATAAGGAAAGAAAAGGACTAAGAATTCTACCTCTACAATGCTTTCCAAGACTCTAAGCTTTTCCCACTTTGTCCAAGCAATCCTCAAGGTCCGTAAATTCTCAAAGTCCAAACAAAAATGAGGAGAAAGTCCCCTTCCTTCACCATGAGGAAGAATATTAAGAGGAACCCAAAAGTTTCCTCACCAATAGGAAAGTGACATGTGTCACCCCCTCCCTTCCCACAAGTCAAAGATTCCAAAAACCAAATAAGAAAAAGTAAACTCACCTTTTAGCCCTTATCACCCAAAATACTAAAAATGAAAATAAAACAAAGTGGAGTAAATTTTTAACAAATACAAACAAACGAACCACATTACATGGATGTGACCAAAGCAAGGAAAAATGGGAGGGAAACTCCCTCCAAACCTTGGAAATAATCCCCCCTACCTATTAGGTAGGGTCTAAGGGCCCACTTTCATGTTTAAAGAACTCCCAAACTAAAAAGTAGTCACTAAAAATGCCCGAAATAGCCCAATTTCGGGTTTGACACACTTGGGGACAAGGGTAGAGGGCGTGGGGTCCACCCAAGGTTCACATGTGGCCCAAATCCCTTCTACCAACATACACACACTTACCCAAAACCATCACTTAAATTAAAATGAGATTATAAAACCCCTAAACTAGTTTACGTAAATAAAACATGCCCTAAACATAATTAATTTTACAAGACATAAATACATTACAATTGAGGCTTCACTCATGGTGCCCAATTAGTACACCTACTCTAAGGCCTCAAACATTTAGCATGGTTAGCACTTAGCCCATGGGCTGCTTCTGTACAATTGCGTAGCCTCCCTGAAACCCACAATCTCCTATAACCTACTACCTACACACTCATTGCACACATTAACCACATCTATCCAATACCATAAACATCATCTACTCATCACAAAATTAATCAAACCTATAATATCCTAACATCATTATACAATTGATAGTGAAACACATAGAATTATACACATAGTTCGCCATGAATCATCCATAGATATAATTACAATGACATACACATATGCTAGCATGAGATACCATTATTAAATCCAGAAAACTATATTATTGATCAAATTGACTACAAGAATTAAACATCTAACCAATAAATCTTACTATCATGTAACTATGCTAGTGTCATCAACATCATAAGGAATATATCAATATACTAATCTAGTCCAATTGGTGCTATGCACCCAAATACCTTAATTTCCATGAGGATAAATAACATAGCATAATGTCTAAAATATATTAGAGTCTCAGTCAAAACATGTCTATGAATAAAGGAACCAATAGATAACTGGAGCTATAAAAATGTTGCACTACATCCCCCTCCCCTAGAATTACACTTCCTCCTGGAAGTCATTGGAAGAGATAGGGATATCTATCCCTCAATGGTGTAGCATCCTCCCAGTTAGCTGGTGTTTCGTCATATCTATCCCACTGCAGTCTAACCTGGTCAAAATCTCAACCCCAAAGGACCATCCTTCGGTGCTCCAGTATGCGTACGGGCTCTAGTCTCCACTATCCTCTATCCTCTACTTGTAATGCTGACCAATCCGAAACATGAGAAACATCTGGTACATACCTACGTAGTACAGAAACATGAAAAACATCGTGGGCCCGTGCAAGGCATGGTGGAAAAGCTAGGCGAAAGGAAGTCGGACCGATGACCTCAAGGATATCAAAAGGACCCACAAAACGAGGTGATAGCTTAGAACCCTTTCCATAATAGATTGGAATCTTATGCAGATGAACTCTCAAGAAGACTTTGTCACCCACTAAGAAGTGAAGGTCAATCCTCTTAGTGTCCGCATACACCTTCTAGCATGCTTTAGCGTGCTCAAGAAAATGTTGAATCAGAACAACCTACTGCTCTAAATCCTAAAGATAAGCTAGCCCTAGAATAATCCTATCATCAAGTTTGTCCCAGCTTAAAGTTGTCCTGCAAGGTCATCCATACAAAGCATGATAGGAAGCCATGCCAATGGAACTATGGTAACTGTTGGTGTAGGAAAACTCAACTAAATGCAAATAATCTTCCCACTTCTCTGCTGGTCCATCACATACATCCTCAACATGTCCTCAAGAATCTGATTAACCCTCTTTGTCTATCCATCTATATCTGGATGATATGCCGAACTAAAATTAATTTGTGTACCCAAGGCATCCTGAAAAGAAGTCCAGAAAACTGATGTGTAAATGGTATCTCTGTCATTGATGATCGTCTTTAGGATCCCATGTAATCTAACAATGTCCTCCATAAACACTTTGCCAATGGCCTATGCATTATAGGTGACCTTGGTTAGCAAGAAATGTGCAACCTTGGTCAACGTATCCACAATGACCATAATGGCATCATGACGATTAGAGGACATAGGAAGTCCTATAATGAAATCCATGGAGATCACATCCCATTTCAACTCAGGAATATCATGAGGGTATAAGAGTCCTGCGGGATGAGAATGCTCTTTCTTGACCCTCTAACACTCAAGACAACATGCTACAAAATCTGCTATGTCCCGATGAATACCCAACCAATAATATAACTCTCTCAAATTGGCATGCATATTCTTCACTCCTCGATGTGCTGCATATGGGGCTCGATGCGCCTTAGTAAGGATGAAACTACACATATCACCTACCTTAGGCACATAAATGCAGCTATGGAACCGAAGTAAACCATCTGACTCTAACATGCATCCTGAATATCTTCCCTCAAAAGAACCTTGAGAATCTAACATATATCTAGCTCCCTCATAAAACCTGTCCTCTGGAAGATGCACAAGAATCCTACCTCTCAAATCTGACTGCAGTGTCAAAGAAGCAAGAACGTGTCATCGCCTACTAAGAGTGTTTACGACAAAATTTTCCTTTCCTTTGATGTAATGTAAGTCCATTTCATACTCACATAATAACTCCATCCAATGCCGCTGACATGTGTTCAGGTTCAGATGTGAGAAGATATGCTACAAGCTATGATGATCTGGCCTAAAAATGAAGGGTCTACCCAAAAGGAAATGTCACAACGCACCAGAGCATGAACCACTACTGCAAGCTCTAAGTCTTGAGTAGGATAGTTAAGCTCATAATCTTTGAGCTTATGTGAGTCAAAGGAAATAACTCGATGCTCCTACATAATAACTACTCCCAAACCCTCTAGTCATGCATCGATGCAAACCATCAAATCATCTATCAGGTCTGGAACTGCTAAGATAGGTGTCGTGATTAACCTTTCCTTAAGCAACTGGAAGGCTTACTCACACTTCTCTGACTAGTCAAACTTCTTCCCTTTCCTCTGAAGGGAAGTAATAGGGTGAGAAATCCTAGAAAACTCCCGCATAAACCTATGCTAATACCCTATTAAACCCATGAAGCTCCTCACCTCAGTCACTGATGTGGGCACTAGCTAATCCATGATAGCCTGAATCTTAGAGGGATCTATAGAGATACCCTTTCATAAAATAATGTGTCCCAAGTACTGAATCTCTTTTTAAAAGAAGATACACTTTTCCAAGTTCCTAAATAACTCTTGCTCTCTCAAAACTTGAAGTACCTGTCTCAAATGCTCCTCATGTTCCTTGGAACGAGAATATATCAAAATATTATCAAGGAACACTATGACAAAGTGACCTAGGAAGGTCCTGAGCACCCCATTCATGAGGCCCATGAAGACAGCTGGGGCATTGTTTAAACCAAAGGGGAAAACAATGAACTCATAATGCCCATAACATGTGCAAAAAGCTATCTTATGAATATATGCATCTAATATGTGCAACTGATGATACCCTGAGTTGAGATCGATTTTGGAGAACACTCTAGCTCCCCACATCTGATAAAACAAGTCACCAATCCTAGGGAGTGGATAATGGTTATTTATTGTGACTTTTTTGAGCTTTCTGAAGTCTACATAAATCCTGAGAGAACCATTCTTCTTTTTCACAAATATGATTGGCGCTCCTCAAGGAGATACACTAGCGCGAATGAGACCCTTCTCTAATAACTCGTCTAACTAAATCTTGAGCTCATGAAGCTCTGAAGTCATCATCCGGTATGATGCCCTAGAAACTGGTGTGGAGCTAGGCACTAATTTGATGGTGAAATCCACCTCCCTACTAGGTGGTAAACCTAGAAGCTCTCCTAGAAACACATCTACATACTCCCTCAAAATTGTGTGATCATCAATGGGTGAATGCTCTGGAGTATTGTCTGAATGATCACTGATGGTGATAGCAAACAATTGACAACCCTTATACATGCTCCACTTGAGTTTCTTATATGAGATCATACGCAAGGAGATAGGCCTCTACATCCCTTAAATCACAACTGCACTTCCAAGATCATCCTGACACTCAATGACCTTATTTCTGCAATCTACCTAAGCCCGATGGGCCTCGAGCAAATCCATACCCAACACTACGTGATAGGATCCTAGAGGAATAACTTGGAGGTCAAGTGTAGTGGAGAAGACTCCTAATTCAAGTACACAACTCTCCACATACGATTCCACGGTGAGTTTAGCCCCAAAGGCCAACTCAACTTGCCAACTATCTGGTTGCCTAACCACCAATAGCCTACACTGGTCAACTATAAAAGGAAATAGAAAAGAATCTAAAGCACCTGAATCAAAAACCACTGAGACAGAGATACCCCTGATAGTACCTTTTGTCTTAATGACTGTGGCCTGATGCTCAACCTAGTGGTTATCAACCATTGCATATACATGATGGGTGCATCCCATGTCACCCACTGTCTACTCGGATCTAGGTGCTCTCTGCATATCCGTAGTAGTGGGCTTGTGTAGACACATACACATATAATGGTTTAGAGCCCCACAAATAAAAAATCCTCCTGTACCCCTATGAAATGGGGTCCCTCCAGTACTCTAGTGAATTGAACCCATTTGACCAACTCTAGTAGATTGCTATGAGTGGGATGGCTGTGAGTGATGAGTACCCAGCCTCCTATCGCTAGATCCACCAAAACCACCTCTAGATCTGCCTCACTGAAAGCTCTGAGTTTGTCTACCCCTCTGATGCTAGTGTCCCTGATGCTATGTCTATTGTGGTGGGTGCGGTGGAGCTTTTGATGTTGGTGGAGGAGACCAGAATCCTCCTCTAGGGGTTGATACTGCACCCCTTGTCCTTTGACTCTAGAAAGTTTGAATCCTATCCTGAAACTTGCTCTTGTTCCTATCTCGGTGTTCCTGTGACTTGGTCATATTCTCCTCAGCCAAGTAGGCCTTCTCTATGGCCTTCTCAAGCGTGGGAGGAGATAACATCCTAAAAGCTCCTGCTATATCTGCATTCAGGCCCCGAATGAGCCTATTTACCTGTAATTTCTCATCTTGCAAGTAGTCTACATACTACAAGATATCCAAGAACATGCTCTCATACTATGCCACTGTGCCAGAGCCCTGTCGTAAGTTGGGAAACTCATCTATCCTCTTCTATACAAAATGCTTTGACATATAGCGATCCCTGAACCACTCCTCGAACATCTCCCAGGTCACTTTATCTCGGGTCAAATGGAGCTTCAGCTCCTCATTCCTCCACAAAATGCCTGCTGCGTCTCATAGGATGTGTATGGAAAACCTGGGTTTGACATTGCTCTCATGAGAGTGCAAGCCAAAGTAGCTATCCAAGCTAAGGAGCCAGGATTCTACCCCAAAGCCATCTGTCGAACCAGTATAAGAAGGTGGCTGAAGGTGAAGAAGATCTCAAATCACACTGCCTATGTCTCGATCCTGGCGATGTGGTTGAACAAGTGAAAGGGGTCACCTGTCTCCAAATGGTCCCTCGAAGCTGTGTGAATGGCTACAATAGAATGAGGCCATCTTGTTGCCAAGGATGGAAGGGCTGCATAACCTCTCTCGTCTTGGGGTATCGTTCTCAGGTGGCTCTGAATGTGCATCCTCACCAATCAAATCCTCATCTCTTAACTGAATTTCCTCCTCTCTCGAATCCTACGGTGGTGGACGGCGCTACTGCATGATGCCTATCAGCTGCTGTAGGGCCTCTAATATCTGAGGCCCAAATTCAGGTGCCAGTGGCTCCCGCGTAGGTGCACTACATCCCAAGCCTCTAGTCGATCCACCCCTCCTGGGCACCATCCTGTACCCAATGTAAAAAAATGATTTATAAAATTTCTTAATAGTTGCGGAAAGTGTTTTAATTATTTTCATTAATGTTATTGCTAAAATATTATTAATTAAGTAATTTAATTAATTACCCCATGTAATGGTCTCATTTTAACACACAATGTAATGCTCCAATTTTAATACCCAAGTATCTATTAAATTTTTGGTCACTCTTATTTATTATTATTATTGGATTTATTTTATTTTATTTTATTTATTTATTAATATATATATATATATATATATATATATATATATTATATATATATATTATTTTTAACCAATTCTAGCCTTTTTATTTTTTTTTGTCACACACATACCCCTCATAAAAAATATTTTCCCTTTTTCAAAAGACCTAAGGTTTGAAAGATTTAGTTGTGTCCCTTGGATCAAAGGCATCTTAGCCCTTGATCAACTTGCCCTAAGAAAACTCTAAAATTTCTTATGTTTTCCTTTATCTCTTTTCCTTTCTTTTCCCATGCCATTTTCTCTCATTTTGTTTTTGTGCAGGTGGAGGTTGAGCTATGAAGGATTCAATCATCCTTCTTGAATTTGTGTGAGAGACTCTAAGCCACAACTCGTGGTTTAGATATATGTATTTTATTTTATTTTATTATTTGTTTTTTGTGGTCTGGTGTGGCTACATTTTGGAGGGGGGCGACTATAGGTTTTCCACACAGGTGGGGAGACTTGGTAGTATGGGAGGAAGAGGAGGCTATGTGGAGGTGGAGAGGCTGTGTGGAGAGTGGGGGACTACGCAGACAGGGGGGGCAGTGTCTGTGCATGGAGAGGGAGACAACGTAGGGTGGATGGATTGTTGAGCCATGGAATGGATGCGTGGCATGGTGTGCAGCAGGGTGGTTGGAGGGGGTGTTACGCAGGGGGCAGCAGCAGTAGCAACATGGGGAGAAAGGGATAGAGTGGAGGGGTAGGGAGACAATTTGCTGGCCCGTGCACAGGGATTTGGGGAAAGAGTGCTGGTGCGCAGGGAGTTGGGGAGGGGTTCGACCCTCCCCAACCCAATTTTTTTGTTTATTTTATTTTATGTTTTAAATTTAATACGTTTTAAAACTAAAATTTTATTTTTATTTTTTATTATTCTTATTTTTTCTATATAAATACAAATATATATATATATATATATATATATTCATATATATATATTATTTAGTATCAATATCTATATACTATAATATATAGTATATATATATATATACTATAATATATATATATATATATATATATATAAAATATAATATAATATAATATATGCTTATTTTAACACTGAAACTAAATCATTATTATAGATTATAAATTAAAGGATAATATTTTTTTCTTATTATTATTATTATTTTTAATATTCTAGGAAAAATATTGTCATAAGTTAAAATATATATATATAATCTGATTTCATTTCTTTGTATAATATTACCAAACTTGTAATACAAAAACTATTATAAAAAATGATAATATAACCATTTAAAATTAAAAAACTCCATGAACACTAGTTTTCCTTCAAATGAACTAAGTAAATGGTATTTCAAAGTTATGCAATACCAACTACAGAAATATTTCAAATTTTCATCCAAGGAAGATTACAATTAGGACATATCCATGTATTTTTTTTAAAAAAAATGGAAGACTAACAAAATTTACTAGTTAGCCAAGAGTCCTTGTGTTTGAACCATGGATCTGATACCAAATGTAATGCCATAAAAAAATGCAGATTTAAAAGAATGCTTAGCTTATAAATTTCAGATTTATTTTGAAAAAATATACATATAGCATTTCATAGATTTTTTTTAAACAAAACATTTTCTTTTCCAATCCCATTAAAACATAAAAATAAAAAGGGATCCTTTAATACTAGATTTACAAATTTCCAAAATGGATTTTAAGACATTCAACACATTCAAGTCCAATAAATCAAGTCCTCTTTGCAAGGTTGAACAAAATTTACATAACAAGGATCCATAAAACACAAGTTTTCCCAAATCACCAAAAACAAATGATGAGTTTACAAGATGAGGCTATCCACAATCAGCCATATAACACATAGATACAAGGAGGTGTAATATTTACAATGAATTTTTAAGGATAAAAGAACAAGTCGCCACTACAACAAAACTTCATCTTGAGTCTCCAACCTTGGGTGTTCTCCTACGAATGCTGCAACAAGATACAGGGCTTGTTTACCACCCAACCAATAGGCATCATCACATGCCTTTCCATGGTTGGAAAACATGCTAGCCTCCCCCAAGCCCATGGGAGAGAGGAATAGACTTCCATAATGTGCACAATTATAAGGGAATAAACACAAGAAGAATACATAGACAGATTTAAACACTTAGACATAATACACATGACGAGACAACAACATGAGGAGAAACAAGCTCACCCTCAGAAAAAGGGGGAAGAGAAGAAATAGGATGCCCGAAACCAAAGGTGTCCAACCATATGATACACCAACAAAAGCATGTTTAATAACCCCCTGATTCCTCCTAAACATTCATCCTCCTTTTCCCTCCTTTATGTAAAAGAAAACCCTTCTTTGGAGTATTTTCAAACCCAAAAGGATTTCCTCTCCAAGAATAGGGAATGGTTCAAGCCTTATGAACCTTTCTCCCACCTCAAACTATATGAGGGGGTGAGTAGGATCCTTTATGGCTTGACCAACAAGCCATGAGGTTTGAGAGGGAGATCCCTCTCTCTTCCCCTACATTCTCCAAAAACCAACAAGCCATATGATGGTGGAGAGTAAAATAAAATAAAAAAACAAAACAAACAAACTACATTCTTCATACAACTTTACAACACATCATTTCATACACATTATTTTATTGTCCATTGCATAACTAACAATATAAGCAAAGAAAAGGAAAGAAAAGGACTAAGAATCCTACCTCTACAATGCTTTCCAAGACTCTATGCGTTTCCGACTTTGTCCAAGCAATGCTCAAGCTCCAAAAATTCTCCAAGTCCAAAAAAAATGAGGAAAAAGTCCCCTTCCTTCACCATGAGGAATAATATCAATAGGAACCTAAAAGTTTCCTCACCAATAGGAAAGCGACATGTGTCACCCCCTCCCTTCCCACAAGTCAAAGATTCCAAAAACCAAATAAGAAAAAGTAAACTCACCTTTTCGCCCTTATCACCCAAAATACTAAAAAATGAAAATAAAACAAAGTGGAGCAACTTTTAACAAATACACACAAACCATCCACCTTCAATGGACGAGACCAAAGGAAGGAAAAATGGGAAGGAAACTCCCTCAAAATCTTGGAAATAATCCCCCCTACCTATTAGGTAGTGTCAAAGGGCCCATTTTCATGTTAAGAGAACTCCGAAACTAAAAAGGGGTCACTAAAAATACCGAAAATAGCCCAATTGCGGATTTGGCAATCTTGGGCACAAAGGTAGAGGGTGTGGGGTCCACCTAAAGTTCACATGTGGCCCCAATCCCTTTTACCAACACACACAAACACTTACCCAAAACCATCACCTAAATTAAAATGAGATTATTAAACCCCTAAACTAGTTTACTTAAATAAAACACACCCTAAACATAATTAATTTTACAAGACATAAATACATTACAATTGAGGGTTCACTCATGGTGCCTAATTAATACACCTACTCTAAGGCCTTAAACATTTAGCATGGTTAGGACCCAGCGTGTTGGCTACTTTTGCACAATTGCATAGCCAGCCTAAAACCCATGCTCTCCTATAATTTGTTACCTACACACTCATTGCACACATTAACTGTATCTGTCCAATACCGTAAACATCATCTACTCATCACAAAATTAATCAAACCTATAATATCCTAACATCATTATGTAATTGATAGTGCAACACATACAATTATACACATAATTCACCATGAATCATCCACAGATATAATTAGAACGACATACACATATGCTAGCATGAGTTACCATTATTAAATCCAGAAAATTATATCATTGATCAAATCGACTACAAGAATTCAACATCTAACCAATAAATCTCACTATCATGTAACTTTGTTAGTGTCATCAACATCATAAGGAATATATCAATATACTAATATAGTCCAATGAACGTTATGCATCCAAATACCATAATGTCCATGAGGATAAATAACATAGCATAATGCCAAAAATATATCAGAGTCTCAGTCAAAACATGTCTATGCATAAAGGAACCAATACATAACTGGAGCTATAAAAATGTGACACTATAAATACAAAGTAGTTAGTGTTGTGAAGCTCGTTAAGCAAAGAGAAATAGAAATCATTCCATTATTGAGCCCCTTGATGTTGTTATATAGCTTGCGAGTCTTTGTGCTGGATTTCGACAGTCCCTACACTCTCTCTTATGCTTGACATACATCAGAGATTTGTGGGATACTCTTCCACAAACACTTTGGCTCATTTGTCACTTCTTTCTCCTTCATGCTGGTGATGCTTCTTTCTTTCATGTCTCAATTTGATAGAGGGGCATCCATGGCTTTAAATATCCTGCCCGAAATTTTTTATTGGCAGTGTTATTACACTATCCCTTATACATAGGTAAGTCAAGGACAACTCTCCATGTCTAGATTAAGGAGTTCCAAAACTGGTTGACTTCTTTGGGGATAATGACACGATGTAAAAAAATGTCCCAGCACTTCAAGTCTACATTGGGAAAAAAAATTTAGGTCACTGCTAAAGTTCCACACACTAAATTTTGGAAATAGTTCTCTTTTCCCAAATTTCCATCTCTCTTCAATTTGAAATGCCTTAGAGAGAAATAAAAAAATGTCACGTTTGGACAAAACAAAGTTGTTAGTCTTGCTTCTTCAACATATTAATAGAGTTCCACATCCAGTAAGACTTCAAACATATCGCTCTAGCCAAATTTTAACTACTCCATGCCGAACTTGCAAAGAGCTACTCTCTCACCTCTAGATTTTCTCTTGCACACATGCCTGGAGAGAAAAATGCTCTAATACTAGATTGAGGGAGAAACTAAAGGAGAGAATATAGAGAAGAACTCAAGTTGTTGATTAATTTAGAAGCACAGAGGAGGAATTTATACATAAGAAACATAACATTATGCCCCAATAATTTATGGGATTTCTAACAAAATACGAATAATGGAATACGACTAAAATAACTTGCCTAAATTATTAGCTACGTTGTAACTATGCAACAATGCATACTCATAACAAAAAATATAACATTTTTGAAAGTAAAAATAAATATGACATATTTTTTATCTCATATAATTTTTTGTTATTATTACCCGTTGTCCAAGTTTAGCTCCAGATAATGGCTCTATGTAATATTTTATAGAAAATATTCATGTATTTTTTATAATGTCACTGGTATATCCAATAGATATGAATATAATCGAGGGAAATAAATATTTACTTCTGTAATCCTATTTTTTGGGGGGAAATGCCTTGTCTTTTTTATGGAGGAATTGGTGGGCTTGGTCTAAATATCATTTTCACAAATCCATGGAAGCTACATAACCATTTTTATTACTTTGTGAAAAAATGGTACTTTGTTTAGGTTTGAGTATGATCATCTATTTGATATTGGTAAATTGGACTTGTAAGCAACCTTTAATAATTTTTTTTTTTTTTTTTTGTATTTTGAGCACCTCCTAAGATTAATTCTCTTTCGTTTATAATCTATTTCATTTTCTTTTCATATGAAAAATACCTATAAATTTTATATTTATTATCATCGTGATACAAATTTTTAAAGACTACAATGCAACTAACTTTTATTTATTTACTTCATGGGAAAATTTATTAAATAAAATTGTAAGAAGGGCATCTACTCTAATTATTGCCTAGGGCACTCATAACCTTTAATGCGGATCTGATCCTACCATTATCCTTCTCTTCAAATAAAATAAAGTCAAATGGATTCATGAAAATCATATTTTTCATCTTGACGTCTACATCCAAAATTAAATAAATTACATTTACCTATTTAATTATAATTGAACCCTAAAAAACACACAGTAAAAAATTCTATATTAAATTTTCAAAATTTAGATACGATAACACGTGTGTAAATGCTATAAAGAATTGATTTTCAATTAGTACAAATGCTAAAATTCACGATAACACAAGAAGATGAGTTTAATTCAATTCTTGGATGTCTCACATGGTGATTTGGATATCAAATTATGGAAAAATAGGATATGATAAGGTAAAATGTGCTTTATCTTTAAAGCATGACCGTATAAATTCATTGGATGATAGCATAAAACCTCAACAATAATGCATTGAACTTCCATCCTTATTAGAACAAGTGTATAACTCCAATTTAAAGTTTTATTTATTTTTAATTTGGTTAATCACTGTCTCTACTAGCCTCTTGTATGTTTCTTTCTTATAACATATTTTGTGCATGCACCTGTAATGATCACAATCTTAGTTTCCTGCACTAAAAATCAAATAATAATTATATTAAATTAGAAAGTGGTGCATGGTGGAGTTGTACTAACCATGGTGGTAAAAACTCTTATTTATTTATTCCAAGATTTTCACTACATTTTCCTAATAACGGGTGTAAAATCTATGTAGTTCTCCTAATTATTGTGTAAGAGAGAGTGAAAAATATAGAGTTCCTCCTCTTATGATTTTCCTTGTGCCTTGATAACAATGACAAGCCAATTAAGTATAATTCATATGTACACTTTGTAATTATTGAATATAGATTATTTTTAATTGAGCGATAAATAAAAATTATTTAGATAGTTAAACACTAGAGAAAATACCTCTTGAATGACCCTTTTGATAAGTAGATAATTGATAATACTTTTTAATATTTTAAGATGATTTTGAACTGAATTGGTATACTCTTAACCTTATTTGGAGTTCTTTACACTTGTATATAGAATTTTAATAATGTATGCTCTTCATTTAGGGAAGTATAGGGTATCCATATATAATATTTGATAGTTATTCCTAATGGAACTCTTCAAAAAGATAGGTAAGTTCCACGTGAGTAAATGAATATGAATTTTTTACTTTTATATGACTCCACAAGATGTAATTTTTAGTTTGGCATAGCTAAGAACTGTAAAAAAGGTACTCATAAATAAAATGAGATAATTTGAGTTCTCTAAATATAATCACCACATAGGATATATCTACCACATGCTTCTATCTATAATGGATGGTAGTGTCCAATAGGAATTTTTTTCAAAAGTTAATATATAGAGAAGTATATAGGAGATAAAGGATGTATATGAGGAAATAATTTGATTAGGTAGGATTGTGAAAATATTATTGAGAAAAAGAGAAAGTATTTTCAAGCCAAAAACATAAGGAATATAATGAGTTCAAGCTCTACTTTTACATAGAAGTCATGATTAAGAGATATAAGCCAAGTAAATATTATCAATCACCTAATTACCAAATTCAAGTGTATACTTTTTCCCCATATTTAACCTAATAAGTTAAATTTACTTTCTTAATCAAAAAACATACTTCATTATGTAAACATAGTGTGTTTTTTTACTAGTTCAATGTTTGAATGATTAAAAGATTATATGATGTCACTAAGGGTTAAACTTGAAACACAAGAGTTTGATTAATTAAAAATAATGAAGATTTAACATTTAAATCTAAATAATATTTAAACTATAAATTAGAAGTGAAAAATGATGGAGTATACATATATTTATAATAAATTCTTTCTTACAAATGTATAATATCATGCCTCCTTATCAAGGCATGTGGAGATGGAAATTTTATCAGAAGCAATGGAGAATTGAATGTGATCAAATCAACAATTTAAATGAGGTTAGGGGATAAAAATCATGAACATGTATAGCTAGAAGTGTAATAACAGTAACAAAATAAAGAATCTCGCGGTGCAGTAAGTAGAAAACTTAAATAAGTTAAAGACCATTTTGTATCACTTACCTAAACATGAAAAAAGAATATGTCAGGTGTCACCAGACCTAACGTGATTTTAATTAGGTGTCACTAGTCCCAACATCCTAAGGCTAGTAGGTGTTATTAAACATAAAATGCCTAAATTAAATCAATGTAGATGGATATGGTTTATAATTCTCAAATTTCTCTATATTATTGAAATATAAATGATCAAAATAGAAATAAATACATACATTAGTAGATTTTTAATATGTGATTTCTGTATTTAACATACAAGCAATATTTTACAATGAAATGTTGTGAATATTTGGTGTTATATTTATCTTTGTAAGGGATATTTTTCTAAACATTTTAATTTTCAATATTTTTAATATTAAAATTTATTTGGATAGATTTGTTAAAATATAGGAAAGTAGGATCCCTATTTTCTATCAAGGATGTATGGTGTTGTCCATGTATTTAAATTCTACATGTTCTTGTACTATATAATTCTTCATATATAAATGAAATCCATTGGTATTGTTCTGAAAACCTCACTTAATACACATTATTTTAAGGCAAGGAGGATAAAATTCAAATCACTCAACTTAGAAAATGAAGTGTTTCCATCACACACACACACACACACACACACACACACACACACACACACACACACACACACACACACACACACACACACACACACAGAGAGAGAGAGAGAGAGAGAGAGAGAGAGAGAGAGAGAGAGAGAGAGAGAGAGAGAGAGAGAGAGTTGGAACAATATAGAATGTAACTTAAAAATTGACACCATTTATAACCCACCCTATAAGATATTAAATGATAGGAATCATGAAATAAGGATACACCAAACTAAATTTTTTATTTTCACACAAAATCACATGAAAATTCATTTGTAAGTTAGATGAATAAGGTGAATGGCATACAAGGGATAAAAATTGTTGGAAACACAATGGACTGAGAGGGGCTATGAGTAAGTCCTACAATAAAATTTACCTCATTTACCAAATAGTATATTCGCCAATTAAGCTTCCATACATCATTCATAACCATACATGTTCGTACTAGATGTGTATTAACCATTAACAATATCACAACACAAGAGAGAGTACACAAGACACAAAATATAAGTGTGAAACCCTCAAGGGGAATAAAATCCACTGAATTTTTTTTTTTATATTACACACAACAAAGACTCAAGTTAATACACATCACAAGAGATTTCTTTAGTGAGGAACCAACCCCACAAAGAGCACAAACCCCTAAACCCTTGTTAATATTACTCACAACAATATACTGCTATGAATATGAATCATCATAAAAAATATTTTATAATTATTACCACTAAAAATATGTTAATACCACATCTGATTGTTCTCCCAAAATTCAGCTCCTAATTCCTTCAAACCCTCATTCAAGCAGACCTTCTTCAACTCGTTCTCTCTAGGTCTTTTATGAATTTGTATTAGTTTCAAAACCTTGTATACATGCATTATAACATTATAAAACATTTAAAACACTTCTTCATCACTAAATTCATACTTTTATACATGTTACTCACTCTCTCTTGTGATGCACTTTTCCCCCATGCACAACTAGTTCAGAAATGAACTCAAACATTGCCTTTATACCCTTCTCAGCTCATAAAATCAAGGGATGTCAGTCCTCATGATTTGGTTCAACCAATTGATAGTAATAAAATCCCAATAAATTCATTACAAAATTCACATATGATACATATAGGTCTGTCATACCCAACACCACTCCAATTACACAAAACAGGCTCAAAACCCTATCACTAGAATGCGTAAAATCCATTCACAAAAAGGCAATGATTAGTAAAGCTATATAATTAATCCAAAAATGTTTAATATAGCATAAAACCATCATCCATGGTCATTAATTATCCTGGACCAATCAAATAATTCATAACATAAGTGAAAAGGCTCATATCCGTCACTAAACCGTTATTTCTAGCACCCTATCTTTACGTTTAAGCCCGAAGAGAACCCAAGAAGAAATAAAATATGGAATTTATCAAATATATGGAGTATTAATGACATTTAAATCACATAAATTCATGTTATACCTCTTGAAACATCCAATAACTTTCCTCTTCACCAAATCAAGTTGCCCTGAAACTAGTTTTACAAACTCAACTAGTTTAAACCCTTTCTGCCACTTAAAAGACCCCAAAATTCCTTCACTAGGTAAAAAATTCATGATAATTCACTCTCCAACTCATATAAGGAATAAAATCATCCATCGTATGCCTCATTCACTTCATTCTTTCAGCGTGAGTAATCTTGTCTTGGAAAACCGACAATCTTCTTCCTCACAACATGACCTGAATGACCCATAAAATATCATCTTAATCAGATAAAAAATATACCATTGGAAATATATTTTAATAATATTGTCATAACATATTGTAAATATTTCCAATTACAAGTGGAAGGCCTTCAACCAAGACAATCTCTGCAAACTTCTTGAAACTGATCCAAAACTAGCCTTTGACTAGTCTTCACAAATAGGGTATATTTTTCCATTTCTTAGCTCACCCATTATCTTAAAAATTCATCAACCTCTATAAAATATCAAGGGATAAATAATTTTTAGTTTATTTAACATCTCCTTTGGAAAACTTTTCTTTAAATTGGAATTCTTTAGAAATAAGCATTTTTAGGTGGGTCCCATATACACTCACATGTACTAATACACATGTCTAGAAACATAGAGGATTACTATAGAACATAAAATCATCACATTTGTAAAAATAATAAAAACAAAATTAACATACCTCTTTTTCACTAAGTTTATTTGAACTTGGGTTTAACTAGGTTGTCAAAACAACTTATATTCTTAAACTTTGTTCATAAAAGTTCAACAATGAAATAACCTCATTATTTTTTCAAAAAAATATTATCTCAGTAGAAAAAAATACTTGTAAGTATCTAGCTCCCATGTAAAGCACACAGTGCACAGCAAACATATCAAAGTCAACCTTTACCTCAAATCTTCATTCTTGGAAACCCAATTTTACCAAAAACATCATAAATTTATTTTCTTTCAACATTTTGACCTGAAAATTGTCTTGAAGCATCATAAAAACATCTTATAACTGACCATACTCACCATTTATCCCAAATATCTCTTAAAATCTACATCCATTAATACTTACATGTGCCAAATTGTCTATTCTCACCTTCTTTCTTCTCAGTGACCTCATAAAAGCATTGTATCACTAAATACTGACCTAAAACTTATCATACACCTAATATATCATGTCCCAAAATTTTAACCATTCTTGCATAATATTGATCAGCTCCAAAACACATACCTCCATCTCATTTTGCATTCTCTAAGGCTAGGATTAAGCATCAAATGACTTGATTCAACCATAATACCTCTTGAACTAACCATTCCGACCACATACAAGCTCATATACACATTTAACACACCTCATAACTATGTGTGACCTCATGAAATCCTTCAACTCACCTGGGATGACTCAAACCAGGAATGTACAAGAAAAACCATGCTCTAGAACAACATAGGACTCCACCAAACTTGATATTACCCATCAACCTTAATGTTTGACCACTGAAAAAAACCTCATGGAGACTCATACAAAACCATTACACACTTTTTCATCAATGGAATTGACATAAATGACAACACTAACACACAATGGCCAACACAAATGTGTTGGGTACTCAAGATAGTGCAGTGGATGCATAATCAAAGGTAACCAAGGTTACATAAAAGGAGTATTAAAGCATCATACACACATAGATATGATAAGATATGCACATATATTATACAATTAAATAAAAAATGAAATGTGTAAAAAAATGAGATAGTAGTCAATAGGTTCATAGGACAATACATACTAACACTATACAGTCCACATGTGTTAGTCCTAAAAATCTAGATAAATAGAATATATCAATATATAATATGCATATAACAATTATGTGTAGAATATTGTATAATTATTAGAAAGTAATACCTAATTAGTGTAGAATATGACCTTAAAATTATAGCCATACTGACTTGGAGAAAGGTTAGTCCAATATCTAAAATATGTCGAGTCATTTATATCATACATAATTCTGAGACACATCATGAAATTCATGTTTGTATAGAAAACTAATATTCTATCTATCATATCATGTCACAAATAATAATATGAAAAGTATAAAATAGTAAATCAAATGTTGCTCAAGTCTCAAATTTATATTTTTAAGAAAATTTGAAAGTATATCATTTTTTCTATAAATATGGGACAAACCATGTTTATTCAATGTCAACTATGTAATATGTGTCAATACCTAATCCTATTTGACTAGGATAAGCCATATGGTAGCTTTTATGAAGGAAATGAAAAACTAAATTTTCATTCCTACCGATGTTGAAGTAGACTCACAATGTACTCCTCATTAGTGTTACGTTTTCCTTGATTTATAATAATGCTTTATTGTGTCATATTGTGTTGGTATATAGGGAATTAATTGTGTTTAATTATATTAAATGTACTAAATTGTTAGAAATGAGTGGATATGTTGTTATACAATGGAATCATGTGTTGTAGTATCTAAATGTCTTAATATAGAAAATTGTGTTGAATGGAATAATGGATGAGGAAAATGCCTCGATGGAATATTACATAAAATAGGATATTACATCACTCTAAGATTATGTTGTAGGACAAGAAGATGTTATTTTTATACTTGAAGAGGTGACATTGAATTAGAATTACATTATTTCAATTATTCATTATGTTGAATTGAAAATAGTTTATCAGTTCTTACCTCTTTATTAGGGATTACCCAAATATATCGAGAAACAATAGGTCATGTGATCATTAATAAAAAATCATTGGAATCACTACTAGTAACTAGAATAAAAAAATAATTCTCATAAGGAATTCTCTAAACTTTCACAAAATCATTATAATAGATACACTTGACACAATTATGGATAATACAAGTGGAAAAATTGAGCTATTAAGAAAATGTCATCCTAGTAATATGGCACATGTGTGAGAGATCTAGAGAAATAAGAAATGTGTAGATAAGTTAGCTTTTGTAACCTTTAGAGGTAATGCAACCTATTTAATAATTCTTGAAAAAATGTGAGAAGTAAATTTTAATTTTTTATTATTTAACCTTAAATATTAAATTATTATCACAGAACATAGATTGTCAAAACAACCATTATCAATCTCAACACTATTAATTGGTTGTTAATTAATATAATCTCAAACAAAAAGTGCATTACTTTAAATGAAATATGATCATTTATAATTTTTTTCTCATTAAACACAAGATTGGGTTATAGAGGTGGAATTTTAGTGATAGTACCAATAAGATATTTAAATAGATGGTTATAATAATATGAAAGAGGAATTGTGTTGTATGTATGATGAATCTTAAGGTTTCCATAAAACATTATTGTTAGAAGCACAATGGACTGAGAGGGTGGGTGAATCAATCCTTATAAAAATTTCAAAATAAACTTCAGATCTGAAAATCAAATTACCATATGCATACAACCAAAATAACCACTTATTCAACTTTTAATGTGTTCACACCATAAACCACCAACAAAGCATATAACCATGAAAAAAAAAAAACACCATGAGAACACAAGATGTAAGTGGGAAACCCTTAATGGTAAAGAAACCCATTGAAAAACTATATTATATTGATATTCTTCTAAATTTAGTGAGGCACCCACCCATAAAGGAGAACCAACCCCTAGCTTAGTATAGCACCAACCCTATAAGGAGAAAAAACCTCTAATTTTGTGAAACACCAACTCCACAAAGAGGCTACAACCCCCAAAAAATGATCAAGCATGTACTCAACCACCTTTTTTGGTCTAAATATCTGATTTTTTTCTACCAAAAATGATGGATATCAAATATTGACCTCGCACTTCTTCACACAAACATTAGGTGATCAATCTTAACAAAACAAAATCATCAAACCCTCAAAAAATCATAAAACTCTAGCTTTGATTTTGTATGATTTTTCTCACCTGTAATACTCTTGTATTAGCCTCAAATCATGCTCAATCACCTGTAGTCACACTTCACCTAGGTCACTCCACATGAACACACTCAACTTGTTTGGAAAAGCACCAAAAACACATGTTTCTATATGCTTGTCCAGCTTTCAAACTTAGGCCCAACGTTTTTCCTCCATTTGGTTCAATCCATACATCAAGGAAAAATTTAAAATCTGAAATAAAATAGTCACAAGTGACCCAATTAGGTCTTCCTAGCCAAATAATTGACTACATGTGCCAAAAGTGGCTCAAAACCCCATAGGCACATTCTTAAAAATTTCCTTACATAAAATCCATAATTATTCATGACCCATAACCACTTATATATGATTAAAATATCATAAATAATTTATACATGGTCACAATGAATACAAACCAATCAAATTATTTCATTTATTGGGCCAAGTTCCCTGTACAAATGACAAAATAGTAATTTCCTTCACCCTTCAGCACCTTGGAAACTTCATCTGATCTCCAAATAAATTCAACATGAGAAAATATTGTCATGTAGCCAATTTATGGGAATGGAAGAACCCTTAGAACATTTTGATGTGAATCTAGCTGCAAGAGGTTGAAATACCACCAAAAACACACATAAACAACTTTGCAAATAAAACCAAGAGTTTCAAAATGTAATGCCTCCATTCATAATGAATAATAAATAATAAATTAAATAAGTAAATAAAATAAAAGAATTAAAGATAATTAAAAAAAATGAGACTTGTGTTTCTTTTGGGGTGAGTTAGGGTTTTGGTTTTTTGCTTTTGGAATGGGCGGCGACAGGAAAACCCATGCCAAATGCTTTCTCATGGAGTGTGGCCTCCTCCCAGCCCATGCCATCCTCCCACCTGGACACCTTGCAAAGCATAAAAGACAAGAATTTTTTTTAGATGTTGTTTTGCAATCCTTTGGGGGCGTTCAAACTTGTTTTGGGGTCACTGCTTCCATGTTTGACTAGATGAAAGAATGAGGAAGCTTCAAGGGAGTTTGAGGGTGGCTGTGTGTAGGAAAGGGGGGCGTTTCCTTAAGAGATAGTCACACTATTTCACCATGCAGCAAACAATCCTCTAGCCTATGCAAAACGTGGGAGATTTGGAGCAGGGTACGCACATCCATCAATGCATAATGGAAATTTGTTTTTTCTGCCATTTTTATTTCTTCTCTCCTCAGCCAGCACCAAAATGGGGGAAACCATTTTACTGCATGGAATTCTCTCAAAGGATTGGAGAGAGGAATATTGTCAAATGTTGAAGTTACACTCGCTTGATCTATGCCAAAATCTGAGCTTGGGAGAACGTATAGACATCCAACAAAACATATTGGAAATCTACTTTTTTTGTTTTATTTTGTTTTGTTCTTTATGCCAGCTCCTCCCAAGCTGCGCCAAAAAGGGAGGGGAATTTTACTAGTATTAATATAGTTGTAAGTGCCCTGTCAGACCATTGTGTAAATGTGGAAGCTTTGGAACAGGGATTTGTGGAAAAAAATGAGTTTGTTGAAAAGGCCTTGGAAACTTTCAAGCAGATGCAAAACCATATTCCGTAACCTTAGTTGTATTCTCCCTATGTGTGCACCTAAATGGGAGCTTTAAATTAGTATATGGACCGGTAAAAGTGCATACAAAAGGTGGAAATAAACACAAGGCATGAGAGCTATTTAACTAAAATTCCTGATAAAAAATGCGGCCTGCTAGAAAGGAATGTGGTATTATAGACTGAATACATACAATTTTTCTCAGAATAGTTTGTTAGTTCTGTATGTAAGTTGTGGATGTACAAACAAGTTAGTGCTCATAAGGATCGGTTGAGCTTGGATTGATTCATGGAGATATGCGTGCTCATAACCTTCTATGGTGGGTGAAAGCCAAATTTCATAACCTTTGCAAGCGTCCTAACTCCTTGTGTCGAGATGCGAATTTTGGAGCAATATTGTCGTGTGGTGGACTTGTTGTTTGTATGCGTTCTAATTAGCTTGGGGCACCTCATACACTGCATCATCGATTAACAGGATCTGTACAAAGTGGGTATGTTAAAAAGCTCAAAAAATTTCAAGCAACCACTTATGCTGTTGGAAAAATTCAAGTGATCAGAAGTTGGTGTGACATGGTGGAGGTTGGATCTAGGCTTGTGAACCGGTTGGCGAAGTGCCTGAGCAAGATGTTGAACTAAATCCTGTAACTTTGACTAACTGCGTTCTCCAGGCATGGTCCTTCTTCCCTTACCTCTCATAATTCTCTTTTTTTGTTTCTCTTTTGTAGCTAAATAGAATTTTAAATTATTGGGATTTTTTAAATACAGTTAAAATGTCTCTTCAAATCATTGCAAAACAATAAAGTGTCGTGTCACAACTCTCAAAGCCATTATAACTCACCTACTTTAAACCATGAACTATCACCCTCGCTTCGAGATGATTTAGAAAACTCTTACCCTTCTTGATTGCTCCAATATTGTTTTGTTGACTAGACAAATTTGACTCTCCATTGATTAAGTTGACCTTCTTCCTGCTTAAAATAGTTAAATTTTGCATTTTTCAGAGACTCACTAAGTACCCTTCACAACTCTGGAAATGAGATGTGAAGTTTCATTCGTGTACCTTGGTATACGAGGAGTCGCCTTGATTTTTGGTTTGACCTGAAATGATCATATGACATCCTTTTGACTCTCTTATAGGAGCCCTGTTACACTGGTTTACAATAGTAGAGAGTTGTTAAAACTAGAAATTTGGCTTTCGTTTGGGACCACCATTTGAAACCCGGAAAGAGAAATCACGTTCCATCTTCGCAAACCTCTAGCGTTTATACTAGACAAATGCATGGAACATTTAGCATAGGAAAGAGAACTTTTCGGGATAGTTTGGCGAAGCCATTTTGTAGGCCCCTGGTCATAGTTTGATGCAGTCAAACTGGACCAATTTCTTCTTGTCGCTCTAGAAAACGTGTCGCCATTTGAAAATAGTTTACTAGTTCTCAGTCCCATCGAATCTGATGATCTCTCCTTATATAGGGGAACTAGTAGAAGATGTCTTTTTGCGTGCTCCTCCATCGAACGTCATCTTTTGATGTGGTTTTCTAGGACCTCAAGCTAACTTTTGTCATTTTACAACTACGACCAGTAGCCCTGGAAGATTAGCCATCAGACGCAAACTGTTTTCTCTTTTTCAATTCCGTCAGTTGCTATGAACTCCTGGTATATCTGAGGACACGTAGAAAGAGAGTTGTGGTGTGTGTTTTCATTGGGAGATAACCTTTGGAAGTAGTTTCTTAGCCTTCGAGCTCATTTTGTATGTTTTGTAGCTAGTGAGAAAATGTAAAAATAGAAAACTGCAGACCCTCGTAGGGTTTCCAAATCACCCTAAAAACTTTTAACACATGCAAATAACTGTTTAAAACCCTTAGTGTATTTGTTGTATGAAATGGAAATTTTGACAAAATGGTGCTTTCTCTCTCTTCCCTTCTCTTTCTCTCTCCTCGGTTACAAAATGAAGAAGAAAAATGAAATGCAATGAATACATGTTTCTAGACTTTTTATTTTGATTGAAAATTTGTAATTATTGTCTTATGTAAATGGGAAACTGAAAAATGACAATTATGATTGATTAGGTTGGATGCCATGCCAGCGAATTATCACTGATATCATGCTCACATGGGTTTTGTAAGATGGATGATTGACGACGCAAAATGCGATGTGTAATTTTAATTATTGTAATTGTAATTTTTATAGGTCATTGTAAAATGAATAACTGCCTAATGTAGTCTGTTGTTACAGAAAAGTTATAATTGGAATTTGTTAATATGTAAGAGATGCTAGTTTTAGGGATAACTTAGGAAATGTACATCTAATCACCGATTTAGTTTGATTCTTAATTGTGTATGGAAAAAAAAGGGATTTGATTTATATATAGTAAATTGAAATTGAAGTTAATATATTGTAGCACTTTCTCAGTTTTTAATAGATGATTAAATTAATTACTGGATTACCTTCTTACCTTGCAAACACAATAAAGAGTGTTAATGGGAACACTCAACTCTCATAAAATACTCGTGTATAGTTTTCCTGTATCTGTGATCCCTTTTTACCATATAAGAAAATTAAAACTATAGAACGACCTTAAACTTTACACTCGATGAGGCCTCTTAGGTTAGGTAAATAAAACCCCTAGTTAGAATTACCATCATAGTCATTAGGTTTAACAAAATTTTCGTGAACCCATATTTAAGGAATGACATGGTCCAACTTTATCCAGAGTATGCGGTTTCCTTCTAGTTTTGGTAATCGCGAGAAGAATGTACTCTCTTCAGGTCCGACACAAGGCTGAGTGTTGAAGACCGCCTTAGGAGTCACCTTATGAATCCTTGTTCGAAGGATTGCCTAAGCGGTGCTACTTTGGATTCTATCAAAATAACATCTTGCTATTCTCTTGAATGTGGTTTAGTAATTATATCCGCTTGCCTTAGAATCACATGTAGTGGAGGCATAGATCCTTAGGTGCATATTGGAACTAAACTAAACCCTAGTGGTTTTCGTATGTTAACTTGTGGGTAGAAAACTATATTTTAACTCCTTGTATGCGAAATTGAGTTGAAAGATGTTGATTCTAGAGAACCTTAGAAATTGTAATCTTGTCCCTTAATCCCTTGCTATGTCATTTATGGCAATAAGGAATAAAGAATATTCCTTATGCGAAATGGTGAAGTGTAGAGACATGGGATCTTTGTGTACATAGATCACTTGTGTTCATGTGTAGTTATTATGCTCCTAGCCTTGTACTTCTTTAATATGTCAGACAAGTGCTTCGTATCTCTTTTGTTTCGAGATGATGCTAAGAACGAGATCTTAGTGCGATATAAGAGCATATCATATAATGCTACACATGAGATTGGAGATTAGGACTAAGGTCAATTTTGGAGACCTTATAACTTAAATAAACTTCTTCATGTGTTACAAAGAATATAAATTACCTTGGTGTGACCAAACGTTGAGAAAACAAAAGATATGCATATAAAAAATCAAATTTGGAATTCAACAAATTATTGAACTATAATAATAATGGTAGCAAAATAACTATTTCGTGATCGATGGATGTTCTTGGGGAAAAATATATCTCAATCTATGTCTTCCTCAATCCCAAGATTTCATCCTGACATCACGTTAGGTTCACTTGTGTAACAAGGTTAAATTCTAAACTTTAAATAAGCGTTTTGGGAAGCCTAATCTTAACATAAGAATAAGAGAGTTAGGATTTTGTATAAAATTTGAAATATGGAAAATACCTATGTAAGTTATGAAGATTTGTCATAAGGGTAAAGAGAAAATTGAATGGTTGAACAATAAGTGAACTATAAAACAAATTTTCAGAACATGTAGATGGAAAAAGGGAGAAAATCATGCTTACCTAATAATGATCTTGGAAAGTTAGCCGTAACTATTTTATACATTTAAAGTAACGATATGTCGTGGGTTCACCGTTCCTAAAGTCATGTTTCCAGTGGTTGGGTCTTTGCTAGTATTATTTCATCGGGAAAAGCGTGGCATCGACGTGATGATGTCATCTACATGAGTCTGTGTGATCCGATGACTTATGTGATTGTCGCATGTGCATCGAGTCCTGTACTGGGAGCCCTTGCTGTGTTGTGTGTAGCGTGTATTGTAAGTAAAAAAAAAAGTATCCTGGTTTTTTTACTATTGTATTTGGGTGTGTAAAATGTGGGCACCACACAAAATACCTTACTTCTCATTCTGGAATTCACACTGATCTATTACATCATTAAAATCCTCTTTTTATTTTAAGACTACTCTAATTCCCTAAAATGCCAACAAAGCATAAAATGCCAAAAAACCCTAAAATGCAAAACAACTCAGATTGACCCCAAAATTTGTGTAGAAAATATGCATTGATAAATTTGAGCTCACACAAAATTTGAACTTATTCTGACAATTAAATTTTTTTTTATTAAAGTTCTAAGACCTATTCAAAAGTGGAAAAAACATTCGGAGCCAATTTTAGGCCACTAGCTGAAGGAATTTGAGCCATAAACGTGCCACATTGGGCACAACCTTACATAATACTAATGTATATCTACCACCCTGTAAAATTTCAAGACGATCCAACGATCGGATCAAAAGTTATGGTCTCTGCAAGTTATCCTCCCACATCACATTTATAATAAATTTATAATTCATGAGAAAATCTATCACTTCAAACCAAAACTATTTTTACCTTCATCAAATCAATCTACCTAAAAATTTGTTTCCAAATATTATCTCATAAAATCATTTTTACACACACTAAATACCTAAAAATGTATTCATTGGATTAAAAATTAATCCCTCTTCACATTACAAAGTTTCAGAAGAATAACCGAATCCATCTCATGCTTCAACCAACATTAAACTTGCACCAAAACAAATGTTTGTTGAATTGTAAAAATTATTTTTTCTCAAATAATGACATGGAAACCCTATAAAATGAAGTCATAATTAGGAAATCCATACATGATTTGAAATATTTATGATTTTTATTTCTAGCACAACTTGAATCATCTCCAAACTCCACCAATAGCTAGAGTTATGACAATTTTACTAGACCCTCCCGTTTGAGACCCCAAACTTGTCGTTTGAAAAATAAAAGTATTTGGACCTCAAAACACCATGAAAATGTCCTTAAACATTTATTTACATAAATAAAAACTCCCAATCATCATGTACCATTAGTTTTATATGCTACTCCTTTGGACTATATTGTCCTAAAACATTCTTCTGTAGAAAATATTCTTTTAGGCGGGGCCCACAAATCACCATGACCTCAAATATAATTTTATGGAAATTTTTAGGGGTAATATAAAATATACAATAATTAATTTTTATGAATCAAACAAAATTTTCTCACAACACTTCACTTTCTGTGAAATGCTCCTAGATAGTGTTTAACTAGGGTTTTAGACCTCTTTGCCTTCTTAACATTTGTTCATAAAAACGCGACAATAAAATGAACTTATTATTATTTTTGGAACCTTATTAAGTCACCTTAAAATCATCATTGAAATCCATAAGGTCCCATGCAAAGAACACTACTCACAATGAGCATCGGAATTTCAAATTCAAGCTTGATTTTCTCCTGTTCTTGACCATGTCTTACAAAATTTGTTATAACTTGAAAAATCCTCATCAAGGTGACCTAAAAAATTTCTTTTATAATCATCACTCATCCCTATAACATCACCAATCATCATAATGATAACACAATACCCGAGTTTCTCCAATCACTAAGACTTACGTATGCTTGTATGCTAGATCTTCACTATATAAGCTAATATCAATAAAAATAGTGCAAGAAATGACCATGAAACCTCTATAAATGACCCAAAAATACCTCATAATACATTACATAAATTATTGCATGATACCATGAGCTCATATTTCTCCAAATCACTATGTCACACCTCCAAGCAAGCATACCTACTCCTAATGAGCACCTGTAACATCATGAACCACATGTACGTGCACTATACCACTATTGTGAGTTCTCAAGAACCATTAAAAAATCATATATATATTGTCAACATACTTTTCAATCATCCAAGAAGTGCATACTGCCAAGCTATACCTCCAAGGCACCTGTATAGGTTTGCAAGAGCAAACACACATCACTGAATCCAATTGTAACAATTGATAAACATCTGAACTAGTATGTTAGCACCATAAAAATCATCATGACATTATCCTACAACATTCAATTTATCATTAATGTTTTTTTACATCAATGATAATACCTATTATGCCTACATGCCAACAATTATAGTAGGTTGAGGTAAATGGTTTTCTCAATTTTATAATTTTCATTCTCATTTATTAGTGGTATAGGTTTCTCTTGATTAGTTTCAAATTAAATAGTTTATTTATCGATAATATTATAAATGACAGGATTTATTTTTTAGCATCAATATGTATCTAATGGAAAATATAATGATGATAGTAAGAATACACAATAATATCTTAAATGATTTATATTGATCCTTACTCTAATCAACCTTTAAAAATGAAGGCAGTGACAAAAGGCTACACTAAAGTAATAATTTAAAGATTATATGTGCTAACACATGTAGCTATGTGAATTTTTGCATTGGAGGGGCTAGTAAATAAATCTTATTTGGTTGAGATATAACGTTGAGTATTACTTTTGTATCATTCTTGTTTTCATAATTTTTCACTTCAAAATTTTGTTTACTTGGAAACTTATCATTCATTGTAAATTAAATGTTGGGAATATATAGTAATTTATTCATTACTAACATTTTCACTTCATGATCTAGTAGAGCATTAAATAATTCATTATAGGATAGACATTTTCATAACATAATACAAACTTACATAAGTAAAAGTAATATCTATGTGAATATAAAATTAATATCATTATCCGCTAGAGTATTATTCATCTTATTATGTGAGGTCTTGTATTATAAGACACTGCCAATCATAATGTTACTATAATATATATTAAAATTATATATTTAAGAATATGATACTTTATTTCCAATATTTCTTGAGGAAATTTCATCAACCAATGGATTAAAAGACTTAAAAATTTAATTAAAAGGACATATTTAAGAATTATAGGGAATAATCCTCAATACTTCAACATAAAATATTGGTAAATATCTTATCATTCTAGGAATAATCTAAACATGATTCATAAAGGAGTAAATATGTTATTGTAATGTCAACCAAATTTCAAACCCAAAACCACGGTAAGTTTATCAAAATTAATTTTTTTGTCTTTATTTGCTTGTTACATAACACCAGAAGAGCCCAAATAGAATAAATTATTACCATAAGTGATGCTAACCCTAACATGGACCAACATAGACAAAATGAAAAACACTAGAGATCATGATTAACAAACTTACACTCATTAGATGTACATGTTTCAATGAATCGCACCCACATGATAATCCTAAGGCTAGAAATATCCTACATATTTCAGGGCTACATGTTTGTTATGATTCAATTTCACCATTTAACCTTATAGATTGAAAACCATTTAACATATAGGTAAATATTCCTATTCCCGAAGTTACATATTCAATATTTCATTTTACATCATTATTCAAAACAAATTTTTATTATGAAATATGTGCTCATAAATTAAGGTTATATATATTTCCCATTTTAATAAAACATTTTGGATCTTAATGCTGCCTTCCTTAAGTTTCATTTTAATAAATATCTTCTTAGTAATTTTAGTTATTTTGTCATCATTCAAGGTGCATAAGACTTTTATAACAATCATTCCATAGTTTCATCTCGACTTCCCATGTTCTAATTGTAATTATGTTGTTACATAGATCTACTATTCACCTTGTTTGTAGGACATTTATGATTTCTGTAACTCTTACTTTCCACATATGGATTCAATACCTCAGAACACTTGGACTATTACTTATTTTAGAATAGGTGAAACATCCTACATGGATATAATTATTAATGAGGACGAGAAGAAAGGAAATGTTCCAAATTTTTTGTAGTTTCCATGGTTTACATAATTATAGCAACTTGGTTTCTTAGATATGCCTCCTTCACTAAACCACAAGATATGTGCACAAACCATATTTCATTGTCTCAAGATTTATGCATTTACTACTATGAGTTAGGATTTATTCATCTATATTAACTATCATGGTAAGTTTCTAAATCTTAATTACCAATTGAATACATGTTTTACACAATCGTGATACTCATGAGGGTCATCTCTAAGAGGAGAAAGGATGTTGCCAAAGGTAAATATCCCACACAAAACAAATACATTTTTAGTTATATATATAAAAATGCGCTAACCTTAACTTAAAAAAGTTGTTCTGGTTAGTCTTTACATTCCCACTATGATCTTAACAGACATCATTTCTATGATTGATTTTTGAATACCTTTTTCCACCCACAAATGACCTATTAAGAGGTACTAGACATATCTTAACCCTATCTATGCAAAAAGGTAAAAAATCTACAAGGAAGTCATCTACAAGGTAGTTATTACATTCCCATGCTTTCATATTACCAAAATACCAACAAACACTTTGACTAACTTTCGACGAGGCGTACCATGTTAACTCTTATTTACATGATAAGTGTGTCCTTGGATTCCAAGTAGCTCACAATTTCAAGTCTATTTCCGCCCTCCTATCCAGCCACCAATGTTTGGTGAGAAATGTTTGAGTAAAATATATTATATACATATAAGAATGAAATTCAAAATTCTCTAAACTTAATTAAATTGGTGGAGGCTATCAAGTAAATGTCATTGGATAATAAATAAGATACGATGCATTGGAAAGATCCTTCCAAACTTATTGTTTATGGTTTTGAAAACGTACCAAGCTAGTCTTTATACTTTATTTTATTTAATTCTCTCCCTCTCATTTTTGTTTCACTTCCCCAACCTGCACCAACACATGACACATTCTAGAAGTGCATTGGACGTAGTGGTTAAATGTTTTTTTGATCTGCACAAGGACGGTTCATTGATAATACATTATAAACTTCAACCAAATGCGTCCTGACATGTGCAAAGGTAAACTCCACACATTTTTCCATTAGCTTCCAAGATTTATGTGTGAGACATTTGAGTAGACCTGTCATTTTCTGTGCATAATAATATAATAACTTTATTTGAGATCTGGAGGCATAACCATAGGAAACCCCAAGTTAATATTATAAATTTAGTAGTTATTGAATAGCCATAATGAGTGTAGAAATCTGAGCTCTTCTTTACTAAAAATGGTAAAGCAGGGTTCTGTACTCTTATTATTATATAAATAGAACATGACAATGAACTTCTACCTATATCCAATCATGGTTTTTTTTCCATCATACTCTATGTATTTGTAGCTCCTCAAGGACACCTAGCCTACTATGTACTCCATCCCAAGGAATCCCAAATCTAAAAACTTAACCCTTGCTTGAAATATCCTCCATGTCGTTTCCCATAAAAAATAATTTAGAACAGGAAATGAACATATTTCAAAATGTTAAGTATAGGGGAGATTGGTTAGATTTTGTAGCTGCAGGAAATACAAAAAATGGGTTTGTGGAAGAGGCATTAGAAAATTGTAAGTAAATGCTTAGAAAGATTTATAATCCAAACACATGTTTTGACGTCTCTCTCTGGTGGAAGTTGAATACCTTTTTCCTACATGATCATGTCTTTCTGTATGTGTTGTGAATATGGATAATATTTATTGAATTCATATTTCGAAATATTTTTTACAACATGTGTATATGTCATGTGCATGTGTTATTATCTTCTTCCTGTTGCAAGCATATTGGATAGTAAAAACATCTTAGATGTCATAGATAAAATAGACATGGTAGATGGGTTTGCACAATGTGGAAAGCATATGAATGAGGTGCGAGAAATATTAGACATAATGTTTTATAAAGAATTTTGGCTATGTGGATAGAAGTTTTGATGGCTATGTATATAAAGGTTTGATTAAATGGCATTGGAAACTTTCACGGAAAATAATATTGGTATGAGAAAGCCAGTTTCAATGTCCTTGCTAGCATAATCTCATTATGTGCCTAGGTTTGGAATTATGGAGAGTTACATGCATCTAGTTTAGGAATAATAAGAATTTAATTTCTTTGACCTTCTCTTGTAGATCATGTTTGGTGCAAGGGTCATGGGAATAAGAGCTTAAGGTTGTGTGTAAGATTTCATGGTGTCTAGAGTAGCGAGATATTCTCTTACCAAGAACATAATTCCTCTAGAAAGGACCTAGATAAGGAAATAAAAATAGGAAATATATGCTTAATAAAATGTCAAAAATTGTCATTTGGATGGGTGATGAATCAAGAGGAATCATATTATTTGAGGTTCATATTTCTTGCAAAAATTTAATCAATGCAGTTTGAGGTGGCCATAAACCTGCGGAAAGCCTTTTCCATCATGACATGATTTTTTGGATTTGATAATGTACTGGATATGGAAAATATTTGTTTAACATATATCTAGGCCCACATCACCAATTAAAACCCATTTTTAAAGGCAGGTCAAAGGACTCTTGACTTTTGGTGTAGATGGAATTTCAAGGTTTCTGTAACGCATGTAAATATTTTTACCAAATGTCGAGGCATCTCGCAAGTCTGCTAAACACCACTGCTTCTCTACCTCTTCAAATCTAATTATTCCTCTTCCTATCAAATTTTGTTTTCATGTAATGCTATTGTATTAGATGATATGGGTTTTAATTTAATAAAATTAAAACGTGGATTTTGTTTTAATGTTTGTATGCATAAAATATTTACCCGATGAGCATAAATTTTTTCATCCTGATAACAATACCCGAGTCATAGTGATGGTTTTTTTAATGGAAAAAAAATCTATAACCCATGATCTAGAATATTTCCATTATGTTTCCCCTTACATTAAGAATGAGTCATATAAAGGATATGTCTACATGTAAACTTGTGAATTGGATTTAGATTTTCATCATAAAAATAAACCATAGATCACATGAAATATTGGTTGTCACCTTGTTTCCCTATGATGTTATACAAAGAATGGAGAGACATAGTTATTCTTCACTATGAGGTATTGAAAATATGCTTTTCATGCCCGTTTCAGGGCCTACTTAGCCTACTAGGTGTTGGCATAAACTGTTAGAACTAATTTTTTTCCCTCTTGAATAATGTATCCACAAATGAGCTATGTGACTTATATCCTAATTTAATTCGGTTCAATAATATCTTGATATATATAGGAATAGGTTGGAAGTATCCATAATTTTTTTGGTCTCCCATATACACTTTTTACAAGGCCATGTTGCGGCCAATTGAACTACGTTGAAATGATAATGAAGATTTTAAACTACAAATTTTCACCTTAGAGTTACACCTCAAAAATGTGGATCATGCATCTATTATTTCCATCCTCATTTCTCTAATATTTTTTTTTTATTGTACAAGAGGTCAAGAGAGACATTGACCTCTTTTTCTTAGTGTTCACTCCCTTATAGAGGTTTTTTCGTAGTCTATTTCGGCTATTTGAGTTGCATTGTGGTTTTGATCTCCGGTCATCATTTTACCACCTAGTCCCTCCATCCAATGTTGAATTTTTATTTTTTTTCATAAATACTCTTACCATTATATAATTGACCCCTGCATGTTATGGTAAAAAAAAGATGAATTTGAAGAAAAAATATGCACTATTATATCTCTCTCTCCTCTCTCTCTCTCTCTATATATATATATGACTAAATTGTGAACAAAAAGAGTTATAATATGGAAAGTTATGAATTTGATATCTCTCTCTCTCTCTATCTCCCCCTCTCTTAAAAATTGAGATATAATGGTCTTGTAACATTGTATAAATTAATGTTTAATCTTTCCTCATCTTTTATATCTCTAAACCCTCTTAGTATGAATGAAATAAAAATACTAAGTATGTTTGGGGTAAGAAGAACTGTAAGATATATGATCACATAACTATCTAGATAGGAGGTGTAATTCTAAGACAACTTAGCACTGACACCATGTAGATGTAGGTGGCAGGACATAGTGAAGAGACATCATTCTATGCTAGTGACGTTTAATTTATTTATGCACCTCCTAACATTGTAGGTATAAATGTAATTGGAAAGAGTAGTTCCATATAATTTTCTGAAAATAATGTGTAGTCACATTACGATATAATGTTTTGATTTAAGGAATGAAGAAGGAAAATAATTATTCTAATTTGTAAATTATCTCTCATGTTTAAATGGTATGAAATTTCATGTGAATCATTCAATGCTGAAAATAAACTTGATTTTAACATGCACTACTACTCCTTGAAAATAAATTAATTAGTTACTTTTACAAAATGAATATTCGAGTCCATTTACCTTTAGAAATAAATTGACTAAATCATGGTTGACATGTCATAAGCTAAAAATGTAGTTAGTTATTGAACTACTATGGTTTAGTTACACTCCCAAAGAAAAGCTATGGTTTCAAATAGTTTATTTTTCATTATGAATTTACATCATGGATGATAGAAAGGTTAGTTATAAACATAGAAAATGTGATGGCTCCCTAAAATCCTACGTATGACATTTTCACCTTGAATTTGTTATGATCCATTCAATTAACCACTATAATGGACCAATGGGAAATACCTTTTGTTGTGTGCTTAATATATTCAGACCCCACTTTAGACATAAATTCTTATGTATCCTTGCATGCTTAAGATAATAAACCCTTGTACCATTACATGTCATGTTTATATGCATCATTTAATTCAAGGTTTGAGTATAAAGTGTGCCATGATCCTTAAGTTATACTTTAGTAATCCTCCTATGTATATATCTTGCTTATATCCTTAATGCTACTAGAAAATTTACACATAGTCAAGAGTCCCTTAAAATTTCTAGCTACTTGGAACTTAAGAATCTCTCATGAGGTTAAGGAGTGTGAGAATTTTATGCCTCATTGGTAAGATAGTCAAATGGATCCTTGGTTTTTTTTCCTATATGAAAGCATGGAATGTATTTTCTACCTCGTAATAGACTTCCTTGTAGATTGTTTACCTTATTTTGTAGATAGGGTTAAGATATGTCTAGTACATCTTAAGAGATAAATTTTAAGTGAATAAGTTATTTTTAAATCAATCATAGAATAGATGTATATTAAGATGATATTGGGTTGATAAAGAGTAACCAGAACCACTCCCTTAACTTCAGGTTAACCCCTTTTTCTATTTATAGGGAAACAAGATATTTGTTTTTTGTGAAAGCTTGATCATCTCAATGATGAGCCTCATGAGGATCACGTGTGTTCCAGACATGTATTAAATTTGTAAATAATATTTTTAAACTTACCATGCTAGATAATACAAATGAAGAAAGGGTAACTCAGAGTATTAAACGCTTAAATCTTAACACAACGAGATATGGCTTGATTGTGTAACTTGTAGTTTATTAGAGGAGGGATATCTAAAAAATCAAGATGTTACAAATAGGTAAACCATGGAAAGTATGAACATTATAAAACATATCCTTTATTTTGGTCAGCATTACTAATTTTATTCTTGTACAATGTTCATGTGCTTAAGAAAAATTAATCAGAGTCTTTGAGGTCTTGAATCCTTGAGTGAAAAAAAAGAGTTACAAAAATCATAAATTTTATTTAAATGAATTTAATATGAGATTTATGTAATTGAGTAAATATAATTTAAGACATCAGAAATCGAGAGGATTCTATGAAAGGATGGTTACATAAATAATATGCTCTTTGAATGCTAACCTATTAGCTAAAATTCCTAAGACGACATTAAAACTATTGAAAGTTAAGGAGGGCATCAGTATGATCCAAAACATTTTATTAAAATTGGAAACACATAACCTTGAGGTATGAGCACATATTTCATAAGGATAGTGTGTTTTGGACAATGATGTAAAGTGAAATATTTAAGATGTTGATACAGAAACAAGAATATTTTCCTATATGTTAAATGTCGTTCAATCTATAAGGTTAAATGGGTAAATTGATTTATAAAAAAAATGTAACCATGAAATATGTAGGATATTAATAGCCTTAGGATTCTCATGTGGTGTTAAGTAATTGAAACATGTCCATCCGTATTGAATAAGTTTGTTAATCATGAGCTCTAGTGTTTTTTCTGTTGTCTATATGGGTCCATGTTTGGGTTAGTGTCCCTTGTGACGTTAAGTTATTCTATTTGGGCTCTTGTGGTGTAATATAGTAATGAAATAAAGGAAAAAAAATATTTTGATAATTTAACTATTCTTTTGGGTGTGAAGTTTTGTGGGCATTACGCCAAGGAACACTTAAATATGTCTAACATTTCAAGGAATATAAGGATATATGCAAGGTACCTACATAAGATGATTTCTAAGTACATATTGAGTATTACGACACACATAAAACATGAGCTTCAAATCAATTGGAGCATATGAATACGACGTGTAATAGTACAAGGATTTATTAGCTTAAGAAACAAAAAATACATAAGAAACTTGTGTCCAAAGTGTGGCCAAACATATATGTAGGCACAATGAAAGGTATTTCCCATTTTTCAAGAGTAGTGATTGATTTAATGGATCCTAACATAATCAAGGTGAAAATATCATAGAAAGGGATTTAGCAAAAAATCTCATTTTTATAGATTTAGAATTGGCGATTCTACCACACATGATGAAATATCATAATAGGAAATAAACTAACCAAGACCATCACTTTTTGGTTCAATATAATGAAACCATAGAAATTCAATACCTTACCACACTTTTTAGATAAATGTCAACAATAATTTAGTTAGTTTCTTCTAAAAAGTACAAGAAAATGAAAATTTGTTTAATAAAAGTGACTAATTCATTTATTTCCTAGGAGTAGTATTACATGTTAAGTTCTATATTTTTCATCATTGAGTGATTTACACGAAACTTCATACCATTTTTTTTTTGGAATATATTGGGTAAAGTGAGGGTTTTAGAAGGTCGCACAACCTTGATACAAAAAGCCCATTAGGCCAGATCTAGCAATAGAATTTTCAAAACAAAAATACCCAAGAGGATTCCAAAAAGGAGAACGAAGAAGAGCCAAGCTGAGAAAAGGAACAATTAAATGAGCTTCTTCAGCTCAGCAACAACATCATTAGCTCTAGGAGAGCCAGAGTCGTTTGCCAGAAGATCCACCAACTTGAGAAGCTCCGAACAGTCGTTTGCTAAGGCCGCCCTGGTAGAATTCGTGAAGTCCTCCCAAGCTTTAAGAGCTTTGAAGGCACGCTGCAGTTTACTCAGGATGGAGGAGATGATATCAGCTCTGTTATGGTCATTTTTATCATCAGCGTCAATATCAGCAGTATTAGGGTCCATAACAGGAGTGGAGAGAGGAGTGTCAGTAGTGGAATCTTTGACAGTTGAGGGTTCCTTAGAGCCAGCAGAATGAGAGGAGGGATCCACCATAAATTGATTTATATCTCCCTGCTCCTCTTCCGAGGAGTCAAGGTACAGTTGAGCAAGCCCCAACAGATCAGCCGCACCAGACAGGCCAGGGCTGGAGATAGGAGAAGGAGCGCGGCCACAGGCATTAGTATCCTCCAAGAAAAGGCACGAGATGGGCGTAGGAAAAGGGGGGATAGCAGTGGGAATGGAGGCGTTGCGGGGGGGGCTCACAATGGCCACGTCGGAATACGAACCAGAGGATAGGAGCAAGCGGCGACGACGCCGAGAGGAGCGGTGGGAGGAGGAAGAGGGGCGAGAAGGAGGGGAGGGGGAGCGGCGGCGGCGACCCATTTTGGGAGGGAAACAGAGCAGGTCAGTGTGGGAAGTGGTGACGAAGAAAAGTAGATAGAGAAGACCTTGGTGGAGGATGACACCCTCGCCCTCCCGAGCCAGCATAATAGAGTGTTCCAGAGACTGAAAAAGGAAGGCAGCCAAATTGATCTTTCTCCCCCAATGGAGGTGGGAGAGGATGAACAGATGTGGGCCAAAAACTAGACTGTACCTTCTGTCGATGGTGAAGTACCTCATAATGGCTTCTACCACTCTGTCCCAGGGCGAGGGCAGAGAGTCGCGGGTATAGCCCGACAGATATTTCTTTGGTCTGTCACCCGGCGCGTTGAATTCTTGAATTTCGGCGTGAAGGGAATACCTGTAGTAAATATCGCCCGCAGCAGGGAGCTCGGTGGCATCAGCGATGGCGTTCGTTGAGATGGTGAACCTAGTGCTGCCAATTTGAACACCGTCCTCTCGACCACGAAGCTGTTACAAGCATAAGAAACCAGGGCCGAGTAACCAGACATTCTTTCCAGAAAAGTAGAAATCCCATTTTCCAGCTAAGATGTTCCAAACCTCGCCATCATTCCTAAGCGACTCGCAATTGTCGGGCTCAAGGCGCTTCAATTGCCCCCCCATGAGAAGAAAATTAGAATAGCTATAGAATCGGAGATAGGAGCGAACGAGAGCCAGCCTGAACAGGATACCGGTAATGATATTAAAACCCTTTTGCCACCTCCTTAGATGATTAATGTGTGCATAAAGCTCGTTCGTGCGGGGATTTTCCGCATCATTACTAGGTGCCTTAATCAAGTACCCCGTGTCAAGAGTCATATCAATTAAATTTTCCATATTGACCGCCGCCATTTGAGAAGGCCAAGGCGGGCAAGCCGAGACCCAAGTCAGCTTCTGAGACCACCAGTCAGTAGTGGAGTGTGTCATTTTGAACAATCTAACAAAGGTCATTCGGGAAGTTATCAGTCCAAATTTGCTGATTTTCGATGAGGACACCCATATTAGCAAGAAGATCCGCCACTTGATTACCTTCCCGGAGGACATGCTGGAATTGGACTTGAAGGAAAGATCTTTGAATATTTCTAATATCAGCAATGATGTTTTTTAATCGACCAATGGCCAAGGTCATTGGAGCGGCGGAGGTTTATGATGTTGAGGGAGTCACTTTCCACTTGAAGGGGATCATTGCCCAACTTGATAGTCATCTCAAGACCTTTGAGGATGTGCTAAGGCCTCCGCACGATGGTTGGAGCCAAAATTGAAATTATGGGCAGAAGCTAGCAACAATTAAACCCGAATAGCAACGGAGAATGGTCCCTCCTCCGAACATACCTGGATTACCTTTTCGAAGCACCATCCGTGTTGATTTTTCTCCATCCCCTTGGAGGGGGAAGCTAGCAAATCAAATTCCTATCAATATGGGTTTTTTTACAAGGAATGGATAAATACTGCTGCCACTCCAGGGTGTGACAGAACTGAAGTTTTTGCTGATATTTGGACCAAGTGGTCAAGTTGATATTTTCTTGAAGAGCCAGGGAAATCTGAGTAGCCACCTGTCCAGGATTGAGACACTTTTCTTTGAAGATTCTTATGTTTCTTTCTTTCCATATGCCCCATAAGCCATGTAGGAGGAGGAGTTTCCAAGCCAATTTTAGAATCGGATGAGTGAAGGGAGAGTACCATTGAGAAAGGGTGTCCTGAATGGAATCCGGGAAAGATCCAAAAAACACCGAATCTCGAAAGGAGCCACTGCCAAATATCATGCGAGAAAGAGCAATGGACCAAGAGATGTGATGAGGATTCCTCTTCATTGGCACATAGAACACATTTGGTGGGAAGGGAAAAACCCCTTCTCTTCAGGTTCTCCCCAGAAAAGAAAGCATTTTTAGAGGATAGCCAAGAGAAAAAACCAATTTTTTGGGTGATCTCCTTAGGCCAGAATTTTATAAGAGGGGGGCCCACGTCTGCACAATGCATCGAGAGATAAGCAGCCTTAACTGAAAAGGAGCCCAATGTGGAGAGAGTCCAGATAATCTCATCCTCATTATGGGAATACGGGATGTAAATGGTAGAGAGAAGCTCTCTAAGGGAGGACAGCAGGTTTCTTTACAGGTTGCTGATATCCTCCCAATCCTTGATATCCCATGAGGGGATGGAATTCACCCTCTACCAATAACCTGAAGCTAATCTACCATGAATATTGATGATACTTCTCTTGATAAGGTCCCAAGAGGGGTTGAGGTCAAGGGGATCATCACCAATCCAAGTGTACCTCTAGAAATCAATGAGACGCCCATATCCCGAATCTCCACTTAGTGCCAGCATGAATGATGGGGGAGCGAGCTACAAATGGAGTTCCATATTGGCGGAGCCTCTAGTGGGGATGGATGTGAGAAAGTCTTCATTGTTTACTAAATACTTAGCACGGAGCAAGTGGGCCCAACAGGAATTGCCTTTAGCCACCCCCCAAGTGAGTTTTTCCAGGAGGGCCCCATTCATCTCCTTCATTTTCCGAAGACCAAGACCACCGTGAACAGTTGGTTTACAAACCTCTTTCCAGGCCACAAGATGGATCCTTTTCTTTTCTTCAGTTCCAGACCACAAAAAGTTCCTTTGAATTTTTTCCACAGCCTCCCTAACAGAGCTAGGAATCTTGAGCATGGATAGGAAGTAAGAAGGAAGATTCTGAAGAGTGGCTTTCACTAGCTAGAGCTTGCCAGCCTGGCTGAGGAGAGCTCCTTTCCAAGCAGTGAGTTTTTTTTGATATCTTTCAATTACCAGGATTCCACATAATTTTTGATTGCCTTCCATGGAAGAGGGGGATGCCCAGGTAAGAGTGCTCGGAGATCCACAATCGAGCAACCAAAGATATCAGCAATCTTCCTCTGAACTCTGGGGGGCGTGTTGATGAAGGAGATGCTGCTCTTGATGAAGTTGACCGCTTTGTTGAGAGGCTGATTGATAAAGAGATAGGATATCCATAATAGCCCTAGTTTCGATAACAGAAGCCAAACTCAGCAATAAGGTGTCGTCAGCGAACTGGATATGAGTGGCCGAGGGACAGTTAGAGGTGATTTTCATGCCAGAGATGATGGATTGATTTTTTGCCGCATCCAGAGCTCTGCTGAGGGAATCTGCCATAAGAACAAAGAGAAAAGGTGATAGAGGATCACCTTGCCTGATACCTCTGCTACTTTTGAAGAAACCCGCAGGAATGCCATTGATCAGAATAGAGAAGTAAGGGGTTGAAACACATGAGTAAATCTAGCTACACCATTTTTTGTCGAACCCAAATTTTTCCAAGGTCTTGATTAAGAAAGGCTAGCTGACTCTGTCAAAGGCTTTTTGCATATCCAATTTTAAGATCATACCAGGAGACTTCACAAGAAGAGCTGAGTGGATGGCCTCATGGACAGTAATTATACCACCTTGAATAAGCCGACCTTTTATGAATCCATTCTGATTGTGGGAGATGAGGTTCGGCATAAGAGGTTTTAAGCCTGGAAGCCAGCATCTTAGTGATGATCTTGTAAGACAGTGTTGCATAAACTTATGGGCCGAAAATTGGAAACCTCCTTGGAATTATGCACTTTTGGGGCCAGGGCCACGAAAGTGGTGTTCCATTCCTTTAGCAGTTTATCATTCATCTGAAATTCATTGACTACGAGGAAAAGGTCCTGCTTGATGATTTCCTAAAAAACTTGGAAGAAGAGCAGTCGGAAAGCCATCCGGACCCGGGGCTTTGTCTCGCTTCATAGCAAAGACAGCTTTATGAATTTCCTCCATAGAAAAAGGCTTGGTAAGATTGTTGTTCATCTCAGGAGAAACCAGATGTGGAATGTGCTGAAGCATTTCATTCATAGATTGTTCCGAAGGGGCCAGATCAACATGGAGAAGATTTGAGTAGAAGGATATAAGCTCATTGGATATATCAGATTCAGCAGTAAAGTAGAGTTCCTGAAGGCGACACCAACTCACAAATCTTATCCCTAGCTTTATGTTTACATGTAGTGATGTGGAAGAATTTGGTATTACGATCACCTTGGTCAAGCCAAAGGGGCCCAAGAACGCTGCCCTCCAGTAGGTTTCTTCTTCTTGTAAGAGTGTTGTGATAATCACTGAGGAGAGAGATTTCCTGTTGGTGAAGATGGTCCAACCTTCCAACAGTCTCAATTTGTTCAGAAATTTTGATCAAGCTCTGAGAAATATCCTTCTTGCCAACCTTGATGTTACCGAAGACCTTTGACTTCCATATTTTGAGCTGTTTTTTGATTTCTTTGAGTTTGCTGGAAAATCTGAACATATTAGTTCCCTCAATCTCGATATTCCACCAGCTTGCAACCAGGGGGATATGATGGTTATTTTCAAGCCAAGCCAACTCAAATCTGAAGGGAGGGTTCTTGATAATTACCATGTGGTTTGCGCTCAACAGAAGGGGGCTGTGATCAGAGCCAACCCTTGGGAGGGAGCTGAGATAAAAGTCCGGAAAGAGAGAAATCCAATCTAGCGAGCCAAGAGCTCTATCTAATCTGCATTGAATGTGATTCCTGCCCAATCTATGGTTTGACCATGTGTAAGAAGAGCCGTGGAGATCCATATCTAGAAGTCAATTTTCCCTAATGAAATCAGCCAAAGCTTCCATGCTAGCCGGCATAGCAGGCATTCCCCCCTGTTTATTTGAGGGATAAAGAGGACAATTAAGATCACCCATTATAATAATGGGAATTTTACCACAAGTGACGATGAATTTGGTGATATCCCTCCAAAGTTTTCCTCGATGATTCTCCAAGTTAGGGGCATACACATTGATAGCAATCTAGGAGGAGTCAGCACCAATCTCTTGAAAAAGGATACAAAGAAAATTGGGGGTGCTTGAACAGGCAATCCCCTTTAAGAATTTTAGGATTCCACAAGGTACAAAGCCCCCCGGAGTTTCCAGTTGAAGGTTGAGATTCAAAGGCAGCCGCAGGCCAGATTTTATGAAGCCGAACCTCCGTTTTTAGCTTGGTTTCCTGTAACATGATGATATCAGGTGAGTTCTGGAACTTGATGTCTTTGATGATTCTTTGTTTTTGAAGAGAGTTGAGCCCTCTTATATTCCAAGAAATGATCTTCATTTATTTTGTTTGGGTTTACTCCCCACCACCATGGGGATAGTGCTTTGGGTTCCTTACGCCACATTTGTAGTAGCTTCTATCTGAAGCTTAACACTTCTTGGAGTTCTGCCTATAACTTTTTCCAATCCTATATCAGGTTTTTTGTTTCTGCTTCTAGTGAAACGGTGATTAAAACAATCATCAGTGGAGAGATCCGAGGGAGAGGGGGTAGAATCAGAAACAGGCGGGCAGAGGGGAGGCAGGGTGGGAGGATCAAGGGAAGAGGGGATCGAGGGAAGGTGGGGGGATGGGAAGGGGAGCAGGATGCGGCAAAGGGGGAGGGGAGGAGGCAGCCAAAAGGTCCACACCAAGAGATGAAGGGCCGGGAACCGAAGGAGCCAGGGGTGGGGAGAGAGGATGGGGAACAGAGGAGGAGGGAAGGATCTCAGAAGCAGGATCAGTAGAAGGGTTGAATTCTCCATCCTCAAGGAGAGCGAAGGAATTAGATGTGGGAATGATCAGGATCTCAATGGAGGACGATTTAGGAACGGATTTTTTCTTGAATTTTGGGGAGAGGGTTTGGGAGAAAGGTTTCAGTTGAGGTTTAGAGGGGCAGCTAGAGGCCCTATGACCAAGTTTTTTGTAGAAAGAACAAGCTTGAGGAATGTATTCATAGTCAATAGGTTGTTTCCAGTTCCCAAAGTCCGAGATAAGCTCTATGTCCTTTGGCAAGGGGCAACTAATATCAGCATTAACACAGAAACGAGCATGAATAAATCTGGTTTTTGCTTTTGTGGCTTGATCTATAGCAATCAAAGAACCTATAGAAAGAGCAATACCTTCAATAACTGCCGGATGCCAAAACTCCAATGGGAGCCCCGGAAGGCAGACCCAGATTGGGGCTTGGGTCATGGATTCCGTGTGTGGGTTGAAACCAGGAGACCATTTCCTGAGATAAAAACCCCACCTGCCAAAGAACCATGGACCACCCAGCAGCGCTCTAGCGAAGTCTTCTTTCAAGCTGAAAGAGAATAAGATAAATCCATTTGGCATAGCCGCTATTTCAAGTGCTCCACATGGTTGCCATTTTAAACGAGCCCATTTTTTTATATCCTCCAGTGGGGGGCCTAGGGCCCATCAGTGTACCCACCAAGGATAGGCCACGAGAAGCGGCAGCAGCCTCCGTGATATGAGAGGGGATGCGCAGGGAAAAGGACCCTTATGACAGTGAAGGGGAAAGCTTTTCCGCGCTGTGAGCTGATGTGGAACCATCCACGACTTTTGACCAAGCGAGAGGCTGTGAGGGAGAGAGAGGCCCTGATAGAGGGACCCCCCGATCCAGACCAGGAGGGTCCGGCATTAGAAAGGGGACCAGAGACAACAGGCGGAAGCAGTAGGCGGGAACAGCCGAGGCGCAATTATCTTGCACACCAAAGGATAATCCTTAGAGTTGTTATGCCGGCAGTTCATCACCATTCATCTTAGAGAGCTGAAAAGAAACTTCATACCATTTAACATGGTATATATTTTACAAATAAAATGAATACTTTCCCTCTTCATTTCTCAAATTAAAATAATATATCATAATGAAAATACGCAATCTTTTTCAGACAAATGATATGAAAACTTCTTTTCCAATTACAGATATACATATAATGTTAGGATATGCATAGATAAAGTACATATCATGAGCATAGAACAACGCCCATCTGTCATGGCTTTCCACCTACATATAAATGATGTCAGCACTAAGCTAGCATGGAATGACCCCGCATATATCTAGTTATGACTTGATACATCTGATAATTGTTTTGTCCCCCAAACATACCTAGTCACTTTTTGTTACATTAAAATTAAGAGGTTTACGAGAGATAAAAAGATGAGGAGAGAAAACATAAATTCATATAATGATACATAACCATAAATTCTCATAGTTTAGGAGGAAGAGAGATAAGAAAATATATAAAATCCGTAACTTTCCATGTCATACCAAATTGTGTTTAAAATTTAGTCTTAGAGAGAGAAAAGAGTCATATAGAGAATTTTTTTTTATTATTTCTTTCACATTAACCTATTTATAATACCATTAACATGCTAAGGTATATTATATTGAAACAAGAGTCTTTACCAAACAAAACAACTTTCTATTTTAAATGGAGTGGATGGTTGGTAAAAAGGGAGACCAAAGATGAAAATCAAAATGCAACTAAAATAGCTAAAACAGGCTACAAAATGGCCTCTAAAAGCGGTGAAACCTAAGTGAAAGAGGAGAACGTCTCTCTTGACCTCTAGTACTATAAAACAAGAATATGTGATAATTAAGGATGGTAATAATATATGCACGAGACAATTTTTAGAGGTGTAACTCCAAGGGGAAATGTTGTAGTTAAACATTTGAATAATTATTTCAATGTAGTTCAATTGGAAACAAAATGGTATTGTATAAAGTGTATATGGGTGACCAATTTTTATTTGGATACTTCAAACCTATTCCCATATATTCTTAAATCTCATGAAACTAGATGAAAGTAGGATACATTTCACATAACTCTTTTTGAGAGCATTGTTAAAGAGGGAAATTTAAGTTTTAACAGCTTCTGCCTACACATAGTAGGTTAAGTATACCACAAAACAAGCATGTAACACATATTGTCCAGCTATCATAGTGAATACTAACAATGTCTCTCCATTCATTGTATACAATGAAGGGATGTGAGGTAGAAACCATTTTTTTGGTGACCCATAGTTTAGTTTTATGAAATAATTTCAAATCAAGATCACAAGCATACGAATAGGTTTCTCCTTCATTTGACTAATTCTAAATGTGAGATAATGTATCGCTAAAAGGCTCCAGATCATAGATTTGATAATGTTTTGAATTTAATCAATTTTCTCTATGACTCAGAAAATGTTATCGAGTTGGAAAATGTTACTATCACGAGGTAATGGTTTGCGCATACCAATAGAACATTAAAGTAAAATAATTTTTTTAATTTTTTTAATTAAAAACACTTATAATTTCATATGTCAACATAACATGAAAAAAAAACTAGTGAGGGAGAGGAATAACCCCATGCATATTTCTGATGAGGTAGAGAGGAGAGGTGTTTATCTAGCTTGTGAAATGCCTCAACATTTCTTCAAAAAAAATTCATGTGTTGCAAAAGCTTCACATTCAACACCTATGGTTGTCGATTCTTACTATAAACCCTCGTAAATTAATTTCTTAAACTCTCCAAATCCTTTTCTGAAGACAATTTATGAGCATATTTTACAATCCACACATTCCATGAGTTTACACTGTTTTGATGCATTCTGATAAATATTTTGTGTTCCTTGTGAGGCTAGATTCCTTCAAGGATTGTTTTGAAACATTTCATGTGCCAAGTTAATGTTTTAAAGTTTTGCATACATATCTTCTTGATGTTTGAAAATATAATATCTGATAAGAGACTCATTCAAAAACTATATTATGCTTTGGTATAAATCCATGCTTTATTTTAAAGATCCCATTTTAAGAGTGTACCAACATGCTAGCACATCCCATAGAACCTTGGATTTACTCTATTTATTCACATTTACTATTACAAGATTGAAAATCTCCACCGAACCCATCTTTCCAATAACCTGACATCACTGAATACCATGAGCTTTTCAAGAATAACCAAAAAGAGACAAAAAAATGTTGTGATAGATGTATTTAATTTGTTCCCAACACATTTATTCTAATCACAAGAAGAAGGAAGTGTTGGAAAAATACATGGAGGATGTCCCTAATCCTTCCACTTCATCTACGCACCCAACACAAAATAAAAAAAGATTGGCGCCTACATAACTAGCTACACTCTGAGTTGTCTCGACGAGTGATGCATAAACAAAAACAAAAATCCACTTTTTATGTATTGGTAGAGAATGGAAAAATAAAAGGGTTTCATAGAGAGGAAGAGTGAAAGAGAAAATTTTTGTAGAGACATAATTGGGATCGTAGGAAAGGTCAGTTTCAATGTCTTAAACAATACAAGAAATACTTGTAATAAAAGATAAAGAGTAGGAAAAATAAATTTGTAGCCATCGTGTATCCCAAGAATGGTGATGTAAAGGTTTACAATACACATATCAGAAGTTCTTATAAGAAGAAGAAGAAAAATCATTACAAATAGACATTTCATTTGAATGAAGTGCCTCTTATTCCTCAATCCTCTTCTTCTTCTTCATACAACAACAAAACAATAACAGGAAGAATTTTTCTTTCCTCTTAGAGACCATTGAACCTACTTTAGATATAGATAAAAATATAGAAAAATCAATTTGTATATATTATAATGAAAAGATGTTAGGGTTAAATATTTATCTCTTTGTGCAGGGATGATTTTTCCTATAATGGTATAGATTGTTGGAAGAATATTAGTGAGAGCTCTATTTAGCACAATTCCCCATCACATTCTATTTATTTAATAATGAGAGTACAAAACCCTACTTTACCATTGTTAGTAAAGTAGATCTTGGACTTCTGCACTCAAAGCAACTATCCAAATACTACTAAATTTACAATGTTAACTTAGGTTTCACTATAGTTAGACCTCTAGATCTCAAATAAAGTTCTTGTATTATTATTTAAGGAAAATGAGAGGTTTGAAAGGATTTTAGGATGTGTCACTCTCCATCTTCTGCTTAATGTATGACAATACATTGCTCAAGTCCTATTTTATGTATATCATGCAGTCCAAATGATTACATTCTTACATGTTTCTGATCAAAAAATTCACATGTCATGTGTGTTCTTCCACCTTTATACTTATGATAAGATAGGTACATTTGTGTAGAATATTTCGTGATTTGTTTTTTCTCCACAAAATATGTTTGTAGGTTACAAATTCCATTTAACATGCCCTATATTACACTCCCATACAAAGTTGTGTTGTATGATAGGGGCACTACATCTCCCTCCCCTTATAATAACTTTGTTCTCAATGTGACACAACAATAAGATTAGTTGGAAGGATAAAATAGAAAAAAGGGGTCAGAAATGATAATTTTGTTTAGTGAAAATACCTTGTCAGTAACATGTGATCACAAGGGAATGATAAATTTCCTGAATTTCTTCAATTGTTTATGTTTTTTGAAGATTGGTAGTTTTCACTCTACTGTAGTGAATCTAAACCAAAATTAATAATCATATTCAAATCTATATTTTTTTTTTTCTCGTAACGGTCTTTGAATATCTGTTTTCTCTTAACAAAAATGGGTTTGATCAATGTTCCACAATCATTTTCTTCCTTTACCAGTTCTATGTGATTACTTCTATTGTTTTACAAGTAAATTTAACTATTTTGACAAGGTTTTCAGCAATGTAATACAATATGAGGTTGTCCAAAACATAGAACCATAACATAGACAACTTAAAATTTTCAAGACAATAATTCAAACAAGACCATTATCCCAAGAAGAGATAGAATCCACAACATGGAAGTGTATACACATAACATTCACCAGATCAATGTTGAAGAGAAATTTATCTAGACACAAGACTATTCTGACACAAGAAAATTACCATAAGAACACCACCTTTCCTATCCAAGAGGACACCAAAAAGCTATGAGGGTAATATATCATATCATCTAAAACATAATCCCCCATAATATCCATACAAAAATCTATATCATGAGGTTTGTATAATAAATAAGAGAAATGGGTATGAAAAAAAACACTTATAGTCATGTCGTAAAGACCAAAAGTAACCTTCTCACTATGTACATTGCCTAGTATATCCAAGTATAAAAATATCTGTCAACAAAATATGTAATTTGGCATCTTAACCCTTCCTCGATGAATCTAAAATTACTTAAAAAAAGTATCAAGTGTCCTGTCATTATGTATTTAAGTGAGTGCTGCATTCCAAAATTAAACTATTATGAATTAATATAAACTTTGAAAAAGTGAATAATATCAAGCTCAACCATGAAGTTTGAAATGAATAACTTATCTTTTACAACACTTAAAATAACATCTTAGGATGGAAGGCACAACAAAAATAACTGTCAAATCCACCAACTATAATGCATGTCAAGGCAAATCCACCATGAATAATGTGTGTACCATAAAAGTCTCTCAACCATATATGAGTAAGTATCGTATGTATTTCTACCATACAAGGACTAAATATCATAAGTATCACTCCACCATAGGAGGATTGAGTACCATAAAAATTCTCTCAACCATAGATGAATAAGTATCATATGTCTCTCCACCATACGAGGACTAAAATATCATAAGTGTGACTCCACCATAGGAGGACCGAGTACTAAGTATCTAAGTGAGGTTGGTCCACTCCATGGTCATAGACACATTGAGCCTTGTCACCTCATAACCAAAGGCATGTTACTGTAGCACCATTCATGCAGTCATGAAACCTTGAGAGTACCCCCATATGACATGCGCATACCATACCACAAGATAGAACCAAGTCATCAAGTAAGAAAGGAAATACACATTAAAATCTTGATAATATCTAGCCAAGCGAATTAAAAATCATAAGATTAGAGTTCTAGAAATAAATTAAACTAATAAATATCTCCAACCAAATAAAATAGCTAAGTAGCCACGTTAAAACTTAAAAAATATTGCAAGAAATAAATAATGAAAAATTTTCTCGAAGCTTCTCAATAAATAAATTAAATAAAATTTTGGTTTTATGGAAATTTGAAGTTACAAATAAAATACACATAGAAATATTCACATCATATTCACTATACAACCTTTAATGGCCACCAATTGGGGTACCCAAAACATCAAGTAAACATCATATCATTATATAATGATACTTAAAGGATAATGTAAATACAATAATACATGGTTGAGTCAAATTTCATATAAGATAGATGCATAGATCAAATAGAAACTTCATTATGATGGATATCATTGGTGAAGTATACCTAAGCTAGGGGAGGTTATTTCAGAAAATATTGTTACTGTTGAATTAATTAATTATTACACAAAATTTGCAGCTATGTGTACTGTTGTAAAACATAATAGATCACATAACAAGAAATTTCATGCTATCTTTAGCAAAATAACAAAAATCCCCGAAGGATAGCTGTGTTGCCTTGATGAAGACACCGAATTGTAGAATAGATGAAGTGTTAGGTTTTGGAGTAGCAATCATGACTGCAGATTGTAGAAATCAGATTTTATTACTGGATGTTACAAGTATTCTTTAATGTTATTTCCCTTCATGATTAAGACATTCAATTATATTATTATGTTCTTTAGTTCATCATACAATCCATATCAGAAAGAAAAAATTCAGAAAGAAATACACAACTCAATTTCACAATTCAATTTTTTATTCATAAGGAATTTAAAAAATGTTCCTACACAAACCGTGTGATGTAATTGGAAAGTAAAGTACAACTACTTAAATAAGAGGTACATATGCATGAAAGATAAAATAAAGGAGTGTGAGATAAGCCATCTTTTCCTTAGAGGTTTCTCATTTAGTTATCATGCATCTTCATCTTCAGCTTTGTTCCCTCTCCATCTTCACTGCCGAAAGAACTATACCTAAAAAGAAGAAAAGACGAAAATCATCTGTTACGAGTTGGGTTAATCCATATTCCTATACTATCCTAATTTGTGCACATGGATCTCTTAATAACAAGAGATATATATTACTTGAAGATCAAATAGTATACATGATTCACTCACTCAGAAAAAAGGAAAGAGAAGAAAATAAAAAACATGGACATAAGAGAGGAAAAAAAATCCTAAATAATTTCTAACTATTTTCTCAAGTGTGTAGGAAAAGGTTGCGGACAAGAAGAAATAATTCATATATTACAGTTCTTAGTATAGATCAAGATTGCAGAGTTCAATAAATTCTATCCTACGATACATAAGCAGATAAGTGACAAGTACATATTGGTATGAAGGAATAATGTAACACAAAGTTCAACAACTATTCTAGAAATATAAGAAGTTACATTACAAAATAGAGGAGAGACTTGCAAATAAAAGTACATTTTCCAGATTACAACTGAAGAAGAAGAGTCATAATTTAAAGGCTAACGTTAACTAGAGAGAGAAGATTACACTAGAAACATAATGAGAAACAAGTTTGAGAAACTTTTGAAAGGGCTTCGCCATGTAAAATGAACATTTACATCTTTCTATCATGTTGTTTTAACTAATACATGCTTTAAAATTTGTATGTAAATCAAATAAGTGATACAAAATAGGCAAAGCATGCCTTAATCAAATAACAATTATCATTTTCTCATTTCCAACAATAACTTAGTTTCAAAAGGAAAAGTTATGCATTCTATAGTTTCAAATTTTAGAAAGTACTTCTATTACAACTGAAATAGAAATAAAAGAAAGAATTTTGGGAAATTTTTGATAGCGTTTCACCATGTAAAATGGGCATTTTAAATTTTCCAGCATACATATCAAATCTGTAATAAAAATGAAATGCAGTATTTTAAACAGAAAAGAAATGGACAATACTTTCAATCATCAAATTGAAGTAGTCATCAAATTGAAGTACTTTGGAGCATTCATTATAGCTTAAAAACTAAACAAAATGAAGTTTCAAGATAATCTTACAAGGTTCAGCTATTCTAAGTTGCAGTTTTAAGAATGAAGCAAATATGAGAGCACAAAAATACTATAATATCAATGAAGTACATCCATTCAAGAAAAGTAGTACTCATCTATAACATGGCAGGCCAAACAGTGAATAAGCAAGGAAGTCAAGCTCATAATTTTACAAATTATAGTCATCCCTAAGTACTGCTTTCAAGAATAAATCATCAATTATACATACTGCTACGGTATAACTTCAAAGCTAGTTTTATAAGTGCAAGATTTTAGAGGTACAAAGATCTAATGAAATCAAGAAATAGTCAAAGTACCAATACTGTAAGTTCCAGAATCAAATGCAAGCATATCTTTCTATCAAGAAGATGTAAATTATCAAAAGATCCAAGCTACAGTAATCAAGAAAGATAGAAGATGAAATCAATGGTAGAATAAATTTTTGTAATAGAGGAACTACAAGTGTAGCCAAACAACTTCAAATTTACATAATGATTCAAGACCTCGAGCCCAAACCTGGGACAGATGAAAGTGTATAGTATGCTATAGTATACTTCAAAACCAAATTTAAATGCAAGATTCATGGTTAAATAGAACTAGAATAACCCAAAAAAATCAAAGGAATATTGACTTAACCATGTCTCAAATCAACTCAATAAAACAAAAAACAAAATAGTCAAAGCTTTAAATAAGAACAGAAGAAGTTGTCAAAATTTTTCAAAAGGATCCATCTTATGAAGAAATCAAAGTGGTTTCACCAAAATGAAGTGGGTAATTTATCAGGATACATGGTTCTCTCCTTGTACCGAAGAATAACAACCTCTCTCAGGTGCATATAAGTTTTAAAATAGCAAACCGAAACTCCTAGTTTTATATGTAGGAAGGTAGGAAGATTTCAGAACTCATAAGTATCAATGTGCAGGAAGTTGAAAAGAGAAAAGGTATAAATAGTATAGATTAAAGGGGGATTCCTTATGAAAATAGGTACCAAGTGAACATATTTTGAAAATACTACTTGGATCACAAACTCGGCAGATATTAATGGTTGAATCAAATCAGATAATGCAAAACTTGAGATAATGATAAGTGGATTTCAAATTTTCAAAAAACATTATATTCCTTAAGAACAGTTTGTAGAATCAAAAGAAATGAAGGATTTTTAATAATCATATCAGTAAACATTCTATTTGGAAAGTTTCCAGTAAATAAAAATACCCATTTAGTACTCAGGACATAAGCTCAGATAGAAAATATTTGAATTAAATGCATGCACATTCAAGTTTAAGAAAGATTCAAGTTTTAAATTATCATCCCCATTAAAATAATTTTTAGGTTACAGAATAGAAGAAGAAAAATACAAATCCTGGTTTTCATCGCAGACCCATTAATGGGTATATCAAAATCAGAGTAATAAAACAAGACCTTATTGATTAAAATGAAGTTGAGTAAAACCTCTAATGGTTATCAAGTCAAGACTAAAACTAAGGACCCATTACGGGTTTTAGCTCAGAGACAAAGGTCGTCCTAGGAGATCAAAAAATATGCAAAGAAAGAGAAATATATCAATATCTTGAAGTCAAGTGATAATGATGAAGCAGTTTCCATGCTCAAAAGTCAAAGACTTACCATCCTTGCATTAAGAAAGTGATGCTAATAGCATAGATCCAAGCTCACAGAGGCTGAAAAAATGAATCCAAGAACACAAATCTCTTTTTAAAAAAATAAGCCAAGCTTGAATACAATGAAAACTGGTAAAATCTACCAAATATTGTAAGGAGAGCCAACTTCGAAACTCAAAATAATAAAAAAGGTGCCCATCAAACCTTGTAGGGAGTTTAAGAGCCGATCTCGACAAAGAAATGATCACAGAAAATACTGAAGCAATACCTATCTGCAATAAGAGCTGAGGTCAAACATCCTGACAATGGCAAAAAACCACACAACACCTCCTTAGAAAATTGAAACAAAGCAAAACCATAAAGATACAGATTTAACTGAGCTCGAAAACCATTAGTGCCAAGAGGCAGAGCTCAAAAAATAAACAAATATGCAGCCACATTCATGAGAAACTAACTCATAAGATCTAAAGTCATAGAGAGATTCAATAAATGTCAAGCTCATAAACAATGGCCAAAAATGAAGCACAATGCTTCCATATTTCACCAAAACCGATCTCACTCAGAAAATCCAAAGAAGATCCAAGCTTCAAAAGCTACAACAATGGCTTCAAAACAAAAAATTTCTAGGGCTTCGCACACAGGAAAGAAAAAACAAAAGGAATGATCATTGAGGTCGAATGAGATTTATCATGGAGCTCAAGAGTTAGGTTAGGTACAAACTCAACCATGGTCAAAAAAATTGATGACCTGAAGATGTCTAATGTAGAGATCAATGGATAAGATCATCGCCAACTTTCCAAGGAAATCACCATGGCTAAATGCGAACAATCACATTAAAATCCAAGTGAAATCCTAAACGAAGATCAAGATCAACGTTTCACAAGAATATAAGTGCCATAATCAATGGTCATAGCCAATCACAGTGGGCAATATATTTAAGGAAAAGTACCAGCGTAAAATGTGAAGGGGTAAGTCACCATGGAGAGGGGGCCAACCCCACAATTAAAGAAAAATTATCATTGCATTGAATTTCAAAAGTATAAACCATAGACTATGTCCTTGTGATCAAAGAGAGCCAATCACTATACATGCCAACAATAATCACCGAAAAGGTAAAGTTAAACCTTATCCTCTTTAAAATGCAAAAGTTGAACCATGGTGAGACTAATACTGAACTGTAAGGGTGGTACCCATTATTGAAGGAGTTGGAAATGATTTACATTGTGTTATCCATGTGACCACTAGAAGACAAAGAAATGCCAACATCAGAACCTGAGCTTAGAGTTGGTCCCAATCAAGTAGATATTGGGATGAATTATTATTGCAAGTATTGCAAATGATGTGATTAATTTTGTTCACTCACATGGAATTAATTTTTACATGTCTCCACAAAAGGGAAGATCAGCAAGAAGACAAAAATTGGATGCACAAGGAAGGAGACTTGCTCTTCAAACAAGATTTATTATTAGCAAATTATTCACCCTTGTTTTTCATAAAAATAGAACAGTCAACTGCAGTTTGACACTGATGTAATCAAAGGCTATTAATGCCTCTTTGTACTAGTTTGTTTTATTTTATTCCTTTATTTATTAAGGATAAAAATAATATGCATGGGCAAGTTCAACCTTAGTCTATATTTAGGAAGGGTGGGTAAAATATTTTTTTGCGATATATTGTGTGCCTCGACAAGGAAAAAAGGGGGGAATTTTTAGATACAGGAGTGTTGAAGAAATTTTCTACCAGTTTTTCCCTTTGAATGTGAAGTATTTTCTTCCTTTCTAATTATTTTCAGTATTGTGTATGTTTTCCATTAATCTTGTGAATGTTGAATTCCCTGATTAATTATCTTACCCTATTCCAAGTTTAGTATTTTTCCATGATATTAATGTATATGTGTAACTTAGTAGTATTTTTGTGATTCTATCCCTTAATACATCAAAGTGTTTACCCTTAATTATCTTTAGAAAATTGTTGGCCTATGTATCAGAAATTCATTCCATATCAATTGTGCATGTACTCAGTCAAAGACCTCATACAAGTTTGGTGTATCACCTTATTTTTAATTTCATTATATAGTCATATTTTACCCTCAGACCCTAGAAAATCAGTTTAGGATACATCAATAAGGAACCAACCTTGATACCAGAGACTCACCTCAAAAATAGGTATACCCACAGACCTGAGGTGTTTCCATTGTATCTATGAAAGAGAGATAAAATTTGCAAGCTTAGAACACTTCCAACCATCTCTCTACATGGTTAAATTTGTAAAGATAACAGTTTTTGGCACACCCAGTAGGACTACGAATTAAATTTCCATGCAAGTTATAGATATTCATAGTAGATAAAAGTTACTTTCGGGATAGCAAACTGCAACTATTTATTCTAAATATTTAAGGATCTATTTGGTGACTCCACAAAAATGATTTTAGACCAGTATTGTAGCATGTTCCATTCCTAAAGTGAATACAAGATCATCGGTAAGAGGAATTACTTCTTAGTTTATTTCTTTACCTTTGAATTCTACAAGAAGGAGAAGAGTCGGTAATACTTTGGCTTATAATAGGCCTAGTTTTGATAACGCTCCTCATAATATTCCTTCACCATGTTTTAATTTCTATATTCAGATCCCAATTTTTCAAATGGCTATTCAACCACCTAGGAATTTTGTGACCTTTACTAATGGCAACCCATTAGTAATCCTAGTTTACCATGACATCCCTAATGCTGCCATGAAAAGTTTTCCATCATTCATTGGTGAAAATCAGGTTACACCTATAAAGCACATTAAAGATGTTGCAACCTTATGTGCAGTTCATAATATCACTCATAATGATGTAGCTTTAAGACTTTTAGCTGCATCTCTTAAAGGAAAATCCTTGCAATGGTATATAATTCTAGAGATTGGATGCATAAGAACGTGGGATGATTTAGGTGATAAATTTCTGAAACAATTTCAAGATAATTCATATCAGTTATCTCTCATAGAGTAGCTATCTACCATTAAAAGAGCTCCCAATGAATTTATGTCTAGTTTTAACATCGATTATTTCCAGAACTTGGGAAAGAATTCCAGCAAGTATCAAGCATAAAGCTGACCATGCTTTTGTTTATTATCTTAGGGCATTAAAAAGTGATATTTCAACTATGATTCAGTCTATGAGAGGAGAGACTCTCCCAGAAGCCTATGATATTGCCATCCGAGCTGAAAATAGCCTTATTTAAGCCAGAAAATTAGCCTAAAGGCCTTCAATCCCTTTTTTCGCAGATTTAGGTCCTATCCCACAACCTATCAAAATTATAGAACCCATTGTTGCAGCCCCATCAGATGACGTATTTAAAGCTTTGTAGAATATGGGGAACAAGTTGACTTCAATTAAGAATAGGCTTGCATTACCTAGCAAACCTTATCAGGCTACTTATCAGCAAAATCAACTAAACCAGTAAAATAGGAAACCTTACCAACAAAATCAAAATTATAGGTAGCCTTATCAGTAAAGACAATTTTACCAAAAGGCTCTTTGTTCATCTAACGCTTTAGTCTTGGTTAATATGGCTACAAAAGAGTAGTGTTAACCTTGAAATCAACCTCATCCAGCTGCAAGTTGCCCAAATGCTTTTCTGAACATAAGTCTTATTGTACAACCTCAATCTGAGACATTGTTCATGCCTCAAATGGAGGGTGGGCAGCTAGATACTCAGGTTCAGAAGGCACCTGAGTAGAACTTAGTCAGTTTTAGTGAGGATGATTTCATTGCAGTTACTACTAGGGCTCAGGAAAAGGTTGCAGAGAGTAAAAAACAACATAATAGGCATTTTCTACCTACTATCACTGATAAAACAACAACTATAAGCCCAAAACTAGCTAACAGTGATGTTGTTCCTAATAAAATAGTAGGTGTGTCAGTTGGTAAAGAGTATCAAGAATAACTATAGCCTAATCTAAGAAGGTTATTTATACTTCAGATATCAAAAGAAGCTGAAACATAATCAATTTTTGCCAAATCTTATGCTAAAACAGTAGAATCTGTCTCTAAAGTTGTTGCTTCTTTTAACATTGTTGATGTAATGAAAAAGCATAATGTTAACATCTCAATGTGGGATGCTCTAAGTATTCCAGGACAACAAGATTTACTTTCTCATGAACTAGCTAAACTACAGATTTCTTTTAAAATAATAGAAAAGAAAGTCCATAAAGAAGACATGGTACTTGGAACAATGGAACAAGACCACATCAAAGAAGTTAAATGGATGTTTCAGAAAGTCTTAATGGCTCATGACATCAAGAAGCCACCACCATTTTATCTATCATTGATTATTGGAGAACATATTGTTCATAACTATATGGTGGACAATGGTGCAAGTAACACAATTATGCCAAAAGAAATTGTAGAAAAATTAGGTCTGCAGTATGAACGTGTAGAAAATAGTGCCCTACAGTTGGATGGAACTGTAGCTAATATAGTTGGTGTCATAAAAAATCTAGAGGTAACATTGCATGCTTGCCCAAATGTTTCCATTCTGTAAGATATTAATGTTGTAGACTTACCTCTTTACTTTGCTATATGTTTATAAAGAGATTTCACAAAAAAGATAGGAGGTTATCTCTCTTTAGTTGGTTTTTCTTTTTTTTCACTACTTGTTATGGGACCAAGGTTACTATCAATTAAGAACCATTGGCCAGATTTCACATTAAGTCTCACGCTTCTAATGCAGTAGTTAATTATGTAGCGTTATACCAGTCTGATTTTGACAATATAGCTCATTTTTCAGCATTAGATGGTGTTTCTAACTTGTTTATGGACGAAAAGACAAATGAAGAACACGCTCATGATCGTTTCAAAAAAAGTTAATAACATATTTTTAGTGTGTATTGCTTGCATGAAGAAAATACACCAATTCCTTTGTTGTCCAAAACAAAAAATGTAATGGAAGGGATTTTGAAGCTTCATTTCGATGGAGCTAAAAAAAGAAAGGACAAGGAGTAGGTTTAATGCTCAGTTCCCCAACAAAGGAAAGGTATTTCTCAGCTTTGAGTCTCCGATTTTCATGCACTTGCAATGTAGCTGAATACGAAGAATTAATTCATGGCTTACTTTGGGCCAAAAAGAAAGGTATTAGCAACATATTAGCATATAACTGTGTCCCACTTTTTTGTAGTTTTTGTACTTTCAGCAAACTATGTCTGACAACCAAAACATGAACAAACACATATAAAATGACCAAACATGCATTTTTAAGAGGCTATAAATACCAAGGTGTAGGGCATCTATAATTTACATTATTTTTTAAATTTTTATAGTATTTTTTAGTTATTTATTTACTAGTCAAATTTTAAAATATTTATGGCCACAAAGTGGGACACACTTGTATGCTTTGACCCTGTCAACATCAATTCTGAGTTCATTATTGATCAAGTAAGAAAATTTAATGTTTTTAAGAATTCATTAAAGAAGTCTTACAGACATAGAGTTTTAGAATTAATGGAACATTTCGAAGCTATTAATATCAAGTCCATTCCTAGAACAGAAAATAAGCATGTAGATCAACTTACAACAATTGGTGTTAGTTTTTAAGTGCTGGAACATATTGAAACTAGAAAATTCAGTCTCATTTAAAGCTGCTTGTTAGACCTTGGATACTTGATAATGATTTGAATTGAAATTTTTTTGAAAGTGATGATCAAATCTACAGGTTTTTGTAGCAAGAAGCTGAATTTTCTATAGTAAATCAAGATAAATTACAACACTTATATGATGACCAAATTGTTCAATTAAAGACAAATAAATTTTCTCGAGGTTTGGTCACATTAAAAGACATCTTCAACACTGATGATCAGTTAAGGAAGGTTAAGACTAAGATGTCAAAAAATTCTGATAATTATGAGGAGATTTCAGTTGATGAAGGTAAAAATTTGTTTCTTGGAAAGGTATGTTCTTTAGCTAAAAAAAATTCTTTTATTAATCTTTGCAAGGAATTTAAAGATGTTTTCACTTGAAAATACCAAGACCTGAAAGGGTTTGATCCCAGTTTAGCACAACATACTATTGAATTACAACCTAATTCCCCGCCACTTAGGAAAAAAAGAGGTCTGTAAATCCCAAAATAGAGCCTCTAATGAGGAAAGAGTTATATAAGTTGATCAAATCAAATATTATCTTTTCATTTAATCATTCAAGTTGGGTAGGTAATCTTGTTCTTATTAGGAAGAAAAATGGAGAAATCAGGTTATGTGTGGATTTTAGAGATTTGAATAAAGCTTCATTAAAAGATCACTACCCATTTCCAAATATGGATCAAATTTTGAGAAAAATTTCTAGTTCAGATAGACTATCTCTTCTAGATGACTATAGTGGATACAATCAGATTTTAGTCCGAGAAGAGGATAGGTACAAAACAACTTTCACCACTAAGTGGGGTACTTATGCTTAAAAAAGAATGCCTTTCAGCTTTTCAAATGTTGGTGTAACATTTCAACGTGCAATGGACCTAGCTTTTCGCAACTTGTTAAATAAATGCATCCTTGTTTATTTAGATGATGTTACTGTATTCTCAAAAAATTCTAAAGAACATCTAATACACCTAAGTTAGAATTTTTAGTTATGTAGACAATTTGGGATGTCTTTGAATCCACTAAAGTCTATCTTTTCAGTACATCAAGGTAAATTACTTGGTCATATTGTTTCTAAGTAAGGTTTATCAATTGATCCTTTCACAATCTAAGTCATATCACATCTATCATTGCCTCATTATAATAAGGCATTATAGAGTTTTCTTAGAAAAAACAACTTTGTTAGAAGATTTGTTCCAAATTTTGCAACATTGGTTAAACCATTGACAACTATGTTAAAGAAAGAGAAGGCTTTCTCTTTGACCAGTGAAGGGAGACAAGGGGTTGAAGCAATCAAAGCAGCCATCTCTTAAGCTTCTAATCTTGCAAATCCAAATTTTGATAAAGATGTTACAATGTATGCACTTGCAGCAGCTGAAATAATCTCAGCCATATTAACTCAAGTTAATGATGAAAATGTTGAGTAGCTAATTGCTTTCTTTGGACAAAGCTTGCACGATTACAAAACAAGGTACACATTTCTTGAAAAAAAAGTACTTTCATTAGTCAGAGGGCTAAATAATTTTAAGCACATACTTTTAAACAACAAAATTCATGTTCTTGTTTCTCATCCAGGTGTGAAAGCTTTCTTGTTAAATAAAGAATTGAATGATAAAAGAGCAGACTGGATAACGAAGGTCATGGAATATGATGTTGATATTTGTGTTGTGAAAACAGTTCGAGGAAAAGGCTTGTGTGAGCATATAATTGCTAATATGGAAAAAAAACACACTGCAAAACCTGAAGATTCAAAATAGTATGCTGAAATTATGTATCAGCAATCAGACATTATGGTTCAGCAAGAAAATCAACAACCTGAACTTTCTCAGGAAATCTAGGAAATCAAGATGGATGAATGATTTAGTTAAATATCTGTAGCATGACATCTATCTGGAAGGTATGGACAAAAATAAATGAAGGTATTTCATATTACAAGTTGTACCCTATGCTTTCATTGTTGGTGTATTATTCAAAAGGGATATAAATGGAATCTTGCTGCGATGTGTTGACTATGATAAAATTGATTAATTATTATCATAATTTCGTGAAGGAATTTTAGGAGGTCATTTCTTAGCACATACCACAACCTTAAAAATTATGAAAGCTAGTTACTATTGGCCCAGTATATTTAAGGACTTTTTCGAATGGATTGGGAAGTGTAAGAAATGTGCTTTCTTTGTTGGAAAGGAATGTTTAGCTTCACTTCCATTCTAGCCTATTTCAGTTGATCAACCTTTTATGCAGTGGGGCCTTGATTTTATTAGCATGTTAAACCCACCTTTGTCACAAGGACACCAGTGGATTTTGACTGTTAAAGATTATTTTACACGTTGGACTGAAGTAGTAGCCTTGAAAGATGCTAATGAAACTTTGATAATATCCTTTTATGAAGGTATAGTCTACATATTCGGTGTCCCAACAATTATTATATTAGATAATGCTTTAGCATTTCTTGGTGCAAAGGTAAAAAATTGGGTTGTTAATCATGGAATTTATCTAATTTCTTCATCTAACTATTACCCACAAGGTAATGGGTTAGATAAAAGTACTAACAAGAATATTTTAAGGATCATCAGAATAACACTCAATGATAACCAGAGAGCTCAACATTTAATGTTGAATTCAACACTTTGGGCTGATAGAGTGACTCCTAAAAGATCAGTTGGTAATTCACCATACAATCTTGTTTACGGAAGAGAATCAAGAATGTCTATTTTAGTTGAGTTACCCACATTAGATTTGTTAAATCAAATGGAGTTGCTTGAAAATTAACCATTGCAGGTTCATTATGCAGAATTAATGGAATTACAAGAGCTAAGAGATCAAGCTCATTTAAACATGGAAAAGAATAAAAAACAGATGAAGGAGACTTTTGATAAGAAATCCAAATTCAAAATCTTCAATGAAGGAGATATTGTGTTAAAGTGGGATGGTGGTCATGCAAATCCAGGAAGACACACAAAGTTCGATACAATTTGGAGTGGTCCTTACATGATTTCATCTTGAAAAAAACATAATTCTTTTAAGCTCTTGGGGTTGAATGGAGAGGGACTTCCCATTCCTATGAATGGTATGTTTCTCAAACAATGTTATTGAAAAATCCAGTGTCTGTTTAGAGTAGGATTTCCCTTCAATAAGTGTAGTTCCTGCACATTGCAATGTTTTTTTAATTCAATAAGTGCATTCATGCACATGATCTAATTTACCAGATCCTTTCCCCATTTATTTCATTTTGGAAGGGTTGGACCTTTAGGAAGGAAGATTTTCATTATATGCTTTAGAATCCATGCCCAATGGATAAGAGCAAGGCACTAGTTTAAAAGCCAGCAGGTAGCTTTCCCCACAGGATCACTAGAAATGTTGAAAAAAAATTTACTTGTGCAAAAATGGGCAACTCGAAACTTTTTTATAATGGATAGCATTGGTGAAGTATACCTAAGATAGGGGAGGTTCTTTCAAACAATATTGTTACTGTTGAATTAATTAATGATTACATGAAATATGTATCTTTGTGTGATATTGTAAAACATAATAGATCACATAGCCTTCAATTTCATGTTATCTTCAACAAAAGAACACAAATGCCCGAAGGAAAACTATGTTTCCTTGATGTAGACACTGAATTTCAAAATAGATGAAGTGTTAGGATTTGGAACAGTAATCATGATTGTAGATTGCAGAAATCAGAGTTTATTACTGGATGTTATAGGTATTATTTAATGTTATTTCCCTTCATGATTAAGACATTCAATTATATTATTGGGTTGTTTAGTTCATCATACAATCCATATTAGAAAGCAAAAATTCAGAAAGAAATACACAACTCAATTTCACAATTCAATGTTTTATTCATGAGGAATTTCAAAAAAATCCCCACACAAGCTGTGGGATGTAACTGGAAAGTAAAGTATAACTACTGAAATAAGAGGTACACATGCATGAAAGAGAAAATAAAGGAGTATGAGATAACCCATCATTTCCTTGTAGGTTTCTCCTTCGGTTATCATGCATCTTCATCTTCAGCTTTGTTCCCTCTCCATCTTCACTGCCAAAATCACTGTACCTAAAAAGAAGAAAAGAGGAAAATCATCAATTACAAGCTTAGGGTTAATCTATTTTCCTATACTGTATTAATTTGTGTACATGAATCTCTTAATAACAAGAGATATGTATTACTTCAAGATCAAACAATATACATGATTTACTCACTCAGAAAGAAGGAAAGAGAAGAAGAAAAAACATGGACATAAGAGAGGTCAAAAAAGCCAAAATATTTCCTAGCTGTTTTCTCAAGTGTCTAGGAACAAGTTGAGATCAAGAAGAAAAAAATCATATCTTACATTCCTCACTATAGATAAAGATTGCAGAGTTCAATAACTTCTATCCTATGGTACATAAAGCAAATAAGTGACAAGTACTTACTAGTATGAAGGAAGAATGAAACACAAAGTTTAGCAACTATTCTAGAAATAGAAGAAGTTGCATTACTGAATAGAGGAGAGACTTACAAATAAAAGTACATGTTCCAGATTATAACTGAAGAATAAGAGTTAGAATTTAAAGGCTGAAGTTAACTAGAGAGAGAAGATTAAACTAGAAACATAAAGAGAAAGAAGTCTAAGAAAATTTTGATAGGGCTTCGCCATGTAAAATGGAAATTTACATCTTTCCATCATGTTGTTTTTAACTAATACATGCTTTAAAAGCTATATGTAAATAAAATAAGTGATACAAAAAAAAAGCATGCCTTAATCAAATAATAGTTATCAATTTTCAATTCCCAACAACAAATCAATTTCAAAAGGAAAAGTGATACATTTTGTAGTTTCAACTTTTAGAAAGTACATCTATTACAGCTGAAACAAAAATAAAAGAAAGAATTATGGGAAAATTTTAATAGAGATTTTGCATGTAAAATGGACATTTTAAATTTTCCAGCATACATATCAAAGTTGTAATAAAAAGGAAATGGAGTATTTTAAAAGTAAAAGAAATGGACAACACTTTCAATCATCAAATTGAAGTACTTTTGAGCATTCATTATAGCTTAACAGCTGAATAAAATGAAGTTTCAAGATAATATTACAAGGTCCATCTATTCTAAGTTGCAGTTTTAAGAATGAAGCAATTATGAGAGCACATAAATACTACAATATCAATGAAGTACATCCATTCAAGAAAAGTAGTACTCATCTATAACATGGCGGGCCAAACAATGAATAATCAAGGAAGTCAAGCTCATAATTTTACAAAGTATAACCATCCCTAAATACTACTTTCAAGAATAAATCATCAATTATACATACTGCTATAGTACAAATTCAAAGCTAGTTTCATAAGTGTGGGATTTTAGAGGTACGAAGATCTCATGAAATCAAGAAATAGTCAAAGTACCAATACTGTAAGTTTCAGAATCAAATGCAAGCCTATATGTCTATCAAGAAGATGTAAAATCTCAGAAGATCCAAGCTACAGTAATCAAGAAAGATAGAAGATGAAATTAATGGAAGAATAAATGTTTTTAATAGAGGAACTACAAGTGCAGCCAAACAAATTCAAATTTACATAATGATTCAAGACCTTGAGCCCAAACCTTGGACAGATGGAAGTGTACAGTATGCTACAGTATACTTTAGAGCCAAATTTAAATGCAAGATTCATGGTTAAATAGAACTAGAATAATCTAGAAAAGTCAAAGGAATATCAACTTAACCACGGCTCAACTCAATGAAACGGAAATACAAAACAAAATAGTCTGAGCTTTAAATCAAAACAGAAGAAGTTTTCAGAAATTTTCAAAAGGAGCCAGCTTACGAAGAACTCAAAGTGGTTTCACCAAAATGAAGTGGGTAATTTATCAGGATACATGGGTCTCTCCTTGCAACGAAGAACAACAACCTCTCTCAGGTGTCTATAAGTTTCAGAATAGCAAACTAAAACTCCTAGTTTTATATGCAGGAAGGTAGGAAGTTTTCAGAACTCATAAGTATCAATGTGTAGGTAGTTCAAAAGATAAAAGGTATAAACAGTCTAGATTAAAGTTGGATTCCTTATGAAAACAGGTACCAAGTAAACATATTTTGAAAATACTACATAGAGTAGAAACTCAGTGGATATTAATGGTTGAATTAAATTAGATAATGCAAAACTTAAGATAATGAGAAGTGGATTTCAAATTTTCAAAAAATAGTATATTCCTTAAGAACAGTTTGTAGAATCAAAAGAAATGAAGGATTTTGAATAATCATATTAGTAAACATTCTATTTGGAAAGTTTCTAGTAAATAAAAATACCCATTTAGTACTCAGGACATAAGCTCAGATAGAAAATATTTGAATTAAATGCATGCACATTTGAGTTTAAGAAAGATTCAAGTTTTAAATTATCATCCCCATTAAAATCATTTTTAGGTTGCAGAATAGAAGAAGAAAAATACAGATCCTGGTTTTCATCACAGACCCATTAATGGGTATATCAAAATCAGAGTAATGAAACAAGAAATTACTGATTAAACTGAAGTTGAGTAGACCCTCGAATGGTGATCAGTTTAAGACTAAAATGAAGGACCCATTACGGGTTTTAGCTCAGAGACCAAGGTCATCCTAGGAGATCACAAAATATGCAAAGAAAGAATAATATATCAATATCTCCAAGTCAAGTGATAATGACGAAGTGGTTACTGTGCTCGGAAGTCAAATACTTACCATCCTTGCATCAAGATAGTGATGCTAATAGCATAGATCCGAGATCATAAAGGCTGAAACAATGAATCCAAGAACATACATCTCTTTTAAAAAATAGAAGCCAAGCATGAATACAATGACAACTAGTAAAATCAACCAAATCTTGTAAGGAGAGCCAACTCGGAAACTCAAAATAATAAAAAAAAAGTGGCCATTAAACCTTGCAGGGAGTTCAAGAGCCAAGCTCGACAAAGAAATGATCACATAAAATACTGAAGCAATACCCATCTGCAATAAGATTTGAGCTCAAATATTCCAAAAAGGGTAAAAAACACCATGACACCTCCTCAGAAAACTTGAAACTAAGAAGAACCATAAAGATAAAAATTCAACTGAGCTTGGAAACCATTAGTACCAAGAGGCAGAGCTCAAAAAATCAAAAATTATGTGGCCATGTCCATGAGAAACTAAATCGTAAGATCTACAGTCACAGAGAGATTCAAATAATGTCAAGCTCATAAACAACGGCTAGAAATGGATCACAATGGTTCCATATTTCACCAAAACCAATCTCACTCAGAAAACCCAAAGAAGATCTAAGCTTCAAAAGCTACAACAATGGCATCAAAACAAAAATTTTCTAGGGCTTCGCCTGCAAGACAGAAAAAACAAATGGAGTGATCATTGAGGTCGAATGAGCTTTACCATGGAGCACAAGAGTTGGGTTAGGTTCAAACTCAACCATGGTCAAAAAAATTGACGGCCTGAAGATGTCCAGTACAAAGATCAATGGATAACATCATCGCCAAATTTCAAATAAAATCACCATGGCTAAATGCCAACAACCACATTAAAAGCCAAGTGAAACCCTAAAATAAGATCAAGATCGACGGTTCACAAGAATATAAGTGCAAGAATCAACAGTCGTAGCTAATCACAGTGGCCAATATATTTAAGGCAAAGTGCCAGGGTAAAATGTGAAGGGGTGAGTCATCGTGGAGAGGGGCCTAGCCCCACGTTTAGGGAGAAATTAGCATTGCCTTGACTTTAAAAAATCTAAACCATAAACTATGTCCTCATGATCAAAGAGATCCAATCACTATACATGCCAACAATAATCACCGAAAAGGTAAAGTTAAACCTTATTCTCTTCAAAATGAAAAATTTAAACCATGGTGAGACTAATACTGAACTGCAAGGGTGGTCCCCAGTATTGAAGGAGTTGGAAATGATTTATAGTGTGTTATCCATGTGACCACTAGAAGACAAAGAATTTCAACATCAGAACTTGAGCTTGGAGGTGGTCCCCATCAAGTAGATATTGGGATGAATTATTATTGCAAGTATTGCAAATAATGTAATTAATTTTTTTCACTCACAGGGAATTATTTTTTGCATGTCTCCACAAAAGGTCATATCAACAAGTAGACAAAATTTGCATGCACAAGGAAGGAGACTTTCTCTTCAAGCAAGATTTATTATTAGTAAATTATTCACCCTTGTTTTTATTAAAAATAGAATAGTCAACTTTAGTTTGTTTTTGATGTAATCAAAGGCTCTTGATGCCTCTTTGTACTAGTTTATTTTATTTTATTAAAAATAGGATGCATCGGCCAGTTTAACCTTAGTCTATTTTTAGGAAGGGTGGGTAAAATATTTTTTTTTCTATATATTGTGTGCCTTGGGAAGGCACAAAGGAGGAATTTTTGGAGTGCTGAAGCAATTTTCTGCTAGTTTTACTCTTTGAATGTGAAGTATTTTCTACCTTTCCAATTATTTTCAATCTTGACACGTATGTTTTCTATTAATCTTGTGAATGTTGAATACCCTGATTAATCATCTTACCGTATTGCAAGTTCAGTATTTCTGCATGATATTAATGTGTATGTGTAACTTAGCACTATTGTTGTGATTCTATCCCTCAATACATCAACGTTTTTACCCTTAATTATCTTCAGAAAACTGTTGGCCTGTGTATCAGAAATTCATTCCATATCAATTGTGCATGTACTCAGTCAAAGACATCATACAAGTTTAGTGTATTACCTTAGTGTTAATTTCATTTTACAGTCATCTTTTACCCTTAAACCCCAAAAAATCAATTTAGGATACATCAATAAGGAACCAACCTTTATATCAAAGACTCACCACAAAAATAGGTATACCCACAGACCTGCGGTGTTTCTGTTGTATCTTCAAAAGAGAGATAAAATTTACAAGCTTAGAACACGTGCAACCATATCTCTACAGGGTGCAGTTTCAAGAGATAACAATATCAATTAGAAATGCATGTTATTAATAATGTAAAATAGTCCAATGGTGTTTTTTGTGGTTGTCAAAGGGTTAGATTTTATAAGGTATGAGTGGAAAATAGAATTAGTCAATGCAACGATGCTAGATTGAATAACATGGAAATTTTATAATTTGAAAGAGAAGTCATATCATTTTAATTAGTCAACCATAAATGTCTAGAGAGAGATAGTGTTATCTATAAAATGGTTAAGTAGGTTCAATTATTAAATGCACAAGAATAGGGATAAGATATCTTAGCATAAAAACAATTATTTTACCATTCTAATTCATCAAAATATCCGTAATTTAGTATGAAGATATGTGGAAATGATAAAAATCTAAGTGAAATATTCCAATGAGATAACGAAATCTCTCAAGTGTCAAATATTTCCATGTATCAGATATTCTAGTGTCAAATGTTTGATGCAACCATCACAATTGCTGAAGGATAGAACTTTGAATAAAACAAAAAAATCTTGATACTTTTCATAATGATCTCCCAAGTGTCATCCATACTGAAAGTACCCAAAATAATTGTACTAAGTAATTAATATACCATAATATGAAGATATATGTTGTTTTTGTCACAATACAAGTCTATACAAGGAATTAAGGACCCGCTATATGATATGATCACTAAGAGCCACATAGCAAGTACAACAAGTGGACTACGTTGAATCACCATGACTCCACATAACATGAAAACATGGAATGACATGACACAATGGCTATACACATATAAAAAAATACTCAATTTAAACTACCAATTAATACCAGAGGTTTAAGTGTTTGAACCTTCTGATACTAACTATTATGCCTACAAGATGTCACACCAAAAACCACATTAAAATTATCTAAATATTTTGTTTTGTATTTATTTTCTTGTTACATGACACCACAAGGGCCAAAATAGAATAACTTAAACACACAAGAGACGCTAACCCAAACATGGACCTACATAGACAACAAGAAACACATTAGAGCTCAGGATTAAAAAACTTACTCATAAGGGATGTACATGTTTCAATGACTCAACCCCATGGAAGAATCCTAAGGCTAGGAATATTCTCCATATTTCATGGTTACATATTTTATATGATTCAATTTCATCGTTTATACTTATAGATTGAAGAGCATTTAACAAATAGGCAAATATTCTTGTTCACAAAGCTACATATTCAATATTTTATTTTACATTGTTGTTCAAATGAAATTATGCTTATCAGATATGTTCTCATACCATAAGGTTATATATATTTCCCATTTTAATATAATGTTTTGGATCTCAATGATGTCCTCATTAATTTTCATTTGTTTTAAGATCCTCTTAGGCATTTTAGTTTGTTTTTCATCATTCAAGGTGCATAAGAGTTTTGTAACAATCATTTCATAGTTTCATCTCGATTACCCATGTTATAATTATATTTATGCTGTTACATATACCTCCTATTAACCTTGTTTATAAAACATTTATGATTCATGTACCACTTAGGGACTCAAGACCTCAGAAGACTTGGATTTATTTATTTTTAAATAGGTGAAACATCATACACAAATATAATTTCCTATGAGGATGAGAAAAATGGACATGTTTCAAAGTGTTCAGAGTTGTCATGGTGTACATACTTAAAAAGACTTCTTTTATTAGATATCCCTCCTTCAATAAACCACAAGCCATGTGCACAATCCATATGTCATTATCTCATGATTTACTCCTTTACTACTATTAGTTACGCTTTATTCATCTCTATTATCTAGCATGGTAAGTTTCCAAATATTAATTACCAATTGAATACATGTTTCCCAGACTTGTGATCCTCATGAGGCTCATCTATGAGATGATAAATGATGTTTTCAAAGGTAAAGCTACTGCACAAAACAAATATTTTTTCTCTTATAAATATAAAAATGGGGTAGCCTTAAGTTAAGGGAGTGGTTTTGGTTACTCTTTACATTACCACTATCATCTTAACAAAAATCGTTTATATGATTGATTTACAAATACCTTATTCACCCAAAAACAACATCTTAGGAGGTAATAGACAAATCTTAACCCTATTTACACAACTAAGTAAAAAATCAACAAGGAAGTCTACTATGAGGTAGTTAAGAAATTCCCATCCTTTCATGCAACCAAAATACCAAGGACCAATTTGAAAATCTTACGATGAGATGTACCATGTTCACACTCATTTTCATTATAAGAGTATCCTTGGGTTCCAAGTAGTTACCAAGTTCAAGGAACTCTTAACTATGGGTAACATTTCAAGGATCATAAGGATATACACAAGATACCTACATAAGATTATTTCTAAGAAAAAACTTAGTATTATGCCACACATTATACTTGAGTCTCAAATAAAATGGAACATATGAATGAGACATGTAAAAGTACAAGGATTTATTAGCTTATGGAAGTAAAAATACCTAAGACACTTATGTCCAAAGTGCAACCAATCATATACGAAGGCACAACAAAAGGTATTTTCCATTTGTCCAGAGTAGTAGTTCATTTAATGGATTATAACGTAATCAAGGTGAAAATATTGTAGGAATGGATTTAGGAAGCAATCTGAGTTTGATAGATTTAAAATTGACCGTTTTACCACACATGATGAAATATATTAATAGGAAATAAAATAATCAAGAACATTGATTTTTGGGAGTATAATGAAACCATTGAATTTTAATACCTAAACACACTTTTTTTATAAATGTCAAGAATAATTTAGTCTATTTGTTCTAAAAAGTACAAGAACATGAAAATTCATTTAATTAAAGTAAGTAATTTTTTTATTTCATAGGATTACTATCACATGTTAAATTCTATATTTTTCAGTAGTGAGTGATTTACATGAAACTTCATACCATTTAACAAAGGAGACATTTTATAAGTCAAATTAGTACTTTCCTTCTTCATTTCTCAAATTAAAATAATATATCGTAATGCAACTACATTTTTTTATAGACAAATGAAATGAAAACTTTATTGAAATTACACATATACATATAATGTTAGGATGTGCATAAATAAATTACATGTCATGAGCATAGAACAATTTCCAGCCGCCATGTCCTGCCACCTACTTCCACATGGTGTCAGCACTAAGCTAACATGGAATCACCCCACCATCTACCTAGTTATGAAATCATACATCTGATAATTATATTGTTTTTGACCCCCAAACATACTTAGCCATATTTTGTTCCATTCAAATTAATAGTTTTGTGAGAGAGAAAACAATGAGGAGAGAAAACATCAATCCATAGAATGTTACATAACCATAATTTCTCATATTTTAGAAGGGAGATATGAAGAGAGAGAGAGAGAATGCATAGCTTTATATGTCAATACCACATTTTGTTTAAAATGTAGTCTAATAGAGAGAAAAGAGAGAGATATACAGTAGTATCATTATTTCTTTCATGTTAACCTATTTATTAATACAATTAACATGTTTAGGCCAATTATATGGAAACAAGATTATTTACCAAACAATACAAATATATATTTTAAATGGAGTGACTAGATGGTAAAAAGGGTGACCCAAGATCAAAATCAAATACAACTCCAATAGCCAAAACAAGCTGTGAAACGACCTCTAAAAAGGGTGAACACTAAGTAAAGGAGGAGAATGTCTCTCTTGACCTATACAACTATAAACCAAGAATACTTAAGAAATAAGTATGGTAAAAGTAGATGCATGATGCACATTTTTTAGGTGTAACTCTAAGAAGAAATGTCGTAGTCTAAAATTTGTATTATCATTTTAATATAGTTCAACTGGCCACAAAATGGCCTTGTATAAAATGTATATGGGCGACCAATTTTTTTCTAGATACTTCTAACCTATTCCCATATATACTAGATCAAAGGGAACCATATGAATGTAGGATCCAATTCACATAACTAATTTTGGGAGTGTCATTCAAGAGGGAAAAATTGAGTTTTAACATCTTATGACTACACCTAGTAGGCTAAGTAGGACCCAAAATGGGAGTGCAACACATATTGTCCAACATTCATAGTGAATACCAACTATGTCTTGCCATTCTTCATATACAAGGAAGGATTATGGGGTGAAAAACAAAGTTTTTATGATCTATAGTTTAGCTTTACAGGGTAATTATGAATCGAGATCACAAGCATATGGTTAGATGTCTCCTTCATTTGAATGATTCTAAATGTGAGATAATGAATCACTAAAAGAATCCAAATCATAGATTTGATGATATTTTACATTTAATCAATTTTATCCACAACTCGGGAAATGTATCAAGTTAGAAACTACTACTCTCACAGTGTAAGGGTTTGTTCATACCAACTCAATATTAAAGTAAAATAAACGTTTTAATTTTTTTTAATTAAAAAAACTTATAATCTCATATTCCAACATAAAATGAAAATAAAACTAGAGAGGGAGAGGAATAATCCCATGCATGTTTTTGACAAGATAGAAAATGAGAGGTGTTTAGCTAGCTTGTAAGATGCCTCGAAATTTTATCAAATAGTTTACATGCGTTGTAAAACCTTTACATTTAGCACCAATGGTTTTCAATTATTAATTTATGCCCTCCAAATTTTTATTATTAAACTCTCCAAAATATTTTCAGCAGACCCTTTTTGAGCATAACGTACAATCCACACATTCCACGAGTCTAGATTTGTTTTATGCATTGTGAAAAATAATTTACGTGCGTTATGAGGCCATATCCCTTCAAGGCTTTTTGTAAAAATTACGCGTGCCAAGTTGACATTTACACATTTTTCATACATATTTTCCTGACATATGTAGATACACCATCTGATAAGATATAGTAATTCAAAAAATCCATTATGCTTTGGTATAAATCCATGATATGGTTTAAAGCTCCTATTTTAACAGTGTGTCAGGATGCTAGCACAACCCATGGAACTTTTTCTTTACCTTATCCATTTTTATTTTCTTTTACATGTTCCAAGATCTCCAATGAACCCATATTTCCAATATCTTGACACCATTGAATAGCACAACCTTTTCAACAATAACATAAAATAAACAAGCTATTGTTTTGATGGATGTCTTTAGTATGTTCCCAACACATTTATTTTGATAACAGGCAGGAGGAAATGTTCGAAAAAGATGTGGGGGATTTCCTTACCCCTTCCACTGCATCTACACACCCAAGACACAATAAAACAAGATTGGTGCTTGCATAAATAACTGCACTCCAAGCTATCCAGACATGTGCAACATAAATAAAAGACAAAAATACCCTTTTTACACATTATCAAAGAATGGACAAATAGATGGTTTCAAGCAAAGGAAGATTGGAAGAGAAAAATCTTATAGAGACATAAGTGGGATATCAAGAAAGGGAAATTTTAATGTCTTAAACAATACAACAAATTCTTGGAATAAATGATAAAGAGCAGGAAAACCAAGATGGTATCCATCGTCTACCCCAAGAATGGTCTTGAAAAGGTTACAATGAACATATCATATCTAGATCAATACATTTGTATATTGTAAAATGATGAGATATTAGGTTTACAAATTTATCTCATTATGTAGGGCTGATTTAACCTATAATGGTACATATTTTTGGATGGCTATTAGTGAGAAATTCATTTAGCAAAGTTCTCTGTAACATTTTTTTTATTTAATAATGAGAGTACATAACCATTCTTTACCATTTTAGTAAAGAAAAGCTCCAACTTCTGCACTTGTTGTGACTATCTAAAGACTACCAAATTTACAACATTAACTTGGGTTTCACTATGGTTATACTACTAGATGTAAAATTAAGTGTTTGTATTATTATATAAGGAAAATCACATGTTTGAAATTTTATTTAGGAGGTGTCTCTCTCCAACTTCTAATTTATGGATTACCATATGCTTCTCTAATTCCATTTTTTATATATCTTAGAGTCCAATTGATTACATTCTTCAAGGTGTCTGATCGAATAGTTCACATGCCACGTGTGTTCTTTCACCTTTGTACCTACTGTAAGATAGAGGTGGTTATTTAGAATATTCCTTGGTTTTTTTTCCATTGATTATCTTTTGAGGTTAAAAAACCCCAATTAACATGCCTTAGAGTACACTCCCTTACAAATTTATCTTGTTAGATAGGGGCACAACAATTATCATTGAATTCATCTACCTTCTTCTATACAAATATTAGGAGTGAATAAACCATACAAAAAGGATAGGAATAAACTTTAATTTTTAATGAATTATGTAGTAAATAATGTTAATCTATGACAATCAAGTTATCAAACATTCTCTATTATAATTATTACACATTACCATGCAACACATGAATGACATACATGTGGGAATATGGATTAGTTATCATATTTAAAGGTGTTTTTTTCTACAAAATAAGTGATGTGATATTAGTAGGATTAGGTGGAATAGACGAGAATTTTTGACTAATTAAAGATGCTTCCATATCAAGGCTAGATACAAACATAATATATATAGGAACTTCAACATGATATGTAGGTGGAGTAGATGTATATTATATATTGATCAACTGAAGTGAATAATTTCCTTCATTTTATTGATATTTGTGAGATTCATCTTCAATGATAAATTTGAGGATTATACCAATGTTTTGAGGATTTTTGAAGAGAGATTCAAAAAAAGTAAATAAGAATTAAACTTGTTTAGGGTCAACACAATTAACTCATACTATATCAAATTGTTTTATATATTTCATTTTCATGAAGGAATATTTGAACATAATTTTATTATAATGTAAGTGTTGATTGTTATGTGGCATTCTTAATTGATAATTACATCATTTGTATTAGGAGAATAAATGGTAATATCCATTGGTTGTGTGATGTTTGTAACAATATATGGAAGATGAGCATGTTAGAGATCACAATCATTGAGAGGGTGGTGAATCACTATAAATTCATTTTTTCACTTAATACAAATTTTAAACTCTTTAATAATGTGCGGCTTTATACAATGAGAAATAAATCACACATATGTCATTCACAATACCAATGAACACAAAGATTACCATGGGAAACCCTTTCAGGAGAAAAATGTAGAAAAATCATTTCTCATATTAAAGAAAGCAAGGAATTGCAATAATATTACGCATCCTACAAGATTTATTTAGTATGGCACCAACCCCATAAGGAACACCAACCCCTATACCTTTGTTGATATTACGCACAACAAAGAACTCAAGTTAATATTACAGATCAAAAGATATTTATTAGTGAGGCACCAAACCCACAAGAAGCACTAACCACTAAATATTCTAAGATACAAGTTAGATTTAATTTACATATTCATTTTGATCATCTAGTTACAAAAATTATATTTGCAATAAATTATGATGAAATTTTTATATATGTCTATAATCTTCTTTTCACTCTCTTCTGCTCATTTAATTCAATCCCTCTTTCTCAATCAATCTTCCACCCTGATAATCTTTACATTTGATGAATATTTTCTTCATTGATATTCTTTCCCCATTCCTGTTTCTTTTTTTTGTTACTCTCTTTTATCTGGATTGCATCATATTCTCTCTTTTTCAACTCTTTCTTAGCTCGAATACTTTTTTCTTACTTGATAAACACGCAAAAATGGCTCTAAGTTAAAACTATATTCTCAATCAATGCATTCCTTCACTTCGAGTTGCGTTTCATGAACCTTCCTACTTGGTCACTTGAGAATCCAAACTAATACATGTATACAACTAACACCATATTTTGTTCCTTGTATATTTGGCTTGATTACACCATATTTCATGCATGTGCAAGAGAAATTTATTATCTTTTTCCAAAAATATATTTTCCATATTTTTTGAATTTACAAGGTGACCAAGATGAGCGAGCTATTTCCTTCTTCAATATTTTATTTTTCCTTGAATTTCAGGCTCTCATAGAGAATGTAAATACATTTACAAAAAGTTAATATGCATTAAATGCTGGTAGTTGGAACACTGGATTTCTTTGTTATTTATGGAGTTGAATTTGTGCATCTAGCCACAATCACCTGGAAATATATATGGCAATGTATCACCATCGATTTTGGAGAGCAAACTCTCACTGATACATGTTTACATCAATTTGATTTCCTTCGACCCTTGTCTAGTACATATTCCATCATTTTGTTGCTTTCCTTTGCTCCTTTTACTTTCTTCTTTGTATCACAAATCTTTTCTTTGTCTTGCAACATTTCTTCCTTCATAGAGGCTTTTTAGTTACCTACAACTCTTCTATGCTTCTCATAGCTTTCCCAATGTCTTGCAGCTTTATTTATTTCTACTTCCTTTTCATGACTTCGTTCCATGTCTGTAAATTTTTCTCTTTTACTTGCTGCTTTTGTAGTTTTCTACAGCTATCTTATGTCCTTAGCAGCTTCTTTAGTTCTTCACGAGTTTTCTCTTTATCTACAGCTTCTTTTGACTCCCTTACTTTCACAGTTGTGCCTAAACCTCTGTGGTTCTTCCTTCACATCTGCAACCTTACTATTTACACTTTTTGGATTTTCGTTTGGATCCATTTTTATTTGGTAACTTCATCCTTTTATTCGTGGTATTCCCTTACCTTCCACAGTTTCTTCTAGAATTGTACAGCTTTCTCCAGACTTCCATGGCTAATCCAAGTCTTTGACGACTATCTCTAGACTTTGGTGGATATATCTTCATATCTGTGGCATGAAAAAACATTGATTACATCACTTAGCACTTATCCTTAGACATCACGAACCTCTATGAGATGACACTACTCTTGGCATTTTTTCCACCCTGTACGGAAAAGGTCAACTCGAAATTTTTTAAGTTTCTCAAAAGGGTCAAGTTAGAAGTTTGACTATGTTTTTGGTAGCCATATTGGAAGGGGATACAATTTTTTTATTTTGGTTTTGGAAAAAAATAGAATTCCATGCATCAAATTAGCAGCTTAAAGTGTTGCCTAAGAAGGCAATGCTCTGCGTATACCGCCTCTCCATATTATCATCTTCAGAAAGATAGTGCAGTAGCCTGGGAAGACCACTACAAGGCCTTGGTGAAGGTGGGAAAGATGGCATATGTAGGGTTTCACTTTCTGAAGCAATAACCTTAGTTGCAATTTTGAAGCATGGAAAGGTGCAATGTTATAATCAATTCTCATTCTCAAAGAGCATCAAAAGGTATACTTGATTTTAATTTATTTCTATGATTAAGTGAATTACTTAAGTGTTCTAAGTTGTATAAGTTCATTTATTATCCATAAAAATGAAGAGGGTATATAAAATAAAATACATACATATCATTACACAAAAATAGTTCATTTATTCATGAGGAATAATAGTACAGTAAACCCACATAGGCCATGGAAAACTCTACAAAAAATTACATAAATGAAAGTGCATATACGTAAAGTTGTGAACAAACAAATAATGGAATCCATCATTTCTTGGATTTCCATCAGTTTGGGTTGAGTGGTTGTCCTTGTTGCTTCTCTCCATCATCTTTACCAGTTGATGAAATTGTACCTGAAAGAGAAAAGAGATTTTTTTAGAGCTCTGGATTTCAATCTTGTTGTATTCAAAACTTTAAGTAGATGAAATTTCAAACTGAACTTGAAATCATAATGTAGAAAAGAATTAAATAACAAAGTTTCTTTCTAAGTTCATGACAAAAAGAAGATAGAGGAAAATATGGAATAAAAGACAGGTCAAAAGCCTAATGTTTTCTAACCAGTTTATCTAAATGTGTAGATACAGGTAAGAAGAAAGAAGTGATACATTTTGTAACTTGAATCAGGAAAGTAAATTTATTTGAGTTCAAATAAAGGCTGAAGTTAACTGAAATGAGATAATATTACAACTGAAATAGAATGAAAAAGGAAATCTTAGAAAATTTTTACAGGGCTTCACCATTCAAAATAGACATTTTACATCTTTCCATCATACTATTTCAAACTAATACATGATTTAAATGTGTATATAAATCAAAGTAGTAATGCAGGGAGTAGATAATGCATGATAATAGTTACCAGAATTTAGCTTTCAAAAACAATCCATATTTCAATAGATGAAGGATACACTTACCAACTCAAAGAAAATAAGTTTTACATCTTAATCGAATACCAAATTCACATTTTCAAAGTACTCTTTTCCAAATTTTATCAAGAAAAATCCAGTAATACTTAAGTAATGCTCAAACATCAACTCACAAATGGATTATAAACAAAAAAGATGTTAACATGGAAAAGAGCTCTAAGAAATGAGCCGATTGATGTCAGCTACAATATTATAGAAATTACAGGATTAGAATATCCAGAAAAGTAGTATTTAAATTTTGACTGTAAAGGAAAGAACATGTAGATCTAAAATTGATAACAACCATGTAATCAAAGGAAGATTCAAGATACAAAGTTGATACGAGGTCTACATGGCTACAAAATAATTAGAGCACCCAAGTAACAATTTCAGGAGGGCATATCATAAAGTATCATGTTTTACAATTGGTCATTCCAATTAAGTGTTGCTATTTAATTGATCATTTCAGACTTCAAGTCTTTGTGAATTTAACTCAACCAAGTGCTTCTAGTTTCAACACACAAGTGAATGGAGTAAAGAGCAATAGAGTATCAAAATCACATAAAGAAATGTAGAATATCAACATCAAAATCATGACAGATAGAGATCAACCAGATGATAAAAGAAAAACCTATGGCTTTCAAATTTTCTAACAGATTGATAAGTGCACATGTATAGTTTACAAAAGATCACATAGTATAGTGGAAAAATTATCAAACTTGCAAAATAGAAGTTATTTTTAGCAACAATACAATCACAAAAATTAATAGAATACATCAACCGTTATAGGAATTGATTTCCATTTCATGCAAAGAATATCAAGTACAAACTAAAGAAAAATAGTATTTGCACTTGAGGAAAAGAAATTAATACTCTTCACTCTTATCTTGGAGGGTCACTGAATAAAAGATGTAGTCACATAATAGAAATATGAGTCAAATATTTTAAGCTCAAAGTGTCATTTAGGTATAGCCCTATGGGCAAGGAAAATATTATGATACGGATTTCTAGCCAAATAATGATGCAATGAGCTACAATATTACAAGCCCAACAAGCTCACAAGCCAATAACTAATGTACAATGAACTTGATGCACCAGAAGCTAACTTCAAATCTAAAACAACAACCACATAGTTTCAGAGAACATTTTAGAAGCAAGTTCTTTAGGAGGATGGTTGATTTGTAGATCACAAAGAAGATGAAGTCCTAAGCTACCATTAAGAAGATTCTTAACTTTTCCAAAAGAAGAGATATAAATTTTTTTATGCAAGAAAATCAATGAGATATTTGATGCATACATTTACAAATCATTTCTTGCTAATCCTGCACTGTACATTATTTGAGAATTTTTATCAAAAACATGGATCAATTAAATGTGAATGGAGTAATCTTTGAAAAGGACATGCGAGCATTGTTTCTATTTCAAAGCTAGAGGTATTCAGAGTGAGCCGAGCATTAGCAAAATGGTTTCTGAAATCAACGTTAGCCAAAGTAAAATGTAACCCATGAAGGCTTCTATATCAATCCCGGGTAATAGAATTTAGCTAAAAATATTCCACAAAAGGAAGTGATGAAAAACTACATCAGAAAATGCTCCGATTATATCACGATATCTAGCAAAACATCATAGTGAAAAGGAGAAACAACACCTACCTAGCTCAAAAGGGAAGAATCTCTCAAACCCTCGAAATCAAACTCAAAATACAGTGAAAGAAAAAGGCTTTTCTAAAGATGATGATTGAATTTAAAACTAAATAATAATATCGAATTCAAAATCCTCCAAGAATATCATATTTTTGGGTTGTTAAAACAAAGCATTCAACCAAAATGTGGGAAGATTCGAAGTATCAACAGAATTTTATAGCCAATTCAGAGTAAACCCAGATGGATATTTATACGAATGAGTAAAAATAGAGATACCAACCCCATTTTTGAGAGCTTCAAGAAAATCAATGTGAAATATGGAATACCGAGAATGGAAATTTCCTAACAAACCATCCATAGTGGGTTCAAAGTAAGCTAACAATAATAATAATGAAAACAATGATAATAAAATCTTACTAGCATCAAGCAAAACAAAATATTCATATTACTAAGCCATTCAGGAAAGGATGAACCTGAAGTTACCTTAAAAGGAGTTCACGTTCACTAAATACGAAATGAAGTTTCAATGGTAATGGCCGAGTCATCAAAATGAATACGACCATCAAAGAAGACTCATAAAGAAATAACAACCCTCCTTCAAGATTGTAGAGCTACAAAATCTCAAAGAACCCATTTACAACTTTAGCATTGCTCGGCCAATAAAGAAACCAGAAAAAAAATCATAGATAGCATGATCATAGACAAAGAAGGTATGAACAGAAGATCTGAAATACAAGGAGCTCCATGTTCTCTCTCCACAGATTCTGATTTAAACCTCATAGGAAGAGGCTAGAGAGTAATTAACAATAACACCTGCATCAAATACTACACAAAGATTAAACAATAACAATGGAATAAAGTTTCATGATCAGAGCTTCACAATAAGATGGATGTACAAAAGGAAGTGAGCTCAAGAGCACATGGAAATAGCAACATGAAGAAATGTTTAAGGGATTCACCTCTCTGAATGAGAAAATGACAAAGATCAAATAAAAAGTTCAACGAGCTTACACCCAACTCACCTGAAGTTACCATAAGTGGCCAAGATCAAGTTGTGCAACGATCGACGGTCAGAAACCATGCCTGATGCTACAAACCACATTAAATTCCAAGTCAAAACCCTAACAGAGCATAAAAAAGATCAATGTTTAAAATGGAACATGTACAATAATCGATGATCAAGAAACAATGATCAAATAGAGCTCAACAAACCCCAACCTAACCATATTCATCGAAGTACACACATGTCAAACTCCAATGAAACCCTAATTCCTCAAATTTTTGGTTAAGTTTTAACCAACAATAAAGGGTATATCCATTGTCAAAGGGGATCGAAGCTTCCATAACATATCAAATATGCAAAAGATGTAATGATTTACCAATATCATGCTTGAAACCATAGTCTACTAACTATATCATTGGAAAATTCACCAAATTCAATAGAGGATACCCGATTATTGGAGAAGGTGACCGAGTGATGACTATAATCATTCTTAACCTTGGTTAAAAGTCTTATCTATAGTGCACATATCAGGATCATGAAAAACGGCCCAATAGTCATGTGATTATTATTTAAACTATGATACATGCCAATGTCTAAATCAAAAGGCCCAAGACTTGTCACATTTTATATGCTTTAAAGTTCCAAATTGATGACTGGGTCCCTTGACCTATCTTTTACAAAGGTACATTTTCATTCGAATAAAGTAACCCCAAAAGTGTTTCGAATATAGAGTTATGTAAAAATAATTACCTTAATTTTGTCAAAAAATGCTTATTTCCCCAAAAGGTGGAAAATAAAAGAATGGCACAATGTGTGCACACATCAGAAGTGGTCCCCACAGTGGAAGGGTTTGAAAGTGAATGAATTATACTTGCACGAGATAATCTTATATGTAACCACAAGAAGATAGTTGAGATGTTGACATCAGAACCAAAGGTTGTCCCCATCATGATGGAATACATGGGTAAAATATTTTGCCAAGTATCTCAGATAAAAGAATTTATTTTTCTCACACACAGAGACATATTATTTTGCATGTGCATCTAAGGGGGAAAGAGGATCAAAATTGTAGATGTCACATAAAGAACTAGAAGATTGAGATTGCATGCATATGGGAGATCTCTTTCTCATCCAGCAAGGTTTATTATTTGTAGAATTATTCACTGAGCTTTATTAAAAATAGAACACTTAACTATACTTTGACTGAGTTGCATTTTTGTAATCAAGGCTATTATTTCCTCATTGGATTAGCATGCTTATTTTATTCCTTTAGTTATTGATAAATAAAGGATAAAAATACGATGCATGGGTGAGTATAGTTTTAAACTATTTTTAGGAAGGGTGGGGTGAATAATTTTGATATATATTGTGTGCATGGGCAAAGCAAAAAGCATGAATTTTGGTCACAGGAGTACTGAAGCATATTTTACAAGTTTTTTTCCCTTTGAATGAGAATTATATTCTTCATTTCCAATTATTTTCAATCTTTTGCATGTTTATTAATCCTTGTGAATGTGAAATTCCCTTGTTAATCATCCTACCCTGTTGGAAAATTTAATAATTTTTTCATGAATATTAGTGTGCCAGTTTTTTCCCTTTGAATGAGAATTATATTCTTCCTTTCTAATTATTTGCAATATGTTGTATGTTTATTAATCATTGTGAATGTGAAATTCCCTTGTTAATCATCCTACCCTGTTGGAAAATTTAGTACTTTTTTCATGAATATTAGTGTGCATGTGTACCTTAATAGTATTATTACGAGACTTTCCCTCAATGCATCAAGTATTTTCCTTAATATTCTACTAAAAAATTGTTGGTTTGTGTATCTAGAATCCTTTTCATATCAATTGTGCATATACTCTGTCAAAGACCTTAAATACATCTACAGTCATCTTTTACCCTCAAATCCCAGAATATTTGTTTAGGATAAATAAAAAAGGAATCGACCTTGATACCGAAGACTCACCTCAAAATAAGTATACCCATAGACCTGAGGTGTTTCCATTATATCTACAAAAGAGAAAGATCCTTTTACAAGATTAGAACACATACAACCATCTTTCGACAGGGTGGAATTTCAAGAGAACAATTTTTAGCATGCCCAGCGGGACACTCACAGAGCTCAAACTCATACTTTTCAAAGTTGTTTCATCTTTCAAGAAAATTAAACACCATGCATAGAAGTTTTGGATAGAACTATTATTGATGAATTCAAACAATTGATGATTAAGAGATGAACTCATCTGGCGACTCCGTAATCTGATTTTAGATCAGTACAACATTTTTCAACTTCACAAATTTTTAGATGTAATTTTCAGGTATTTTTCAAGAAAATCGGATCTGTCATTTTGATGTTATCAGTTGTCCTTTTGAGTGGCAGAATTGTTTTTCATAGTTTAAAAATTTTATGAGGTCCTGCTGCCATGAACTCTCATTTTCAATAATATTATCAACCAAACCAGCAATCTTTTTATCCACCTTCTCCTTCAGATCATTTTTATAACCCCTATCAGAATGAATATCCTTATAACCCAAAACTTTCTAATTAATATGAGTTTTATGTTGTTCAAGATTAAGTTTATGCAGAGGGTTATGTTTATTATAAACAACAAGAATATATTAGAATCGAGTTTAATAGTTTGAAGCAACAATATTTAGCTATTAAGGAATGACTCAAGAAGTCAAAAATAATGAAGATTGATAGGCATCAGTTTAAGTAACCCTGTCAATGGGATGTTCCAACTTACATTCCCTATCAAAATATAGTGCCTATAAATCCTCCTTGTCAACCAATGCAGCCTACTCCTTAGTTTCCTAATTATCAAGCTACTGTAATTCATGCTTTTTCTACACCAAAATCATATACTAAAGTCATAATTAAGTGTCCAAGTTGGCATTTAGATTCTATTATAAAATCAGATCTTAGACCCCAAACTCTTGTCCAAAATTTTCCATTTAACATTGAAATTAAGCTCACTCCTCCGTTACCCATACTTCTAGCTTCGGAAAGAGAGAACCAAGATATCAGCAAGGAGGAACAACTAATAGAATAAAATTATAGGTTGGAATTTTTGTAGAATTTGCATGGATGGGTGTAAAAGTTTCAATTTGATTTCATTCCAGAGTTGGAGGAATAAACCATGCAAAATATTCATTCTATATTTCCATCAGATCAAGAGAATATGATCAACAATCTACATATTCTGAGTATATCATGCATGAAGGAACCATACTCACACAACTTATAGTCTTATCAAAAGAGGATGGATCAATTTCAAACAAAAAGGACGTTGAAATTCAAGGAAAGTATGTTGTAGATTTACAACTTGAAGAGGTTTATTTCTTGTTAGATTTGGAAAACTGCATAGGTGAAGAACAACCTATAGAACTCATTGATTTTTTAGTTTCTTCATTCAAAGATTATCAGGTTACTAAGGTTCCCCTTATACTTGAAAAAGAGAAATAAGTGTTATTGGATGAAGATATTTACTATCCCCTCCTGGAAAAACCATTTTTGGTGAATAATATGTCAGAAAAATAAGTTTCCTAGATCAAATCTTGTGCACGAAAATGAGACAAATTTTATCTTATTGATTTTGTGTCAAATCAACATAATCAAGAGGAAACATAAATTTTGGTAAAATAGTTTGAAACAACTCAAATATGTTCAGATCCACTTCAGAATTTCCTGGACGAGGATAAAGAACAACAAGTTCTCATAACTGTTGATGAAGAAGAAGATGATGATCTTGATTTTTTTGAATGTAACATCTATATGGATAGTTCCTATGAAGAAGAAGAAAAGATTGAGTTTTCAGAATACATGGAGGATCTGAGAAATGTATAAGAATTCATCATTACTACTGAAAAATCATTCATAGTAGTCATATAACAACAAATTGTAGAGAAATAACAACTCTCAAATCAATTTCCAGATGAGCTACGACAATTGGGAAACACAAAATAGTTTTCAAGACAACTTCATAATGATATTATGGTTGAAGATGGTGTTCATGATTCAGATAAGATCAAAACACTCATCTTATTTGCTATTAGGAGGCCTTTTCCTATCCGGTATTTGACTGATTCTTACGCAGCTACAACATTACCATATTTCATGCTTGTCTTAGAGCACAAAAGTGAGTTTCATGTTCTCAACGACAAGCCCCAAATCATACTAGAACATATTATAGATCAGATAGAGGTGTTTCCTAGCTCTTGGACTGATTTGATTAACGAAATAAAGGTACATATCTTGTTTTCGGCTATGTCACTTTCCTAGTTTCTAGAGCTGAATTCATGGCCTCAGTTTTGGAGGAAGGGGATCTGCTTTTCATTGCATGTTTTGGGTTTTTTTAGCTTTAGTTTCTGCTGGTTAGAGTAGGGTATATTAGGATTTCGCTTTCAATAAGTGTAGTTCATTCACATTACAATGGTTTTCAATTCAATAAGGTGCATTTATGCACGTGATCTGGTTTTCAGATCCTTTCCCAGCTTTAGTTTGTTTTTAGAAAGGAAATTTTTTGTTATATGCTTCAACTCCATGCCTAATGGATAAGAGAAAGGCATTGGTTTACAAGCTATAAGGAATATTTCCTCGCAGGATCATCAGAAATGTTGATATTTGTTGCACCCTATCTAGAAAAGGTCAACTCGAAAATTTTAAGTTTCTTAGAAGGGTCGAGTTAGAAGTTTGACTATGTTTTGGGAAGCCATCTTGGAATCGGGTACAATTATTTAATTTTTTTTTTTCAGTTTAAAATTAGAATGACATGCAACAAATTAGTAGCTGAAAGTGTTGCCCCAGAAGGCAACACTCTGCATATACCGCCTCTCTAATTTATCATGTTCAACAAGACAATGCAGTAGCCTGGGAAGATAGCTGCAAGGCATTCGTGAAGGTAGAAAAGATGGCATATTTAGGGTTTCAATTTCTGAAGCAACAACCTCAGTTACAGGTTTGAAGTATGAAAAGGTTCAGTGTTATAAGCAGTTTACATTCTCAATGAGCATCAAAAGGTATACTTGAATTTAATTTATTTCTATGAGTAAGTGAATTACTTAAGTGTTTTTACTTGTATAAGTTCATTTATTATGCATACAAATGAATAAGGTGCATAAAAGATAATACACACATCTCATTACACGAAAATACTTCATTTATTCATGAGGAATAATAGTACAATGAACCCACATGGGCCGTGGGAATAACTCTAAAAAATAATTACATAAATGAAAGTGCATATACGTAAATTTGTAAATAAAGAAATAATAGAATCCATCATTTCCTAGATTTCCATCAATTTCGGTTGAATTATTGTCCTTCCTGCTCCTCTCGACCATCTTCACCAGTTGTTGATATTGTACCTGAAAGAGAAAAGAGATTTTGTTAGAGCTCCAGAATTCGATCTTGTTGTATTCACAACTTTAAGTAGATGAACTTTCAAAATGAACTTGAAATCATAATGGAGAAAAGAATTAATTATCAAAGTGTCTTTCTCAGATCATGACAGAAAGAAGAAAGAGGAAATATATGGATTAAAAGATAGGCTGAAAAGCCTAATGTTTTCAAACTGGTTTATCTAGATGTGGAGATACAGGTAAGAAGAAATAAGTGACACATTCTGTAACTCAAATCAAGAAATTACATTTATCTGAGTTCAAATAAAGGATGAAGTTAACTAAAATGAGATATTATTATAGCTGAAATATAATTAAAAAGTAAATCTGAGAAAATTTTGACAGGGCTTTACCATGTAAAATGGGCATTTTACATCTTTCCATCATGCTATTTCAAACTAATACATGCTTTAAAGTTGTATATAAATCAAAATAGTAATGCAGGGAGAAGATAATGCTTGATAATAGTTACAAGAATTGAGCTTTCAACAACAAGCCATAATTCAATAGATGAAGGATATAGTTACAAGCTCAAATAAAAGAAGTGTTACAACTTAATCGAATACCAGATTCACATTTCCAAAGTACTCTTTTCCAAATTTTATCATGAAAAATTTAGTAATACTTAAGTAATGCTCACACATTAACTCGGAAATGGAGTATAAACAAACAAACTATTAACATGGAAAATAGATCTCAGAAAGGAGTAGATTTATGTTAAATACAATACTACAGAACTTGAAGGATTACAGTATCAAGAAAAGCAATATTTAAGTTTTGACTGTAAAGGAAACAATACAGTTGATTTAAAATTCATAACAGACATTCAATAGAAGGAAGATTCGAGATACAAAGTTGATACAAGGTCTATATGGTTGCAGAACAAGTAAATCACTTGAGTAATAATTTCAAGAGGGCATATCATAAAGTTTCATGATTTACAAATTGCCATTGTAATCAAGTGCACCTATTTAATTGATCATTTCAGACTTCAAGTCTTCATGAATTCAAGTTAAGCAAGTGCTTACAGTTTCAACACACAAGTGAATGGAGTAAACATAAATAGAGTATCAGAATCACATATAGAAATGTAGAATATCAACTTCAAAAACATGCCAGAAAGAGATCAACTCGATGATAAAAGAAAATCCCATGGCTTTCATATTTTCTAACAGATTGATAAGTTCACAAGTACAGTTTACAAAAGATCACATATAACATTGGAAAAATCATGAAACTTGCAAAATAGAATTTATTTTTAGCAATGTTACAATTATAGAAATTAATAGCAGTCATCAACTGTTATAGGAATCCACTATCATTTGATGCAAAGAAGATCAAGTAAATACTGAAGAAAAATATTATTTGCACTTGAGGACAAAAAATTAATACTCTTCACTCATATCTTGGAGGGTCACTGAATAAAATATGTAGTCACATAATAGAAGTTTGTGTCAAATCTTGTAAGCTCAAAGCATCATTCCGGTACAGCCCAATTGGCAAGGAAAATATTACGATACATATTTATAGTCAAATAAAGATGCAACGAGCTACAATATTACAATCCCAACAAGATCACATGAAAAATAACTAATGTACATTAAACTTTATGCACTAGAATCTAACTTCATATATATAACAACAACCATAGAGTTTTAGAGAACATTTTAAAAGCAAGTTCTTTAGGAGGATGGATGATTTCCATCTCACAAAGAAGATGAAGTCCTATGCTACCATTAAGACGATTCTTAACTTTTCCAAAAGAAGAGATATCTTTTTTTTTAATCCAAGAACATCAATGATAAATTTGATTCATATATTTACAAATCATTTCTTTTGAAGCCTGCACTGTACATTATTTTATAATATTTTTTAGAAACATGGATCAATTAAATGTGAATGGAGTAATCATTGAAAATGACATGTGAGCATTGTTTCCATTTCAAAGCTAGAGGTAGTTAGAGTGATCCGAGCATTAGCAAAACAATTTTCAAAATCAACATTAGCCAGAGTAAAATCTAAACCAAGAAGGCTTCTATATTAATCTCGGGTAACAAAAAATAGCTAAAAACATTCCTTAAAAGGAATCGATGAGAAACCAAATTATAAAATTCTCAGATTATATCATGAGTTCCAACAAAACGTCACAACGATAAGGAGAAACAACACCTACCTAGCTTAAAAGGGGAAGCTTATCAAACCCTCGAAATTGATCTCAAAACATAATGAAAGAAAAAGGGTTTGATGAAGATGATGATTGAATGAAAAACTAAATAATAATACCCAAGTCAAAATCCTTTAAGAATATCATATTTATGGGTTGTTAAAATGAAGCATTCAACCATAAGCATTCAGCTAGAATGTGGGTTGATTCAAAGTATCAACTAACATTTACAGCCAATTCAGAGTAAACCCAGATGGAGATTCATATGAATGAGTAAAAATAGAGACACCAACCCCAGTTTTGAGATCTTAAAGAAAAGCAATGCGAAGTATGGAATACCCAGAATGGAAATTTCCTAGCAAAGCTTCCATAATCAGGTAGAAGTAAGCCAATAGTAATAATCATGAAAACCATGATGATAAAATCTTACCAGCATCGAGCAAAATAAAATATTCATATTATTGACCCATTCAGAAAAGGATGAACCTGAAGTTACCTTCAAAGGATTTTGCTATCACTAGTTAGGAAATGAAGTTTTAATGGTAATGGATGTGTCGTTGAAATGAAGAAGAGCATCAAAAAAATCGCTCATAGCATGATCATAGACAAAGAAGGTATGAAAAAAAGATTAGAAATAAAAAGAGCTCCATGTTCACTCTCCATGGTTGTAGATTTAAACCTCATAGGAATAAGCTCGAGAATAATGAACAATAGCACCTCCATCAAATCATGCACAAAGCTCAAAGAACAACAATGGAAGAAAGTTCAATGATCAAAGATTCACAATAAGATGGATTTGCTAAAGGAAGTGAGATCAGGAGAACATATAATTGGCATTTTGAAAATATTTTCTAGGGCTTTGCCACTCTAAATGATCAAATGACAGAATTCAAATGACAAGCTTGACGAGCTTATACCCAACTCACCTGAAGTTACCACTAGTAGCTAAGATCAAGCCATACAATGATCGATGGTCAGAAACCATGCCCAATGCTACCAACCACATTAAATGCCAAGTCAAAACCCTAACTAAGGGTCATAAATATTAATGTTTAAAATGGAAAAGGTACAATAATGGACGATCAAGAAAAAGTGATCAAACAGAGCTCAACAAACCCTAACCTAACCATATTCATCAAAGTACACACATGTCAAACTCCAATGAAACCCTAATTCATCAAAAGTTTGGTTAAGTTTCCACCAACAATCAGGGGTATATCCATCATCAAAGGGGAAAAAATCTTCGAGAACATATCAAATATGCAAAAGATGTAATGATTTACTAATATTATGCTTGAAACCATAGTCTACTGACTATATCATTGGAAAATTCACCAAAGTCAATAGAGGAGACCCAATTATTGGCCAAGGTGACTGAGTGACGAATATAATCATTACTTAACCTTGGTTAAAAGTCTTATCTATAGTTCACATATCAAGATCATGAAAAGGGGGCCAATAATCATGTGATCATTATTTAGACTATGATGCATTCCCATGTCTAAATCAAAAGGCTGAAGACTTGTCACATGTTATATGCTTCGAAGGTCCAAATTGATGATAGAATCCCTTGACCTATCTTGTACAAAGGTACATTTTCATTCAAATAAAGTAACCCCAAAAGTGTTTCGAATATAGAGTTATGCAAAAATTATTACCTTAATTTTATCAAAAAATCCTTATTTCTCTAAAAGGTGGAAAATAAAGAATGGTACAAGGTGTGCACAAATCAAAAGTGGTCCCCAAAATGGAAGGGTTTAAAAGTGAATAAAATAGACTTGCACAAGATAATATTACATGTAACCACAAGAAGACAGATGAGATGTTGACATCAGAACCAAAGGTGGTCATGATGAAATACATGGGTAAATTATTTTGCCAAGTATTACAGATAATAGTATTATTTTTTCTCACACACAAAGACATATTATTTTGCATGTGCATCCAAGGTGGAAAGAGGATCAAAACTGCAAATGTCACATAAAGCACTAGAATATTGAGATTGCATGCACACGGGAGAAGACTTTCTCATCCAGCAAGGTTTATTATTAGTAGAATCATTCACCGAGCTTTATTAAAAATAGAACAGTTAACTATACTTTGACTGAGTTGTATTTTTGCAATTAAGGCTATTAATGCCTCAATGTTTTAGCATGTTTATTTCATTCCTTTACTTATTAATAAATAAAGGATAAAAATAGGATTCATGGGCGAGTACAAGTTTATTCTATTTTTAGGAAAGGTGGGGTGATAATTTTTCTATATATTGTGTGAATTAGCAAAGCAAAAAGCATGAATTTTGGTCACAGGAGTGTTGAAGCATATTTTTCCATTTTTTACCCTTTGAATGAAAATTATATTCTACCTTTTGAATTATTTGTAATCTTGTGTGTGTTTATTAATCCTTGTGAATGTAAAATTCCTTGGTTAATCATCCTACCTTGTTGGAAAATTTAGTAAATTTTGCATGAATATTAGTCTGTATGTGTATCTTAAAATTATTGTTGTGAGACTTTCCCTTAATGTATCAAGTGTTTTCCTTAATATTCTGCTGAAAATTGTTGGTTTTTGTATCTAGAATCCTTTTCATATCAATTGTGCATATACTCTGTCAAAAACCTCAAATACGTTTGGTGTATCACCCCTATTTTGAATCCATTTACAATCATCTTTTACCCTCAAACCACAAAAAATTAGTTTAGGATACATAAAAAAGGAACTGACCTTGATACCAAAGACTCACCTTAAAATAGGTATATGCATAGACCTAAGGTGCTTCCATTGTATATATGAAAGAGAGAGAGATCCTTTTGTAAGCTTAGAACACCTACAACCATCTCTCTATAGGGTGAACTTTTGAGAGATAAAAACTACCAATCAACCTTAATTTTTTTACCTTCCTCACTTTACCAATTCATTCCTTTTGTCATTAATGCAACTTGACATTAATGAAAACATATATGAAACATGAAAAAGGTCCAATAATCTCCTGCTTTTTCATTGATGGAAACACCTTTATGAATATATACCACATCAGAAACCTACAAAATTTGATGTAAAAATGTTTTCCATACCTGGATTTTGGTAACATCCTATCTTCTTCCTTTTTGGCTATTACATTACATATTTCCCCATTTGATAGTCTTATTTTATGAATTTATTTTCTCTTCCCCTTTTACAATAATTACAAAGGGTGAATTATTCCGCATAAAACTAAATACTCTCGTAAGGTAGATACAACATGTCCTTACCTTAAAATGCTCCTTCTAGGCTTAGTCTTCTCATACATCTATCTTAGTATGTCCTCATGAATGCTCCCCTTGAGCTAGTGCATGCTTTGATAAATTTGTGCTAATATATTTTCTCCCTTTTACTTAGGACTATTTAGGAGTTTATAATGCCTGAGAATTCTCCCTTTCCTTTTCTATATATCTTCTAGTTTTTGGTAGGGCTAGGAATGAATCCTAATTCATTCCTTAAGTGCTCAAATGTTTCTTTTAGTAGCAACTTATTCATTATGTCTACAATTTCCACTTTAGTGTTCACATATTCCAGACTGGTCTTATTTTCATTCACTCGTTCCCTTTATAAATGCTATCTTATAGGTATATGCTTAGTTTTTGAGTGGAACACTAGGTTCTTAGAGATTCTTATTGCACTTGTACTGTCACACAACAAAGGAATTGGACTATTATATTTTGTCTTGAGGTCTTCCAATGTTTTATTCATCTATAGAACTTGATTACAACACATTGTGACAACTATATACTCTTCTTCCCATGTTGAGATAGCCACTGATGATTGTTTCTTACTTAGACAAGATACCAAGAAATTTCTCACAAAGAATACTCTACAGCTCGTCATCAACACTGCCTCCTCCATCTGCATCTGTATATGCTTTGATGTAAAAATAAATCCTTTGGGGGTACCATAATCCATATTCAAATGTTCCCATGAGATATATATGAATTCTATTGACTGCCTTGAGGTGTAGTTCCCTTGGATCTTCTTGAAATCTTTCAAAAAGGCCTACCACCTACATAATACTAGGTCTTAATGTTTTGGAGTAAGGTATACTTCCTATGATGGATCTGTACAATGTTTTTTCTACCTTAGGTGAATCATCATATCTTCTTAGCTTTCATCCAACTTCCATTATTATACCAATTGGTCTCCATTCTTCCATTCTTAATATTTTCTCATCTCCTTGATATACTTAGTTTAGGATATGAATATATCTTGATATATTTTACTTATATGTAAATCCAAAAAGAATGAAATATCTCCAAGCATTGACATCTTGAACTTTTCTTTCATCATGTCAGCAAACTCGTATGTCATCTTATCATGATCTCTACTAAATATGATGTCATCTACATACACAATAACAATTAGCAAGTGGTCTCCTTCTTCCTTACCATAGAGATTAATATTAGATACACCTTTTGTGAATCCTTTCTCAATGAGGTATGAGTCCAATCTATTTTACCAAGCTCTGGGAGATTGTTTTAATCCATATAAATCTTTCTTCAACTTGCATGCATAGTCTTCATCTTAAGTTAGTGAAAATCTATCAGGTTGTTCAATGTATACCTCTTCATTCAAGAAACCATTTAAGAAGGTTGATTTCATATCTATTTGGACTACTTTGATCTTTTTGTATGCCGTGTAAGAAAGGAAAAGTATTATTTCTTCCATTATTGCCACTGGTGCAAATGTCTCATTAAAATCAATTCCTTCCATTTACACATATCCTTTGCATACTATCCTTTCTTTGTTCCTTGTGACTTCTCCTTGCTCATTTAGTTTGTTACTAAATACCCATTTGGTGCCAATCACATTCTTGTTTTGTGGTCTGGGTACCAGTTCCAATGTCTCATTCTTTTCAATCTGGTCAAGTTTTTCATTCATGGACTATACCCAAAAATGATCCTTGCTTGCTTCTGTAACATTTCTCGGTTCTATCATTGACAGGAGCTCTATGTCTTCATGATTTTTTTATTTTTTTAGCTTTCTTCTTGTGAGGATTCCGTCATCTTTGTTTCCAATGATATGATTTGCAAGATGGTATTTTTTGAATTGTCTGGAATGTGCATTAGTTTCTGGCCTTTCTTCCTCTTCATATGATTTCTGATAGGACTATCAAAATCTTCATCATCTTCCCTTTCTTCATGACCACCATTGTTTTGAGTGCTAGTTTTAGCATATGGTGTCTCATCCACCTTCATATTAGCACTTTCAAAAATATTTTGTAACCATTTATTTTAGCATCTGTAAGCTGCACTACTATTGATTATCCAAGGAATATCCCTTCATCACATCTTGAGTCAAATTTTCCCAAGATGTCTTCATCTCTTTTGATAAAGCATTGGCTACCAAAGACTCTTATGTTCTTTACATTTGTTGGTATCTTCTTCCATAGTTCATAATGAGTATTGTCATTGTTTATTCTTAGTTGAGCTCTATTAAAAAGATAGACCACAATGTAAACTGCTTCACTCCAATAGTTATATGAAAGTTTGGATTCATTTAATATTGTTCTTGTAATCTCCTGCACACTACTATTTTTACCTTCAACAACCCCATTTTGCTGAGGTGTCCTCACGGATGAGAATTGTATCCTGATTCCATTTTCTTCATAGAATTCGTTGAACTCGTTTGACCCGGATTCTCTACCTCTGTCTGATCTTAGGCATTTTGTAATGCCGTGAAAGCAGCGATGCCACACTCCTGACGATGACAACGATAATGCCACACCACAAACATATGACCTGAAAATGTGAATAATTTTTTTTTTGAAGATCGAGATTAAGGGAACTAGTTTTAGAATTGTAACACATTTAAATTGGGTTGCTTAGTTATTGTGTCAAGGGCAGAATGCTTAAAAAAATAGTCTAGTTAGGTCGCAAAGAGCCTTCCTAATGTTCTTCTTGACACTAGCATCATCATCAGAGCTCGATGCCATGAGTCGGTGCTTATCCGAGGAGTCATCTAATCCTGGCACTAAAAACGTTAAGAGTAGGTGTCGGTGAAAAAAAAAATTATTCTTGATGTCACGATCAAAATTTTACGAATGAACATTCAGGAGGGGTGATAAGGCACTCACCATCATCTATTAATTTTTAAATTTAGTATCAAGGATTTAATTTGAAGTTTCAAAACTAAAAAGAATTATATATTTATTAAAATTACATTAAGTAAAATCTATATACTTAAACATAAAATTGAATCTTGAGCAAAAGGGACGAGTATCAAGGTGGGAAAGCATTTAAATTTTTAGTTTGAAAACGTAGTTGAGGTGGGTGGCTTTAATGGCCACCTGCCATAGCAATTTAACTCCTCTCCTTGCGTGCCGAGACAGCCGGGTCACACTAGACATTCCCTTACTGCAAAAAGGATCTTCAAAATCTTATGCCTCTCCTTCTTAATTTACCTATCCACCATTTACCTGGCCGTGCATTAAAATAAGGTTATAGATGATACTACAGCTGGAGAGAGGTGTTAAGCTATTTTACTCTGCGCCTAGTCCCACGAGTAAGAAGGAAGGGAGACAGAAAAGCTACAGCCCAGGGACAGACTGGTGGCTCGCTTAAAACTGCTCCAGACCGCGCGTGAAGCTAAAAGGGAGGTTGGGAACGAAACTACAGGTGAGAAAACAGGCATTTTTTCCTTTTTCTTCTCGCCCCTAGCCACACATGCTACAAGGAGGTAGAAATTATAGTCATAGACGCGTGGGACAGTCGCTGCAAGAAGGGAAAACCTGACTGAGTGCTTGGAACGAGCGGGTTATCCAACTATGTTGTCAACTGTCTAGTATCGAATGTATCCTCAAATTTGGGGTTCTCCTTTATGAGATCTTTATCAAAATCTATTGGGGAATAGTGAAAGGTGTTTAAAAACAATGACCTATCCAACTGTGTTGCCAACTGTTCAGTATTGAATGCATCCTCAAATTCGGGGTTCACCTTCAAGATATTTTTATCAAAATCGGTGGGGGGGATAGTGAGAGTGGGTTACTAGAAGACCTAAAGCAATTTATTACCATGATTTTCTATGGAGACCATATTCATTATTCAGTGTAACCCGTGGGAGAGGATCTCAAAGAGGTGGATCTGTTTCATATCAGAATATTCATGAAGCCCAATTTGTTTTACAATCATATAAGCCTTTCTACGTGTATATTTTTTTAACTGTATGAATACACAATGGTTAAACAGAGATACATCATCATCTAGTTTATTTTGTATTACAAGTATGTAGGATTTTATGTTTATTCAAGCACAGTCTGTTTTTGCTTTGGTATGAGTGTTTTAGGACCTTGGAAAGCGCCGTAACCCATATACGTCCATAGGTTCCTTTACAAAATTTTTTAATTAATATTATTTCTTGGCTATAGCTTACAATGATATACTTTGTTAATTTAAAGGGAATATTTAATAGTGTATTGTTATAAATAGGATTTAATACTAGCATATCCATTAGTCTTAATAATACCTAAATATGGATAATATTCAAACTATTAGTACCTTTATTATACATTAAGGAGTGTTGGATATTGAACTTGATAGGTTTAAAGTATTTGCATTAAAATTTATTTCTATCCAATTTTTAATAGACATTGCATGGGATTTCGAAGAGATTCGATTTCATTTTCTTTGTTAGTTTGCAATGGTTTTTACAATAAATTCATGAATGAATAAAAACATAAAGGGGGCTAGAGCTTGAAATGCTTCTTTGGCATCTTAAAAGCCATTTAAAAACTTAAGTCCTTCCATCAACTACACAAGAAGAGATAATGCACTATTTTTCCAATCTTTCCAACACATCACTTTCAAGTATCCAAACAAAATTTTAATATATTTTCTTTTGTAATTTCTTTCCAACATTCCACAAAAGAATTCAACAACATTTCCAATAAATTTTAGAGTAAGAAATACTATCATTTCAATGCAACTTTCCTTCAAAATCTTGTTACAACACTTTCTACTTCATGTGGAAACAAATTTACAATAATGAAGCTAAAGAAAACAAAGCAATATTACATTTTTCCTCCACTCAAGGTGGGTAATTACATGGTGGTTTTATATTTTCAACAACAAGGTTCCAATGCTCCAAATATCAACACGGTGGCTCCTCCATAGTGCTTGATTCACAAAAAAATAAGGGGAGAGGCAACGCTCTCCTCCCAACCAAAATACCCAATGGAGAAGAGAAGCCATCCTCTCCATTGGCCCCCGAGCCAAAACCACATCACAATGGGAGAGAATCCAACTCATGGAAACTACAAGCTTCCACATAACTAAACATAACATTTCACATTCATTCCATAATCCTTCAAAGACAAGATCAACAACACAAGAGAGAAAACAATCACAACAACTAGTCACAAGGCTTATCAAGAAAGCCATAAGAGTAAGACATATGGGGAAGCCCCTTATGCCTCCCAAAGGGAATGGGTGCCACCTAAAAGCCTCCAATGCAAACACAATACCCCTAACAACTCTTATGCCTCCCTCAAGTACCCCTTATCCCTCCATTCACTCTTATGCCTCCCTCAACTCTTATGCCTCCCTCAAAGTAAAACAAGAAGAAATGCAAGCATTTCTCTTACAAGGTGGACACCCAACCCAAGCTCCCTCCTCAAGCACATGATCTCTTATGCCTCCCTCAATTAAGCTCCCCATAGTCTCCTCTCACTCCGAACTTAGGCATTCTACCCATTCCCAACAAGCATTCCAAACAACAACATTCAACACAACAAAAAAATACATTCGTATGACAAAAGAAACATAATGCAACAAAGGGGAAGCTCCTACCTTTCCATGGTAGAGATTGCTCTAAATATGAAGTCTCAAATCCCTCCAAGGATCAAGCAAGCATCCACAAGCTCCAAAAAAGTTCTCACAAGTATCCACAAGCTCCAAAAATTCACAAGCTCCTTCCAACCCCCAAAACAAACAAGAGGCTCAAATAAATAGAGAAAAGAGAGGGAGGGATGATGTGGCTCCAAGTAGGATGCCACCTCCTTTTCCCTCCACTCCACATCATTTGGTCAACATCAAATTCCAATGCACCATTAATAAGTGGTTGAAAGAAAGGCAAGCATCTTATACACTCCATCTAAGCTCACTTCCCCAAAGGGAAAAAATTAAATTTGAAAGAAAGTGCAATTAATATTTTTACCCTTTTATCCCCCCAAAACACCTAAAAGACCCTAAATTTGGTCTTCCAACCCATAGGTAGGGTTGGCATGTGGTTTTAAGAGGTGTGGGACAAGTTTGACTTGTCCCACAAGCTTTGAAATTTGGCCTCAAAGGCCAAATTCGAGTTTCCCATGTGGGGTAGAGTGTGCTACACTCAAACTCAAACACACATCAATCCACACAAAATCCAAAGTAAATCAAAGTTAATAAATGAACTCTCTTAGGTCACATCTTTTAATTAGTCTAGGACAATTTTCAATTTAACTAATTAACCCACTACAACCCATGGCTAACAAAGGGGTAAACTCCAATCCAAGAAATATGAATAATAACGTAAGTAAAAAAAATTTCACTTACTAAGAGCAACACATACTAACATAGTAAAAAGGGAAAAATTTTAACAAAACAACACATGATCCCTAGGTCACAATTTTCCCTTTACCAGATAATTCTAACACACACACAATTACTTGTTGCCATGGTGACCTTAGCTAGATTCTTCTCAAATTCCGATGTGGTTGGTCTCCACTCCCAATTTTGTTGTGAATATAATATACCTGCAGAACAGAGAATACCTCCTTTGGCCTGTTGGCCGCATTAAAACATTCATGCCAAATATACAATATAATCTAAAATAAATGAACACATGATTTATTATCATCTATGCAAGTATGATATCACTTAACACTTTCTAGCACATTCTCTATTCCACATATCATTTATATCAAAAAAATCATCACATTAGTCCAATTATCAAGTTCTACTCAATATGATTAAACATATCACATGTCATAATTAAAGATAAATAACCCTGTCAAAAGTATACTAGATATCGTCATCAAATGTCCACCAGTAAACCATATGCACCATATAAAGATTAAATCGATAACAGTTCAATGTCTATAATATCTACTAGCATGCTAGATCAAGAGGTCATAATAAATCCATAGTGAGGTAATCAGTCTCGAAAACATCAAAACAAAATGAGGTCGAAGGGAAGTGGGCACTACAGATTTGCATCTTCGAGTTTTTCTCATTTTCTACCAGTAGCTTGAAGTTCGTGAATCTATCTAAAGCTTCTCACTTTTGCTTCAAACATGCTACCCATGTGATTCTTGTGTAGTCATCTATAAACAACATGAAATATACCTCAGCATTTATACCTTTCATTCTAGTGGGGCTGTAGAGATCTATATGAATCAACTCTAGTGGCTTGGTTGTAGAATATTCTTTTAACTTGAATGATCTCCTTTTTTTTCCTATGTAAATAATCCTTGCATAGTGTATCCATGGGTTTCACAATGGTTGGCATATGTATGATGCACAATTTTTCACTTAGTTTTACAATATTTTTAAAACTCACATGCCCCAATCTCTGGTGCCACAACTAGTTGTAATCTATCTTACTTGTGAAGCATTTCTCTTTGTTTATCTTGTTTAGAACATACATGTTGTTCTTTGTTCACTTGACCTTTGTTGCTTTCTTTTATGTTTTGTAGTTTAGAATATCACAACCTTTATCATGGAATATCACATTGTATCCCCTCCTGTACATTTGAATCAAACTCAACTGATTATGTTTAAGACATGCAACATATAAAAAAATTTCAGTTATAGTCTTTCCATTATCTAGACGCAACGTTCCTTTCCCAACTATATTTGCAAAGTTATTATCACCAAATCTTATAGCACTAGATGCATTTTTAGATAGAGTAATAAACTTTCTTTTGTCACCTATCATATGGATAGAGCATCCACTCTCCAAGTACCAGATTTTGTCTTCATTTTACACATGAAATGCAGTCTACACTATTGACTATGACTCTTCTCTCTTGTTCTCACCTTTCTCTGCAATATAAACCATTTTCTTTTGTTAAGGTGGTTGATGTTTGTTTTTTGAAACTGCACTACTCTTCTTATGATAATTGTGTTCGAAAACATTATAGTTTGATCTGGTGTAAGATGGGCCAAATTTTCTTCTATAGACTCTAGAGAATTTCCTACACTTGGCGTCTTTATGTCCAAACTGATTACATAAATAACAATAACCATTAAATTAATGTGTGTACCTTATAACATATTTTATTATGGGGGAAAAAATTATTCTCTTCGTGGAATTGATAACTTTCTTGTTTGTGGCAAATGAGATGTTAGATGTTTATGTAACCTAGTTTTATTTATTCTTTGTAGGCTCCTTTTCTTTACTATCTTCTTTTAAAAAAATTGCATACTTGTCATGTGCATCATGTTGGTTTCTTAGTATATTAGTCAAAAAAATTGAGCTCTTTTCAATTTTTCCATATATGTTTAGATTGCTACTCATTTTCACTATCTCAACTTTAATTTTCTCCAGTTCTGAGTTCATCTTAGTGCATTCATCCTCCTTTTATTTGTAGGAGTTTGAAATCTTTTCCAACTATGTTTCCAATTCCTTGAGCTCATTTTCCTCTTCTTCTTCTCTTTGAGATTGTCTTCCTTCAAAGATGTGGATTTTTTCTTCATAATCCTCTAATATACATCTCATTTTCTGATTCTTTCTTCTACACAACTTTAATTCTTCAAGGGAACATACTAATTTTGGTTCAATATTTACTTTAGGTTCTTCTTCATCAAAGTCTTGAACATCAATTGTGTTCTTCCCTTTGGAGCTTCTTTCTTCAGTTACATCCATGGCTATAAACATAAATTATGTTTGATCTATATCATTTTCATTTTAGATATATGAGGATTGCTTGATTCAAAGTCACTTGATTCTTCCTTTGAATAGAAGTTCCTTTTTTTATTGTAGAACATTTTCTTGTTGTTTTTATTTTTATATCCAGTTTATCTCTTGTTATTTTTATGACTATCCTCTTCATGTTCTGACTAATTATCTTTATTCTTTTTCAGACACTTTCTAGTAAAATGACCTACTTGTCCACATGTAAAAATGTTAAATGGGATTTTTCCTTAATACTTACCTGAACCACTTTTCAGTCTTTTGACGAACATTGCCTCAATATTTTCATCATCCAACTCATCTCTTACATATTCTTCTTCTTCTTCTTCTTTCTTGGATTGGGTTTATTTCTTGACCGTGAATGCTACTTCTTTCTTAGAAGTTTTTGATCCAATAGTCCTCATCTCGTATGTTGAAAGAGTGCTATGTAATTCATCCATTGTGAGAGTCTTCATGCATTTTGATTCCTAAATAGCTGATACCTTTGCATCATACATTTTAGTCAGATATCTAAAAATATTTTGTATTATGAAATATTCTTCTAGTATCTCTCGTAGACCTATGATCATATTTATGAATTCATCTATTCTTTGCATGTAGGGTTCTATGCTCTCATCATATTTCATCTTTATATTATCTAACTCAACTCTATAGGTATGCAATTTTTCTAGCTTGACATTTTCATGTCACCTTCATAGACACTCTGCAACTTGGTCCATATCTCCTTTATTGTTGTGCAATGCATTACTTTGACAAATTTTATTTCAGTCAGGCTGCATAGAATAACGTTCATTTCTCTTGAGTTACATTCCTATTATTTCTTATATGAGAAATTAGTAATTGGTGTAGTTGGAGGATTGTATCCTTTCTCAACGGATTCCTAGATATAAAAAACAGGTGACATCAAATATGTCTTCATCCTTATTCTCCAGAATGCATAATTTATACCAGTGAAGAGAGGTGATCTTGATAGTGAAAAACCACCTTGTGCTTGATTTTCTACCATGCCTATGATAGGAGGATCTCCTTGAAGATGTTAATATTCTCTTATAAGAACATTTCTCTGACACCAATTGTTAGAGATCACAAGCACTGAGAGGGGGGTGAATCATTACAGATTAAATTTTTTTCACTTAATGCCAATTTTAAACCCTTTAACAATGTGTGGCTTTAAACTATGAGTAGTTAATCATACATATGTCATGAATAATAAAATTCAACACAAAGATTACTTTGGTAAACCCTTTCCAGAAAAAAACCCACCAAAAACCATTGCTTATATTACACAAAGCAAGGACTTGCAAGAATATTATGCATCCTATAATATTTATTTAGTGAGACACTAACCCCATAAGCAGAAAAAACCCCTACACCTTTACTGATATTACACACAATAATGAACTCAAGTAAATATTATGCATCAAAAGAGATTTATTTAGTGAGGCACCAACCCCACAAGGAACACCAACTCCTAAATATGCTAAACTACAACTTAGACTTAATTTACATATTCATTTTCATCATCTAGTTACAAAAATCACTTTTGAAATAATTATGTTCACCTTTTTGTATCTGTGTATATTCTTCTTTTCAATCTCTTCTACTCATTTGATTCGATCCCTTTGACTCAATAAATCTGCCACCCTGATGCTCTTTTCATCTGATGAATCTTTTCTTCATCGATCCGCTTTCCTCTTTCCTCTCTCTTTTCTTCGGTTGCTCTTTCTCATCTTGATTACATTGTATTCTCTCTTTTTCAGATCTTTCATAGCTTGATTACTTCTTTTATTTCTTGAGAAACAAAAAAAAATGGCTCCAAATTCTAAATATATTCTCAATCAACCCATTCCTTCATTTTGAGTTCCGTGTTGTGCACCTTCCTACTTAGTCCCCTGAGAATCTAGACTATTAAATGTATGAAGCTAACACCATATTTTGTTCCTTCTATATTTATCTTGATTACACAATTATTCATGCATGTGCGAGAGTAATTTATTATGTTTTTCCAAAAATAGATTTTCCATCTTCTTAGAATTTGCAACATGACCCAAATGAGTGATCTGTTTCCTTCTCCAATATCTTATTCCACCTTGAAGCTCGAGATCTCATAGAGAATGTAACTGGATTTCCACAAAGTCAATACGCATTATATGCTGGAAAGTACAACAATGGATTTCTTCATTCTTTGTGGAGTTCAAGTTGTGCATCTAGCCATAACCACCTGGCAATATATCTTTCAATGTTTCACCATCTATTTTTGAGAACCAAATCTCACTTCTACATGTTTGCATCAATTTGATTTCCCTTGACCCTTCTCCAATCCATCTTCCATCTTTTCGTGGCTTTCCTTTGTACCTCTTACTTTCTTATTTGTATCGTGGATATTTTCTTTGTCCTGCGACATTTCTTCCTTCACGAAAGATTTATAGTTATCCGTGACTCTTCTATGCTTCTCACGGATTTCCCAATGTCTTGTGAATTTCTTTCTTTTCTGTTTCTTTTTTTTGGCTTTGTTCGATGTCCACAAATTTTTCTCTTTTACTTCCAGATTTTATATTCTTCCGCATCTATCTTTCATCCTTAGTGGCTTCTTTAATTCTTCGTGGATTTTTCTTTGTCTGCGGCTTGCTTCTGACTCGTTTACATTCATGGTTTTACCTTCACCTCCATGACACTTCCTTCAAATCCACATCCTAACTATTTACACTTTGTGTATTTTCCTTTGGATCTATTTTGTTTTGGAAACTTCATCCATTTATCTACGACATTCACTTACCTTTTACTGTTTCTTCTAGAGCTCCCCGGATTTCTACAGACTTTGGTGGATACTCCAAGTCTTCGGTGGTTATCTCTATACTTTGGCAGATATCTCCTCATTTTTGAGACATGCAAAAACATTGACTAAGTCCCTTAGCACTTAACATTTTTCATCCCGAGCCTCTGTGAGATGACACTAACAATTAACCTTCATTTTTTTAGCTTTCTCACTTTATCAATTCACTCCTTTTTGAATTAATGCAGATTGACATCAATGAAAATTTATATATCACATGAAAAAGGTCCAACAAAGTGTACTCAAAAGGATGGCAACTTATCCTAACACTTCACATATAGGGGACAAAATAGCATATAGATTTTTTCCATCTCAAATTATAAAACCCTACAAAGTATGTAAACCTTATAATAGGTATATCAAGGATGATACCATAGGGAAATAGTTATATATAGTTAATATGTAGAGATTATAGTTAAAAAATAAAGATCAAACCCTTAAAGAAAATATTAAACCTTAGAGTTGTTACAAAATGTTTACACATAAAATTAAATAATATCTATTTAGCTACTTAATTTGGATTGAATCTTAACACTAATGCATAATCATAATTTCTATATAAATTCTCCAATATTTTAATTTAACAATACATGTAATTGCTATGAAATTAGACATTCAAATATTACACATGCTAAATTATATTCAAATAAAAATGGAATGAGGTGACTTCTATTTTATAATGTTTTTCAGTTTTTTCTTGATCAAGAATTTGGAAAAATAGGATATGTTAGGTTGAATTTTTCTTCACCTATGAAATGGATCCATAAAAAATCAATGGATGGTAGCTTTAAACTTGGAGATTATTGTCTGGTACTGCCATCCTTGATATTACTTTCTAGATCCATTTTACACCTACATTTCTTTATAGGTTACTTCATAATTATCTTTATTAGATCATCTACCTCAATTTCTTCAAAAATGTTTTTGCATGCACATGTTAAGATGATAACCATAGTTTCCTACACTATTACTCAAATTGGAATTAAATAAAAAATAAGATGGTGTGTGGTGGATTTGGATTTTTTTTTCCAGGGATCTATTGATTCTGACCAACTACTACAATAAATTTCCTAGATGAGGGGATCAAATACCATATATTTCTCCTAATACATGTGAAAGAGTGGATGCAAATATAGAGTGCCACCCCCTATTTTTTTATTCATTCCTCAGTAGAAATAGTTTGATGATTAGGTATACTTATAATGTAACCTTTGCGAGACTATCGAATGTTACGACTAAGTAAAAAAATATAATTATTGTAGATAGATAAATACAAGAGAAAAGACCCCTTTTGATAAATAAATACTTGAAAATTCCTAATTTCATTTTGAGATGTATTGGACATGGATTAATATACTCCTAACCTCATTTTGAGTGCTTCATGCATAAATATAGGCTACCGATAATTATTTCTCTACATTTATGGATGTTTAAAGAAATGTTTCTTAATATTTGATAGATACTGCTAGAGGAGTTCTTAAGAAAGATAGGTAAGTTCTATTTTAGTAAATGATGGTGCTTTATTTTATTTGTTTTGAATCCACTGGATGTAACTTTAAGGTAAGTATTTTTTTGACTAAATCCCATAAAATTTTTGATGGAAAATAATATAGAATCTATAAGTCTTTCATGTATAAAAATAAATACAAATAATAATGTGAAGACTATATACTTATCAAAGAATAAGGTTTGTATTGAAATTTGTGTTAAAAACATATTGTAATGAGATATTGCATCCATTTGTAACTAGATCTTTCACCTTAAACAGTGGGTAAAAAATTAGAATAATATGTATGTGTGACTTTTATTTGGAAAGATAAAGGAATTCTAATTATCTATAAGGTAAAGGGTAGGAGACATATAACAAGAGAAATGATATGAGCTCCATAGAGTGGGTCCAAGAGTAGGAAAAGAGTGCACTTCTCAAAACCTTAGAGTGGGTCCAAGAGGAGGAAAAAAGTGCACTTCTCAATACCTTAGATAAGGCTAGTTTGTAACACCAATTTATTTTGTTTCCATGTTTTTGAGTGTGGTAAGAGTGTTGGCTTATGTGGAAAACTTGTACTTGAATATGTTTATCTTCATATACATATTTAAAATTGGAGTTATTAATGAATGTTAATAATATTGATCTATTGTCATATGATTTATAAATATGATTAAAATCAACTTTTATCAATGTATTTCAATTTAAATTGGTTATATTCTATCAAATTATTACTGTATAAAAAAATCAAGGATCTAGATTCCAGAATTAAGTAGACTAGATTTGGTATCAAAGCTTGTGATCTTAAAGGATATATGTTAAAATTAAAAGGCATGTGTTTCTCAAAGATATATATGATCCAATGTATCCACCTTTCCAAAATACGTTTCTCATTAAACATCTCTATGTGTATATAGTTTATGGAATTTTTTTATTTTAATGAGGATAAACAAATGAGCTAAATGTCCTTTAATTTTATAGTATATACATGATGTGCTTCCATTTCTGATATGAAACATACAGGCGTATTTCCATTGGTTCATATATCCACAACACTCTTTGCAATCACTAAGCCACAAGTGGTGAAATCTCAATTTTATCAATGTATTAGGCCACTTCCTCTTAAAAACTCTCAATTTATTGATATCTGGTAAGTCAACAAATTTTCCACGCAGCCAAATATTTATAGCTACTATGTTCTCATTTTGTAGAGTTCTTATAAGTCATGCAAGGAATTACCTTTTACTTTGCATGATCCTGAGAGCAGATGTTTGGTAGATAATGCTAAAACGTCAGTGGTTGAAATATATCAACACATGATTGGGCCATGTATCTTATATCATTTTGAAATTAATACTCCTTTTTCCCACTCATAAATCAATAATTTATTTCAACACTCTTGATCTCGACCTTATGTTCACAAAGGCTTCAAAATAATCCCTTAAATCATAATACTGTGAGAATATTGTGAACAATGACAACCCAAGCATCCCAAAACCCTATGAAATCTTGAGAACTTCAAGCATATGAGATTCTTCCATATATGTCAGTACCAAAACAACAAGTCTTTGAATTTCTAGATCCCCAACAACCCAAACCCTTATATTTTCCCTCTCTTTTATGGTCAATTTTCATCACTTATTATTGGATCCACCCAAACTCAATGGCCTAGCCCAAGCTAATATGTGATTAGTATAATTATCCAAATATATTCATTGGCAAAATTTTGCAAAGCCTTCATTTGGCAATATAAAAATCTCGTGATTTATTTATTTTCCTCTTTTCCCTTGCTAAGCCTTGAACCATATTATCCATAACCCTCAGTCTCGTAATTGGCTAGAAAATCCAACTATAGGATTGGTTTTAGAATGTGACCACATTATTGGGCCACATGTCTCTTCTATGTTTAAATATATCCAAGATCTCATTCTAAATATTGATGTTTATATCCACGATACCTATCCTTGGTCTCCATATTAGTATATATTTGTTGTTTATTATAAAATTTTAATGTTCACGTCATTTTATCAATGTAAGATTAATTTTACATAAATATTTTGTTTAGATGAAAATGTAAAATTTTATTCGTAATGAATTTTCTAGTTTGGACATTGTATCAATGAATAAGGAAAAATCTAAGATTATGAAAAAAAGATAATTTTTTCTATATTAAAAATGGAAGTTAGCATTTTAGGAGACGATTATTGAAGTTTTATTTTCATAAATATTTTCATTTCCACATGTGGAATGACGGTGACCATATATTTAGAAAAAAAGGGTTACTCCATCAAATATTAGGATCATGAATAACCAAATCAATGATCATAAGGAGAAGCTCAAAAGCTAATGGTAGAAATAGAAAAACTTATAAGAAAAATGTAAGATAAAAAGGAATAAAAGGAATAAACTAAACAAGAAAAACTATATAAAAATAACACAATTTAAAATTAAATATAGATGGGGATAAAATCTATAAAACTAAAACAATAAACTATTAAAAATACTACTTTCGAATATTTCTCTAGTGATCCCGACATTGAATTTAAATCTTTTGATTCCTATGAGAATAAAAGTCATAAATAAATTGATAACTTTGTAATAAAATTTAAACTTTTTGAATACTCTGGAAAAGTATGATTTGGAGAGGAATTAGAACAATGACTATCTAGCATAGAATGATTGTAATGTCAATAACTCGACGCACCAAAAATAAGTCAAAACTCCATTAATCTCTTAGGAAAATTATGGGGATTTTTTTTTAAACGTTGCAAGGGCGATACGCATTAACTACGTTTAATTAATTCCCGTCTAAAAAATTATGCACGTCCTAGAGATGTCAAAACCAATTTATTGATTAAATATTATTATTTATTTCTTAAAATCCATTTCAGAATTTAATCCTCTTCTCAGGTTTCCATTAATTTTTATTTAAAATATTGGCTAATTTAGTCTCATTATTTTACCCAAATAAAATCCTCTTAAGTTTATAAAGGAATATTTTCCTAAGTTGCTTTAAATCTATTGCACATAATAACTTAGCATCCATGCCCATCAATTAGTTATTCAACTATACAATTTACTTTTAATTAATTTAATCCTTTTAGATCATTACCTAAAATACCCATGCACAATATTTATTATTTAACCCAAAATCAAATTTCCTTTATTTATTTTATTGATCCATAATGAAAAAGGGTCACAACTTATTCAAACCCACTAATGCCCATGTCCAAATACACTAGGTGGCCCCATTCACTTAGTTTATAATGTCCATTCCCACCAAAATGCCAACAACTTAAAATGTGTATAATTAAATCTCTACCCTATGATTAGACATATATGGGCCCTTAGATTTTAGGTTTTCCCTAAAATCCCTAATTATCCTTATGTTGTCTTTTCATTCTTTCTTTTGCCCTAATCTCTTCATTTATTCATTTGGGTTTTGCAGGTCAAAGGAGGTGGAGGCCATGGAAACTTGACGAGAAACTATGGATGTTTTATTTTGGTTCAAGATTTGCAAATGGGAGGAAACCTTTTCTCCATTTCACTCTCCATTTTATTATTTACTTCTAGGTTTGTAGTGTGTAGTTATCTCTTTATTTTTGTTGAAAATATCCAACCTTAATTTGGTTGTGGGTATTTGTTTGCTCACATTTTTCTTGATTTTAACCAATTGGAGAAAAACCATTTTGGTTAATCTAGGGTGTATATAAACTTATATATATACATGCATGTATATATGTATACACATATAGATATATCTATATCTAAGATAAATCTATATTCTGTTCATTTACATTAATTTAAGATACTGGTTTGGATTGAAAATCACGTTTTTAAAATAAAAAATCACACACATGTGACTAGTGTTGGTAGCTTAACTAGTAGTGGTTCCGTCTGTTTTACCGATGCCGGTTATAATGAATCTGGTGCTCTGTATATAAACATATCTACAAATATATATATTATCAAATATATAGATCTTTATACATATTTATAAGGTTCATCCATGTTACAATCTCTGTTATAATGTTTTTGAAGTAATATTAATACAATGAAGTTTATAAGTTGGAAAATATAAAATTGTAAACAGGTTTCATTAACCGATGTTAGTTTCAAGTTTGCCGACACCGGTTGACAAACTGGCATTGGTCACTGTGGAAACATAATGTTTTATAAATGGGTATATATAAACATATATATATATATATATATATATATATATATATATATATATATATATATATATATATATATATATATCAACAGAGTTGTAACTTATTGGTTTAATTTAACTCCATACACAAGTGACAATAAAGAACCTCTTCCCTGATTAAGAGAACTAAATGTATAAACTTTTTCATTTTTAATAATGGCTAAAGTTTGACAATAAGGCTATATTTCAACCACAATGAATCTATTAAAAAAAAACAAATAGATGTACCCATCAACTAAGTATAATTTATTTTTCTTTTATAAACAAGAATGACAAAACATTTACAAGGGAGAAACAAGCATATCTTTTTATGTATTTCCACTTTTAAAAAAAACCACTTTTAAGATGGAAACAAAATGTAAAATTTTGATTAAATTCCAAATTTGGAAGAGTTACATTTCCATTGAAATACAACTTACAAAATTCCTTTTTTCAACTATTACAATAGATGGTTTGATAATCCATTTACAAGAACTCATTTTAAAATACAAGAGTACAAAAGCCTTCCACTCAATAGTGGAGACACCATGATAAAATTTACAACAATATCCTCTTTCTTTTGCCTCAAACACATAAGTCTTCATCCCAAGAACTACTTGCAACTCCAAAGCTTTTCTTCATCAGAAAATCAGAATAACAAGGAAGGGAGCATAGGAAATAGTAACCTCCCAACCTTATTCCAATGAGAATGTGAATTCAACCTTCTCATTGGCCCACAAGCCACAAAAATGAAGAAATAAGGAATGTTTACAGCCATGAAATTTTTTTACAAAGGCTTCAACAATACATACATTCATACAAACAAAACTTGCAACACATATAAGCACACTAACATTAATAGCAACAATAAACAACTTTCCAATAAACATGCTTGAAATCTAATCCAAAGGAGAAAATAAATATGAGAAAACCCCTCATGCCTCCTGGTGTGATAAGTTTCCACCTTGAAACCTCCAAAAGATCCATCCACACATACAAAACTCTTATACCTCAATCAATCTATTATCACTCCCTGATGTAAAACATATAAAGATAAGAAAGAAATCTCCCTTATCTTCACAAGGTGGAACACCCAACCCAAACTCCCTCTATATATACATAAAAAAATCTTATCCCTCCCTCAAAATTCCCCATTTTCCTTCTCCCAACACCATCCTCAAGGTCATACTACCCCAAATCCAAAATATACACGTGAAATAAAATGTAAGGGTAGAGGCCCTACCTTGCCATTACAAGAACTTTCAATCCTTTCGCAAAAAAAATCAAGATTCTTTCAAGTCCAAGTCAATCCAAAAGAAATTTTCCAAGCTCCAAAACAAGTCACTCAAGCAAGATCACCAAAATATGTAAGTGTGTAACTAAACCAAGTAACCCCCAAAACTCCAAAATAACTCAAATAAATATAAAATGTGGAGAGGATGGTGAGGTGGCTCCATGTAGGATGCCACATCAATATTCCTCTAATCCACCTCACTAAGTCAAACACAAGGAAAAAAAAATCATAAATGGGTGGGTGAGGATATGAAAATTTCCATTCAACACACAAACCTCCACTCCATACTTCCAAGGACACAATTAAGAGGGTTTATTAGAAAGTTGAATTAATTACCTCTTTTTCCTTCAAAAACACATAATGAGTGTTAATTTGGACCCTTCACTTTATAGTTATAGTTGGTGTGTGAGTTTAAGAGGTATGAGACCAACATAACTTGTCCCGCAAGCCTCCAAAAATGGGCTCAAATCCTAAATTCGAGATTTAAAAGTGGGGATGAGTTCATAACTCAAAATCAATAAAATCCATCTCAAATCAATAAGATAACAAGGACTATCTACCACAATTATTGCCTACATAGCCACATCCCAAATTAGCATAATCAACATGATTAATTAACTAGAAAAGTGCACATTAATTAAGAAATAATAAAGTGATAATACTTTACAATAAAGGAAATCACATACACAACAAAAAAATAAAATAAAAGAGGGAAAGCGAACACACCAACCCATGGCCACATATGAGGTCATCCCCTATGGGGTCCTCCTAAAAAGATCAATAATAAATGACAATACGTACGAACAAAAAGTTGCCAAGGTGACATTTTTGCAAACACTCGATATTCTTCCATGGTTAGTCTCCTAGCCTCTTCTTGTTTATTGTGATATAATTTCCTGCAATAACTAAAACAATACCCCTTCAGCCTCGAGTCCATATCAATTACATCATGGAAATACAACAAATATAAAGCATCCATCATATAATCCTCAACATAGATCATAGTTATGCAATTATAACATAAATTAATCATTTATAATTACTAATAATCACAATTTCTATATTACAACAACCATGAAATTCATATAATTGTATATCATCTAATATCATCACATGATTAATAGACCACAATATCAATGTACACATGGTTAGACGATACATCAAAATATAATAAAAAATCTCATGAACCCAAGATGTCGGTGTATAAATAAAGCAACACTAAATACACATGTACTGTAACATCTACCAAAATTAGCTCGGCATAGATAAAATCCATGATAAGGGCCAAATAAAAATAATAATCAAATGTTTATATCAGGTATCAATATGCTAACCAGAGTACTAGATACATATCCATGTCTCTAAGTAGCTAATAAGAATAATCAAATCAAAATAGTGTCGAAGAGGAGTGGGAACTACACCCCCCTCCCTTTAGACTCTACTTCCTCTTGGAAGTCACTAGAATAAGTGTGGTAACTGGGCTCGTAGTAAAGTGACATCCTCCCATGTAGCTTATTTATCTTCATAAAAATCTCACTATATGTGCACCTGATCAATCTCAAGCCCTCAAAAACCTAGGGTTCTACGCTCTATGATGCGCATGGGCTCTATAGTCACCTATCCATACTCATGTACCTGAAAAGTAGTCAAATTTAAGACATGAGAAGGATCTGGTATGTATCTTCATAATACAAAAAAATGGAAAACATCATGGATGTGAGACAAGTTGGGTGGAAAGTTTAAACGGTAGGCTACGAGACTGATCCACTCCAAGATCTCAAATGGACCTAAAAATTTCAGAGCTAGCTTAGATATTTTTCCATAGTGGATCGGGATCTTATGAGGTCTGACTCTTAGGAACACCTTCGAGCCCACCTCATAACTATGGTAAACTTGCTTTTGTTCTACATACTTCTTCCACCTATCTTGTGTCTCTTGTAATCTCTGTCTAATCAAGATGACATGCTACTCCATATCTTGTAACATGGATGGTCTAAGAAAAATCCTATCCTCTAACCTGTCCCAACTCAATGGAGTCTTGCACTCTTTGCCATATAATTCTTGAAATGGTGCCATGTCGATGGAACTCTAAAAACTATTGTTATAAGAAAACTCTACCAGATATAGGTACTCCTCCCATCATTACTGATGATCCATAACATACATGTGAAGTATATTCTCTAATATTTGGTTAACCCACTCGGTCTAACCATCTATCTTCAGGTGATAAGATATACTGAAATTAATCCTCGTCCCAAGAGAAAAATGCATGGTGGTCCAAAAATTAGAGTTTTATAAAGGATTGAGGTCACATATAATATTCCATTGAATCCCATAAAGTCTGAAAATATCATCCAATTAAACTTGCGCCACTGCACTAGATGTATAAGTGGTCTTCACCAGAGAAAAATGAGCCACTTTCGTCAATCTATCCATAATGACCATAATCGCGTCGCGTTGATATCTCTACTTAGGTATCCCCACTATAAAGTCCATGAAATGGTGTCCCACTTCCACTTCAGTATAACATGTGGATAAAGAAGTCTAGCTAGATGTTAATGATTGACCTTCAACCTCTGACACTCCAAACACTGAGACATAAACCAGGCTATATCCCTCTGATGTCCTCTCCAATGATATATTTGTCTCAAGGTAACGTGCATATTGTTCACCCATGGATGGGATAAATAAGGTGCATTATGAGCCTCATCTAATATATCCTATGGAAACCCTCCATCTCTAGGTATATAAATCTAAACCTTGTGTCAAAGAATCCCATCTGAATCTAATGAAAATCCCTCAAACTTCCCCTTAAGGGGTCTGTGTGACTCAATCTCTACTCAAGATGAAGGATATAATATGCGGTGTGGAATTTGTTGTAAGATCATGGTCCTCAAGTCTATACATAGTGTTGTATCAATGACAAGGTGCCTCAATCAACTCAAGGCATTTACTACCATATTCTCCTTCCCCTTCACATGCTCTATCTCCATATCATACTCACATAAAAGCTACACCTAATTCTATTGACGGGAATTGAGATTGGGTTGTGTGAAGAGGTGTCGTAGGCTCAAATGATCTGTACTGAGTGCGAACCTCATGCCTAACAAAAAAATTTCACCATCGAACCAAAGCATGAACTATTGGTGCAAGATCAAGGTCATGAGTCGAGTTATTGAGCTCATAGTCATTGACTTTGTGAGACTCAAAAGCTACAACTTGGCCATCGTGCATCAATACTCCTCCTATCCCTACCAATGAAGCATTTGTACATACAATAAATTCCCTTTGTAGATCTTGAATTGCTAGGGTAGGTTCTGAAGTAAGGCATTCCATGAGATTCCTAAAGGCCTTCTGACAATTTTCTGACCTTATAAATTTCTTACCTTTCCATTGCAGGGAAGTGATGGGTTGACTTATGCATGAGAAGTCTTGTACAAATATCCTATAATAACCTATTAATCCCATACAGTTTCGTACCTCAGTCACATTGGTCGGTACTAGCCAATCCATGATAGCTCTAATATTGGAAGGATCTACTGTGATACCTTCCTCAAAATTGATGTGATCCAGATACTGAACCTCTATCTGAAATAATGCACACTTCTCTAGGTTCTCATAAATTTACTTCTCTTGAAGACATTGCAGAACCTATTGAAGATACTCCTCGAGCTCCTAACATGTGCATGAGTAAATAAATATTTCATCCAGGAATATGAGTATGAAGTAGTCAAAGAATATCCCAAATAGCACATTCATTAAACTCATGAGCACTATGGGGTCATTTGTCAAAACAAATGACACAACTATGAACTTGTAGTGGCCATATCTCGTGTGGAAGGCTGTCTTATGAACATATTCCTTTGTAATCCTTAGCTAATAGTACCCTGACTTAAGATATATATTAGAAAATAATGTATCCCCCTTAATATGATAAAACAAATCATCAATGTGTGGAATGGCCAAACAATTCTTGATCGTTACTTTATTTAGTTTTCTATAATCAATACACAATTGCATGGATCCATCGTTATTCTTCACAAAAATCACTGGTACGATGCACCCTAAAGATATATAATTGGATAGATTACGTATTTTTTAAGGAAGGTCCTCAAGCTATAACTTGAGCTCACAAAGCTCAGGGTAGTCATCCTATATGGCACACGTGAGATAGGCTCTTCTCTAGGAACCAAATCTATATGAAAATATATCTCACATTGGGGAGGTAGACCAAGTAACTCACTAGGAAATACATCTACAAACTCCCACAAAATTTTATAATCATCAAGTGAAGGCCCATTGGTCTCATCCTCTAACCTTTGATTGACTCTAATAGCATACAACTACCATTCCCATCGCAGACACCACTTAAGTTGCATAGCAGATATAGTGTGAATGGATATAGGTATCCTAACACTAACTATCACTGACTCAACTCCCAAATCATCTACATAAGATATCACCTTACTATAATAATATACCTTATCCCTATGTGTAGATAGCCAATCCATACCCGTAACCCAAAATAATCCCATAAGATCGTAAGGGAAGAATGCAAATATCTAGGGTCATGGTGAAGGGTCCTAGGTCTACTACACACTCCTTGACTAAGGGGTCCACTATGAGCTTGGGCCCATAAGCCATCTCTACATCCCGACTATGATCCTAAATAACTTCCACCATCCTGCATCGCTCTATTAATGACACAGAAATGAAATAATCAAAAGATCCATAATCCAATAAGATAGAGATAGAAATACCACAAATGTTACTTGTGGTCTTCATCATAGTGCCCTGGTGCTCTGCCTTATGGTTCTTGAATGCTGCATAAATCATGTGACTCTATGCAACGCTCTACCTTGTGGCCCTTACCCTTGTTATTAGGTTTTTGTGGACAATCTCTCTAATAATGTCCATATACATCACATCCATAATAACTACGAGGATCTCTCTAATGAGAAGTGACTTCCCTAGGTACTCTAGTGTTTTGTGTTATAGACCCAATGATCCTATTATAGATTATTGTGGCCACTATGGATGAGCTCCAACTGACTGATATCTAGGTAGTGCATGTGTCATGACGGGTCCTTTAGGAGGAGGCTCCATACTCCTCCCTCTCTATGCATGATATCTTGTGGATGCCTAATGGTGGACAAGTCTCCTAGTATTTTTGTGGTGGCTTCTACTGAGGTTGAAAGGAGGACTGTGCTGATATATGTCTACTATGAGGAGGGGCTACCGCCTCCAATAAATATCTTATATCTATTGTATGTAGCTCCTCACTTTATCTCTCACCTTTTATGTCTTCCCCCTATTCTCCTCTGTAATATAGGCCTTCTTAATGACCTCAACTAATGTCTATGAACAATGTATGTGCACAACCCCTCCAAACTCTAAATTCAAGCTCCTAATGAACATGTGAATCCTAACCTACTCATCCTGCATATAGTCCATGTACTGAAGCAAGTCTAGAAACTAACTCTCAGAATCAACTACTATTATAGATACATGTCGAAGGTCATGGAACTCATCCATCCTGTACTAGATGAATTGTCTAGATAAATATCTACTCTAGAATCACTCCTCAAATATATCTCATGCCAGCATTTATAAATCCATGTGGAGCTTCTTCTCCTCTGTCCTCCACCAAACTCTTTCCCTATCCCTCAGAATATGTATCGTAACACGAGCCTTCATGTTGTTTGTACACGAACATATCTTTAAGCATCTGCTTAGGCTAACTAGCAAAGCCTCAATTTTGAATCCTCTTGTATCTATAACAAATTGAGATGGATAAATCTTCAGTATCTCTTAAATATGATCAACATCTATCATATGTCTTCCCTAGGGTCTCTCCTCATTTCTATCTCTTAGTCTAGGGCTCCAATACCTCTCCCTCGATCTCGTAGACGTATGTCTGTGCTCTCTCAATGGTGAATTTTTTATATCTTTCTCCACATGGGAGTTCTCAATGCTATTCCCCTCACTATGTCATGGATGGTCCTTAACCTCCTATTATGGCTCCCTATCCCACCGGCTAGGTCACACCCAACTGAACCTCTGTGTATACCGGCATTGACCTCCTGTAAGGTCTATAAAATCTAAGGTAATATAGTAGTGACTACCTACTGTGGGGGTGGTACCTCTAATTCAACATACAAGAACCCATCATCTGGTCCATGCATCCTACACAGACCAAGGTGAGACTTAGTTAATCATCATCTAAGTTGGTTTCCATTTTACTAAGTTCCTACATTTTAAGTTATCAAAAATGTTATGTGTCCTAAGTTTAGAGTTGCACCAAGTTTACTATTGTGTTTCTTGTTTTCCTAGAGTCCAGGTGTTGCACCCATGGCTCTAATACCAAATGTAACATCCACAACTAGATGCACTAAAACCAAGTCAAAAATCCATTAATCTCTTAGGAAAATTATGGGGATTTTTTTTTAAAATGTTGCAAGGGTGATACACATTAGCTACATTTAATTAATTCCCCTCTAAAAAGTAAGACATATCAAAGATTTTTTGAATCCAATTTATTGATTAAATATTATTATTTATTTCCCAAAATCCATTTCAAAATCTACTCCTCTTCTAAGGTTTCAGTAAATTTTATTTAAAATATTGGCTAATTTAGTCTCTTTATTTTACCCAAATAAAATCCTCTTAAGTTTATAAAGGAATATTTTCCTTACTTAGTTTAAATTTACTACACATAATAACTTAACATCCATCCCCATCATTTAGTAGTTCAACTTTACAATTTAAATTTAATTAATTCCATCCTTTTAGATCATTACCTAAAATACCCATGCACAATATTTATTATTTAACCCATAATCAAACGTCCTTTATTTATTTTATTGGTCCATAAAGAAAAATGGTCACAACTTACTCTAACTCACTATTGCACATGTCCAAATACATTAGCTGGCCCCATTCACTTAATTTTGAGATAGCCATTCGCAAAAATATGCAAAAAACTATAAACATGTAAGATTAAATCTCTAACCTAGGATTAGACCAATATGGGCACTTAAATTTTAAGTTTTCCCTAAAAGCCCTAAATATCCTTATGTTTCCTTTCTATTCTTTCCTTTTCCCCAATCTCTTCATTTGTTCATTTGGGTTTCACAAGTCAAAGGAGGTGGAGGCCATGAAAACCTGAGGGGAAACCATGGAGGTTTACTTTTGATTCAATATTTGCAAATGGGAGGAAACCCTTCTTCCATTTCACTCCCCATTTTATTATTTTCTCTTAGGATTGTAGTGTGTAGTTATCTCTTTCTTTTAGTTGAAAAGATCCAACCATAATTTGGTTGTGGGTATTTGTTTTCTTAGATTTCTCTTGAGTTTAATAAATGGGGAGAAATCCATTTTGGTTGATCTAGGATGTATATAAACTTATGTATATGTATGTATATATATAAGATAGATCTACATTCTTTTCATTTACATTCATTTAATATACCGGTTTGGATTGAAAATTATGTTTTTAAATAAAAATTCACACATAGGCATCCAATGTCAGTCACTTAACCAGTGGCAGTTAATTTTGTGCTATTGACGCCCGTTACACTGCTGACGTTGGTTACAATGAATATGATGGATTGTATATAAACATATATATTATCAAATATATAAATATTATAAGGTTAATACATGTTACAATATCTCTTATATTTATTTTGAATTAATATTAATGAAACTAAGTTTAGAAATTAGAAAATATAAAATTGTAAATAAGTTTCAATAACCGATGCCGATTTCAAGGCTGTTGATGCCAGTTGATTAACCGGCGCTGGCCACTATCCAAACATAATGTTTTATAAATGAATATATATAAACACACACACACACACACACACATATATATATATATATATATATATATATATATATATCAATAGATTTTTAACTTTCTAGTTTAATTTAACAGAATACACGAGTGAAAATAAACAACCTCTTCCTTGATTAAGAGAACTAAATGTATAAAAATTTACCTTTCTAATATTGTTTAAAGTTTTTCAATAAGGGTATATTTCAACTACAATGCATCTATTAAAAAAAAGAGGAATAAATGTACCCAAAAAATAAGTATAAGTTCCTTTTCTTTAATAGACAAGAATGAAAAAACATTTACAAAGCAAGAAACAAGCATATATCTTGCATTCAATGTAAGACAACCAATTTCAAAATGGAAGGCAAAATGCAAAATTTTGATAAAATTCAAGATTTGGAAGAGTTACATTTCCAATAATATACAACTTAATAAATTCCTTCTTTCAACTATTACAATACATGCTTTGATAATCCATTTAAAAGAACTCACTTTAAAGTAAAAGATTACAACATCCCTTCACTCAAATGTGGAGACAACATGATAAATTTTACAACAACATCCTCTTTATTTTTCCTCAAAAACATAATTATTCATCCCAAGAACTACTTGGAACTCCAAATATTTTCTTCATCACCAAATCAAAACAACAAGGGAGCATAGGAAACACTCACCTCCCAAACATATTCCATTGAGAATGAGAAGCCAACCTTCTCATTGGCCCCCGAGCCCCAAAAATGGAGAAATAGGGAATGTTTGCAACCATGCCAAATTTTTAGAAAGGATTCAATAATAAATACATTCATACAAAAAAAACTTGCAAAACATATAAACACAATAACATTGATCACAACAATAAACAACTTTCCAATACATAGGCTTAAAATATAAGGCAAAGGAGAAGATAAATATGGGGAAACCACTTATTCCTCCCAATGGGTTAAGTTTCCACCTTGAATCCACAAAAATATCCATCCACAGATACAAAATTTTTATCCCTCCCTCAATCTGTTATCACTCCCTCAATTCTCTTATAACCCCCTCATGTAAAACATACAAAGATAAACATGAAATCTACCTTATGTTTACAAAGACGAACACACAACCAAAAATACCTCCATATATATACAAATTTCTTATCCCTCCCTCAAAATTCATCATTTTCCTACTCCCCACACCATCCATAAGGTCATACTACCCCAAATCCAAAATAAACAAATACATTAATTCATTTTACAATACAACACACAACAAGTAAAATAAAATGCAAGGGTATCAACGCTACCTTGCCATTGCAAGAACATTCAACACTTAAGCATTAAAATTAAATATTATTCTAAGTCTTATCCAATCCAAAAGTAAGCTCGCAAGCTCCAAAACAAGTAACTCAAGAAATACCACCAAAATATGCAAGTGTGTAACTTAACCAAGTAACCCCCACAACTCCAAAATAAATCAAATAATTAGAAAATGTGGAGAGGATGGTGAGGTGGTTCAATTTATTTTGCCACGTTACTTCTCCTCCAATCCATCTCACTAAGTCAAACCCATGGAAAAAATCTTCATAAATGGGTGGGTGAGGATATGAAAATTTTCATTCAACACACAAACCTCCACTCCATACTTCAAAGGACACGATTAAGAGGGTTTGTAAGAAATTGCAATTAATTACCTCTTTTTCCTTCAAAAACATGTAATGAGGGCTAATTTTGAACCTTCGCTTAATATGTATGATTGGTGGGTGAGTTTAAGAGGTATGGGACAAGCATAACTTGTCCCATAAGCCTCCAAAAGTGGGCTCAAATCCTAAATTCGAGATTTGAAAAATGGGGATGAGTGCACAACTCAAAATCAATAAAATCCATCTTAATTCAATAAGATAAAAAGGACTATCTACCAAAATTAATAGCTACATTTTCACATCCAAAGTTAGAATAGTCAACATGATTAATTAACTAAATAAGAGAACATTAATTAAGCAATAATAAAGTGAGAATACTTTTCAATTAATGAAATCACATGTACATAACAAAATAAATAAAATAAAAGAATTAAAGGCAACACACAAACCCATGGAAACATATTAGGTTACCCCCCATGGGGACCTCCTAAGAAGCTCAACAATAAATCACTATACGCACGAACACAAAGTTTCCAAGGTGACCTTGTTGCAAACACCTAATACTCTTCCACGGTTAGTCTCCTAGCCCCTTCTATTTTATTGTGATATAATTTCCTGCAACAACCAAAACAATACCCCTTCAGCCTAAAGGCCATATAAATTACATCATGGAAATAAAACGCATATGAAGAATCCATCATATAATCCTTAACATACATCACAATTATGCAATTGTAACATAAATTAATCATCTGTAATTACTAACAAACACAATTCATATGCTTGATGATCATCTAATATCATCACATAATTAATAAACAAAAAATATCAATGTACACATGGTTAGAGGATGCACCAAAACATAATCGCAATTGCTAATTTAATCCAAGATGTCTATATATAAATAAAGCAACACTAAATAAACATGTATTGTAACATCGACAAATATCAGCTAGGCATTAATATATTCCATTATATGAGTCTAGTCATAATAACAATCAAATGTCCTTATATGCTACCAACACGTTAACCATAGTACTAGATACATATTGATGTCTCTAAGAAACTAATAAGCATAATATAAACAAAATAACATCGAAGACGAGTGTGCACTACAATGATATTTTTAATTATAAGGAACTAATAGTTATGGAAGATACCACATACCTATTTTTTTAAAACTAAAAGCTATGAAATTAACTTGGTGGTAGGATACTATCAATACACATGAGCTAAATAATACAAAAATTAAGTGGGATAAATTCAAAAATATATTTGAAAAGAAAAAAATTTCTGATTACTTTTTTCAAGTATGATAAAATGAATTTTTCGAATTAAAAAAAGATGACATTCTTTCAGGGAATATAAATGAGATTCTAAGTATTTTAAATATTTATTGCCATTTATAAAGGGGATGGATAGAATAGTAAGATTTTTCAATGGGTTAAGAGAAGATAATAAAGCCAATGTTTAGTGTGGAAAACCAAATTCAGTTGATGAACATAAATTTTTAATGGTAACCTTGTTACAAACACCCAATATTCTTCCACGGTTAGTCTCCTAGCCCTTTTTTGTTTATTGTGATATAATTTCCTGCAACAACCAAAAAAATACCCCTTCAAGCTTAAGGCCATATCAATTACATCATGGAAATAAAATTCATATAAAGAATCCATCATATAATCCTCAACATAAATCATAATTATGTAATTGTAACATAAATTAATCATTTATAATTACTAATAATCACAATTCCTATTTGACGACAACCGTGAAATTCATATACTTGATGATCCTCTAATATCATCACATATTTAATAAACAAAAATATCAATGTACACATGGTTAGAGGATGCATCAAAACATAATTACAACTGCTATGAATCCAAGATGTATGTATATAAATAAAGCAACATTAAATAAACATGTACTATAACATTGACCAATATTAGCTAGGCATTAATATAATCCATTATATGAGTCCAATAAAAATAATAATCAAATGTCCATATATTCTATCAACATGATAACCATATTACTAGATCCATATCCATGTCTCTAAGAAACTAATAATCATAATCTAAACAGAATAACATCGAAGAGGAGTGAGCACTACAATGATATTTTGAATTATAAGGAACTAACAGTTATAGAAGATCCCACATACCTAATTTTTTTAAACTAAAAGATATGACATTAAACTGGTGGTAGGATACTATCAGTACACATGAGTTAAATATTAAAAAATTAAGTAGGATAAATTCAAAAATTTATTTGAAAAGAAAAGTTTATTTGATTACTTTTTTCAAGTATGATAAAATGAATTTTTCAAATTAAAAAGAGATGACATTATTTCGGGGAATATAAATGAGATTCTAAGTATTTGAACCATTTCTTACCATTTATAAAGGAGGGGATAGAATCGTCAAAATTTTCAATGGGTTAAGAGAAGATAATAAAGCCAATGTTTAGTGTGGAAAACCAAATTCAGTTGATGAAGCTATAAATATTGCCAAAAAAATTGAAAAACATTAGAAATTCCATGATAAGAGAAAGGATGATCAAAATAAGTTACACCATTTTGTGAATCAAAGATAACTTAGAAATAAATATGATCATAACAATGCATAGCTTTGATCAATAAAAATTTTAAACTGTGATAAAAATGATCAATCTCATGATCACAAAGGAAAGAATTCTCTGAAAATGTGTTTGACTTGCGGTAATAACCACTATAATTGAGATTGTCCAATGATAAAAATGGAAATTTTCAACCTCATAATCAATAAGATAAATAAAATTAGCAACCCAGCATAAAAATAGATGTAGCATTCGATACATGTATAATACGCCTCCAAAATTCACTAGTGGAAATTAAAGGAAAAGTCAATGATGAAGACATTAAATGTATTATAGATTTAATCAATAGTCATACTTTGATTTCTCTCAACATAGTTTCTAAACTTTAGTTATATTAAAAAATTATCAAACCCATCTCAATTAGCATTGACAGATGTGAGAATGATCAATCAAAATGACTCACTTATTGAAGATTTAAATTTCTAATTAGATGAAATAAAACAAGTGATAATTTCAATGTCATAAACATAGGTAATTAAAATGCTATCATTTGTGTGGGATGATTAGAAAATAATAATTCCTATATCGGATGATAGAATAAATATGTAATTCTAGGAAACCAAATGGAGAAATTTGAAGTCCTACTAGGGGAGAAGTAACCCATAACCTTAAAAAAATATCTCAGCCATATAATTAAAACATAGTGCAAAGAAACATTGTAAACGTTTTGTGTTATGGAAATTAACCAATGTGATAAATTAAAGTTATATATTAATATCAAGCTTGTAATTTCATAATTCAGGGATTTATTTCTTGATGAGATAAATGATCTAGATATTATAAGAGTAGTAGAACATATCATATACCTAATTCCTAGAGGTGAACCCATATAAAAATATCCTTATTGCTAATCAATTCTAGAGTTAGTTTAATTTATTAAAAAAGGAAAAAAATGACCTAGTGTTTCTCTAGGGGTTATCCAATTTTAGACATGAAAAAAGGGATGGTATTATGTGGTTCTAAATTTATTATCTATCTAAACAAAATCACCATTTAAAAAAACACCATTTACTAAGAATAAATGACTTGTTAGATGATTCCCATGGTGTTATGTGTTTTTCAGTAATTGATCTATGATCAAGTTATCAATAAATATTAATTAAGGAAAATTATATTTTCAAAACAGGAATTTAGGACATGTTAGGGACATTCTGAGTTTGTATTTATTCTTTTTTAGATTAATAAATGCCCTTGCAACATTTATAGCCCAAATGTAAGATATTTTTTCCCCTATGTAGATGTGTTTGAAATTTTATTCTTGGATAACATTTGGATATAATCTAAACTTGAAAACTATCATGAACAACATCTAAGATTAGTATTTGCAACATTAAGGAAAAATAAAATATATCCAAAATTAAGAGTAGGTGATTTTTTTAAATGAGAGGTGTCATATTTAGGACACATGATATCATAAAAATGTTTTTTCAAATCATACTGAAAAATTAAAGGCTATTAAATTTTTTTCCACACCTAAAGATGCTCATGAAGTTAGGAGTATCTTAAGTTTGTTAATAGTTTATCAAAACTTCATTCAGAATTATTAAATAGGATTGTTACTCCTTTAACAAATTTAATAAGAAAATATAAACAAATTAATATAATTAGTTAGTAATTCACATATTATTAGTTTTTCTGAATTTATAAAGCCTTTATTTGTAATTATTGATGCTTTTAGAACATGTACAAGAGGATTCCTTACACAAAACTATAAGGTGACTTACTATGAACTTGAAATTTACTCTGAGTTGAACCAGACTCATAGTGCATGACGTACTCCCCTAGTGATCAACAAGATCTTGCAGATGCAAAAAATTTAAGGAGACCTTGGCGACTTGAGCTTGAATATGTATGTGGAAAGTAGCTAGAATAATAAATTTTTCATTAGTGGAAAACAAAATAACAGATTGATATTTCTTGAAAATTAAAGCATTGCAATCCTTCCGGATATGAAATAGAATACATGCGTGAAATAAATGCCAAAGCATATCAATATGATAAGGAAAAATATTGAAGTCACCAAATAAATCCAGGTGCCATAGGAAGAAGTCAAGTTGGTAGGGTTGTAACAAATAATAGATCCACCTCTAGATTGATTGAGCATGGGACACGACCAGAAAAGTTTTTTGAATGAATCATGGAAATAGAAAAAAGGAAAGTTAGGAGTTGAATTGCCAATATGAATAAATTTTTCTCCCATAGGAAAACCTTGGTGAACTAGACACCAAAGAAAATGGTTAAATTTAGGCTCAATAAGAGGGTTCTAGATATGGGAAATCTAGAGAAGCTAAGTTGACTTCTTAGAGTGAATTCCGAATCGAGGATTACGTTTATCAATGGTTGATTAGAGCGGGCTCAACAACTGATAACTGGTCTGAGTGTTGTATCAAAGGAAGAAAATTTTCCAATTCCACCCAGGGAAATTTTAAGACCCCCCAAAAAAAGTCATAGAAATTCATAGGTGAATATGGGAAAATTGACTTTTGTAGTAATCGTGAATCTAGGAAAATTTACTTTAATGCTAATATGATGTTGGTATAACATATTTTATGGTACTATCTGACAACATATATTATGTTATTAGATGATAGTATATGATGTCATCCAAAAATATATGTAATTTACAAAAAAAACCATTTTTTGACAATAACAGTTAAAATGATCATCTTGGTGAAAAATATGTCCTCCTAAAATATGGCACAAAAAAAATAGAGAAAAGTGATTTTTTGTGAAAAAAATACAAATTTTGCTAATTTTGTATGGGTTTTTTTTTTTCCAATTTTGTTTTGATGTTAGTAAGTGAAATGATCATCTCAATGATAAATATGTCCTCCAAAAATATGGCACAAGGCAAAAAAATTCCATGCTCTTTTTTTTTTCTATCTATTGCTACCAGACGATAGCTTTTTTATATGCTACAGGCCAACAACATGATATATATTGTTGGTCGATAGAATATTTTATGCTATCGGATGATAACATAAATATATTATGTCATCTGGTAGCATAAAATATACTATCGGCAGGTAGTATATTTAATGCTACTGGTCGACTGCATAAAATATGTTACTGACCAGTAGCATATTTTATGTTGTGGGACAGTAGCATAAAATATGCTACTAGTCGGTAACATATTTCATGAAACTGAACGATAACATATATTCAGTCGGTAGCCTAAAATATGCTACCGGTAGACAATATTAAGGTGAATATTGTGAATTTCTCTTTCGTAAAGATGGTGAATAACCCCTAAAATCAACTTGTATCCAAAACATTTTGGCTACCCAAGTGTACACCCTTCCTGAAAATTTTGCTTGATTCCACCGCCAATCACGCCACCACATTATTAGAGGTTGGAGCCCCGAATTATGGAGCATAACATCAAGAAGAAGCTCTTGAATTTTGTAGATAGACTAAAGGTCCAAATTATCCAAATTAAATTTGATCTTGAGCTCAGGCCAAGGAATCAAGTCCTTGCAAATCACAAGATCCTAAATATTATGTATGCCTTTACAGAAAGAGATAAATGGATTTAATACTAGGGGTTTCTTCAAGAAAAATATGGCCTTAAGTGATGATTGTAGACCACCAAATGTTCTATGAATTAAAATAAATCCCAGTATGAAGTTCATCCCCATTCCACTACATCAAAGGTTTCACATTCTCGAAGGATTTATATATACTTTTGGAAATAAAGGTACAAGTAATTTTGAGAGGATTTGAAGTGACAATAAGAGTTTACAACCCATTATTGTTCCAGCACTTATTTCCATAAGGAGATCCAAAATTATTACAATGGCACAAAAGAATTTTCCATGCCCGATTACCTGAAAGACAATGGAAGACCCATTTGTCACTTAAGGCCTCACTCTGCTGATAAACATCAATTATTTGCATGCCACTCTAATCATGAGGAAGGAAGTAGACATCCCATACAACCCTATGAAAACTAGCTGAACCAGAACTTTTACACCATAAGATTTCCTGAAGCAGCTTGGCAAGCCGGTTAAAAAATCGTGATAAGGACACCAACTCGCAAAATAATAATCGCAGAAAGGATCATGGTGCATACTTGCAATTTACCAGCCAGAGATAAGTGTTTCGAAGACCATTTGGTAACTTTTTGATCCACTTTGTTAAGACCGTAATTTTACAAAGCAGTAAAGTCACTGTCAAAGCCAAAGGGAATGCCTAAGAATCTGAATTACTCACCATGGCCAATACATTTCTAGGGTAGGCCTTCAACCAGTATGGAAGATGAAGAAAAATCTACCGATAACCCCAAGTTTTCTCTATTTTAATATTAGACCCTGAAGCTAAGAAAAAAGTGTCAAGACAGTCAAATATCGTAGCAAAATTCTACATTTATTCAACATGTGTAAGAAAATAATCATTAATGAAGTGTCTCTTGATCAGTTGTGTCACATGATCTGGAAGAAAAATCCCCTGAATGTTACCTTAGGTAGCTTATTGGGTGATTAAGTAACCCAGGGAATCAACAATGAGAACAAACATTGTTGGCGCAAGAGGGCACCCCTATCTGATAGAGAATAAAAGGATGTTTGAAGTGGACTAGTGACCATTAATAGTGATCTAGGTGAGTCGAGAGTGGAAAAATAGTTGGAAATAGGAAGCTGGTTTGAATCATTATGCTCAACACAGAGGTAGTTGCATTTGGACCCATTATCTCCTTGTACGCCAAGTGAAACCTCTTGAGGTGAACTGCATGAACATCGCAGAGGAGGAGACAATGAAGAAAAACTCCTAGTCTTCTCTAAACTAAACTAAATAACCTAGCTCTGTGAGGGTTTGGAAGGAATAGAAATCGAAGGGATTAGTTGCACCACTCTCGGCTCATCCTTGGACAACAGAGGGGAAAAATATGGTGGTGAAACTTAAAAATTATAATTCCACCCCAAGATATTCTTAGAACCAACCACAGTCTAGCCATTAGCCAGAGGGTTAACCTTAAAAGCTAAAATGGCAGGTTGTGTTAATGTAGGCTTAGATCGGTCCAAATGTTGGAAATCCTGAATGTGGTGGTCTGAATTCTAAAATTGAAAGCATGTGTTGGGAAGGTAAAAATAAACAACCTTTTGAGAGATACGCAGAGACTCTGGTTGAATATACAGATGGTCATGTAGATCTTTCACAAGGTCCGATTTTACATCTCGATGGCCACCACCTATAGGACCATGTGATAGGATCCGTTTGCAACCAACGTTCTACCTCCCCTCATAGCCTCCCTTCAACCCCATCCTCCTCTTTACTAGGCTAGAGCCCACCCTTGTGTGGGATAGGTATTGTCATCTCTCCGTGGTGGGGTTCTCCACTGCCAACCATGTAGACTATTGCAATATCTCTACCCCTTATAGGGGAATTATGCTTCCATTGCAAATTATGTAGTATTGTGATCATGACAGTTGGCAGGTTGATCCTCCTTTGACAGAGTCAAATAGTGGAGCTTTCATCCTTCCTTTGGATGATCCTCCACTCCTCCTAGTGCGGAAGTGTGTACTCGATTGTAGCTCTTTTGTTTTGTTATCTTGTTTCCCTGTGGGTGTGTTAATGTAGCCCTTGTGGAACTTTCTTCTTTTTTGGTGCCCTTGATGTGTTTTATGGGACCTTGTGTTATTTGATCACCCTTACAATGCAACTCTCTTTTATTTTTATTAATATAAAGGGTAGTTCTAATAGGAAAGTTACTCCGAGTTGAAAATATGTACTCTAAGATATAAATTTTCTTAGAATTGTACATGCTCTTAAGATATGGGAAATTATTTATTAGGAAGTAAGTATATTACGAGAACAGGTCACATAAGGCTCATAAATATATTGACTTGACCCATATAGAATATGATTAAAACTAATATGGGTAGAATTATTAATAGAACATAGTTTTGATATTCAATATGTTCAAGGTAAAGAAAATGTAGTAAATGATGCTTTAAGAAGGATATATGTTTGTGTACGTAAATTATATAACTCTTGAATGAAGTGAGGTTGAATGATATGTAACATTTAAATTAGATATGGATTATTTATTTCAAGATTTGTATAAATCAATACCTGATCACTCCTCTAATTTACACATATAATATCATCTTACTTCTTATATCCTTGTATCAAACGAATTTTTAAATTATAAAGGATGACTTTGTATCCTTGATTTTCCTAATATCAAATGAAAATTGCTAAGAGATTATCATTAAATACACATAATTGGCTACTTGATTTTTCAAAAGAATTACCTTTCAGTTAAGAAACATTATTTTTATCTTAACAAGAAACATGATATTTATAAATACTTACAATTTTTCCTAAATTGTTAAAAGGTTAACAGTAAACAATGCAAAAAATATGTTCAAATCTATCCATTCTTCATAGCCAATTAGAAAATGGGATATATAACTATTGACTTTATTATATGTTTAGAAAACATACACATAGAGGACATGACACTATCATAGTTTTAGTTTATTGATTAGCAAAAAGGACACATTTCTTACCTATAAAAATTAAATCCTTCGTAGTTGGTATAGCTCATGTGTTTATAAAGGATATTTTTTAGTTATATGGTGTTCCCAAGAATTTGGTATCTAATCATGACCCTAGATTTACTTCTTATTTATTTAAACATCTCTTTGGTAAATACGATATGAATTTAAGTTTTTTGTGGTGCTTATAATCACAAATCAAATTGTCAAACTGAGAAAATACATAGAATAATTGAAGACATATTAAGAAAGTATACTTCGAAAATAACCAAGACATGGGAATATTATGTACATTTGGTTGGATTTTACTATACCCATGGATATCAATCCACCATTAAAATGTCACTTTTCTAAATATTATATGGTAAATACTTTAATACATCTATTTCCTAATCTAACAATTTTCAAAGAGCCTTGCTTAAAACTAAATAGTTAAAGGAAATTGAAGAAATATTCAAAAGAGAAAAATAAAAAGTTAAATCCTTTCAAGATTGCTATAAAAGATGGATTGATTTTAAGTAAAACTCCAATGGATGTCATTACAATTAGAAAAATATGAAAAAATTATCCTCATTTTGTGGACCTTTTAAAAAATTTAGAAGATAAGGGAATTATCCGAAAAATGTTTTTTACCTCTCGTATTATCCATAATTAATAATTTTTTCCATGTTATTTAACTTTAAAATTATGTGTATAAATATGAACATGTAATTGATTTGGAAAATATAAATATTGAATCTAGTTGTGAATTTATAATTAAACCAAAAGAAACTATTAAATAATGAACTAAGAGATTAAGAAATAGAAAATTTGATGAACTAAAAGTTATATGAACTTTTTATGCCACTAATAGTAGAATAATGGAAAGAGATGAGTTTATTTGAATTTAATACAGATATGTTATAACTAATCATCTATTATATTATATGTTTAAGGTCCAACCCACACTATACAGGGAAAAAGGGCACAAATATCTCCTAAAATTCATTCACATCGACAGAGTTTCACTCTGAATGGAAAAGTGTAAATGCTCCAAGCAATTAGCAATAAAAAATAATCTCAAGGAAATTTTGCATAAGAAAAATGGTTTTTTCATTCTCATAGATAAAATAAAGGGATTACAATAGGGAGTGTTAGTTAAATCTCATACCTTGACTTTTCAGACTCAAAAAAGGAAGGGAGGAATTACAATGCTATAATAACATGTAACTCCCATATGACAATGACATATATCACATGTATGATAGAATCTTTCATATGTCGTATAAATTCCTAAAGGACTAATTACTCACCTAAGTAAAATGACTCACTATGTGTGAGGTGTAAATAACCTAATAAATAAAATAAAAAGGTAAATAATACCCTCACACCAAAACCCCCCTTCATCAAAGCTTATGATGAGGAAAGGAAATTTAGAAACAAAAAGAAGCTACCCCTAGAAAAACTACGAAAGATGTGTCATATGGGTCTTAGTAATAAGGATTGATGAGGTAACCATGTAAAAACTACAATATTTCTATAATAACATGAAGAGGAGAAGAGGAATAGAAATCCCAAGGTATATGTGCTATTATAGTAGACCTTACCCCAAGAAGAGAACATAAGTGAAGAAATTTGGCTTCAGTGAAGGGTTTAGTAAAGATGGTTGTAATCTAATTTGATGTCTCACAGTACTGAAAATCAATGATATCTCGAATGATAAAATCCTACATGAACTACGTGTGTATCTCGATCTGCCACTATATTTGTTATTTTGTATATTGTTTCAATCCTAGGAAGTAGTATCAACTGAAAAAATCATTACAATTAGTTATAGAAAAAGCATCTTCGTATCAACATAGATACAACATAGGAAGAGAGATTACATATATGTATAACCAAATACATGCAGTTTTCATTTCATTAAATGTATTTGAGTTGCACAGTGCTGAAAATAAAGTAGATACAAATTGATGGATGATATGGTGGTGTTTAACTCATGAGAGATTTCACACACATTAACTTCATTTAAAGATTTTTAAATGTAAAATATTAAAGACTTAATAGTCAGAAATTAGACGATTTATAGTACCTAAGATTAAGGCTTAATTGAGAAATATTTTTGTGTTGTCTCATCTATCTCCAATCTATCATTGACTTCTTGTGTGATGTCAAGATTAATGGTACTTTTTTTGTGGCTTCCACCCAACTATGTCATGTTTTGAATTTATATAAGGATAAAACCAAAAAGAACATTGCTTAGAGAACAATAAGGATATGAACGGGAATAATTTCACCTATTTACGTAAACTAGGGTTTTTCTCTTTCAATGTTTCATGATGAGTCACAATGAAATTTTCAGCCATTGCCAAAAATAATGCAAGTAATGTTTGCCCAGGTAAATAATATACGTAACCTTGTTTTCCACCAATTCAAACACAATATAGTAAAAAATATAGTGTTAATTATTATATATGCTCAATCAATGTTTCCCATAAAATACGACATAATATGGAAAGTACCTAGATGGTTTCAGTGCCATTTTGTCGTGTTAATTTCTCAATATTTATTTTTACCTTTTCTCTAACAAAACGGGGGATTTTACTTAACTCTAGTCGAATTTTAGGATTGCAAATTAGGCTTGTAGCCATGGATAATGATTTATTTATTACTTATTTGGCCATTAGATTTCATTTCTCAGATTTATCCTATTGATGGAATCTAGTACTCTAGGGATTATGTCCTCTTTTTGGTTTTGGAAAAAAGTAGACTAATCTCTACTCTATGAGATCAAATATCAAGTTATTGTTAAATGAAGGGCCATATATATGGCTAGTTTAATTTAGAGTTAGTGATTCTCATTCCCATATCTATATAGAGGGCCCCATAGAGAGATATGGATCCTAAATAGATATAATAGAGAGAGAAACCCTACACTACCCTACTCACTATATGTCTCTCTTTCGAGAGGGCTCTCCCTTATAGATAGAAGGTCAGGGATGGGGGAGATGAGATCTATGGCTGGGAGATGAGATATATAACTAGGGGTGGGGGAGCGGGTAGGTATATTTTCTACTTATAACATGGAAAAAGAAGATGGAAAATATAAGAGAATATAACTATGGTGATGCATGATAATTAGTTTTATTTCTTTATTCTATTTTAGTTTATCCCAAAAAACATTATATATATATAAACTAACATAGTTGAATAATGTATAAACAATAATAAAATAAATTGAATGGAAAAATGAGGTAATTAAGAAAGAAAAAAGTTGAAGTCCAATAAGAATACACAACACTTTTTATTTATTATTGAAAAGAGCTACATACAACTGCATGAAGAGGTATTTAAACATTTACATACAACTAAAATATAAGGCTAATCCATTTTCAAAAATAAAAACATGAATTTAAGTGAATTCAAAGGCTATTTATTCATGTTATTAATAATTTATATTTATTACATATTTAGAAGAAGTGGATGAATGTGCAACATTCATTATCTATGAAATTCCTAATTATTTTTAGATGATTATATCTATCCTTGTCCAAGACTCCTGGAAAGATTTGGCGTTATTTTTTGACACTTAATTGAGCATTAAAAAAAATCAACAAAATGAAAAATAAGAGATCATAGGAATTATCATAGCAATAATAATGTTATGCAAAAAGGCAGGGGTTTCCAACCCCAAAGGAAAATCCTTCAAACAAGAAGTAGTTCAAGGAAAATATTCCATTTCCAAGAAAGAAGTTAGAGTGATCCTCTAATACAATACGGAAAAATGATGGAGGAATAAAAACTAGGGTGGATTATTTTCATTAAAGTAATCGAGGAAATAATCACAATATGCTAAGAGGAAAAGAAAATCCTAAATAATGTTGGAACTTGGAAGAACATTGGGGGAAAAGCATGATTTCCATAAATTTTGGAACTGAACTTCCCTTGGAATAAATTTATGCATAACATTATAGGAAAAGGTATGTAAAGGGAGAAGTAGAGCTGATAACATGCCCCAAAAGATATTTCATTGTGATTTATTCAAATGAATTTGACTAAATAAAGAATTTAAAGAGGGATTGTACCTCATAAATGAAGGGTTAGCAATTAAGCACATACATTTAGCATTTAATGTCATGAATGAGATTCCATCAATAACTATAGTATGGATAAGGATGTACACTCTTCCTATAGAGTAAAGGGTTGGGTATATATTCGAAACATTTTTAATTCCATCAATAAGGGGTCAATAGACCTATAGGGGTACTATATAGATCATTATATATGTAATAAAACTATGTTGTATTCATTTCTAAACCGTCCTCTATCCAATAAATAGAAAATTTCAAACCATAACGTAGGAAAGGTATTTTTATTTATATTAGAATCTGCATAGAAATGGAACTTTGCAAACCTATTCCTAAAATTATAATGTTGAAAGTGGGAGAAATTAATTGGTACCAAGATCTAGTCTCCATAAGCATCCCCTTTAGATGCAGAGGTTTTCATGAGTATGGACACCTAATTAGAGAAATTTCTTTTGTAAAAAATATTCATACAAACCACAATAAAAAATGAATAATGAAAAGGAATCAAATGGTTTCCTTAAACCCAATAAGGAACTAACATGGAAATATTAAATTAATAATGTAGAAGAGTGAGAGGAAAAATGAACCGAAAAAGTGGGATAAGAAGATCAAAACATAATAGAGTAACAAAATGGAAGAAAGCAAGTTGAAGTGTTGAAATCCACAATATATATATATAATATATATATATATATATATATATATATATATATAATATTTAAGATTTCATAGGTGAGTAAGGTTTTAACAATCTGACTTATATATCATTTTGGGAGACCAAAGTGAAAGTGAGGACACAATGAAAAAAACATAGAGAAAAATAAGATAAAAAAATCAACAACAATGAAGAAATTAAAAAGTAAAAATGTGTGTTGAAGCATTCATATCAACATAGGAATGATGGTAGTGTTAATATAAATTAGCGAAAGAGGTAGAGGAAGAAAGGAAATATAAGAAACAGATGACTAGGGAGAACTGAAAAGACAAACAAAATAATAAACAAAATTATAGTAGGGAATGTGTCTCTAATAGAAGTAATCTTGGCTTCACCAAGAGAAATAATTCTTCTAGATGAAATTGATCTCTTGAAACATAAGGTGCCTTAATTCTCATTATAAAAGGAGGATTCCTTGAATGTTGTCTTTTAAATATACATCAGATATAGTCCTTATGTAAGCTCGACGAAGTTGGAGTAGATTGAAGAAAAATAGATTTCGAAAGAAGTATAAAGATGAAGGTAATAAGATCAAGTTCAAGTGGAACTACTGTAGAAACTAAGATTCATTGAAATCCCCAAATGACCAAATAATGAGGCCATCTAGAAAACCAAAAGACGTACCATCCACAGAGCGGTATTTTAATTTGTAAAATATAGTATTTTTCTTATCAATTTCTATGTCCCTCACTCATCACGGGATAGGGATTATTATTGGAATAAATTATCTCAAGTTATGGGAGAGGTTAAATGAAACAGATGTATTAGAGGTAGAGACTTCAATAAAAAAACTTGAAGCATCAGATAATCAAGGGGATAACTCTTTGACTGAGGATGACATGGTGTTTGGAGGGTGTTTTCATATTAAAAACCTCTCGAACATCAATAATATTAAAGGCTTGTACAAATGGACTAACATAAGTAGTGGCGTCAATATAATTATGTATTCACTTGGTAAATTCCTTGATACCACCAACTACTTGGAAACATCTAAGATCCTAAGAATGGAATATATGATGGAAGAAGGTACAAAGTACTAGCTAGTATACAAATGGATACAAGAAAATTCTCAGAAAAAAAGAATATGTTTAACATTTGAGAAGATAAATAGATAAAAAATGGATTTAGAAAAGGTAGTTAATAATTTCAAAGGGAAGAAAGTATAAATCTTCTCCCAAATACTTAAATAGCTCAAACAAAGGCTTGAAGAATGCAAAAAAATCTTGTTGAAATTTTTTTTTAATTAAAAGGAATCATTAGAGAGAAAAATAAAAATCGTAATTAGCTGCAGGAAATTTATAAATGTTGTGAAATCTACTCGAAATAAATATTAAGGGTTAGATGAATCAAAGATGTAAACAAGCACACCAAATTTTTTCATCTTACTTGTAACAAATGTAGGAGAAGGATCTATATAATCATATTTTATAGAACTAAAGGAGAGATTGTGGGGTAATCGTACATGATCCCAAGAAAATTTAACAATTTTCGGTCAAATTTTGGAAAGATGTGTATATGTAAACACTCAAACTAATTCATTTGGAAATTGATAAGTTTAATTTTTCCTTATATCCGTTATGTATGACTTGTACCTAAAACCAATCATGCATAAAGTATTTCACTCTATCCTAAATCTTGTAATGCCTCATTTAATTATTCATTCACCTATGGAACACTCTTATCAGGAAAGGATGTTTATACAGGATCCTTTACAAACCTCTCTATATTACTTGTTTCAATACTCAACTATATTAGAATAAATAATCTAGTGGTGTAGACTCTCAAATTTGGTAACTAATATTTTTAGAATGACATATTTAGCTCTACTTCCTTGCTAAGATAAATGCTCACATTCTCATCCTAATCAACACATCCTTCTATCACTGTCACTAATTTCTCATATATCTACTGTGCTCTATTATTCATTTAGTAAATATTAAATAAACCAAGCAATAATTTAACAATAAGATTCATTCCCCAACTCTACGTTTATCTCACCATCTTTCTAGGAAAAATAATACATTTCTTCTATAGAGTGGAATACGGTCCTTCCCATATTATCTAAAGACTATAATGTCAATTATATTATCTTTTGTGTTCTTCCATCTTGATACAAACAACCTTAGGAAGACAATTAACATATAAAACCCTCTACAAGCAAGTCAATATAACTTCACAACAAACATGACACTTTCATAAGACCCTATTGCAAATATCAATAGAAAATATCCTAAAGATCTATTAAATATTCCTAATCTGATTGTACATCATGTATAACATCCACTACATTTTCAATCATGAAAAATTCCTAAAGCCATGTCTTAGCAAGAGAAAGTAACTACAAGAATTGTCAAATTTCTTCAAGCAAGAATAATGTTTAGTCTAATAACTAAAACAAATTACATCAAACTACTACCATTATCCACATATATTTGTGTCAAGATATATGAGGGCACACATAGGGTCTTGTATTAAGTCACATTCACACTTGCACCTAAACTAGGATAACTACATTCGGTTTGCTCCCACTCATAAGACATAATGCAACAGTTGGATTAGTTCCATAAGGGTTTAGTGATAAGGGTAGTCTATCCTCACCTATAATATATTTAATCCTTTTGGTATCTAATTATTTTGTTTTTGACTAAATCCCCATGTATTAATATATACTTAAAATTATATGTATGGAGTAAAAATAAAGAGTTATTAAATAATTAACCAATAATTCTATGGGTATGGAGTGAAAGAAAAATTTTATGTAACAATATTTTTAAAAATATGTTTAAAATTATTTAAAAAATCATTATATAATATATGGATAACATTTGTGAAAATAAAAAATAAAAGATTTGCACATGAAAAATTGGGTGTGTTTAATATATTGAGAACGCACATGAAAGGGTGTGACCCTTTCGAGTATTATATGTAAAATGTAAATAACCCTTGGTGATGGATGTGAAATAGGTGAACTTATTATATGACTTGAATAGAATCCAATTTGTAGAAATAAATAAGAAATATGAATGTCTATGACAAGAAAAAAGGGTCAAAAGAGGACTTGTAACAGTTTGAATAGAAATGAGATGGGCTCTATAGAGGGGATCAGAAGGTAGGAACATGTGCACTCCTCAATATCCTAGCCAAGGATAGTGAGTGCAATTATTGCATTGCGATGTAATTTGGAATTTGAATTTCAATGTTGAGTGTGGACTTGGATCAGATTAACGGTTGTGAAATAATTTCATTCTAAATAATCTTCATGGTTATTATTCCAACTTAATTCAAATTAAAATATATGTTTTACTTATCCTATAAGTATTCAAATCTTTATGTTTGGTTGTATGTTAATGTATTTACTACATTGAAATATTTTGATAATATGTATTTACTCATAGTATAAGATAATATAATGTAAGAATTTTTTTTTACATGTAATAGGATTATCTTTACTTTTATTAGTACTTTTATCATTGGTATTGTAGACATATACAACTTTCACTTGTTGCTGGTTATTTCAGATTGTGCAAACTAGAGTTGTATATAATGACAAATATTTATCGAAAAGTGAATGGCATAAAAAGTTATAGAAACCCATTAAGTAGGTGTAACGTGGTATAAAATAGAGAAGAAATTTACAGAATAAAGGTAGGACCATATGGTCCTTAAAAGAGACATTTTCTAGTTACAATATCATAAACAAACCATCTTCATGTTCAGATCAACTTACTTACCCAGTGTACACATTAGGATGTCTGATGTGTCATTTTATACGACTAAGTATTAATCTCCTATTGTGTTTTTAAGGTATCATTGTATACTGTAGTGCCCAAATTTTTATAGCTCCAGTTATTTGTTGGTTCCTTTATTCCTAGACATGTTTTGATTTAGACTCTGATAGACTTTGGACATTTTACTATGATATTTTATCCTCATGGACATTATGGAATTTTGGGCGCATAGCGCTAATTGGACTAGATTAGTATACTGATATATTTCTTATGATGTTGATGCCACTAACAAGGTTATATGATAGAATTATTGGTTAGATGTTAGTCTCTTGTGGTTGATTTGATTAATGATATAGTGTTTTGGATTTAATGATTGTAATTTTCATGCTAACCTAAGTGTATGTCGTTGCAATTTTATTTGTGGATGATTCATGGAAAACTATGTGGATAATTTTATGCATTGTACTATCAATTGAAAATTATGTTTAGACATTATAAGTTTGATTGATATTGTGATGTATAGATGATGTTTATTATATTGGACAGATGCGGTTAATGTGTGCAATGAGTGTGCAGGTGACAAGTATAGGAGAGCATGGGTTTCAGGGCAGCTACACAATTGTGCACAAGAGGCCCATGGGCTGAGACCTAATAATGCTAAATGTTTGAGGCCTTAGAATAGATGTATTTAATTGGGCACCATGGGTGAACCCCTCAATTGTAATGTAATTATGTTTTGTAAAATTAATTAGGTTTAGGGTGTGTTTTATTAAGTAAACTAGCTTAGGGGTTTAATGATCTTATCTTAAGTTAAGTGTTGGTTTTGGGAAAGTGTGTGTGTGTTGGTAGAAGGGATTGGGGACCACATGTTAACCTTGGGTGGACCCCACACCCTCTACCCTTGTGCCCAAGCATGCCAAACCCGAAATTGGGTTATTTTGGGCATTTTTAGGGACCCCTTTTGAGTTTGGGAGTTTCCTTAGCATGAAAATGGGCCCTTGGACCCTACCTAATAGGTGGGGGGCCTATTTCCAAGGTTTGGAGGGAGTTTCCCTCCCATTTTTCCCTCTTTAGTCACCATCCATGTAAGATGCTTGGGTTGTGTGAAATTGTTAAAAGTTGCTCCACTTTGTTTTATTTTAGTTTTTGGTATTTTGGGTGATAAGGGATAAAAGGTGAGTTTACTCTTACTTATTTGGTTTTTGGAATATTTGAATCTTGAGACGAGAGGGGGTGACACTTGTCACCTTCCCATTGGTGAGGAAACTTTTGGGTTCCTCTTCTTATTCTTCCTCATGTGGAAGAAATGGGTCTTCTTGGTTCATTTTTTTTTTGGAGAACTTGGATAATGTTGGGAGCTTGGAGGTGAGCTTGGACAAAGGGAAAATCTTAGAGTCTTGGAAAGCATTATAGAGGTAGGGTTTTTAAATCTTTTCTTTATTAGTGTGCTTATCATTTTAACTAGGCTTCGATCAATGAAACGATTTGTGTGAAATGATGTATTGTGAAGTGTATGGTGAATGTAGTTATTTCTTGTTCTTGTTGTTTCTTTTGTTTTCTCTCCACCATCATTTGGATTGATGGTTTTTGGAGAATGTAGGGGAAGAGAGAGGGATTTCCCTCTTAAACCTCATGGTTTTTTGTCAAGCCATGAAGGTCCCTTCTCATCCCCTCATATGGTTTGAGGTGGAAGAAAGGTCCATATGGCTTGAACCTTTTCCCATTCTTGGTGAGGAAACCCTTTTTGGTTTGAAAATCCTCCCAAGAAGGATTACTATGGCATAAAGGAGGAATAAGGAGGGTGAATGATTAGGAGGTATAAGGAGTTGTGAAAACATGTTTTTTTGGTTCTCTTATGATTGGACACCTTTTATTTGGGCATCCTACTTCCTCTCTTCCCCCTTGTGAGGTAGAACTTGTTATCCTCATGTTGTTGTTTTATCATTTGTAGTTTGTCTAAGTGTTAAATGGTCTTATGTTTTTCTTGTGTGCTTTATCCGCTTCATACTTGTGCACATTGTGGAAGTTTGTTCCTCTCTCCCATGGGCTTGGGGGAGGCTAGGATGGCTTCCAACCATGGAAAGGCATGTGATGATGCCTATTGGTTGGGTGGTGAACAAGTATTCTCTCTTATTTCAACACTCTTAGGAGGACACTCAAGTTGGAGATAGTTGGAGCCTCTTGCCATCTTGGTCATCCTCATCTTTTTTGGGTATTACCTTCATGTTGTAAATAAATGTGGCTTTGTAAAGCTTCTCACTCTTGTAAATAACCATTATTCTACTTATTGCTTCTTGTAAACTTTTGCTTTTACTAAGAAAGTTTTTATTTTTTTATTGTTTCTAAAATCTTGTAATATTATCATTTGAGATCAAAATGAAACCATGCACTTTTTACTTCAATGTCTATTGTTGGAAGGTGTTGTTTTGTTTAGAAATCTGCACAATATATAGTTATGCAATATACACTTGAAAACTTGAAATATTTAGTTGTGCATTACATATAAAATCTAAAAACATTTAGCGTGCTTGCATTTGAAAAATTATGGCATTACATATCCTTTATAATTTTTCTCAGTATTAATTTTCTATTCTTATAATGCATTGTTAATTATAAAATAATTAATTCAAAATAACCCTATATAATCCACCCTTACATCATGTATATTTACACATATTGTATTCTTATATATTTAAAGGTGTAAACATTTGTTGAGATCAAATCTTGATCAAATAAATCATTTATTTACAACTCTAGTGGCCCTAGTGTTTCATATTATTTTTGTTTATGTTTCAAACTCTTTGCATCCATACAGTATCAATTTTTAAATTTTCATTTTTTTTATCTTTTCCTTTTTGGTGTAGAAATAAAAGTAATCAACAACCCATTGTATATACCAAACTTTATCCTCCTACTTGCAATTTGAAGTCATCATATCCTATTTTCCCCATCACGTATCCATAGTCAAAATAATTAACACTATGTTGTGAAGTCATCATATACTATTTAGTTAAAGATGACTGTAAAATAAATAAAACTAAGGTGATGCACCAAATTTATGTAAGGGTTTTGATTGAGTATATACACAATTGTTATGGGAAGGATTCTTAATGCATGATCCAATAGTTTACTACAGAATATTTAAGGGCAAACACTTGGTGATATTGAGGGAAAAATCACAACAGTACTAATAAGTTAACATGCACATTAAAATTAAGTAGAAAATACTAAATTTATAGCACGGTAAGATGATTGATCAGGGAAATTGCATTCACAAGACTAATAGAAACATACACAAGATTGCAAATAATTGGACAGGCAGAAAATACTTCTCACACAGAAGGAAAAACTTGTAAAAATTGCTTCAGTACTCCTATATCCAAAAAATTCCTCCAGAAGTCCTCAATGAAAAAACAACCTCCTTGTGCTTTGCAAAGGCACACAATATATATCAAAAATAAAATTCACCCTCTTCCTAAAAATAACCTAAGGCTTGTACTTACCCATGCATCTATTTTAATCCTCTATTTAATAATAGATAAAAGAATAAAAATATAGCATGCAATCAAAAATAGGCATTATTATCCTTAATTACAATTGGTCAACTGAAGCTGAATAATTTATTTTTAAGAAGGGTGAATATTTTGCTAAAAATAAGATTACTTGCTAGGAAAGTCTCTCTCAGTGGGCGTGCAATTTCATCTTCTTATCTGTTCTGTCCTCTTGTGAGCATGCAAAAAATCAACTCTCTACCTATGAGTAAATAATTCCATAATTGTAATATTTGCAAAAAACAAAAATCCAATGTGGGGACCACTTGTCCATGTGCGCATGCTCTGATGTTGACATCTGCAACTCACCCTTTGGGTGAAAAAATTAATTCCCATAGGTAACTTGGCCATATTACTTATCACATGTTATGATCAAGTTTTTGATGTGTTTTCGGCACTTTGGAGATGAGGTCTTGGGACCCTCTACATATCTGATAGCATATAGTATAGTATTCACTTGAACAATCATTATGCCTTTTATTCGGCCCCATTCCTTACATTGTTTTACACATGATCCAATAATTACATGGTCTTTATATATTATTTGGCCACTTTTTTATCATCATTGTTTCGTAATTTACTTGTTGGATTTTGTATATTTGTGTTGGAATATGGTTTAGACTTATAGAAGTCAGTGCAAATGATATCAATGGGGCTGGTCCCCTTCAGCATGATGAGTCACCCCTTGGCATGTTTTTTTTGGTGGCTCTTCTTTCAAAACTATCCCGAGTGGAATTAGGGTTTTTGTGGCTTTGACACACATGTACCTTAACTCTCATCAAGTTAATTAACTCACTAAAAGTGTTTATGGATGAAAAGGGATTGAAACCCTATCATTTGGCATTTTTCACTTCATCTCTCTGTGAGCTAGTGGAGCTATGTCAAATTTTTTTAAGAAGCCATGATCTATATCTCGAGCTTGCTCTGTAACTCCTTCAAAGGGTGTATTTTGGCCATTATTTTTCTCTGATTTATTTAGGGAAAAAGGTTGCCATTGATATTTCTTTGGGCTTCTGCAAGCTTCTGATTTTCTGCCTCTGATCGATATCCTTAAGAACTTGTCCATTTTAGATCCTCCCTGTTCGAGAGATAAAAACATATGGTTGTCATGATTTATTCTACTAAGCCCTTGGGCTTGTATCTCTGTCCAGTTATCCACTTATGTGTGGCATATTACTTTGTCATGGCTTGGCCTAGAGGTTTTAGAGAATTTGTACTTAAGCCCCTAATTTCTTTAGTAGAGTCGCCATTATTTAACACCGAATCTATTGAAGTTTTAGATGCTGGGATTGAGTTCTGATTCACCACTTTTTGGGTAAGAAATTAATTTTCCTTGCTCTTTTGTAACAACCCAAAATGGGTATCAATCATTTGATTAAAAAGTATTAGATTTTCAGGGACATTTTAACCTAGGTAATTTTATTTTCTTATTTATGCATATTCTACCTTTCATTCCAGATTTGAATTTTTTTATATTTGGGTATTCTTATCTCGCTATAGAGGGTTTTGTATTTACTTCATTTTCCTATATCGGCAATAAAGTAGTTTTCTTCTACATCTTTCGGCCTTTTAAGTCTTCGAGAATCTGTAGCTCCTTTACGAGTTTTCTGAGTGAGAGGATTGTGGATGTTTTCTGTCATTTTATAGACTTTAAGCTTGGAACTATATTATCATTTGACCCATGTGAGTTTCTGTGAATGTGAACACTTTGTTTTAAGGTTCTTTTCTATTCCTTGAGTTTCTGAAAATTATATTACATCAAAACTTTGTATTGTACAATGAATGCCATGATTTTCTGAAGTTTGTTGAGGGCATCTACTTATGTTTGACTGTACTTCTGAAAGTGCTTCTATTCATGGCCGCTATATCTTCATGGGGTTACACGAGTCTCTAATTCAAATTTTTTTCTTGGTCAATCCTTGAGCCTTTTGTAAAACCCTAGATATTCTTGACTGTTCTTTGCATTCCATCTATTGATGTGTTGATATCGGAAGCATTCATAAAGACTTATAGATTAATATTATCTTTTCTTGTATGACTGCTATATGATGATCATTCATGTACCTTGTGATTTCACATTGAAATGCTCCTTTCTGAGAGCTCTTTTCTAGGTTCAAACAACTTGTTCATTTACATTTATGAACATAACAACATTAGTATGTTGACTGTTCTTGCTAAATAATCAAAAAATCTACCTTTCTGAAAGCTGTATGAAATTAAAAATTTACTTTTATTTGAGAACCTGAAAGAGCATATATTTTCTGGAATTTCTGTTCACAAATTCCTGCATATTTAACATTTGATTTTTGTCAAAATTTTGTAGTTCCATTTCCTTTTCTACTTAAATACTATATTTGAGCTTCATTACATCTTTACATGCATGTTGGAAAAGTCATAAATGTCTATTTTTCATGGCGAAGCCCTGTCAAAATTTTCCCATAATTCTCTTTTCAATCTATTTCTGATTGCAATTTTATCTCATTTCAGTTGACTTCAGCCTCTAAAATTATGATTCTTTTTCTTCACCTTTGTTACACTTTTCAATGCATGAACTTATGAAGTTGGAAGTATAAAGAGTTAAAATAAACCCTCAGCTCAATATTGATGATTTTTTACTTCTCCCTTCTCAGGTACCATGATGCAGTTGTCGTGGACAGCTGAAACAATAGTTTCAGAAAGAGAAGAACACACCCTCGAGGTAATGATGGGTTTCTTTTACCTCTTTACATTTTCAGATTCATAAATATATGCATTGTTTTTCCTTTTAATTATTTCTCATGGCTTGTGTGAGAAACAAAAATGTACTATTATTCCTCATGAATAAATGAAAATATTTTCATGTTATGAGATATATGTCCTTCCTTTCTGTACTTTATTTCATTTGTATGGATAATGAATGAATTTATACAACTCAAAACACTTAAATAATTCACTTAATCATAGAAATAAATAAACAATCAAGTGTACCTTATTGTTGCTAACTGAAAATGCAAAATGCTTGTAAAAAGTGTAAAATGTCCCTCAAAACTACCACCTATCTGCAGCTTCAAATCATCATGTTTGATACATGCTTCCCTTCCTACCTTCCTCAAGGCCCTGCAATGGTTGTTTACAGCTGCTGCATAGTTCTGACAAGGGTTTCAAATGGAATGGCTCCATCTATGAGGCATGGTGTTCTTAAACTGTACTCAAGTTGTAGTTTTGATTCCAAATGACTTCCAAGATTGTTCAGAACAAAACAATTAAAAACTGTATCTTAATCCGAGGTGGCTATCCCAAACATAACCAAACTTGTAATTGACCAATCTAATAAATTTTAAAAGTTTTGAGTTGACCTTTTCACACTGGGTGCATAAATTGTCAACATAACCCTCTTTCACAAGAAGTTACTTTGTATTCATTTTATATTAGTTCATTCTCGCAATAAACGGTAGTATTTAGGAGCACCTTCAAACATTTAACGTTATGTGGTTCAATTATGTTACAATTGTGCATTACATGGCAAGAAATTTCACTATAGTTGAAATGGATTTTCTTTAAAGTGGTTCTATAATATCTCCATCCATTTTGTATGTACTTTCACTACCTTAGTTAACCAATTCCTTGTACAATTATTTATCAATATCAAGGACAATGTTTACTATGCTGAAATGTCTAAAATTCAATAAGGTTATAATAACGAAATTAGTGTTTATGTTCTATAGTACAAGACTATGCTTACTAATATGAACTAAAATTTTGTTGATAGTGAGCTCAAAGATATCCTTAAAAAATATTTTTTTACTCTTTAAGAATAAGCTATCTTTGATAGGATTTAGTCTTTCGATCAACTATCTTATACATTGAAAGAACATGAAGATAAGCTATTTAACATGAAAAATATCAAATATGTTTCTAATACATCCAACACATCCAATCGTGAGTTTAAAGGAAAATATACTCTCAAATTAAAACCTCATGATCATAAAAATAAAGCTTAAACTAATGTCAATTTTGTATCTCAATCAAAATCCTTGATGAAAATTCACATTATTTCATTTTGCACCTCATATAGTAATTAAATAATTACTACATTCCAAATATTACATCCCTCCCTCCACAACTTGACGTTTATACAAATAAGCATTATAGAAAGAAGTTTGATAATAAAGCTTATTGTCATTACCATAAATGTGTTTTTGTCATTATATTAATTAATGTGTTAAGCTTTCAATGTTATAATATATCTTATTAATGTCAATTCTAATGAATCAAATGTTTTCAATGAATCATCTAATCCTATTAAAAAATAATTAATTTTTTTTTTTTTTAATGAACCACTTCTTGATCACAATAATGCTAAATATACTGCAAAAGAGTGCCATACTCAACATGTTATAACACCTCTACCTTTTTATGATTACCCATTAGATGTTATGATTTGTACTATTACTACTATTATATATTCTCAACTAATTATTACCTTTAATGACACCGATATGTCTCATGATCTTATTTTTGATACACTTTGTATTCATGCCTTTGTTGACATACATCATATACACATTGTTTTCGTTGATAATAATTCTAACTATAATACACGCACTTTCAATTTTTTAATTTTTATTTTGTGATATAATATATAACAAGTGACCATTGATACTAAGAAACAACATGGGAACATATTTCTCTCCCTTTCATAGTTTCTTATACAATTATTACTATTCCATTTTTATTTACATTTATTATTGCCTCATATGACATGTGTCTAAGTTTATATTGGCTATGTGATTTTATGGATATCCAATCTATATTACACTAATATCTTATATTTACATCTAATAAAAAAGCATTAATATTTATGGGTATACCATGTGAGGATCCTATCTATAAGTGGCTTATCCAAAATGATACATTTGCAACTCCCATTCCTAGTGCATCTACATAAATATATTCTAGTTAATATTTTTCTTCTAGTGTGTCACTCCCTCGGATGCCTTGTGCTAGGCCCTCAAGATAATTCACTACTTCTAGTGGGTCACTTCCTCCTACGCCTTCTTTCACAATTTACTAATAGTGGATCACTCTCTAATAGGTGTCACACTACGTTGTTATCTACACATAAAAATTTTTATAAGCCATTCAACCTTAGGTCTCCTACTGTGTGTACTATGGTTTCACCACATCTTTCACAAGATCATCCTTCTTCTCTTATGAAACTTGTGAGGTCCGAGCCTCCTTCATCTCATGGTTTTCCCTAACCTCTTCATGAGGATTTTATTGGAATGTTATTTTATACCCCTTCCCTATCCGTAGCTATTTTTCATAATGGAAAGAAAATTAAAAAACTATTATAATTAAAAAGCATTCAAATATTTAGAAAATGCAAAAAAAAAAATGTTGATGTTTCATTTTGCAAAATAGTTCCTTTTCATGTGGAGTTTTTCATGTTAGTTTGATAGATATCATATATCTTAATATATTCTCTTTATAGATGTATTCGTAAGGTATCTTCAACTTGTTATAGGAACACATAGATTCATAAACAATGGTATCTATACAATTCATCCCTTCCCAATGAAAATTTAATATTTGGAGTATATACTACAATATATGGGTGTTTTATTTCATTAGATTTATTTTCTACTTCCTCATTATGCAAACATATATATATATATATAATTTATATGCTATATTTTGAGCTAATAGGAATAACATGTGTCTTTTGTGGCACTAACCTATCTTGTCCTATGTGATATGTCAACTACTAATATTTACTATACATTCTTGTTACATTACTTTCTTACTTTATTACATGACTACTAGAGTGCTTATCATATATAACATGAGTTCCTTATTTTTCTTGCAACATTCTGGGTATCCCATGTTTTAATCTCTATACATCTCTTTTGGGTGGATCTAGGATAATGAGATTCAAAAGGGGGATAAGTGGCCACCTTTTTTATTAAAAAAAGCAACTTGTTAACTTGGAGATAATTATAGAGATAACTAGTAAAATAATTGTTTGATAGTTTAATAAGATAATTTTTGAAAAATTTAAATATAGTTTCTAAATATGTAATTATTTTCAATACCCAGATGAGCGAACTATATGAAATTTACTCATTTTGACAGTGATATAGCTTTTTTGTGAAAACATAAGAAAAGTTCATCTGTATGGACACATTTTTTTAGAGAAAATAAACGAGTTCTTTTAATGAAATTTCATCCAAGCATTAAAAAATATTTGATAAATGGTGATAATGCTATTTCATATTTTAAAATTAATATAATAATTTTAAATTATATTACAAGTCAAGAAAGTAGGAAAAATGAAAATGCATGTGTACAAACATACCATTTTGAGCTTAATTTCTTATATTTGAATTTTTTATTTTTTCAAATAGATACTAACCATTACTATATTTTGGAGATATAACTTTTCTAATCCATTGATTGGTCATCAAAAAATCATTAAATGATTGGTAGTGCTAGTGGATAAATTATGATTAGTTATGTTAGGTAGAAATTAAGTAATAATTAAAAATAATAAGTTTGTCTTTAAAATAAATTGATAAATATATTCTCCCTTTTACAAACCCTTATTTTATTTTTAAAATATTCATAAATCTAATGAATATTTTGTGCCTACAAAGGAAAATAAATGTTCAAATTATTTTATAAGCCTTCTTAGCTTATTTAATGTAGGTACAAAGCTAAGGTTTGAGTCTCCTAGCCATAATAGAAGGTTTTAAAGAGGGAAGAACAATAAAACATATTGAAAATAAAAAAAGTGTGTATGCCCTTTGAAAATTGTGTTCATCCATTAAAAATAGTGCACATCCTTTGAAAAGGGTATCCACCCTTTGAAATGTCAGTTTTAATTAATTTAGCACTACAATGAGTATATGATCCTTGTAGTCGAAAGGGCATGTGCCCTTTATAAGTAGTATTTTTTCATTTCAAAATTTGTATACCCTTTATACTACAAAAGACATACACCATATAATTTTTTTGAAGGGATTTACAAAGCGCATACACCCTTACATAAGGATATATGTCCTTTATGAAAAATGACCAAAATGGCCAGAAATTTGACCCCCAAATTTGTGCATTTAATCTTGCATGTATAGAATTTTTTCTTCATACAAGGCTTATTTTTATTCTATATAATAATTTTTTGACACCATGGTTATAACTTTGTGCCTTGATCTTCCTTTTTTATGATATCACTTATGTTAGCTTGACTAAATATATCTTCACTTATATGCATTCTTTATTCTATATAACGTACTATTACTTCTCTTTCTTGTTGTGTTGCATGTTGTTATATTTATTTTCTATGATATTCACCATGTGCAATTCCTTTGTTAGTAATAGGTTCTCAATGTTGGCAACCATTATAACCTTCTATGTGATCCAACACAAACTATTTGACTTATCCAACATAAGTACACATGCTTTTTTTATCTAAGAATTCAACCAATCTCTCACACGTATATAAAAAGAGGGAATTATTTATATGTTTTCTACATCCACCACCAATACAATAAAATTACAAGACATAAGTATAGTTATTTACAAGGTTCAAATACTCCAAAATATAAATAAGTCACATAATTCCACACTAGACGAAATTGTACACTTTAGTTCAATGTTGTAATATAGTATAAACCCTACTAGATATTCCCAAATATGGTCCATATTATCTAAATTTTCCAAAAATTTCAAATTCTTAGAGCTATGTAGAAAATTCTTGAACAAAGTTAGACACATATGAAATTGTTTAAAGCATCATATATAATGTACAAGAGTACTTCATTCCTTCTTCATTACAAAACTCAAATATAATTACAAGAACAAGGTTTTGGGGGATGAACCTTCTTCTAAGAATTATTTCAAATTTACATAATCATAATTAGTTTTACAGCACATAGCAGGGAATGGAATACCCATTCCCTTTTGAACATGTGTTTTATTTACTAGATTGGTCATATATCCCTCTACTGATGACATAGTATGTAGGGTTATGGAAGGTATCAAATCAAATATGTTACTTATATGATATATAAGTTTAAATCATATTTCACATTCAGAAGAGAATATATTAGAGTTACTGAATATTCATATTGATCTGGATATTAAATATGTTGGCATAGTTTCCCTGAATCTCTGAGACTCATTATAGTAAGGTAGAATACTTTGAGAGATTTATCTCACCTATTTAAACATGAAAAAAAAAAATCCATTGGAGAAACTTACCATCTGAGGATGATTCCTGTTAAGGGATAAAAAATATGAGCGACTGGTGAATCACTTTATGAAATGTGGAAAAATGGAAATGGTGAAAAATTAGGAGAAATATAATGCCATAAAAAAATGCAGACTTCAAATAATGCTTAGCTTATAAAATTTCAGATTTGTTTCCAAGAAATACACATATACATATGCCATTTCATAAATATATATTTTTTTTAAACAAAACTTTGAAAAGGTAAACACAACTAAATATTACAGATTTAATGTACAATGCATAACCATACTTTTTAGATTTATAACAAACAAGACCTTCAAAAGATGACATGTAAACTAAAAAAAAACTCATGATTTCAATATGGTAATATTTCCTTTCTCTTTTTTTTGTGTACAAGATTCAATGAAGGGAAAACTTCTTTAGCAAATGACTTATGTTTACAAATAGCAACAATTACAAATAGGTGTTTTACAAGGAGATAAAATCTTCCCAAAGCCACATTTGTAGATATAGAAAGGAAAGTAATGTCCTCAAAAGAATGAAAATGACCAATAGGACCAAGATGACAAGGAGGCTCCAAATTTCTCCAGCCTCGAGTGTTCTTCAAAGAATGCTAAAATAAGAGACAAGGCTTGTTTACCACCCAACCAATAGGCATCATCACATGCCTTTCCATGGTTGGAAGTCATGCAAGCCTCCCGCAAGCCCATGGGAGAGAGGAACTAACTTCCATAATGTGCACAAGTATAAAGGGTATAAAACACAAAAATAATACATAGAACCATTTAAACACTTATAAAAACTACACATGGTAAAAAAACAACATGAGGAGAACAAGGTAAACCTCACAAAGGGGAAGAGAAGAAATAGGATGCCCAAAGCAAAGGTTTCCAACCATAGGAAACACCAACAAAAGCATGTTTACAAAACTCCTTATTCTTCGTAATCATTCATCCTTCTTATTCCTCCTTTATGTCAAATAAATCCTTCTTGGGAGGATTTTCAAACTCAAAAGGGTTTCCTCACCAAGAATGGGGAAAGGTTCAAGCCATATGAACCTTTCTCCCACCTCAAACCATATGAGGGGATTAGAAGGAACCTTCATGGCTTGATCAAAAACCATGAGGTTTGAGAGGGAAATCCCTCTTTCTTCACCTACCTTCTCCAAAAACCATCAAGCTATATGATGGTGGAGGGTAAAAAAAAGAAAACAACAAAGTAACAAAACAAAAAAACTACATTCCTCATACAACTTTCAACACATCATTTCACACACATTATTTTATCGACCATTGCATAGCTAACAAGAAAAGAAACAATAAGGAAAGAAATGGATTAAGAATCCTACCTCTAAAATACTTTTCAAGACTCTAAGCTTTTCCCCTTTGTCCAAACGAACTTCCAAGCTCCCCAAAATTCTCTAAGTTCTCCAAAAAAAGAGAGGAAAGAAGTCCCCTTCCTTCCACATGAGGAAGAATAAGAAGAGGAAACCAATAGGAAAGTGACAAGTGTCACCCCCTCTCCTCTCACAAGTCAAATATTCCAAAACCAAGTAAGTAAAAGTAAACTCAAATTTTAGCCCTTATCTCCCAAAATACTAAAAACTAAAATAAAACAAAGTGTAGCAACTTTTAACAAATACACACAAACCAACCATCTTACATGGATGGTGACTAAGGAGGGAAAAATGGGATCGAAACTCCCTCCAAACCTTGGAAATAAGCATCCCTACATATTAGGTAGGGTCCAAGGACCCATTTTCATGCTAAGGGAACTCCCAAACTCAAAAGGGGTCGCTAGAAATGCCTAAAATAACCAAATTTCGGGTTTGGAAAATTTGGGCACAAGGGTAAAGGGTGTGGGGTCCACCCAAGGTTCACATGTGTCCCCAATCCCTTCTACCAACACACACACACTTACCCAAAATCATCACTTAAATTAGAATGAGATCATTAACCCCTAAACTAGTTTACTTAAATAAAACACACCCTAACCATAATTGATTTTACAAGACATAAAACATTACAATTGAGGGTTCACCCATGGTGCCCAATTAATACACCTACACTAAGGCCTCAAACATTTAGCATGGTTAGGACTCAGCTCGTGGGCCACTTGTGCACAATTGTGTAGCCGCCTTAAAACCCATGCTCTCCTATACCTATTATCCACACACTCATTACGCACATTAACTGCATCTGTCCAATATAATAAACATCATCTACTCATCACAAAATTAATCAAACTTATAATATCCCAACATCATTATATAATTGATAGTGCAATGCATATAATTATACACATACTTCAGCATGAATCATCCACAAATATAATTACAATGAGATACACTTAGGCTAGCATGAGATTACCATTATTAAATCCAAAAAACTATATCATTGGTCAAATTGACTACAAGAAATCAACATCTAAACAATAAATCTCACTATCATATAACCATGTTAGTTTCATCAGCATCATAAGAAACATATCAATATACGAATCTAGTCTAATTGGTGCTACACGCCCAAAATACCATAATGTCCATGAGGATAAATAACATAGAAAAATGTCCAAAATCTATCAGAGTCTCAATCAAAACATGTCTATGGATAAAGGAACCAACAGACAACAAGAAATTAGTTTTGTGAATCTGATCTTTTATACTTGATTTCAGATGAGTGTGCTCTTCTATTTAATGGCTGGGGCCCTCAGCCAAGGTCGACACACTTTTTTATTATAGGGGTGTATTTTCCACCATTACTTCATTATGTTATTGCCACAATATTTTATATATTTACCTCTAAGTGTATTTGTGGGATGAATGTATGATATATTACAGGGAATTATAATTCATGATGATTGATTTGTATATAACTTGTTGTGCTTCTTTTTGGGCCAACTCACTAGCTTAGAGAGTTTTCACCTCACTTCCCACATTACTCATCCCTATCTCCTCGGTCACCCATCATAGCCGTAAAGCCAAAAATTAGCACCTCCACACAAGCATCAGAGAACCAACACATCCACAGTGAGCCACATTTTAAAAAAATATCAAAACATATCCCGAACAACACAAGTCGTGTTTATAAATAGCCACCGCGACATACGTTGCTTAATGAACAACTGACCCATCCATGTGGGAAGATAAAACAAGTAAAATATGGCTGCAGTGAGTGATAAGAAGAGAGGAAGAAAATAATTTTATCCACAAACTATCCTTAACTCCTGTGCAGGTGGGATTTTAATCCCAAAATGGGAAAAACCAAACGGAGGTGGAAGATAAGGGTTGATGTGAACCCTTGAATAACTTGGTAAAATATAGTATATTGGTCGTTGAGCCACACAATGTTGCCAAGCTATAAAAAGAGCTCACTTTTATTTGAAATTTCTAAGTAAGATGACTATGGTAAAATCCATAACCAGGTAGTTTTAAAAATTAGTAATTTTCAAGCACTTAAGGATAAAACCATAACTCGAAGTGAACTAAGAAGTTTCTCAGAATTTCAATATCACATTGATGGTATATTCATTTACCTAATTTTTATTTTTCATGACTTCATTTTCATAAGAAAGAGTGATTGGAAGATATGAAGATATAGGAATGTTCACCTGGCAAAAATGAGAATAAAAATGGAGAGTGAAACCTAATTTTTTTCAGATCTCATGGGTTCTCAAGGTCTTCTTATAAAGTTTTTGGAGTTTTATTAATGTTTGTAAGTTTCTTTTAAATTCTACTTGTAGGAAAAAAATTAATAGAACAATTCATTTGAAACCATGGAGATAGGAACTCCGAACCCCATAAAACAATTTTTGTGACATGTTGTTGATTTTACATTTTGTTTTCTTAGATATTTGCATATTTTTTAATTAGAATTCATTTTGGATGCAATATTAAATCACTTGAAAAAATTTATGGGAAAATAATTAAATCAGGTAAAATGGATTTTTTTTGTTTGAATGTGAAATTGAGATGAATGTTTTAATTTAGTTTTAGATCAGTTTTTCAACATTTTAATCATATCTTATTCCTATTTTAATAAGTTTTGAAGTTGATAAGAGTCAAGATACTTATGAATTACAAAAATCTTGGTAAATAGTTGAAAAAGTAGAGAATTTAATTGTGTTTATGGATCATGTTTTTATTTTCAGAGCAGGCTGATTTGATAGTTTGATTACTTTAAATGGTTCAGATGTGATTGCAAAGGTAGAGGTGCAATATGAGAAATTTATCAAAAAGGAATTAATAGATGACTTTTAGGTATATATCCACTAGATCCAGGAAGAGAACTCTCTCTTGAGATCAATGTATTACTCGTTGGAAGATGAGAATACTAGTTTCAAATAAGAATTACAAATGAAGGATGAGATCTTAATAAGGTTGAAGTGTGGTGAGAATAAAAATGAATTAGCTTTAACTTCATATGCATAAACTATGACCGATGAGTGCATTGTAAGTTATTCACCACGTGATTTTTCTTCCCATTCAAATTAAGATTTAGGTAAAGGTGTTCTTAGTTCATTTGAAAAACACACTAAAGGGATTGGATCTCGATTACTATTGAGAATGGGAGTTTATGGAAGAGGCCCTAGTAAAAATGGCCAAGGTATGAATAACCCAATATAAGTTAAGGATCATCCTCATTTTGCAGGTTCGGGTTTTCCTAGTGCGGGAATTAATATTAGATACGTCTTAAACCATACTCAAATATTTTAATAAGAAAGATAATACCCCACTAGTATTACAGGATGGATTAGGTAAGAGAAGATAGAGAAGAGGAAATTAAATACCACCTCTTTCTTATCATAATCATAAAATAAGTTGTAATACTTTTGATCCTCTTTTTTAGTTTAAGAAATTTGGCTATGATATTTAGAAACTGTGGAATGATTTGCCTTGTAATTTATTTGGATTACATAACCATTTAGTTTAAATTTGCTATAAGAGAATGACATTGTTAAATAATTTGGTGTTGTTTTTCAAGAACAATGAAAATGAAAAATACCAACCTCATCATTCAGAGGTGATAGATGGAAAAAAGAATTCCCCTTGTCCCAGGAATTTTTGAACACTTTGTCATATGAGTAGAAACTGAGTGGAAAATTGTTGGAAAATTAATCAATCACACCATTAGAGTAACGGTAAAATGATAATAGAATGCATACCTATTGCAAAAGTATATGAAATTCCTAAACCACCCTAAGTTGATAATATAACCCTGGATCAGGTAATAACTAAAAATGAAAATCCATTTAAATGGGTTGGAAAATAATTTTTTAATTACATATTGCATAGCTCTTGATTGTTGAATAAGCATGAAATTAATTCATAGTTGTTTGTTATGGGGTTCCTCTTGTATTGTTGCAAGGAAATATTTTCCCAATTTTTTAGCTTTGAATTTTTTGAGTTCAAATTCGTGAGAAAACAAAGAGAAACATTTATAATACCTGATGCAAGAGCATGAACATGGTAGTTTTGAGAGCACCATAAAGGTTGAATAATCTTTTCTTAGGAACTGAGCATACAAAAGAAATCGTCAAATTTTTCTCTCTCTATTATATCATTGTTCAAATTTAAATGTGTGTGTACATTGTTGTAGTAAAGGTTGAAAACCTTGTAGTAGGGGTAATATGTCAAGTTTGACTAGGTATGAGTGGTTGAATAGGTAATAATGAGTTGTCATGGGTTTGATAAGGTCATGAATACCATAAAAATGAATATGTAAAGAGTGCGAGGTGTTCTTAGATGAAAATTATCCACTCTTTCTATGTTTAGAAGCATGGTTGAGCTTTCTTAGGATAGACTTAGTCATTTAGGGAGCAATTGCAGTTTCTTAAGGAGGTGAAATAGGTAAACAAAGAAAAATTAAGGGAATAATTTGATAGAGGAAGCTGGTAATAGGTCAAGAAATGATGAACAATGTATGTATGATGTTTGGAAAGATGAATTTGCTTTTGTTTCAATGAAATTGCATGTTGTTTATCGACTATGCATGAAGACATCTACCAGGTAGTGAGGTACAAAGCCTCCATGACATTTATATGTTGAATTTATTTTCACTACTAATGTGGAAAGGTAGTTTAGTTGATATATAGTGAGAACCTAATTTTTATAATTTTTAAAATGCTTGCCTAGAAATTATACTATAATTTGTTCCTTCTCAGGCTCGATATAGGGCTTAATATAATTTTTTTTTTCATAGTTGAAATAAGGTATAAATTTTAATTATTCTTTATTTCTGCATGAACTATGGAACCTCCAAATTTTGAGGTGACTTTTGTGTAGTTGAATATCTAGATAACAATATTTTCGAGCAAAATTTTAATGTCACACTGTATAGAGAAGGAGATAATTTGAGAGAAATTTGAACAAATTTAGATGTTTCAAAGAAAAGAATGACCTAAAGGAGATTATAGAGCCTTAAAAAGGAATTAGAATTAGTTTTTTGATGATTTTATGAAGATATAATCACTTTTTTGGAGTAAATGTTCACTGTACAGGGTATATGATTGTACTTAGTCATTAGGAAAGGTTACAAAGGATGGTGAGATGGGAGAAATGTGTGAACGTCTAGTCCCTACAACTTGGGGAACTCTTCAAACATAGTAAATGGAATCTATAAACAATTGAACAATTTGATGACGTATTTACAATTGCATTTTGGGCCTAGAATTGACAATTTAGCACCTTGAGAATTCAGGGGCAGAGTATTAGGATGATTAAAGGAACACAAGTGTTTGACTATTTATAGGGAAGTATGATTATTACAGAGGATATCTATAACATGAAAAAGGGACATATGAATTCCTAATTATCCTATGATCATATAACTTAACTTGTATACTCAGAGTAAGAGGGAGGCATAAATGAGTATATATAGTTGTAAGAGACCTATTTAAGTGAATGTTGTAAAGAAGAAGAGTTTATAGATAAAAAAATGAATAACTCCCAGGTAATTGAGCATGTATTGGGTTAGCTATGATCATATTGGACCTCACATATCCACTAGTGAGAATCACATATGCTTGAATACACAATACTCATCTACAAAGAGTAAAGACAAACACTTGTATAGATGGATTATAATGATTAGATTGCAAGAATTTACATATATTAGGGATGACGTGTTCTTGTTGGATTTTTCAAACACATTAGGATATGCACAACTATTCATCTTATTATTAAAGGAAAGGGTATCGTTACAGTTTGGTATGATGTTCACTATTTAGGAACACATCTCATGAAGGTAAGTAGTTTGATTCCCATATGAGATAAGATCATATGAAGTTATAGTGGATGTATTTTTCACATTTTTTAGTAGGGTGATTATATAACTAAGATAAGGCATGTCATGGTTCCTAATGTCATAAGAAGAGTTTTGGACTGAAATTGACATGTAGGGGTAGACATGTAATTTGAATGGCATAATTTGAATACCTAATATCATGATTAATGGTGTGCCTAGCAATGACAGGAATGATTATTTCCACAAGAAAATAAAGAAGAAGTCTTGAACATGTAGTGAGAAGTACTGAGGGCTCACTAAAGGATGAAGTTATGTTAAGATAGTTTGTACACCATGGAAGTGTTTTTCATTTCTTATATGCCTAGAAATCAGTCTTAAATCAAACATGACAACATAGATAGGTGTATGGATAATATGAAGGGTATGAGGCAAGTTGGAAATTGAAGCATTAAACATTATTATGAGTTGACAAGGACATAGTACCAAGGTGAGTGAATATAAACTTGGAGTATAATATGTACAAGAAGGAACATATTGTTATACAAGGTTGAGACTGTGCTCAAAAGGATGCATCATTTTTCGTATAAGATCTGGTCTCTTATTTGATTAGTTAATAAGAATATAGATGGTTTTATGAGTGTTAGTTTTGTTTTGTTTTGCTAATGATTAGAAGACAAGGTGATGCAAGGTTATACGTAGGTGAAGGATAAGAAAGACTCAAATATCCAAGAGAGAAGAATTGAAAATAAGCCTAAGAAACTACAACTAGTAGAGAGGAAGATTGAGGAAGAAGATTGGCATAGGTGCCACTAAAGCTTGCATTGGTAAGGAAGTTTTGAGGAAGAGGAAGAGGAAGTCACATATCTAAGAAGAAAATTGGATAAGAGAGAGAAATAAATCTACAATCCAAGGTGATAGAGACTTGGATAAGAGATATAGAGATCATGGAAGCTATACCATGGAGACAAGTAATTATAAGAAATGAAGAGGATGAGAGTGGTAGAAGAAAAGAAGAGAAAATCAATGAAGAGAGAAAGGGAGATTGCTTATATAAGGAGGTAGATTGAACTCATGGAGGATAAATTATTAGCAACAAGGATTGAGTATACAGATGATGAAGACCCTATGGAAGAATATGAAGTGCAAGATGATGGAGGATATGAAGAGGATGATTGAAAACATGATAAGATGGTGGATACATAGGAAGTGTTAAGCTTCATGAGTGAAGCATGTGAAGAGTCTTGCAAATAAGACACAAAAGATGATTGCGAAGGTCATATGGAAAATGATGATGAGTGGTCTAGTGAAGATAAAGAGGAGACACAAAGAAAAGTGAAGAAGAATGATGTAAATTCCATTGAGAGGACATTTTTGGATGCTAATACTATTTTTAAGTCTTTTTTTACATGTATTAAGGGTATTTGTGCCAAGGAATCCATGATGGATGAAGGATCAAGAAAATATTCTAGGATAGAAGAAGAACAAATGATGCATTTGAAATTACTCAGGAATGAAGGTATGCAGTAAGAAAAGGGGGAGGAAGATAAAAGGATGAGCATATAATATCTTATAAGAAGACATGGATACATATTTCCCAACTAGCTCAAGAAAATAAAGTCTAAGAAAGCATGTGAAAATCAAGAAGATGTAAGAACATTCCAAGTTGATGTACATGAAGGTGAAGACACTAAAGAACCAGTTATTGTTACAAGAAACTACTAGAATAAGGATGATATTATTTCAAATGAGGTAAAATAATTGAGAAACAGAGGTAAAAAAATTGCATTTCATACATCAGCTGATGACATTATAAGCATGAATAGTGATAGTGATGAATTCATGATTGAGTTTTGTAAAAAAAATATGGGATGGACTAATTTGGCAGTTGGTGAATGATCTCATGAATGTCAAAGGGATAAAACGAAGGAAAATGTAGACTTTTTTGAATAAGTACAACAATGTCTAAATGATGGACCAAAGTTTGATGAATTTCAAGAAGATATTGATGATTTTTTATGGCATGAAGAATTAAAGCTGATAGAAATTTTGTATGCAGGAATAAGTCATCTTATGGGTGAAGAAGAGGTGGAAGAATGGAATAATTATAAGGAAAAATCACAAGTTGATGAGGATGAAGAGGTAAAACATGAAAATTTTAAATTAGGTTTTGTTTATTTTGATGATAGTATAATTGATACAGACCTTGCTCAAGAGATATTGCATTTTGAACAAGAAGAAAATGAATTTTTTTATGAGAACATGGAGTAATTACAAAATGAAGTAAGTGCATTAGAGAATTCTCTTCATTATGAATAACTCAATGACTTTCCTAAACTAGCGGAGATGGAAATTTTTGGTGAATGGAAGAAGGAAAATGAGTATCAAGAAGGGATAATTATGAAAGGAGAAGCAAGTGTAACAGTCATAGTTACATATTGGGATGAAATCTCATTGATAAGCCTAGGAATGAAGAAAATAAAGGAAAAAACAAATATCTAAAGATGAAATTAAAATTGGTCAGTCAAAAAACAAAATAAAAAGAAGAAGAAGAAGAACATGCAGTCAAGCATGAAGCTTCATGGCTTCAAAAATTTATGTTTAAGGTTGCTTTAAGTGTCATGTATGCAACTATAACACCTGATAAGATAAATGATGCTCATGATTACATGAGAGAGATCTTGAATACAAGAGAACAAGAAGACCTTGAAGACTCATATGAAGATGAAGAAGCAATATGGATCCTAGCAAATGAGAAACATACAAGAAGAGACAAAGGAGCAAGAAGATGAGATATAGATAATACACCAGGAAGACACAAAAACTAAAATGGCCAAGGATAACATGGGGCCCAAGTACAAGTTAGGGAAAAAGAAAAACATGAAGTCTCATGAGTAGGAGCTCATGAAAAATTTCAAGTTGGCTAGCCTGATGCAAGAGCATCATCCTGTTAGTTTGGAGAGAACAATAAAGGTTAAATAAGCCTTTCTTAGGCATTTAGCATATAAAAGAAATTTTCAAAATTTTCTCTCTCAATTATATAACTTTTCTAATTCAAATGTGTGTGTACATTGTTGTAGTAAAGGTGGAAAACCTTATAGTAGGGGTAATATGTCATGTTTGACTAGGTATGAGTTGTTGAATAGGTAAGAATGAGTTTTCATGAGTTTGAAAAGGTCATAAAGAATACAAAAAGGAATATGTAATGAGTATGAGGTTTTCTTAGATGAATATTATCCACTTTTTTTTATGTATGGTTGAGCTTTCTTAGAATAGACTTAGTCAATTTTAGAGCAAGTGGAGTTTCTTAAGGAGGTGGAATAGGTAAATAAATCCCAATGAAGGGAAGAATTCGATAGAGGAAGCTGGTAACATGTCAAAGAATGATGAATAGTGTATGTATGATGTTTGGAAAGAAGAAATTGCTTTTGTTTCAATAAAATTTCATGTTGTTTATGGATTGTGCATGAAGAACTCTACCAAGCAGTGAGGTACAAACCCTACATGGAATTTATATGATGAATTTATTTTGATTGCTAATGTGGAAAGGTAGTGCAGGTGATATGGCTTGAGAACATAATTTCTTATAAGTTTTAAAATGCTTGCAATGAAATTATACTATAATTTGTTCCTTCTCTGGCTCAATATAGGGCTTGATATAACTTTTGATTTCATCAGTGAAACGAGCTATAAATTTAAATTATTCTCTATTTTGGCACGAAATAGGGGACCTCAAAATTTTGAGGTGATTTTTTACGTGTAGTTTAAGATTGAGCTAACATTATTTTCGAGCCAAATTTGAATGTCACAGTGTAGAAAGCAAGAGACAATTTGAGAGCAATTTGAGCAAATTTAGATTTTTCAAAGACAAGAACTACTTGAAGGAGATCACAAAGCCTTGTGAAGGAATTGGAATGAATTTTTGGATGATTCTATGAAGATATCATAGATATTTTGAAGTAATTGATGAGTGTACATGGTTTATGACTGTATTAATTCATTAGTAAAGGTTACAAAGGATGCTGAGATGGGAGAAATGTTTGAATGGCTAGTGCCTACAAGTTTGGTAACCCTTTAAACATATTAACATGAATATATAAACCATGTAACAATGACATGAAGTATTTGTAATTACATTTTGGGCCTAGGATTAGCAATTTACCACCTTGAGAAGCATGGCTTAGAGTATTAGGACAATTAAAGGAACACGAGTGCTTGAATATTTATAGGGAAGTTTGATGATTACAGAGGATATCTATAACATAAAAAAGGGATGTATCAATGCCTAATGATTCTACACTCATATAACTTCACTTTTAGATCCAAGTTAGAGGGAGGAATAAAGGAGTATATATAGTTTTAAAATACAGAGGGAGGAATAAAGGAGTATATATAGTTTTAAAATACATGTTTAAGTGAATGTTGTAAAGAAGAAGAGTTTATAAATCCTGATGAAGAAATCCCAAGGAATTGAGCATGTAATAGTCTATTAATTGCATTTTGAGTTAGAAAGTTGGCAATTCCTCTAATTTAGGCATGAAGAAGTTGCGTGGTTGTTTATGATCATATTTGACCTCAATTATCAAGTGGTGAACATCCCATAGTCTTGAAGACACCATACTGATCTATAAAGAGTAAAGACAAGCACTTGTATAGATGGTTGTTAATGATTGGATTGCAATAATTTATATATATCAGTGATGATGTGTTATAGTTTGATTTTTCAAACACTCTAGGATATGCTCCACTATACATCTTGTTGTTAAAGGGAAGGGTATCATTCAAGTTTGGTATGGTGTTCACTCTTCAAGAACATATGTAATGAAGTTAGGTAACTTGATTCCCATATGATCTAAGAGTATATGAAGGTATAGTGGATGTTTTCTTCACATTTTGTAGTAGGTTGATTATATAACTCAAATAAGGTATGACATGTTTCTTGATTTCATAAGAAGAGTTGTGGACTAAAATTGACATGTAGGAACAGACAAGTAATTTGAATGGCATCATTTGAAGACCTGGTATCATGATTAATGGTGTGCTTAACAATGACATGATAGATTATCTCTACAAGAGAAAAAATGAATTCCTAAACATGTAGTGGGAAGGACTGAGGGCTGATTAAGTTATGCTAAGATAGTTGGTAGACTATGGAAGTGTTTTTCATTGCTTATATTCCTGGAAATCAGTCTTAAATCAGACATGATAGTAGAGATACGTCTATGCATAATATGAAGAGTATGAGGCAAGTTGGAAATTGAAGCATTGAACATGAGTATGAGGTAATAAGGACATAATACCAAAGTGAGTGAAGTTAAACTTGGAGTATAATATGTAAAAAGAAGGAAAATATTGTTATCCAAGGTTGAGGATGACCTAAGAAGGTTGCATCAATACTCAGTGAATGTTCTTACATTGAATATTTTTAAAATAATTCATTTACATCTCCTTATGTAGTATTTGAGTTCCTCTTATAGTTTTGGTATGGAATTAAAACTCATATTTCATCTTTGTAGATTTGACAACAGTTTGTACATGTTGATGGGCACATTGGAAGTGTTCATTTTCATATTGTTTTGTACAATAATTTTTGTGGAAATGCATCTATTATTAGCATATATATGTTAGGTTTATTTTTAATACCCATAATTTGGGCATGTTTGTATATTTTCTCACAAAGTAAAAAAAACTCTTACCATACTCGAAAATGACATTTCCATGGGGGAAATAAATTTGATTTCTAAATACGGTAAAAATGTTAGAATACATTATGATTACACTAAAAAAATACTTTACAAATTATGTCCGGTGATATTTTGCAGTTGATGGCAGTTCACCATTTATATTATGCATATAGTCTATTTCTATCCTAAATTTACAGTTCATAATATTGGAATAGATATTTCATTCATAGATTTACATTATTTAGTTTTGAATCTGATCTATTTTTGGCATGTGAGTGGTTTAAACATTATAAATCATTATATTTGCAGTAGTTGACATTTTACAAGGATAGTGGGCATTAGCTATTTTTGGCATGTAGATGTATTTATACACTAATCTATTTTGGTGGAGTTTTTTTACAATTTGTTCTATCTCAGATTATCAGTTGGGAGGTTGCCTCTTTTGATGAACAATTGTCTATTTTTAGATTGATTGATTTTTTGTGATGGAAATTATACATTATTGGTTCATAGCTATAACAAAGATTAGAAGAATCACAAAGCATCAGTGAGATAGTTTCTTCTTTTCGTGATTAATTGTCTAAATTAAAATAAATGATTTTTTGGGATAAGATAATCAACATTTTTAGTGATATAACCCACAATGAGATGTGAACAAACAAAGAGAGTGAAATATGATTTTTTTCAAAGCTCACAGGTTCAAAAGGTCTTCTTACATAGTTTTTGGAGTTTCATTAATGTTTGTAAGTTTGTTTTGAACTGTACTTGCAAGTAACATTTAATGGAATTATTCATTTGAACTAAAGGATGTAGGAATTATGAACCCCGTAATAACAATTTGTGTCATGTTTCTAATTTTACATTCAATTTTCTCAGATATTTGCATATTTATAAATCAGAATTCATTTTGGATGGAATTTTAAATCAATTAACAAAATTTAGGAGAAATTGATTAAATTGGTAAAATGAAAATCTATTCAGTTTGAATGTGAAACTAAGAAGATTGTTTTAGTTAATTTTTCTGTCAGTTTTTCAACACATTCAAATAAAACATTAATCATTTTTTAAGTTGATAAAAGTCTAGAAATCAATGAATTAAAAATATCTTGTAAAGAGTTGAAAAATAAGAGAATTTACTCATGTTTATGGATCACTTATATACTTCTCCTCTCTCTAAGTTAAGTAGTTCAGTTCTTATTTCTCTCCACCCCTCTTTGGTGATGGGTTACATCCACTCAACACTCTGGTTTCTCCTTTGGAATCCTGATATTTCCTAGACAAGGCTAAGGTTGCAAAAGACATTATGGAATCCTAATTACTTCTGCATATTTTAGCAGTAGAATTTACACCCTTTATGGACACACAAGGAAAACAAGGGTAGTTCAAGATGGATTCATTGTTTTTGAATAATTTTGGTGGGAGATTAAGTTGATTATACAAGATCTTTGAGAGACTTCAAAAAAATTTGAAAGCTAAATGAAATAAAGCTTTGGAATAGCTAAAATATTCCTTCACCTAGAAGGTGAGCATCAATGGAGGCCTAGATTTGCACAGTTTCACACAATATCCAAGAATTTAACATGAAGGATTTGGCTAAAGACTCAGTAAAACATCAAATACCCCTAGTTCCTCATGCCTAAGATACACTTGAAGGCTTACAAACAATATTTCTCAACAAATGACAGTGAAGTGATTTTAAATTGTTTATCTCGTTGCAGGATGAAGGCTCTTCTTGAAATGAAATTGTAAATGCCACTAAATTGTCACATGGATGAGATCTTGTGTGATTCTGAGGGAATTTAACACAAGATTGCAATAGGAATAAGAAAAAGTACTTGTAGACATTCTGAAATATATCAGACACAAATTGCTCCCAGATTGATATAGATTAACTCAAAATTGATTAAATTCATCAGCAAGGGAAAGTTTCTTTGAATAGTCTTAGAACTTGTCAATGGTTGTACACTCACAAACAACTTGATGTGCTTGAAATTTAAAACACAACAGATTAACAGGTTTCTCAGATTGGTCTTTCTGTAATACGGGATCTCTCAAATTTTTCTCTTAAAAATTCAACCCCCAACCATTTGCAAGAGTATTCTCATTACATTTATACATTTCACTCACTTACTCATCCAAAATTTCCCCCCAAAAAGGAAGAATATTTGAGGGAAATTTTCTTGTTACCAATTTGCCTCAGAAAGTGAAGTTTAACAAATTCTCATCCAAAGGCTTCTAATTGGACCAATTACGAACTGATCACATTTCTCAGACCCTCGACTAATAACTAAGATGCCATGCCACAATGTTTTAGCATTCTTTCTAATCATTTTGATTCTGTCATGTGAGAAATCCTTGTTTTAATCATTTTCTGGAGGCTCTGTACAACTCGATCTGATAGGTAATCCTTTTTATTCTCTAGGAAAAACCTTTTTCATCTTTTACACCTACAACCTCCATCATTTCATCCTTTTCCCTCTCTTTCCTCTACAACTCTACCCTGCATCCATCTTCTATGGTAATTCATGTTTTTACAAGTGCTCGAGTAATTTCAATTTCAGAATATCAACCTTAACAATCCTTGGACTCAAAAATTAAGTGCTAAATCCATTCAATGGCACTTTGCAGACAAAAACAACTAGGAATTTCATCAAAAATGATGAAAAATAATGCGTATTCCCATCTCTAGGAGTCCTGGAGAAAAAATGGCGAACAAATAGGTGAAATGCATGGAAACTATTGATTATGCCCCTTCTCAACTCTAGATTAGAGTCGTGCACATTTTTTCTTGGCCCAACTACAAAGGTGACGTATAGAGGAAAGTTTCCAAACAAGTGCAGGCCTACCATGTGCCATGGGCCCAAGAAAATCATCTTTTGGCCTTTGAAAATTCTCAGTATAAAAAGAAGCTAGCAGAAGCCTCCACATGTCTGAATGGTGCTCTTTGAGATGGTCCCTAGAAGTGGAGACCCCAAACAAGTGTGGCCTCACCACGTGTTTCAGTCCTGTAGAGTTTGCTAAAAAATTTGAAGGACCAATGGAAGGTGCCTTATGTCTAGGGTCCGAGATAGTTTTCCTTGGCTTCTGAAAATTCCAAGCAAGGGCAGAGTGAGGGGAATCCTCCAAGTGTTTTCCTGGTGCTTCTTCAAAATAAAATTTAGGGGTCAGTCCCCAAACAGGCGCGATCCCTCCATGTGTCCATGGTCCATAAAATCTACACTGGCCATATGAAAAATGTGTGCATAACTTATCAACCATTGTAATAAAAAATTATAGCTCCCTTGACTCACCCATCAAAACTCTCCGTAATTGTGACCCATATATTTTACATCCACTTATGTTTAACCTTGTGGAGAACATGGATAATGAAGCTAATATATAATTTTGGTAGCTTCGGATTTATTCATTAATAGTCTCTTATTCATAGATACAGGTAATGTTCAACTGACTGAAGGTTCAATTGAAAATGTTTGTTGATACAAATAACTACGTGGTAGGATGCGACCAACTCTGTCCAATGAATTACATGAGGAAGTCTATTTCTATGGTAGGGGGATGTATTACCCACCTATTGATCTCCCTTTCATGACATTGAATCCATGGGTAATTCATGATTGATAGATTGGAATTAATATTATTATCACTGTTTTATTTGTATAATTATGATTTTATTACCATGTTAACGCATAGTTTATAACTTGTTTTTGGGATAATGATGTGTGAGATATACAATTTCAATTCAATACTTTTTTCATTATCTCTTAATTTAGATATGATGTTAGGGATATTTTCATCTAAGATTGACATGTAATATATTATGAATATAGATTATTTTATTGTCCTTTTATCATGTGTATATGCTAACTTGTCTTGGTAAGTTATTGTATTTGGACCATAAGGCCAATTTATGGGAATTATTAGTATCATATAACTATGAGGTTTGGAATTTAGAATTTGATGAATTTGTAGAGAAGCATGCATCTTGTAACAAATTGTGAAACTTTCCATGACTGAATTTTAGTGATTTAGAATATCTTGTATAATGGACAAATGAATTTCTATATATTTGGTTAGTTGCATATGTATGGTGTAATTTTTTAATTTATAATAATTTATTGAGTAGATATGATGTTTTCAATTGAGTGTGTAGGCAACATGTTCATGCCACATGAGAACATGGGACTAAGGGATTGTACCCTTGATAATGTAAAATAGACCATCTGGGGAAAACTATCCTTCCTTGATTGTTTGGTATTGTAACACACCAAAAATACCAACACAAGGACAACACAGTGAAATACAGGATAATTTTTTTTTTTTTTTCAAGCGGTCAATTTTATTTTTATTTTATTTTATTTATTACAGTACATGACTGTCTAACTCTTGGATTCATCATTAAGATCTTATAGTTGTTAATAAGATTTCATTGGGGTCAAGAGTCTAATCAGAAAAAATTAAAGGTTTCACTTGGGCTTCACTTGAAGAGATAGAAATAAGTATACTGTTTACATTTTCAACAGGTAAGACAGATCGAAGATTTTCTTAGGAAAGTTCCTTCTATTTATTATAATCTTTTTATCTTCCAAGAATTTAATCATTGGTTTCACCTTAAGACCGTTCTAAGGACTCACCACAATAAGAGATTGTTGATTTGTTTACGCGGGATCACAAGGTATATTTGTTTCTCTTGTTTTTCTTTTTTTTTTTTTGCTAGGTTCAAAAACATAGTCCTCTACCAAACGACACAAGACCAAGGTAACTAGAGCGATGCAAGATGATTCAAGTTTGGATAATTAGAATTAGGTTTGACAATTCAAGGATAAATCATATTCTGAAAAGTGAAAATTCAACAAAGGATACGCATGTCAAAACAAGTTCATTTAATCTTATTGACAAATATATTTCTCAAATTGACTTTCAAACGATAACAAACCTACATGAGAACAATACAAAATTATAACACAATGCCTTCTAGATAGTCTCCACAATTTCCATACCAATGCTGTAAAGCAAAAGAAAAACATTCGTACAACAGCAGTTCCTAAGAAGGCTGGAATCCACTTTCTACACGTGTTTCTTTTTCTCTCTCTCTTTTTTTTTTTTTTCTACTCAGGAAATCCTCCTGCACATTTGTTAGCACATGTCAGTTCGCAAGAACTGAGCACGATAAAAGCTATAACATTAAGACAATATGTTGTTATCTAACTGTTTCAAGGAAGAAAAAAACACCGTTGATGAAGAAAAAAATAATTCAAGAGTCTAAACAAGAGCAATTAAAGAGTGTCCAAAAGCATAAAATGTCTAAATAAAAGGGGATGGCACTAACTCTATTTTAAATTATCATTTTCTCATAGGAGCAGTTAATAAACATCATAGTGAATTTCACCCATATCACAATAATGACCGTCATTTTAACAAGATAACATTTCGAAACAAAAAACAATTACAGGAAGAGAATAATTTCAAACGTGATCTATCCCTATTTGTTTAAGTTAGTTCACCAAGCCAAGGATTCACTATGCCACTGGAAGATCCCAAACAATCAATCGACATGAGAATATCTAAACCAACATGACTTATTAATATTAAGATGATGTGCCTATAACAGTTAATTTTATGTGTCAGTACAGAATAAATAAATTGGAAGAAAAGGGATGAAAACGCACAAATGACCTCGTATGGGTCACATCCTATCCTAACAATCCTTCTATTAAACTTTCTTCTAATCAAGAGAATGTCTTAACAAAAAGGACAAACTTGACAAGACCAAACATAACCATTATAAATCTTACAGGAGGGTTACTCAATCATTCACAAGAACACAACACAGGATACATAGCTTCCAAAGGATCTGTCGTCAACAACAACTTTGACTTAAACCTTTTTGGTCAACACATAACCATTCTACTACAATGACAGCAAGGAGGTCGTATCACAACGATCATCACAAAAACCAGTCAACCAATGAGTTTCCAAACACACCAACCTCTAAGTCACAGGAGAATGAAATTTAAGCATCTTTACGGAGCAAAACGTAGAGTAATTTCTTACGCATAAAACCAACATCCCAATTTTAAGATTTGAAAACTTCCTCACTAATGATCAAGTAGATCTCGTATCCTCCAACATGTGTGAAACAAAATCAAGGTAAGAAAGAGTATTTCCTCTGACATTTTAAGCTATCCAAAAGAAATGTGAGTATCGTCAAAAAGAAGACATTCCATAGGATCAGCTACATTCCTCAAAACATACAACAGTCACCAAGGGAGAGAAGGTGGTTCCAAAGACAACAATCTCCAAACGGTGAACATGAATTGATATCAATTATGAAAATCAAACATGACACTCGAAGAATAAAAGTATTTCTTCGAGCGATTCAAAAAAAAATAACAAAAGCAACTAACCTAGTTGAAGTAAATATCAACTTGGCTCAATCGATAATCAGTCAAGCTAAGCACACACCAAGCCAACCGGGAAGGGTTACTAGAAAAAACTAAAGAAAAGAATAGAGACAGGAAAAGCATCATTCACCTATACACAATGCACTTGCAGTACTCAATCCCTAATTCGCAAATACCCGACATAACCCAGAACTAAGATCTCTCGAACCGAAACAAGAATAAGAACAAAACAGGAACTATAAGGTTGAGTCCAACAACATGTTTGATAAAACATTCAAATCGTGAGACCAACATAAGGAACTAGGGGGTTTCATTACAGGACCCCCACCTCTTTTGTTTTATTAGTCTTAAGAACAAAGTTCACCCAACTAATATTTATTAAAACCCAGAAAAATATAAAGGCTTCAACCAACGCAATCATTTCTAACGCCAAAAAAAATACAACAAGCCAAGGGAAGTGGAAACCAAACAGTATACCATCACATCACACGAGACATTTAATATGAAGAGTAGAGTTATTTAGTGATTCAATTAAATAACAGCATAAGAATTAATGGTATAGAGAATATCGTGCCTGATTAAGCTCCCGCAGTCGATCACAAAGATGGACGGGGCCTGCAACAGCAACCGAAAGCCTAAATCCATTTCTTCAAGCTCGTTGGGGCCCAAACATCGAACATCTTCATGTTGGCACAATTGTACAGGTAGGAGTTCACAGCCAGGGTGGGTGGTCTAAAATACTTGCCATCATTCTCCCAACACCGCTCCAAGATCAGCCCTAGAACTTCTGTAGGCCCCATTTTTGGCAATGAACTTAATCCTTCGTCATTCATCCAAAACACCTCCACCATCTCCATATGCATCTGATTGTTTCTAATTTGGACCTCCTAACCTTGGTGCTCTCATATTAGGAGCAGCCCTAGTTTGAGACAAAGCAAAAGAAGATGGCTTTATAACCAAAAACAATCTCTTGGTACAGACTCCATATCCATAAAAACAGTCCCTAGACTTAGCATCCTCAATTAAGGCTGACCAGTCACTAGATTGCTTCAATGCAATGCTATTGCACTCTGAGAAGCTTGCTTCAAAATTTGCGAGGTGCCAGTGCCACATTCATGCAGCGAATAACATCTACAAGGCCAACCCCATGATTTGAAGCTTGGACACAAAACATAATGATTACCACACGCTCTCCTGGCTCTGAAAGGCATCCACCGTAGTGATAAATAAACTTTTTTTTTTTCTTCTTCAAATTTGAGGACAGCATCAAACCCTTGGTGCAAAATATTACAGCTGTAGCTTGCAAGGTGTGATAATTCCAACAGAAACCTTTATGCCTGCAAACTTAGTGACTCGTTGAAGAAGCTCATAATATTGTCTCTCATCTTGCAGTGATTGATAATCATGGCAGACAGAGATGGAGTTAGATTAAACAAGCTTGCAGTTCACCACAAGAATCCCAATATCCTTGGGCCTCACTCTGCTTTTCTCAAAAAACCTTCATCCAAGGCACCAAACATCACCATCTCTGCTTCTTTGCACGGGCTTCTTTCATGGTTAGCCTAGGTGGAGAAAGCCAAAAAAATGGCTCCTGGAAAGTATGAGTGCTCACCTATGCCAGATTTCTCAAGAATCTTCCTCTGGAACTCCAGGCTGTTATCATCAAAAGGCCCTGAATCTCTAGACTAGAGACATGAAATAGTCTCTGGTAACCCTGAAAAACACTTTTCTCGTCAGAAGGCTTATAGCAGGAAAAGTCCACCAAATATATGGCTCTTGGACTACATATATAAGATAGACGCAGGCAATGCATCCAATAAGCTAGATACAGAGAGCAAGCTCACAACACAGTAGTCTTGATGCCGCTGAGTTTGGCAAGCCAACAAGACTAAAAAAAGTGTGACTGAAGTCACTGGAATCAGACAGAACAAAAGAAGGAGACAGATCGCATCTACGGGCAGAGTGGAAAAAAATGAACACAGCAAAGCAATTTATGCTTCATGAATAATTATTCTGATAAAAAAAAACAGATCTGCCTGTATGAGATACTCTTCCATGAGTTATAACGTAAGAAAGTAAGAAAAGATCAATAGAGGATCTCTGTACTAAATTTCATCGGGTCTCCTGGGTAACACTCTCACTCTCTTAATGGATTTTGAAACAAATATCTTGAAGGAGAATCCCAAATTTGAGGATGCAGGTCGATGCTGAACAGATAACACAAAAGTTGGAAAACCTGCTTGTTGGAAGCGCTCAGCAAACGCTTTTAACAGCTTTTAACAGGCTACAAACAACAGGCCGGCTTCCTTTGCTAGCAGCTTCTCCTAACCACCAATTGGACGGAAGCGGCTTTCCAAAAAGAAAAGGAAAGACAGCTCAAATAAAAATTTATCTCGTTCTTCTACTACTACAGCTGTAAGGTTTTGCAAAAAACTGTTCACGACTGTGGTCAACGTGCAACAAAGAACAGCAGGTTCAGCACCACGGTTCCATGAGATCACCCTGCAGCAGCTGCATATAGTCAAACACTCCTCACGGCACTCTTCCTAGGAGAAATTTAGTTCTACGCCCATGGATTTTGCCTATACAGCACGATTTTTGAGACCCACGCCCACCTGTACGCATTTAAGCAGGATCAGAGAACATTGAACGAAAAAAAATTTGGCGAAGAAAAAATGTAACTTCACACCACTCCCGTTCCCTCACGCAAGTACAAGAAATAAAACGCGGTTTGGGAGGGAGGGCAGCAGTGGGGAGGAGGAGTCAGCAGTGGAAGAAGAAGAAGCCGATGCCCAGGGGCATTACATTCTCCTCCCCTTAAGAAAGCATCGTCCTCGATGCGACATAACACAAGGAAAAGAAAAGGTTCGCAACCAAGGACAGGTAGAGGAGAAATTACACACTACCCTATGGTTTAAAATTTTAGTTGATTAAAGCACGGTCCACAGGGTAGCCTTAGGAACATTTGGTAGAAATTTTAACTTTTTTTTTTTTTGTGAAGATTCAATGTTCTGTGAAGATTGGCAGTTCTTTCTTGTTCATCATTTCATTAGTCTCTTTCCATTAGCATTATTTCTTAGTTTTAATTTCTTTTAAATTTTCATCATTGAAGAGTTTTGGTTTATTCCTTATTGTGGGTGCCCAACATGAACTGCTAACCACAACACCCTATCAGGTTCACAAGACACTACAGATTCACAAGTACACAAGTATATACTTCAAGATGTATTACACCACAAAAGGTTACTCAAATACGGAATAGAATAGGCACACTCCACATAACATAGGTACTCATCACACATCAATGACTGACATACCAAATACTCAAAAAAAGAGTACTACAATCCACCAGACATTTCCTCAATTTGCATCAATGAAGACTCACATATACACAACAAAACATGCTACAGGTACATAGTGTCCACAAGGGAATCAATGACATGTCCACAACATCACAACACATAACCATCTGACATGAGTAACACATACATCAAAAGACCACTACCAAACATCACAATAACTCAACATATATCCTGAAACATCAACCATACAGACAAATCATAAGCCTCCCTCAAACTCTTATGCCTCCCTCAAGTCTCTTATGCCTCCCTCAAACTCTCTTATGCCTCCCTCAAGTCTCTTATGCCTCCCTCAAACTCTTATGCCTCCCTCAAGTCTCTTATGCCTCCCTCAAACTCTTATGCCTCCCTCAAGTCTCCTCAAACTCCTCCCCTCTCTCTTATGCCTCCCTCAAACTTTTGCTCCTCAAGGAGGCCGGTTGTCCCCATGGTCCAAGACACATAGAGTTTGGACACTCCTAACCCAAGTGACATAATAACGCGTGTTCTCCAAAACCCCGCTAGTCATATGTACCCCTTGGGGCGTACCCCCATACAACGAAGCGGGTCCATAGGTCCAACCAATCCATGGTGCATCCCATGACCCTATTCCACACATCACGACATTAGAACCAGCACAACAATCCAGTCAAAGTGCCAAGTGGCAAAGTACAAGCCTTGGGCAAGGCAAAAATAAAAATTCCAAAATTTAAAAGAAGACCCCAAAATCAAGCTAAAATAAATGACCAAATGGCCAAAGTTAGTATCAAATCCCCATGTTAGTGCCACAAACCAAGGAAATGCCCAAAATTGTAAAGCATTGCAATCAAGAAAAGATGCTGGGTCCTTGCAAAAAAAAAAGTAAAAAGCTCAATTTACGAATAAAATCAACTTATAATAATGTCACATTACGATAACTGTGTGGCCTTATCTGGCCACCAAAGGGGTACTCAACGAGTTGCTGGCACTCGGAACATCGAGCCTCAGCTCGTAAAATATATATCATCAATCCCCGCCACCCTTCGACAAGGCTAAACATAGTCATAGATACACTAAGGTTGCATACATACAACCACATAGGGAGAGAGAAAAAGAGTCACATGTAATCTACTAAACCGAGTTTTGACTCGAGTTATTGACCATGGTACACCATTCCTCACTCTCATACACTTCTACCGATCTCCCTCAGGGTCGGTTAGTGTAAGGCTCACAACATAACATGTAACTACATCACTAACACATGGTGGTACACACATAGCTACCATAACGTCTCACGTATGGTAGGTATACGGGGTAGATCACAATTATACATTCACAGGGCGCAATACATCACTTTACCACATTCTGCACCCAAAGTGCAATCACAATACGATAGGGTTCATACACTCACCGTATGACCCAAAATCACAACATGAAGCATTACATATTACACAAATCTATATACGATGAAAACATATTACATCACAACATAACATACATTGCAACATAACAAGGTGGTACACACGTTTCTTCAGAACATGGTAAAAACATCATGATACAACTCGTTTCTTTTAACATCAAGTAGTCATACAACACATTGATACACCCACATATCACAATATGCCACAATGCTCCAACACTACGTCATCCACATTAGAATTCTTTTCACACATCACAAACAATAATTTACACGTGAATTCTTCCTTGAATCCACAAGAAGGAGAGAGAATACTCTCATCCCCAACACATCAACATGATGACAAATACGCACTGAGTGACATACACATCACGTGCGTTCACAATATCACAATTACGACAATAATCACATCACGCTTAAAGCACATTACTCTTCCAATATAAATCATCATCATGCAACATCATCATCATCATGCAGTATCATCATGTAACCCCACCACCACCATGCAACATCATCATACAACACCAATCCGGCCCAGAGGTTCGAGAGCATGAACCTATGCTCTGATACCAAAATGTAACACACCAAAAATACCAACACAAGGACAACACAGTGAAATACAGGATAATTTTTTTTTTTGACTTACTGGAAGATAATACGACACTACACAAGTTCTCTAGGGAATACAACCAACCAAAGACATGCTTTCCACAGCACGGACCCACTCTAGTTACAGATAGACATGAGGCACACACTAAGGACACAATGGTTCATCTAAAGTATGCAGTCTTACAAGAAGGTCTTCCCACAGAAGATTTCTTTAGATTCATGTTTTAACTGTAAGTGTTTTTACATTCTTTACTTTTCGCAGAGGAATCACGATAGGAGCATCTGAAAGTCATTTCTCCTTTGCAGAATTTTTCCCTACCTTGATAATGTTAATATACAGTGTAAACCAATTATAGAATAGCAAGAGGTTACTTCATTTACTTGATTAACTTATTCATTTGTGAGGAGGCAGTTAATTTCTCATGGCTCTTAACTTGATCAATCTATTTTTCGACGTTGAGCTTTTGAACATTTATGTTTTACCTTTTCAAGCGGTCAATTTTATTTTATTTTATTCCAGTACATGACTGTCTAACTCTTGGATTCATCATTAAGATCTTATTAGTTGTTAATAAGATTTCATTAGGGTCAAGAGTCTAATCAGAAAAAAATTAAAGGTTTCACTTGGGCTTCACTTGAAGAGATAGAAATAAATATACTATTTACATTTTCAACGGGTAAGACAAATCGAAGAGTTTCTTAGGCAAGTTCCTTCTATTTATTGTAATCTCGTTATCTTCCAAGAATTTAATCATTGATTTCACCTTAAGACCGTTCTAAGGGACTCACCACAATAAGAGATTGTTGATTTTTTTTACGCGGGATCACAAGGTATATTTGTTTCTCTTGTTTTCTTTTTGCTAGGTTCCAAAACATAGTCTTTTACCAATCGACACAAGACCAAGGTAACTAGAGCGATGCAAGAAGATTCAAGCTCGGATAATTTAGAATTTCCCCCACAAACTCCTCCATGGAGATCAAAAATTATTTTGGGGGCCTCATCTTCATTGATGCATCTCAAGAGCAGTCCCTTGGGTTTTTTCCAAGATAACCCAAAATTAGTAATGACATATTTTTGGGAGGCGAACTTAAGAGCTCTTTTCTGATTTTTACTCAAATGTTCAGGGCAACATAGATGTATGAGATAAAAGATTATATCTTTTTACCATTCAGAGCTTGCCAACTTTTCAAGGACATCCACCCTTTATCCTTCTACTTCATTCACCTTAATAGTTTTCAAGTTTCTCTCAGCCATAAGCTTAGCTAGGCCCAAACCTCTTATCAATTTCATGGTTTGGATATCCATGTCATAATCCTGAAACTTGTTTACCCATCTACATATTTTCCTTGAGACCTTTGTCTCTGATAAGATATCTTTCACCATGGTGTGGGGAACATAAGCAATAAATTTAGAGCTCAAGATGTAAGGTCTAAAAACCTTTGTTTCTTTCACTAAGGTAAATGCTTGCTTCTCCATGATGGTGTACTTCAACTCAGATCCTTGTAATGCCTTACAAAAAAGGGCAATTGTTCTCTCATACCCTTCATCATCCTTCTTTAATAAGATAGATGTAATGGTGTTTTCTAAAGCAAACGAAAACATTTGAAAAGGTTTCTTGTAATTTGGAGCTATGAAAATAGGGGAATGCTTTAATACTTCTCTAATCCCATTGAAATCTTGAATGGAATCTTCTTCCCATTTCATAACTTGGTCCTTCTTTAGCATGCTAGTAATGGGGATGGTTAGCTCAACAAAGTTAAATGCAAATCTTCTGATAAAGTTTATTTGTACAAATAAGGATTGAAATCCCTTCTTAGTTCTCATAATTGGAACCTTGTTGGTGGCTTTCACTCTCTCAGGATCAATCATGACCCCTTTCTTTGATACAAAGTGACCAAGAACATTTTCGTTTTGCACTCCAAAATGGCACTTTTTGGGATTCAATGATATGCCATACTCTCTACACCTTAACAACATTCTTTCCAAGTATTGCACTTGATCATTTGTTTTTATGGAAAAAACAGTTACATCATCTTGATAAACAGAAATTAAATCATTAATATAACCAAAAAATGCTACATCCATTACTCTTTGGAAAATTGCTCTAGCATTTATTAATCTAAAAGGCATCTTGAAATAGACATAAGATCCCCAAGGAGTGGTAAAGGTCATATTTATTCTTTCTGAATCCTTCAAAACAACTTGATTATAGCTAGAGAAACCATCTAAAGTGGACAACAATTTAGTACTAGATACCAATTATAGGATATGCTCCATGTTTGGGACAGGGTAATTATCTTTCAATGATGCTTTATTCAAGTTCCTAAAGTCTATGAACAACCTTATATCAACATTATTTTTTCTGATAGGTACTAAATTTTCAACCCAAGATGAGTACCTTGTGGATTGAATGATCCCTCCATCCTTTAATTTATTCAATTCTTCTTGCATCTTCAAAGAAAGGAGCAAATTGATCAGCCTCTATTTTTTCTTGAAAGGCTTGGCATTAGCTTCAAGAGGAATTTCATTTGGAACAAATATTCCCTATATGCCTTCAACTCATAGTAAGACCAAGCTAGGAAGTCTTGATATTTATTCAATAATTGAACATAGGACTGCTTCTCTTCCTTGCTCAGATTTCTTCCTAACAAGATTTTACGTGGTTTTTCCTTTATGCCCAGGTCGTGCTCTTCCACATCTCTTGAAACCGACATACTTCTATTAATAATGTAATTAACATTATCAAAGTTTGATTCAAGTGTTATCAAACCTTTAGGAATCATGTTTGTCCTCAGTTGGATGATATCTTTGCCAAATAAAGTTTCCTTTCCTTCAGTAGCACACACCATTGGTTCCCAATCTATATTTTGGTCAGAAAAATCACCTTGGTTCTACAGAAACCATTTTACCTAGGTATCATCATTGAACACTTGACAATTTTTAACATTTTCAGGGACAGATGGCCTTATTAGTATTTCAACATCATACTCACAAAATGGAGATAATGTATAAGTTCCAAAGTTGGATCCTAGCACTTCTAACTTGTCTATAATAACATTAAACTTTCTATCATGGTGCACAATATTAAATGAGTCAATCATTTCAATCAAATCCTAGATTACATGCTTGTATTGTTTCATTCTCTAATTTTTAGTAGAATACAATTTTCTAATCTTCCTGACAATCAGTTATAAATCTCCTTTAACAATGATATCCTTTACAACATATTTCCATGTAATTCTGAAACCCAATAAAAGTGGTTCATATTCAGCAATTTTGTTAGTGAAGTCAAAGTTGAGTTTGAAAGAAAAAAAAAACTCTTCTTGGCCTAGAGAAATCAGAACAATACCAACACCATTTCCAAACTTGGAACAAGCTCTATTGAATAACAAGGTCCAAAGAAAATGTACTTGTTCAAGACATTTACATTGATCAATTTTGTACTCTTTTCTCAATAAATCCAAAAATGTTATCAGCATCTACATCATCATACTACACTTCATAAGAATCATTATAGGGATCTTCAATGAGGTGCAATATCTTCCTCTCTCCATACAGCTTGAAAACGCTGCCTTCAATTGGAATGGTGGTAAAAGACATATCCATCTGAACACTTCCACCAACACTTGCAACCCACTTTTTTGATAACAACATTCCCCATTTGGCAGGGCAATCAACAATAACAACATCAAGTTTCAATTTCTTACCCAGATAAGCTACAAGTTGTACCACCAAACCTTTTACACATCCCAAATCTGGCACCTCTATAGAAAACATTACAGTACACTTGTCATTAGCTTCTATCACTTTAATGTTCAATTCATTCATGACCTCTAGAGGCATAACATTGCATAATGCTCCAGAATCAAACATACAATTGTGCAGTAGTTTGTCCTTAATAACCAATGTTGTAAAAATTGGATCAACATTTAATTAAGACTCAACTAAAGATGTTCCAAACTAAACTTCTAGTAGTTCACCTATCTCCTCCAATGCTGGTGGTTTTTATAGGTCTACAATGGTTGGAGGAGGAGTGTTTACATTATTTATATTTCTTCCTTAGGTACTCCTATATTCTTCCAATCCCAAATACTCAAAGGCCCTCTGCTTGTGCTCAAGAATCCTAAGCAGTTCAAAAATTGGAACAAAAATCTTGATTTGGATCAAGACTTGGGCAATGTCATAAGGAATGTATTTGAGAAAAGAAACATTTAGAGAAATATTGACAAACTCATCAGATGGCACAATATTTTTTACATTTTGGGCATGGGTGGGAACACCAGTTCTACTTGAAACAACAAGGCCTTTTCCATATGCATATTTCTTTAGAGTTTATTTTGGGACATTGGTGAGAACTGTGGTTTTTGGTTTGGCTTGAGGCCATGTCCCTTTGATAACTTTACTTCTTGTGTTATACTTTTTTTCTTGGGAAACAATAACATTCATTAACCTCTTTCTATCTTCTTCTGATGGGATTTCTCCATCATACTTATTAATCATTAGAGCTCTTAGGTACTCAAAATCATTATTCAAAAGTTTAAAATTTTGTACCATATATATTTCTAAAGTATGAGAAGGAGGAAGAAGAGGTACTCGGTGAATGAAATCCCAAAAACTTGTAGTAGTTCTTGCACTTATTACTTTAGTTGAAGTTGCTCCTTGCTGTGATCTTGTAGAGGAATCCACCATGCATGCATCATCATTAGTGTTATCATCATCATCAGCCTCTTCAACTTGCTGATCTACTTCACATGGTGGGTTGGGTAAGAAACATTTGTCACACCAATCAATTTCACTTGTCTCTTCAACAACAACTCTGGAATTTAGAGGATCAGGTAGTACTCTAGTTTCCCTAGCTTGGGGTTGTCTAGCTCCCATGGGTCCTATACCTTTGTCATTAGACCTCTAATCATTTCTAGGATGATTTGTAAATATTTCTTATCCTTGTTGCCTATGCTGACCTTGAGAAAAAATTCCAATTCCTTTCTCTACCCTGGCTAGCTTGTAAGAGATTTCTTTGACAGCTACAACCAAAGTCTTTACAACTTCCTCAAGATCCATAACCTTACTTGATTGAGGCTTCTCTGGGTTGATCAATTTAACACCCTCCCTCTTCGGATGTTTTCAAACTACTTTAATATTGTTCTTAATTTGTAGAGCCATGGTAAAGGCTTGCCTCAAAGTTTCAGGGTTCTTATCCCTCAAATAGTAAGCTTCTTTCTTATCAAATACATCTGAATAATTTATCAAACATGATTCATCACATGGCCTCAAATTAACAGACAATCTTCTCAATGTTTTTTTAAATCTTGTATTGAAATCATGCACTTATTCATTAGGATTATTTTTTATATTTTCAAACTCTGATAAAAGAAACCTAGGGTCTGTTTTATCACCATACTGCATTTTAAAAGAATTCTTCATCTCTGTTCAAGAATCAATGGAATTATTTGGCAATGATTTATACCAGTCCCTTACATATTCTTATAGAGTATGAATAAAAAATTTAATGTATACATCCTCAAATTCTATTTCAAATTCCTGCATCATATTGACAAAGAGCTTCAAGTGATGATCACCAATGATTGCATTATTTCCCTGAAACATAGGCAATCTATTTATTACATCTTGTGGAACAACATTTGGATAGCTAGCCATACCTCTAAAATTGATGGGACCAAACATATTAACAACAAATGGAGGTCTGGGTGGAGGTTGAGGCATATTATTTTGAGGAGGTGATCTTACCAGAGCAACAAAATGATGAGGAGTGAGGGGTATGTGTGGTACATGGATGTAAGTTTTAGAATGACTGCCCTCTAAAGGCTTTGTTTCTTGGAAAACTCTATCAAATTTGAAAAATACCAGGGTAGATTGAGAAGTAAAATTTTCAAATACAAAAGAAGGACCCTCTCCAGATGGAGAATTCAATTCAATAAAGAGACTACATGATTCAGAAGCACTTGAGGAAGTATTGCAATATTAAATCATAGGATGATCAGTTTCACCAATGGAGATCTCTTTTCTTGATGCTTGATCTCCAACAACCTTAAAAATTATTCTTCCTTTTGAATTAGACTTTCCCAACTCTTAAAAAAACCTTCTACTAGGGTCCCTAATGAAGAAATATCTTCTTCCTTCAAGATTTGCAAATATTAATGAAAAATCTTACTTGATATATGTTAAGACACTGGTATTTATTAAGAATTTAAACTTCACGGAGTCACCACTAAGGATTTTCACCTTAGTTTGTGCAAATGCACTATGAAAGACCTATCAAGTGTCTGTCAATACCATATTCATGTAAAGATTACAAGATCTGCTCTTCTTTTACCCAAATTTATCAATGATCATACAAATTTTAGTGCAATAACTATATAAGTTGAAAATATTTCACTTAGAACTTACAAATTTGAACAATTTTTACAAATCTGAATAAATAAAGATGTTTCAGCAATGTATTAGCACACAACATGTGTAACAAGTATTACCAGGGTTTGTATGTATACACCTTTGTTCAAATACTTCAAATATTCCCTACCAATGGTGCCACGAGTGTTGTTGACGGGCCAAATGGATATGAACTGGCAATAAATAAACAAATATTTCTTGGCAACGCTAAATAATCCCTGGCAACGGTGCCACGGGTGTTGGTATCCAAATTTGTTCTCCTTTTCAAGCCGAGCAACAACACAGATTGAACATGGAGCTTAGAGATAGATAGATCATAGTGTGTGTTGTTTTGTAGCTGGGGATGAGATCTAACTGGCCCTTTTTCACTCACATTTGTGGAGATATGGATATCACCTTCAAGAGGATTTGACCTATCCTCACTACTTTAGGTTGTGCCTTTTCAACTAGGGTGAGAGGACCCTTAGTGTAACCTTTGTTTGATGAAGGAGATGGATATATCCTCCCTTTGCAAAAGTTTTATGAAGAAAAACTTGGGAAAATATGATCAATACTCCATAATTTAACTCTCAAGATTTTTTAGTTCTAAAAGATGGAGATACTTTCAAAACAAGGTTAAGGTTACTGAAGACATTATTAAATCCTGATTGCTTCTGCATATATTTAGTAAATAGATTTTTTACCTTTGTGGATATACAGGGAAAACAGGGGTAGTTTAGGATGGATTCATGGCTTTTGAATGATTTTGGTGGGAGATTAAGCAGGATAAAGTTGATTATACTAGATCTCTGAGAAACTTCACAATAATTTGACAAGCTCAACATGACAGAAAGCTTCAGAATAGTTAAGACGTATTCCCTCAACTAGAAGGTGTGCTTCATTGGAGGCATAGATCAACACGTTTTCACACAATATTTGTGAATTATAGACATGAAGGTTGAGTTAAAAGACTCAATTAAACACCAAAGATCTCTGATCAATCACGCCTAAGGTATACCTAAAGACTTACAGACAATATTTATCAACAAATGATAGTGGAGTGATTTTAATTTTTTTTTTATCTCATCACAAGATGAAGGCTCTTCCTAAAATTAAATTGCAAATGCCACTAAATTGTCATAGGGATGAGATCCTATGTGATTTTATAAATATTTCAATGTAATATTGTAATAGGAACAAAATAAACCATTTGCAGACCATTCTGAAACAAAGCAGACACAAATTTCTCCAGAGATTAAACACATAGATTAATTTCAGAAATTGCTTAGATTCATCAACAAGGGAAAGATTCTAAGAGAAAGTCTCATGAGTTCTCGTCAATGGATATACACTCATGCAACCAACTTGACAGTGATAAAAAATCTAACATAGAAGGAATTAATCAGGTATCTTGGATTGGTCTCTCAGGAAGATGACTTTCTCAAATTTTCTCTTAAGAATTTAACCCTCGAAAATTTGCAAGAGTATTCTCATTGCATTTATACATTTCACTTGCTGAATCATCCCAAATTTAGCCCCCAAAAAATAAGAATATTTGAGGGACCTTTGCTTGTTACCAATTTTCCTCAGAAAGTGACATTTAACAAATTCAGATCCGAAAGCTACCAGATGGGCCAATTATGAATTGATCATGTTTCTTGGGCCCTCGACTAATGACTAGGATGCCATGCCATAACTCTTTTCCAGTCCTTCTAATCATTATGATTATGTCATTCGAGAAATCCATGTTTTAATTATTTTCTGGAGGCTTTGTACAACTGGATCTGACAGGTAATCCTTTTCTCCCTCAAGGAAACACCTTTTTCATCCTTTACGCCTGCAAGCTCCATCATTTCATTCTTTTCCCTCTCTTTCCTCTGCAATTTTGCCCCGCATCCATCTTCTCTAGTAATTCATGTTTTTGCAAGTGCCTGAGAAATTCCAACTTCAAAATATCGACCTTAACAATCCTTAGACTCACAAATTAAGTTCTAAATCCATTCAATGATAGTTTATAGAAAAATATGACAAGGAATTTCATCAAAAAATGATGAAAAAGATTGCGTATTCGTATCTCTAGGAATCTTGGAGCAAAAATGGTGGAAAAATAGGTGAAATGCACAACAACCGTTGATCCTTTCCCTTCTTTACTTTATTTAATATCCGTTCACATGTTTCATTAGCGCAACTGCAAAGGAGAAGTATAGGGGCAAGTTTCCAAACAAGTGCAATCCTTCTATGTGCCCTGGGCCCAATAAAAATGCCTTTTGGCCTTTGAAAAAGTCTTAGTAAAAAAGGAGCCAGCGGAACCCTCCATGTGCCTTAATTGTGCACTTTGAGATGGTCCCAAAAAGTGGAGACCCTAAACAAGCATGGGCTCACCTCATGTTATAGTCCATTAGAGTTGATAATTTTTTTGAAGGATCAATGGAAGGCGCTATGTGTTTAGGGTCCGAGACAGTTTTCCTTGGTTGATGAAAATTCCAAGCAAGGGCAGAGTGAGCAAAATCCTCCAAGTTTCCTCCTTGTGCTTCTTCAAAATAAAACTTAGGGTCTGGTCCCGAAATAGGCACGGTCCCTCCATGTGTCCCAGGACTTAGAAAATTGCTTTGGAAAGTTTAAGTATAGAGCGGGGTCAGCGGAAACCTCCACGTGTCTCCTAGACACAACTGTTATGGTGGGACCCTGAGGCTGATCCTCAAATGAGCGTTGGCCCTCCACATGTCCATGGTCTACCAAAGTTGTATTGGCTACATGAAATAATTTTCTAAGTCTGGGAAAGGTAGCAGAAACCTCAACGTGTCTTCCCAACGCAATTCCAAGGTCAAACCAAAAGGTGAATTTTCAGATGAGTGCCGATCCTCCATGTGGACAAGTTTTGAGTTGAAGTGAGCCTTAGAGTTTCAAAGTGCCCCACTGAGACACATCCAACCAGAGAGGACCATGTTTCCATAGATACTGAGATATGAATTGGACTGGGAAAAATACACCCGTCAAACCATAATATGCAGGAAAATCACCATTTATGCTTGGAAATGATTCTTTCTTCAAGGACAGAGAATTTGGAAATGTTATAAGGCCCAAATATAATCCTCTAAGCTTCATCTAATCATAAAGGACCACTTTTCCATATATATTCAGGACAAAAATCGATAGGGAAAACAAAAAATTGTGACTATGGAAAAATTGAAAGGAAGGGAAAAAACCCGAGTTTTATGCCCAAGTTACAGATCTTTTCCACATGGAGAGAGGAACGGAAAAACAAATTCTAGATTTAAAGTGATCCTCAACTAAAATAATGGACTGATTCATGGAAACCAAAGTGGAGAACAAAGTTTTCATGCATCAATATAGGGAGATAGAAAACACGACAGAGCCCACAAACTGAAGAATTTCAATGCACAACGGGGTGAGACCAAAATGAGCACCAATAATACTCAAGTTAATATAACCTTCATCTGCATAGGAAAGAATGCTACAAACTTAGTATTCCTTAATCACCTTGAAATGAATTTATCTCCATCTTGAATCACTATTAACATTTCTTATCTTAAAATAGTGTTATCAGACTAATGGTATGTGATATGATATATATCGCTACTTCGATTAGGGATGAGTATCCAGTATTGTATATCCTTGGTTTCCTCACATCATGAGACCGATACCAGTAAGCCCTAACTAACATCGGTAGACTCTGTCACTTTTCCCATTGGTCATTAATATGGTGTTACCATTTTAGAAAAATTCATTTCCAGGGGTGCTTAAGCTTATATAATTTTCAATGCTTAGAAAACCATATACAATGGACCCATGTGGAACCTCATCTTATTTGTTTAGGGGAATTCATCTACATGAATAGATCTAAAAATATCTATTTTTTACTTGTGTTATTTGAAATATAATAAATCTTAAGTAACCGGAATTGAGCACTATACCGGTGTCAACAATCCTCTGACCGACACTGGTCACTAGAAACTTTACATAAATCTCACCTTCAACTTTAAACTTAGAAATTCTTACCTTCTGTGTAAGTCATAGCATTCCTTAATTGTGATAAACTATATAATGACAAAAGAATGTATACAGATGAATATATTTGAGGATATATTCATTTGTATAGAATATTTTATAAAGTTTACCAGATTTTTTGGAACCGGTGTCAGTAGCTAGAACGTACTGCGATCAGTCAAGCAACCACCATTGGTCGCTTGTGCCCAGAATTTTTTTGTTAAAAAACATGATTTTTGGCCAAACCAGGGGTTTTAAAGAAATGAAACTTGAATAGAATGTAGATCTAATGATCTATAAGCATATATGTGTGTATATACATATATACACTCATGTATATATGTATATAAATATGTATACACTTAGATCCATGAAATGGATTTTCCCAAAATGTAGCTCAAGAAAATGAGAGCCATAAAAAATTCAATTAGATTTGTGGATGAATCTTTACAAGAAAATGAATGAAAATAAATACACTCTACAAGATCTATGAAAACAAATAAGTGAGTTAAATAGGGAAATATATTTCCTTGCATTGCTATACTAAAACCTAGAGGAAATTCCTCCATGGTTTCTCTCATACTTTCATGGCTTCTTCTCCGCCAACCTGCAAAACAAAGAAAAGAAAAGAGAACAAGTGAGGAAACTAGGGAAATACAAAGATTAAAAGGATCTCATAAGGATGATTAGGGTTATAATGAAAACCTAATATCTAAAGGCCTAAAATGAATCAATCTAAGGTTAGGGAATCCATCCTACAACTTTTAAGTGAGGGTATTTTATGGGAAAATATGTTTTAATTAAATGTACTTGTAATTTGTGAATGGGTCCACTTAGGTCCTTAGTGTTTTATGTTAAAATGTAACCCTCTTATTATGATTTAGTAAATAATTAAATGGAATTAAAACTAAAGTAGCTATATAATGGTATTGTGAATGGAAATTAAAGTTAATGACTTAAGGGGATTAATTTAACCAAGGTTAAATGTATAAGTGTGGAGTAAGGATATTATATTTCCTAAAGGAATTAAACTTCAGAACTAATGAAAAGAATTTATGGATGCATTGCTAGAAGATTATAATCTTAGAAATAACTTAGTAGAAATTATTCATTAATTCCATATTTAAATATTAATCTAGGCTGCATGCAACCAAATGTAATGAAGAAAATTATATGGATAGGATTGTTAATTAGCCATGTACTCTATGGTTTAACACCCTTACAACCCTTTAAATAAATTTTATTCCCACGATGTGTCCTAAGTAATTATCTAATATTTAATGTGGTTATCGTAATAATTGAAATATTTCAGGCATTACAATATTCATCATACTATAAGTCTACGTGTCAAGCTCATAAATATTGTCAACCATCCTCTCTATTTTATCATCAATGTTTGGTATGAGATTGAGTAAAATATCATGTGACTCCAATTGAAGGGAGTGTCTAGGAAGAGGGATATAGAAATATTTTTGAGACTGGATAAGACATATACAAACCAATGAGAGTTCATAGATAGCTCCCTCTTGTAACCTTTTGAACCACATTCAAATGTGCTACACTATCCTATACCGTGCAAGATTCGTCCTGTGAAGATATTCAATGAATAAGAGTACATATAAGGAGAATCTGATGTTTCAAGTGTCCCACATAGGACAGGAGGAGTCAATACAGGCACTACATCACTGATGCACCATTAACCACTCAACAACAAATCCAAGCTTTTTAGCTATAGAATAATCATTAGGATTTCTCTTATATCCTTCAATCTAAGATATTATTACCAATCTGGAGATAAGAATTATCCCCTACATCTGTACATTTTCTTTTATTTTAGTGAATAGATAGTAGACCGAGGTGTCCCTTGTGTCAGAGTTCCTAAAAGAGTATATACGATGTCTACAATCCCACATAAGTGTTTTCTAAAAATGTAACCTCATCAATAGAGAGGGAGATTGAAACTCTGCATTCTTGATGTTTTCTTTTAAATCCTCTTCTTCAATCATTGGAATGACATCTTGCCAAGATCTCCGAAGGTGACTTCTCTTTGATCAATGTGAATGTGGAAGGTTTGGAAATCCTATCTATCTTACTGAACCCATTTCTTGTATTCTGCCAAGATTGAAATAGGTCTACCCATTTAGAGGAATAAGAGTTAATATGGGTGAGCTAATTGTGTAGTTTTTTCCTTCATATTTTCATTTACGATCTTTTCCAAAATTTACATCCCTACATGGTCTGACCCCTTTTCTCCCCAAGTTTTCAAGAATATTTCATCTTGAGTGAATCATAACTCACAAGTCCCTATATCTTACATGCATGCACTCTTTAGTAGTTTTCCATTTATGAGTCTTTGATATTTTTCCAATCAAGTTATCCTTGGGCAAGTCGCTAATATACTCGATATCGAAGACAATGTTTCTCAATAGTGTCCTAGTTTAATGTTGCATTTTATGTTCTTTATCCTAATTGGTCCAAACACTTATATGTGAGGTGACAAACTACATTTTCTTCTAGAGTGATCACTGACAATTAATATGTCTATCACATGTTTACATGAAGTGCATATGTGTTCTCTAGTGGATAGAGAGTCTACTTGAAAAGGACCCTAAATCCATTAAGATCCAGGATGTTTTATTCCCCTTCTCCTCCTTAATTTAATTTTTCATTTGAACGGTCCGTATATAGTATCATCTTCTATCTATGAATATTTATCATTTGAAAATTAGATCTATTGAGAGAGCATTTGAGAGTATGAGAGAGATTTCTTCTATCATCTAATATGTCTGGAGTCAACTAAACTATATCTTCAGTCTAACTAGCAGATAAAACCTTATTTTTAGGGTAAATTATGTTTTCTGGTTTATTGTCTTCGAATGGTGATATTGAGTCAATTAACTGCATAGGGGTTTTCCCTAATCAAAGGATAAATTTTTACTGGACTGTTTTCGGTGGAAATAAAAAATCATTAAACTTATACTGTTATGAAGGCCTCATGAAGGAAAAATGTTTATGATATTCCTATTACAACTTATTGGTACCACAAGCGATACTGTTTCGAGTGGATGCAGTGTATGGGTCTTCATTTTTTTTGTGTTAACAGTCCATTTTAACGAAAAATATAATCACCCGCTATGTTTAAAAATTCTTTTGAATTTATCTTACTTGATTTTGGGCTGCTCTATTAGTTACACATAATGCCATCTGTACCTATCCATGAGAAATTTTAAAATCAGATTAGGTTTTTCAAAATACTAAGCAGAGTATGTCAGACAATTTCGTAAATACATAGTCAAAATAAAAATGCTACAATTTATGTTACCAGTCGGACAGCATACTATATTCTAACATGCCAAGTAGCATTATCAATATGCTTCAAAGATGTGATGATGTGATACCACATATTTGAGACTACTAAAATGGCCAAAAACATACAATATGTTGTCAGTTAGTAACATATAGTATGCTATCGAGGCCAAGTAGCATAACAATATGCTGACATTTGCAAGATGCATACTGTAGACACCTGAAATCCATACTCACTAACTTTACATAAGTTGTGGCTTGATCCAGAACAATCCTAAGAAAGCATTGAGGACTATCATTTGTATTCACTTGGGAGAAGCTACATCATACGACATCTCTGATTCTAATTAGCTTGAGATCACTTCCTACCTCATATAGGTTCTTTGAGCTAACAAACCTCCATTTTAGATCGCACCAATCCTAGTTTTGAGTAATATGGAGAGTACCATTTTTTGCAGCTTGAAGCTATTCAATGGTGAGACTCCATATGAATAAGAAGAGCTTGGCAGTTTCATTTTTCATCAGAAAGGGAAGAACATATATCACCTTTGATTAGCTAAGTCCTAGATCTTTTTAGGTTCAATTTCTTAGGGGATTAAGTAATCTAAAGAAATTGCTATTTGCAGTAGTAGTATAGATGCTATGTTTTATTGACTGTTTTTGTACAAAATGTAAAAGATGCATATATAGGATGTAACTCTTGACCTAAATATCAATGATCTTAATCCAGACAATGGTCCTATAGTAAATGAGTTAGCAAATGGGGAACTTTGAGGTTATTTAGAAACTCATTCCATAGCTTTTGACAACTGTTCCATTGCATACATTTGGCACACTCGGATGATGAAGACACTCTATGTCCATCCATCCACTCTAGTGAAGAAACCACATCTTGAAGTGTTATCTAGTTCATTAATTCTGGAGCCACTCAACACAGACCAGATGTAGATTTCAGTTCTTTACAATATGAGACACACCCTCAAAAAATAATTTTCTATTGGGTGATGACTCATCCTACAATGTTTAACGTATTGCAAATGTTTCTTTACCACTTGGTAGATGCGATTGCTAGTTATATAATGTATTCTATGTCCCTTGTTTGATGAAGAATTTTCTATCAATCATTCAAATTCTAGATCATAATATGAAGATTGATTTTGATTGTAAATCCAGTAAGAAGGTTTGTTTGATTTGAGATAATTACAAAATCTTGAAAATTATTACAATATTTTCAAATTTTTATGTTTTCTTCAACTTGATTATATTAAGAGAGATGATAAGGAACTTGTGGCTTAATACACCTCATCCGCATAGTTGTGGAATCATAAAATTGGTCATATTAGTTTTAGATATCTAGACACAATTTTTCTATATGACATCCTGCGAGGTTTTCCATTTCTTAAGAAAGAAATGTTATCACTAGGAAGAGCACCCTATATGAAGAAGTGGAAGAAACTCTTCTCGTCCGTTGATACAATGGGATTTTTTTTAGCTATTAGTTAAGAAGAACCTCCAGAATCTAGAGCGGGGTGGTTCGCTAGATTACTAACCTCAACTAATTCTATTTCAATTTTAAGGGAGAGAAACAAACACAAACTTAAAAAAAATTGTATAGAAATGTGATACATGAATGATTTTGATACTTATAGTTCCACATGACACACTATTTGACAATTTAAGATATGCAAAATTCACTTGAATTGATGTTTGATTTACTCTCACACTCACAAAAGGCATGCACAAGTTTTCAATATAGAATGAGAGGGAATATTTGGTGCTTTCCACTTCCAGGATGATTACCAAACTAAATTAGCACTTAATATGATCTATAAGAGCTTCACAATAACTTAATGAAGGCGTTTGAATAGTTTACTATCATGCAAAGTAAATAAAGCATTCACTAACACATACCATAACCTATTCCGACACACTTTGATTTAAGTGTAAATGGAGGAGAACAATATTTATATCTTCACGTAGGTTTTACAATACAAACCGACATAGCTTAAACATGACTACAAATAAGCCTCCTCTTGCTTGAAAAGTAAGGGTACATATAGTAAAAGAAAGGAGGAGTTAATTGAACTCACTCTCTAAAAATAACATATCTACATTAGTTTTCAATAAAATTAGCTAGCTGGAAATAAATACAATAATTATGATAATAATAAGATAAAAATTATGTGCAGGAGGCTTACAAAATCCAAAAAATAGGTTTGCGTGGTTTATTTTTGTTCTTTGTTGACTCAGTCGACTCCTTTAAAAATCACCCTTTGGAGAAACTAAGGGAAAAAAATCCAAAATTAGCAAAAGCTAAGGTAATGTATGGGCACATTGCAAAAAACAACGTAAGCTTGGATTTTTTGTCTTGGACATATGAATGGATAAGGTGATTATTGGTTTCTCTTGAATTTTTTGGCACATGATTTGTCCTACCTCCACATGAAAAGTTTAATAAAACACAAGAATTTTTTGAAATCCCACCCCACGAGAAAGGCAAGGTCACCTATGAGTTTCAAAAGGCAATTTAAACCATAGTAAAATTAACCAATGGTTAAAATTACCTTAGTCATACTCATCAGAATTAGGGTTGAAACCTGAATTGCTTATTATTTTATATTTTGCATTTGTTCTGGAGGAGGATGCGTGTTTAAGAAACTCTGAAATGTTTTATGGCTGGCATTAATCTAATTTTGAGATGGTTTTCAATGTTTAGCCACCACTTTTAAGCTTTTGAGATATATGTGGTGATGATGGCTCAATCTATACATGATTTTTTTATAGCTCAGATCTTTCCACGTTTTCAAGCTCAGGCTCTTGTTGTTGTGGCTTTGGAGCCTTGTCCTTTCATAGCTCAAGCTATATATGATTTTATTTACATCTGAGTTAGCCGCTTCATGGATTTGGGTGATTTTAAATTTCTCTTCATGCCGATGCCATTATTCTTTTCCATATTCACAATTTCATGGTTGAGGCGTGGTTTCATTTTACTCACCATTAGAGCTATCTTTTTCGCTATGTTTGACAGACCAAATTGGCCATGACCTATTCCACATTAAACTAGATACACAATGTCTCACATTTTTTCAATTTTAATCTTCGGTCACTGGGCGAGCTCTACTTTCTCTTGCTTCATTCCAGCTCATCGTTCTTAATTTTGAGCCCTATAGCTTGGTATTGTCCTCTACTCAATTTGGGATCTTGATGTATTGGCAATGATAGGGGTTCAAATACATGGATATTTGTTTGTTTATTCTCATATCTCATCCTTGACTTGATTTACCTTAGCATGGTCTCTCATAGCTCAAAAGGTTCATGCATCGTGTAGAGATCAGGTTAGGGTTTTGTTTTGTTTTGCACCTATTTTATTCATTTTCCATCGATTGTGATTACCCTGTTTTCCACTTTTGGAAGAATGAGATTTACTCAAGCTAGGTTTTTATGCTCAACTCAATTTTTTCTTTGCACAACTCTCCTTTTCTTTCATGAGCTTTCCATTTTTTAGATCTGTCTATGGCACTGGGCTATGCTTGACACTTTTTATGTACTTGGGAGCTCTATTTTGGGAGTGTTGGCATGTAGTTATATAGGTGTTGTAATTGATGAAAAATGAAAAATTAATGAAAAAGTGGATGATGAAGTAATGTTAGATTATTATTTTTATGATGTTTCCACGATGGTTCAGCTGCGTACTTGATGATACAAGGAGATTTAGTGAGGATTCCTTTCTCTTATAAGCTAATTCAGGTGCCTAGGTGATGCTACATGATGGTATGAGATTATTATATTCTTGAGAATCATGTTATCATTATTGATATCAAGTTTAAAGAGTTCGTGTGCACTCACATTAGATTCATGATGAAGATACATGTGATTTTCCATGTTACAGGTGCTCATTAGGAGTAGGTATAGATGTTATGAGGTGTGAGTTTTAGTTTTGGAGCTATATGAGCTCGTGGATGTATTTATTAAGATTATTTATGGTATACCATGTAGTTTTGGGTCATTTTCAATGAATTCATTATGAGTTATAGCATTCTTTCAGTTGACATGAGCTTCTCTAGTGTGAAACCCTATGGGGTAGTATAAAAGTCTCAATTGTTGAGATTTTGAGGTATGGTGATGAAATTATTATGATTTTATATGTTATTATGATGTTTCATGGTTATTTTATCAAAATTTCAGGTTTACAAGATGTGAATTTTGCAAGATATATCAGTTTTTGTGAGGCATGATTAAGAACTAGTACATTTCCAACTTGAATTTGATATTTTGATGCTCTCCCTGAATTATGTGCTTTGCATGGGACCTTGAGCCTTTTAGGGATGTTTATAAATTGATTCTAAAAGGTCTCATTAAAATAATTATGTCATTTCATCATCATTTTTTTATTAATGAATGTTAAGAAGGTAAATAACTAGTTATGGGTTTGAAAACCTAGCTTGAGAGTGGTATGCAAGAAATGCTTCCTAAGTGTCCATGTATATTTCCTAGTATATGGATTATGATTGGAATATGTATATTACTCCTTATTATTTACAAAAAGTTATTGTAGAGGTCATGATGATGAGTGTGCCCCACTCAAACATGCGAGTTTATGAATAAGTCTGTTTTGTGACAAGGTTGTCCAAAGGAGTTGCATACTAAATTGGAATTGTGGAATGTATGTGAGTTTCTATTTACTTAAAAATAGTTTTTAGGAAAATTTGATGTAGGTACATTTTCAAATAATCTCCATTAAGGTTAAATGGTCAAAGGGCACTTCTGAAGCCATAAAAAGTAGTGTTAAGTAAAGTGAGCATATCTAAAGCTATAGGTAGAGTTTTAAAGTGACTCAAGTTTTGTTGCAAATAAGATTCATGTATATTTTAATTGATATAATAATTTTCTCATGATGATGAAATTTAATATGGTTCCTAGGTCAATATTTGGAAAAGAATATTTTTTCCAATGTAGGACAAGATAGGGTTTTATGACGCTTTTGAGTTGTTTGAAGCATCAGATGGACTAGGTGATGCTTTCAATAACATTAAATGTGTAGAGGAATGAATTTGGAATAAAATGAACCCATTTATAATTCTTTAATGTTCTTAGAATTTTTTTTATTAATTGATATGTGAAAATAACTTTTTCGGCAGGTTGATTTTGTGAAGACAAAAGTGAATGTGGTGTGAGCCAGTGAGTGTTTCAAAGCTTCTAAATTTCTTAGAATTTTTATAAAAGTTTTGAAATTTCCATCCACTAGTTATATGGCATGGTTTTTTTTATTTTAAGTAATTATTTGGCATAATGAACTTTCTAGGGTCTTTAAGGCCGTAGGAAACATCAATTTGAGAATTACAAAGAGCATGGGGCCCATTGACTGAAATAATTTTATTGGTTGAGTTAAATTGTGACCATGTATAAATGTTAAATGTTATTTTTTATCATGTATAATTATTTATTGTTCATGAATAAATACAGTTTTGAGGTTAGGAGTTTTTTTAATCTTTGTGTACATTGGGATTTGAGTCATGTTTGGAGCATGTAAAGATATTTTTAGCCATTTCGACCTACTTGGATCACTTGCAACTATTAAGATTTAAATTTTTGGTGTTTTAATGATGCATGGATTGAGCCTAAGGAGGGAAAAGGTTTATGTTTGAATTTGAAATGATGAGGAGCTTATAAAAGCATTATTTTGGGTGCTTTTTAGAGCTAGTCATGCATGGGTGAAAAATTTTACCCATAGGTCAGTAAATTGCAGGTATGTGTGAAAAATTTGAAGGTTGAGGAAGATACGATAAGATGTGTGCAAGAGTGTAGAGCCATGGAAAGTTGAGAAATAAGAAGAAAAAACATGATTGAAGACCTAAGGTTTGAGCTATGGTTTGTGAGCTAAATTAGTGATCTCTATCAACTGTGGTAGAAAAAAAAAAGAGATAAAACATCATAAGGTGGTTGAGTGGGTACTTGATCATATTCACTTGTTGTAGACTCCTTGTGGAGTTGGTGCTTCAGAAAATTAGGGGTTAGTGTGTCTTGTAGGGTAGGTGATCTACTAAACTAGGGTTTGGTGCTCATTGTGGGGTTGGTGCTCCTTGCAAAGTTTTTGTTTCACTAATTCTCTCTTATTTGTGTAATATAAGTAGAGTTTCAGAAATTTATTTTCTCCAGGATGGTTTCTCACATACACATGGTGTTTTTTTTGTGTTGTGTACTTTGTCTCATGCTCTTGTGATTGATGTTACATATCTAATGCACACATATTACAGGGAAAATTTTAATCGTCCCTATGAAAAAAAGCCTTAGAAAATAGTTGGTTGATTTGTGAAAATTTTCTTTTGTATGAATGGTGAATATCAAGAAATCTCAAAATTACTATTAAATGCTACAGGTTGATAGCTTTTTTATATTGTACCACTTGCTAGCATTTTTTTATGCTACCGACCGAAAACATATAACATGATGATGACCAGTAGCATAAAATATGTTACCATCCGACAACATTTTTATGCTACTGGCCAATGTCGGATGGTAGCATAACAATGTTATCAGTCGGTAGAAATTTTTATGCTACCGACCAACATCATATTATATGTTATCAGCTGGTAGCAAAAAAATATGCTACCAACTAACTATATTAAGGTGAATTTTGTCAAGTTATATTTCATACGGAATGGTGAATTGACTTCTAAAATGAACTCATACCCAAAAAATATTGGTGAACTGGACCTAACTTGAACCCTAAAAATTCACCAATTTCAACTATCAAAAACTGGAATATTCATGATTTAACGAATATTCAACACTAAATTTTTCCCTAACATATGGTTATGTATGGTCAATGAATGAATGAATCATTGAATGTATGTGATGATAAATGAATTGAAAATAAATTTTTAGGACTGATTCAACCCCCCTATTATATTATTGTTCATAAAAAATTTGGTATCAAAAGAGGTCCTTCATAAACGAGTATAAAATCTTAGAGGAGATTCTATAACCACATGTGGTGAAGAATATTAGGAAATAAAATCACGAATTGAAAGCTATAGAAAATAAGGATGAAGAAACCATAAAATATCTCAAGAGACAGTTGGAGAAGACCATTTCAGATTTGAGCACAAAAGAAGAGGAATGTGAAAGAATGAAAAATAATCCTTTTGAAGTCTATGTTAATGGACAAGTTGACTTCAAAGAGGCCATATTTAATTTACAAGACAACCTAAAATTTCATAGGATGGAGAACATCAGATTGAAGTCTCAAATAAAATATATGATAATTGTTATTAAGGCCAAGAAAGAAGAGGTACAAACCCTAAAGGAGAAAGTGCAAGCATGTTCCAAGTATGGAGACAAATTGAAATTTCTTGAATCAAGTTTTTATAATGATTATAGCAGGATGAAAATGTATGTCAAGATAGAGAAGATGTTGAAAGCTCTTTATGAGGTCTTAGAGGATGAAAAATCCACAAATAATGTAAAAGGCCTAGGATTTGAAGGAAAGAATGATCAAGAAGTTGGTCCAAGTTGAAAATCAGATGAGAAAGTGATAAATAAGGCTAAATTGAGAATTTCTAACTCAGTTAGACAACTTAATGCTATGAGGTATGGATCATCATTTCATGGATATTGCTTTGTTTGTCATGTTTTTTTCATAGAGATATAGATTGAAAGAGAAGGTCATTTGAGAATAGTATAGGTGTTTTCAAGGGTGAATTATACTCATGTTGTGAGTATGGGCACAGAGGAAAGGATTGTAAATGGAATATTAGTGTGTTTGAGCCTAGAAGAAAGATAAATGTTTGTTTATTTCAATTGTCAATAATTAGGTCACATTGCAAGCCTATGTATAAGTAAAAAGAGGTTCACTCAAGGGTCTAACTCTAAAGGTGTAATAAAAATATCTAATCATGGAGTTCAAGCTAGGAAAAATTCTACAAAATTAGAGGTGCATAGTATAAATTATCCCAAGGAATAAAACAAGGTCATTATGACCAAGTCAGGTCAAAGAAACATGTTTTCCTTAGTTGAGGGGTTCATATCTAAAGAACAACACTTGTGTTTAAATACAATCCATTCACCTCTTCATGAGAATATGAAAGAGTTAGGAGTATGGGATACTTCTAAGTTCATAAGGTATGTTAAATAACATCTCCATGATTCTTTGTTTCATGTATCTACCATAAGTGTTTGAACTTGTTATTATCATATGTCATATTATCATGAAAAATAGTATTAGTTTGTGTCAAAGGGTGTTTGAGAAGGTTTCATGATAAGAAAAGTAAGTCTTGGTTTGAAAAATCAAGTTCAATGTCTTTCATGAAGTCTAACATGCTTAAGTTGAGAAATTATATGTCATTAAGTTTTCTGCAAATCAACAACTTGTATGTCATTGTAAATATGTGTTTCAATGAATTCCCTTAGTTTGAGTCTACATGGTCATAATTTGAAGTGTATATTTAGTCTCAATCAAAGTTTCCTAAGGTTTGAAAAGTGTCTTTTGGTCTAATTTATCTGTGACTATTGTTGAAGGGCATTAGTCTATGTCTCAAATAATTAGGCCTCTGAATCAAATTTGGTGAAATGTCCTATAGCTTGAATTAAAAATGAGTGGTGTCCATAAAAATTCTAAATGATGCTCTGGGTCTATATCATATTTCCTGAAATTGAGTTCTCATTCCATCTACATAGAGTCAAAAAATGTAAGTAGTTCATGATTTCATCTCTGTCATGAAGGTCTTATAAGTTGTGGTAATCTTGAAATGTCAGAGGTATTTAGTCAAAAGAAGTATGAAATGTTATGGAAAATTGATTGCTTCTCCAAACCATAATTAGTTCAAAATGTGTATCTATTATATCTCAAATTTGTACCTTGTGGAGAGATGGTTACAGGTGTTCTAAGCTTGTAAAATGGATCTCTCTCTTTCGTAGATACAATGGAAACACCTCAGGTCTATGGGTATACCTATTTTGAGGTGAGTCTCCAGTATCAAGGCCGGTTCCTTATTGATGTATCCTAAACTAATTTTTTGGGGTTTAAGGGTAAATGAAGATTGTAAAAGATGTAAACTGAGGTGATACACACCATTTTTATGAGGTCTTTGACTAGTTACATACACAATTGATATGGAAAGGATTTTTGATGCACAAGCCAATAGTTTTCTAAAGATAATTAAGGGTAAACACTTTGATGTATTGAGGGATAAAATCACAAAAATACTGCTAAGTTACACATACACATTAATATCATTCAAAAATTACTTTATTTGCAATAGGGTAAGATGATTAATTAGGGAATTCAAACTCACAAGATTAATGAAAACATACACAAGACTGTAAATAATTTGAAAGGTAGAAAATACTTCACATTCAAAGGAAAAAACTAACAAAAAATTGCTTCAACAGTACTGTATCTAAAACTTCTCCTCTCATGCTTTGCCAATGTTCACAATATATAGAAAAATTATTTCTCACCCTTCCTAAAAATAGGCTAAAACTATACTCGTCCATGCATCCTATTTTTATCCTTCATCTATTAATAAATAAAGGAATAAAAATAGAACATGTAAATACAAAGAGGCATTAACAACTATTGGTTATAAATCAGTCAACTGCAGTCGATGGTTATATTTTTAACAAACCATGAGTGATAATTTGCTAAAAATAAGTTTTGCTTGATGAGAAATGTTTCTTCTTTGTGCATGCAAATTCATATTTTGGTATGTTATTTTCTAAAGGCATCCAACCTTAGCCCTTTGAAGTGATAATATTAGCACTTTCTAACCATGGTTTAATCTAGTGAATTGGGGACTCGAATTAAGGTGCAAGAGGATTGTAAACTTAAATGTTTTTGGTATTTGCATTGTTGAGCTCCATTCGAGCTAGCAAAGTTCTGCTAAAACTTCCCCTAGCCACCATTGTTGACTGTTCAAGCTTGACTTAAGGTTTCTTTAAAGAACTTTGTGTTTCGTCATTTCGAAAAAGAGTTGTCCACGTAGGACATATTTTGAACTAAAAAACGGGCCTAGGAAACTTTCTTTTTCATTTCTGATAGAGATTGTGCATTTTTAAACATTTAGCCCACCCTTTCGCTTGTAATTTGGGCCCCAAATGTGTCTTTATCAGATGCCAATGGGGCCATGTTCAACTTTAACCTCTCTTTTGAAAACAAAGGTTCAAAGTTTCAAAATAAAAAAATGTTCTGGTAGCCCGCCTTTCCACCTTAGGCTTTTGATAGCATGGGCAGAGTTGCGGGAAATTTTATCACTTTTCTCCCTTTTTCAAAAAGGGCTCAAACTATCAAATTGACCTAAGGCTCTACTTTTGACTTATTAAATATGTGGCCTTGTTCAGTCTTCAACAGGTTTGTGGGGTATTTTTAAACTTTGCTCCTTTTTCAAAAAGTTTCAAAGGCAAAAAACATTCCGATGGTCTGTTTCTCTGCTTTGCTTTTTTTATGCGGGCTCAACATTTGAAGTTTTCCTTTTACATAAGCGGGGTTGTGGGTCATTTTATGACTTTACGCCCTTTGGAAATAAAGCTTCGAAATCTCAAAAAGCTCCGATGATCTGCCTTTGACTCTTTTGATGCAGGCTCAACATTTCACTTTTTCCCTTTGAAATGAGCGGGGCCATGGGTCATTTTACAATTTTAATCCCTTTTCCAAAATGCATCAAAACATAAAAAGGGCTCACCCCTTTGCATTGAGCCTCCAGACCAATTTGAATATTTTACAAACAAGGAAAAAGTTGAAAGTATTGCAAAATGGCCCCGCCGTTATGCATAGAATTAGATTTCATCAGGCCTGTGGGTGAGTTTGGAACTTTTAGAAAATGATGAAAAGATGCTAAGTTTGACAAAAGGACCCACCATTTTAATGTGTCAAGATGGGGTTTGCATCGATTTTGGTGATCAATTCTGAGCATTGATCTTTGTACTTTTTATTCGTGGTTATTGATCTCATGAATAAAACACTTAAAACCCTAAGTATTTCATATTTTCATTCTTGAGCTCTATCTAAGCTAAAGGAACTGTGCAAAAATTATTTCCCCTGGACGACAACCATTGGAGATGATCTTTTGAGCTTGCTTTATCTGCATCTATTGTTTTGTTGATCTCAACTTTGGAACTCTCTATTATTTAACGACCACTATTTTTATCACTTCAAGTTTTGGGTTGGCTTATACTACAAGATTTGGTCGATTTAACCTATTGTGTTGCTTTGAGTTTGAATTTTCTTCAAATGATCTATGTCCTGTGAAGCTCTGTGAAGATTCTATAGCCTCCATTACTGAGGTTTATGAGCTTAATCCTTTCTGTATCATCGTTATTTTGAATAAGATGGTAACGGATTCGTGTTTTTTTGTAATCTCCTGACTTTATATTGCTCATTTTGATCAGTATTGAGCTCACCCTTTTACTTTGTCTCTGCTATTTCATCTTCGAAACATTGATACTCATTTTTCCTTTGCATTTTTATTTTGATTTCTAGAACAACATTGATCTCTGAGTCAAAACTCATTCTTGGTTCTCTTTTTGACTATGAGTTTGATGACGGTTTTCTCTGCTTCAATTTTAACCAATGATTTCTTGATTCTTACTCTGATTTAAGTACCCATTAATGGGTCTTTCTCGATCAAAGCTAGGATTTGAATTTTCTTCCTTAGATCAGTAGTTTTATTCATTTCTTTGATTTGTATTGCAAAAAATTTGTATACGAACCTTTAATTGTCCTTCCTGAATGAATTATTTTTTCCAAAATATGTATTTGCACATGTATTTTTCATATTTTGGATTGAAATATTACAACCCAGATTTGGGTATTACTTCTTTGGCATGGGTATTCAAACTTCTTTATTGCTTTTTTATTCTACAATCCATACCTGCAGACTTGAGAAAATAGTTATAAAATATTTAGGATTTTTGGCCTCTCTTATGTCCTGGTTTTATTTTCTTCTTCCTCCTTCTTTCTAAGTGAGAAAATCATGTATGCAGTTTTGATATTCAAGCAATTTATATCTCCTTTCATTAAGAGATCCATATGCACAAATTAGGAAAATATAGGAATATGGATTTACCCTAATCTCTTAACTGATTATATTCCTCTTTTCTTCTTTCCAACTATAGTACTTCCAATGATGACAATGAAGATGGAATAAGCTGAAGATGAAGATGCATCAACCGAAGGACAAACCTCAAGGTAATGATGGGTTCACTCATACTCCTTTATTTTCTTTTTCATGCATGTGTACCTCTTCTCCGAGTAGCTGTACTTTACTTTCTAGTTACATCTCATGGCTTGCATGGGAACATTTGAAATTCCTTATGAATAAAGCATTGAAAAGTGAAATTGATTTGTGTATTTTTTTCTGCATTTCTACTTTCTGATATGGATTATATGATGAACTAGACAACCTAATAATATAATTTAATGTATTAATCATGAAGGAAAGAACATTAAAGAATACCTGTAACATCCAATAATGAACTATGATTTCTGTAATATGCAGTCGTGATTGTTGGTTCAAATCCTAACACTTCATCTATTCTACAATTCGGCGTATTCATCAATACAACACATTTTTCCTTTGAGGCCTTGTGTTCTTTTGTTGAAGATAACATAAAATTACAAGATCTATGATCTTTTATGTTTTGTAATAGCACACATAGCTACAAATTTCATGTAATCATTAATTAATTTAATAGTAACAATATTATCTGAAATAAATTCCCCTAGCTTAGGTATACTTCCCCAATGCTATCCATTATAAAGAAGTTTCAAGCTGGCCATTTTTGCACAAGTGCAAAAACTATCAACATTTCTAGCGATCTTGCGGGGAAAGCTGCATGCTAGCTTGTAAACCAATTCCTTTCTCTTGTCCATTGGGCATGGAGTCTAAAGCATGTAACCAAAATTTGTCTTCCTGAAGGTCCAACCCTTCCAAAACAAACTAAAATTGGGAGAGGATCCAGTAAACCAGATCACGTGCACAAATGCACTTATTGAATTGAAAAACTATGCAATGTGTAAGAACTACACTTATTGAAGGGAAATCGAACTCTAAATAGACAATGTAGGATTTTCAATAAAAGTTTTTGAGAAGCATACCATTCATAGGAATGGGAATTTCCTCTCCATTCAGCTTCGAGAGATTAAAATCATTGTGTTCTTTGCAAGCTGAAATCATGGAAGGACCACTCCAGATTGTATTAAACTTTGTGTCCTCTTGGATTTGCATGATCAACATCCAAATTTAACACAATATCTCTTTAATTAAAGATTTTAAATTTGGATTTCTTATCAAATGTCTTCTTCATCTGTTTCTGATTCTTTTCTATGTTTAAATGAGTTTGATCTCTTAGCTCTTGTAACTCCATTAATTCTGCATAACAAACCTACAATGGTTCATTCTCAAGCAGCTCCATTTAATGCAGCAAATCTAATGTGGGTAATTCAATTGAAATATGCATTCTTGATTCTCTTCCATAAATAAGTTTGTATGGTGAATTTCCAAATGATCTTTTAGGAGTCACTCTATCAACCCAAAGTGTCGAATTCAACATTAAATGCCAAGCTCTCTAGTTATCTTTCAGTGTTCTTTTGATGATCCTTAAAAGATTCTTGTTGGTACTTTTAGCTAAACCATTACCTTGTGGATAATAACTAGATGAAAAAATTAGATATATTCCATGATTAACATCCAAATCTGTTACCTTTGCACCAAGAAACGCTAAAGCATTATATGATATGATAGATGCTGGGACACCAAATCTATACACTATACCTTCATAAAAGGATAGTATCAAAGTTTCATTAGCATCTTTCAAGGCTATTGCTTTAGTCCATCATGTAATGTAATCTATATCAGTCAAAATCCACTAGTTTCCTTGTCAAGAAAGCAAGTTTATCATGCTAATAAAATCAAGACCCCACTACATAAAAGGCTGATAAACTGAAATAGGCTATAAAGGAAAAGAATCCAAATGTTCTTTTCCAACAAAGAAAGAACATTTATTACACTTTCTGATCCATTCAAAATAGTCCTTGAATATGCTGGGCCAATAGTAACCAGCTTTCATAATTTTTAAGGATGTGGTACATGCTGAGAAATGACCTCCTGCAGGTCCTTCATGGACTTCTGATAATAATTGTTGAATTTTATCATAGTCAACACATCGCAACAAGATTCCATTTATATCCCTTTTGAATTATACTCTACCAATGAAAACATAGGGTACAACTTGTAATCTTACATGCCTTCATTTATTATTGTCCATACCTTCCAAATATATGCCATACTGTAAATAGCTAACGAAATTAGTGATCCATCTTGATTCTTGGACCTCTCGAGCAAGTTCAAGTTACTCATTTTCTGGCTAAACCATGACATCTGATTGTTGATGCTTAAATCCAGCATGTTGTTTTGGATCTTCTGATTCTGGTTCATGTTTTTCCATATCAGCAATTAGGTGCTCACATAAGATTTTTCCTCGAACTGTCTTCACAACCCAGATATCAACATCATATTCCATAAATTTCATTATCCAACTTGCTATTTTCTCATTAAAATATTTATTTAACAAGAAATATTTCACACTTGGATGAGAAAAAAGAACATGAATTTTATTGTTTGAAAGGATGTACTTAAAAAAAATTATCCCTCCAACTATTGAAAGTACTTGTTTTTCAATAAATGTGTACCTTGTTTCGTAATCATGCAAGCTCTGTCCACAGAAAGTAATTGGTTGTTCTATATTTTCATCATTAACCTAAGTTAATATGGATGAGATTGTTTTAGGTCCTACAAGTGCATAGATTGTAAAATCTTTATCAAAATTTGGATTTGTTAGAGTAGGAGCTTGAGAGATGGCTACTTTGATTGTTTCAAACCCTTCTCTCCCTTCACTGGTCTAAGAGAAAGTCTTCTCATTCTTTAGCATATCTATCAATGGTTTCACCAATGCTACAAAATATGGAACAAATCTTCTAACAAAGTTTATTTTTCCAAGAAAACTCTATAATTTTTTCTTATGATGAGGTAATGATAGCTATGATATGGCTTCAATTATGAAAGGATCAACTGCTAAACCTTACCTAGAAACAATATGACCAAGTAATTTTCCTTGATGTACTAAAAAGATAGACTTTTGGGATTAAAAAATATTCAAAACTACCTTCATAACTTAAAAGTCTGCCTTAGATGTGTTAGATGCTCCTCTGAATTTTTTTAAAATATAGTAACATCATCTAAATAAACAAGGATGCATTTATTTAACAAGCTACAAAAATCCATGTCCATTACACATTGAAATGTTGTCCCAGCATTTAAAAGGCCAAACGGCATTCTTTTGTAAGCATAAGTACCCCACTTGGTGGTAATGTTTTGTACCTATCTTCTTCTCAAACTAAAATCTGATTGTATCCACTATAGCCATCTAGAAGAGATAGTCTATTTGAACCAGAAACTGTTCTCAAAATTTTATCCATATTTGGAAGTGGGTAGTGATCTTTAAATGAAGCTTTATTTAGATCTCTAAAATCCACACATAATCTAATTTCTCCATTTTTTTTCCTACCAGGAACAAGATTGGCTACCCAACTTGAATGCTTAACAGGAAAGATAATACTTGATTGAATCAACTTAGATAACTCTTTCCTCATTAGATTCTCTATCATGGGATTTGCAGGCCTATGTTTTTACCTAACTGGTTTGGAATTTGATTGTAATTCAATAGTATGCTGTGCTAAATTGGGATCAAACCCTTTCAAGTCTTGGTATTTCTAAGAAAAAACATCTTTAAATCATTTGCAAAGATTAATAAAGGAATGTTTTTCAGCTAAAGAACATACCTTTCCAAGAAACAAATTTTTACCTTCATCAACTGATATTTCTTCATAGTTCTCAGCATGTGTTGACATCCTAGTCTTGGCGTTCCTTAACTAATCATCAATGTTGAAGATGTCTTCTAATGTGACCAGACCTCGAGGAAGTTAATTTTTCTTTAACTATACAATTTAGTCACCATATAAGTGTTATAATTTATCTTGATTCACTGTAGATAATTCAACTTCTTGCTATAAAAACCTACAGATTTGATCATCACTTTCAAAAACATGCCAATTCCAATCATTATCAGGTATTGAAGGCCTAACAATTATCTTTATATGAGGCTGAATTTTGCTATTCTCTATCTATTCCAGCACTTCAAAACTATCACCAATTGTGGCAAGTCTATATGCATGCTTGCTTTATTTTCTAGGAATGGATTGAATGTTAATAGCTTCAAAATCTTCCATTAAGTATGAAACTCTATGTCTGTAAGACTTCATTAATAGATTCTTACAAACATTGAAATTTCTTACTTGATTGATAACCAACTCAAAATCACCAAAATTATGTAGCATGCTAATACCTCTCTTTCTAGCCCAATGTAAGCCATGAATTAATGCTTCGTATTCAGCTACATTGCTATTGCATGAAAATTGGAGACTCAAAGATGATAAATACCTTTCATTTTTTGGGGAAGTGAGCATCAAACATGCTCCTTGTCCTTTCTTATTATTTAGCTCCATCCAAATGAAGCTTCCAAATCCCTTTCGTTGTATTTTCTGTTTTAGACAACAAGGGAACTGGTGTATTTTCTTCATGCAAGCAATACACACCAAATAGGTGTTCTTCAAACTTCTTAAAAGGATCATGAGTATGTTCTTCATGTGTCTTTTCATCCATAAACATGTTAGAAACACCATCTAGTGCTAAAACATGAGCTATATTATCAAAATCAAATTGGTCGAAAGTTGCATAATTAGCTACTAGATTAGAAGTGTAAGGCTCAATGTGAAATCTATCCAATAGTTCTAAATTAATAGTTACCTTGGTCCCATAACATGTAATGAAAAATAAGAAGGACCAATCTAAGGATCTAGATAACCTCCTATCTTTGTTTTGAAATCTTTATATAAGCATATAACAAAGTAAGAAGGTAAATTTACAACAGTAATATCTTGCAAAATGTAAACATTTGGGCAAGAATGCAATGGTACGCTTATATCTCTGATGACATCTACTGTATTAGTTGAAGTTTTGTCAAGTTGTAGAACACTCTTTTCTATAGGTTCATACTGCAGACCCAATTTTTTTGCAATTACTTTTGGCATAACTGTGCTACTTACACAGTTGTCCACCATACATTTATGAACAATATGTTCTTCAATAATCAGTGATAGATAAAATGGTGGTGGATTCTTGATGTCATGAGCATTTAAGACTTTCTGAACAATCCATTTAACTTCCTTGATGCAGTCTTGTTCCATTATTCCAAGGACCATGTCTTCTTTATGGACTTTCTTTTCTGTTATTTTAGAATAAATTTGTAGCTTAGCTAGTTCATGAGAAAGTAAATCTTTCTATCTTGTAATACTTAGAGCATCCCACATTGAGATTTTAACATTATGCTTTTTCATTACATCAACAATGTTAAAAGAAGCAACATTTTTAGAGATAGATTCTACTGTTTTAGCATAGGATTTAGCAAAAAATGATTCTACTTTAGTTGCTTTTGATATCTAAGGTATAAATAACCTTCTTGGATCAGGATATAGTTATTTTTTCCATTCTTTACTCGCTGTAACACTTGTTTTTTGAGGAAACAATGCACTATTAGCTAGTTTTGGACTTATAATTGTTGTTTTATCAGTGATAGTAGGTAGAACATGCCTATTCTACTTTTTTTTACTCTCTATAGCCTTTTCCTGAGCCCTATTAGTAACTGCAATGGAATCATCCTCACTAAAACTAACTCAGTTTTTTTCAGGTGCTTTTTCAACATGACTTTATTGCTTCCTAACCTCCATTTGAGGCATGAATAATGTTTCAAATTGAGGTTGTTCAACAAGACTTATGTTCAAAAATTTATTTAGGAAATTTACAGCTAAATGATGTTGATTACAAGGTTAACACCACTCATCAATAGCCATATTAACTAGGACTAAAGCATTAGATGGAGTAGGGGCCTTTGGATCAAACTTCCTTTGTGGATAAGGCTACCTATAATTTTTATTCTACTGGTAAGGATGCTTATTTTACTTGTTTTGCTTATTTTGCTGATAAGGAGCCTAATAAGGTTTGTTAGGTAATGAAACATTATTATCAATTGAAGTCATCTTGTTTCCAAAATTCTGCAAAACTTTTAACACATCATTTGATGGGGCTACAATAACAGGTTCAAAAATGGTGATAGGCTATGGGATACGTTTTAAGATCTACCCAAAAATACATTGAAGGCCTTGGTTCTATTTTTCTAGCATGAATAAGGTTGTTTTCAACTTTTATTGCAATGTCATAAACATCTGGAACAGTATTACCTCCCATATATTGAATCATAGTTGAAATATCACTGTTTAAAGCTCTTAGATAATAAAGGAAAGCATGGTCAACTTGAGGCTTAACACTAGCTAGGATTATTTCCAAAGTTCTAGCAAAATGAATGTTGAAACTAGACATAAACTCATGAGGAGCTCTTTTAATAGTAGACAATTGTTCTATGAGGGACAAATGATCTGAATTATCTTTGAATTCTTTCAACAGTTTTTCACCTAAATCATCCCAAGTTCTTATGCTTCCAATCTCTATATTTCTATAACATTGCAAGGAATGTCCCTTAAAGTATGTAGCTAAAATTCTCAAAGCCACATCTTCATGGATAATATTGTAAACTGAACATAAGGCTGCAACATCTTCAATGTGCTATGTAGGTGTAACTTGATTTTCACCAGTGAATGATGGCAAGGTTTTCATGGCAGCATTAGGGATATCCTGATAAATTGGAATTACTAATGGGATGCCATTATTAAAGGTCACAAAATTCCTAGGTGGTTGAATAGCCATTTGAAAGATTGGGATCTGAATAGAAAAATTGATACATGGTGAAGAAATATTAGGAGGAGGGTTATCAGAAATAGGTCTATTATAAGGTGAAGTATTACCAACTCTTCTCCTTCTTACAGAATTCAAAGGTAAATAAAAAAAAAGAAGGAATTCCTCTTACTGATGATCTTGTAGTCACTTTAAGCATGGAACATGCTGCAATACTAGTCTAAAATCAGATTTACGAAGTCACCGAATAGATCTTTAAATCTTCAGAATAAATTGCTGCAACTTGCTGTCCCAGAAGTAACTTTTATCTGCTATAAAGAAGTTGTATATTTGGTGTAGAAATTAGTAACTTGCATGCAGATCTGATTGGTGGTCCCTCCGGGCATACTAGAAACTATTATCTCTCGAAAGTGCACCCTGTAGAGAGATCATTGTAGGTGTTCTAAGCTTGCAAAGTGGATCTCTCTCTTTCGTAGACATAATGGAAACACCTCAGGTCTGTGGGTATACCTATTTTGAGGCGAGTCTCCAGTATCAAGGCCAATTACTTATTGATATCCTAAACTGATTTTATGGGGTTTAATGGTAAAAGAAGACTATAAAAGATTTAAATTGAGGTGATACACCAAATTTGTATGAGGTCTTTGACTGAGTACATGCACAATTGATATGGAAAGGATTTTTTAAGCAAAAGCCAACATTTTTCTAAAGATAATTAAGGGAAAATGCTTTGATGTATTGAGGGATAAAATCACAACAATGCTGATAAGTTACACATACACATTAATATCATCCATAAATTACTGAATTTGCAACAGGGTAAGATGATTAATTAGGGAATTCAAAATCACAAAATTAATGGAAACATACACAAAACTGAAATGATTGGAAAGTCAGAAAATACTTCACATTCAAAGGAAAAACTGGAAAAAAGTTACTTCAACACTCCTGTATCTAAAATTCCTCCTCTTGTGCTTTGCCAAAGACCACAATATATAGCAAATTTATTTCCCACCCTTCCTAGAAATAGGCTAAAATTGTACTCACCCATGCATCCTATTTTTATCCTTCATCTATTAATAAATAAAGGAATAAAAACATAACATATAAATACAAAGAGGCATTAACAGCCATTAGTTACAACTCAATCAACTATAGTCGACTGTTGTATTTTTAAGAAAAGCATGAGTGATAATTTGCTAAAAATAAGTTTTTATTGATGAGCAATTTTTCTTCAGTGTGCATACAAACTCATATTTTGGTCTGTTATTTTGTTAAGGCATGAAACCTTATCCATTTTTAGTGATAATATTAGCACATTCTAACCATGGTTGAATCTTGTGAACTCGGGACTTGAATTAAGGTGCAAGAGTATTACAAACTTAATTGTTTTTAGTATTTACATTGTTGAGCCCCATTCGAGCTAGCAAAGTTCTACTAAAATTTCTCATGGCCACTATTGTTGGCTGTTCAAGCTTGATTGAAGGTTTCTGTAAGGAACATTTTCTTTCATCATTTTGAAAAAGAGTTGTCCACATAGGATGAATTGAAAATGGGCTTGGGAAGCTCTCTTTTTCCATTTCTGATAGAGATTGTGCATTTTTAAACATTCGGCCTACCCTTCCACTTCAAATTTGGGCCCTATACGTGTCTTTATGTAATGCTAGTGGGGTCACTTTCAACCTTATCCTCTCTTTCTAAAACAAAGGTTCAAAGTTTCAAAATCAAAAAAAGTTCCGATGGCCCGCCTTTCCACCTTGGGCTTTTAATGGCATGGGCAGAGTCACAGGAAATTTTATCACTTTTCTCCCTTTTACAAAAATGGCTCAAAATCTCAAATTGACCCGACACTCTACTTTTGACTTATTGAATATGTGGCCTTGTTGGGTCTTCAGCGGATTCGCGGGGCATTTTTCAAGTTTGCTCATTTTCCAAAAAGTTTCAAAGGCAAAAAACATTCCGACGGTTCGTTTCTCTACTTTGACTGATTTGATTTGGGTTCAACATTTGAATTTTTCCTTTTACATGTGCGGGACCGCGGGTCATTTTAGGACTTTACACCCTTTAGAAATAAAGCTTTGAAGTCCCAAAAATCTTCCATGATCTGACTTTAACTCTTTTGATGTGAGTTCAAAATTTCACTATTTCCCTTTGACATGAGCAGGGCCGTGGGTCATTTTATGATTTTAATCCCTTTGCCAAAATGCCTCAAAACATAAAATGGGCCCACCCCTTTGCATCGTGCCTTCGAACCAATTAGGATATTTTGTAAAAAATGAAAAAGTGGCAAGTTTTACAAAATCACCCTACTCTGCCACATCCAATTATATTTTTTTAGGTCTGTAGGTCAATTTGACACTTTTACAAAATGATGAAAAGATGCTAAGTTTACCATAAAGACCCACCATTTTAATGTGTCAAGATGGGGTTTACATCGATTTTGGTGATCAATTCTAAGAATTGATTTCTGTACTTTTGATTCGTGGCTATTGATCTGATGAATAAAACACTCAAAACCCTAAGTATTTCAGATTTTCATTCTTGAACTCTATCCGAGCTAAAGGAACTCTGTAAAAAAAAATTCCCTGGACAGCAGCCATTGGAGATGATCTTTCGAGCTCGGTTTATCTACATATATTGTTCTATCAATCACGGCTTTGGAACTCTCTATTATTTAATGACCACCATTTTGATCACTTCGAGTTCTAGGTTGGCTTATACTGAAAGATTTGGTCAATTTGACCTATTATGTTGCTTTGAGTTCATATTTTCTTCAAATGATTTGTGTCTTATAAATCTCTGTAAAGATTCTATGGCCGTCATTGTTGAGGTTTGTGAGCTTAGTCCTTTCTTTATCATTGTTATTTTGAACAAGATGGTAGTGGCTTCATTTTTTTTTTGTAATCTCTTGATTGTATATTTCTCATTTTGATCAGTATTGAGCTCTCCCTTTTACTTTATATATACTATTTCATCTTTGAAACATTGATACTCATTTTTCCTTTGCATTTTTAATTTGATTTCTGGAACATTGATCTATGAGTCGAAACTCATTCTAAGTTCTCCTTTTGGCTCTGAGTTTGATGAGGGTTTTCTCTACTTCAATTTTATCTAGTGAGTTCATGATTCTTACTCTGATTTTAGTACCCATTAATGGGTATTTCTCGATCAAAGCTAGGATTTGCATTTTCTTGCTTAGATTTATAATTTTATTGATTCTTTTGAGTTGTATTGCAAAAAATCTGTATATGAACCTTTAATTGTCCTTCCTGAATGAATTATTTTTCCAAAATATGTATCTGCACATGTATTTTTCAAATTGTGGCTTGAAATATTACAACCCATATTTAGGTATTACTCTTTTGGCATGGGTATTAAGACTTCTTTATTACTTCTTGATTATGCAATCTGTACCTACACACTTGAGAAAATAGTTTTAAAATATTTAGGATTTTTGGCCTCTCTTATGTCCATGGTTTTATTTTCTTCTTTCTCCTTCTTTCTAAGTTACCATATCATGTATACAGTTTTGATCTTCAAGTAATTTATATCTCCTATTGTTAAGAGATCTATATGGATGAATTAGAAAAATATAGGAATATGGACTAACCCTGAGCTCTTAACTGATAATCTTCATCTTTTCTTCTTTTCAGTTACAGTACTTCCAGTGATGAGGATGAAGAGGGAATAAGATGAAGAGGGAATAAGATGAAGATGAAGATGCATCAACTGAAGGAAAAACCTCAAGGAAATGATGGGTTCACTCATACACCTTTATTTTTTCTTTCATGCATGTGTACCTCTTATCCTAGTAGCTATACTTTACTTTCTAGTTACATCCCATGGATTATGTGGGAACATTTGAAATTCCTTATGAATAAAGCATCGAATTGTGAAATTGAGTTGTGTATTTCTTTCTGCATTTCTAATTTTTGATATGGATTGTATGATGAACTAAACAAAACAATAATATAATTGAATGTCTTAATCATGAAGGAAAGAACATTAAAGAATACTTGTAACATCTAGTAATGAACTCTAATTTCTTCAATCTGCAGTCCTGATTGCTACTTTAAACTTGAAAACTTCATCTATTTTGTAATTCAGTGTCTTCATCAAGACAACACAATTGTTCTTTGGAGCCTTGTGTTCTTTTCCTGAAGATAGCATGAAATTGCAGGCTCTGTGATTTATTATGTTTTGTAACAACACACAAAGCTGTAAATTTCATGTAATCATTAATTAATTAAACAGTAACAATATTATCTGAAAGAAAATCTCCTAGGTTAGGTATACTTCACTAATGTTATCCATCGTAACGAAGTTTTGAGTTGCCTGTTTTTGCACAAGTGAAAAAATTGTCAACAATATCTTCTAGGCTATAAGAGGAATTGAGTGCAAAGTGACAAGCATATCTTCATGAGAGGTTCAATACAATTGTAAAAGTGGTAGATGAATGTTTTGATGGTGTTTCTTGAGGTGATGAGAATCTTATCCCAAGGGGAGTTACTATTGATGGAAAGTAAAGGTCATCATGTCAAGATCAGTCTCATGTTGATAGTCATGATGTACTTCAAAGGGAGCAAGAGGCTTGAATTATCATCAAATATTTTTTTTTTTATTGATCTTAAGGTCTATGAAAAGGTAAAATGTTTCAAAATATGTATAGGATGCTCCATATCTTATGTCAGTATGAATTTCTCTTTGTGTAGGTCTTAAAAGGCAGCTAAACCTTGCTAGTGAAAATAAAGTTATATAGGGTCTTAAAACATAAAATATTGTTGAAAGTGCATTTAGAAGTTTATGAAGACATTATTAAGTATTTGGAGGTGTGTAAAAATGTTCTCAAATTCCATTCAAGGATGAAGTAAAAAGGTTATGTATAGAGCATGGAAATCTATGTTTAAACGATTTCTCGTTGTCACAATATGGAAGATGGATTTAATAACACTAAAATATTTATCATTGTCTCTTTGAATATGTCTCTATTGGCATGAGTTGTGTTATTTCATATGGATATTAGAAATGACATGTATAACACATAAGTTCTTTTGAAATTAATTGGGATGATCATACCCTTCCTCCTGCATTTAACACTATTGCTAACAATGAGTATTTTTTATCTGAAGAATGTTTTTCAATCTTAATTTTCATCTTGTGCAATTGAAATAAATGAAAGCATACATGAAGGGAAAGTATCAGGTCTTAAATAAGTTCTATTTTCATTTTAAAGAGATATAAACCTTATTAGGTAGTACAAAAACACTCACTAGGGTATAGATTCAATTAACCAGTTATAGACCTTAGGTATTATTCCCTGGAGATATACTTAGGTAAAAACATGTATAAGTGGTATACTCTCATACTTTAAAGCCTTTGAATTTAACTTTGGTCTTGATTGTTAGATCCTTTAAACAATATTCTTCTTGAAAGTCTGCTACAATAGTTAGAATTTGTTGGAGAGCTAGATTGGAAAGAGTAGGAGAGTAACAGTTGGAGTAGAGACATATAAATTTGTGGAAATTAGGTTGTGTTGTCATTCATTCAAATTTTCGAATCTTAAATGGTTGAGGTAAGACCACAACTTTTGAATTCTTGATAGCAGTATGAAAATTTGTATGCACAACTAGGTGACCTAATTTAAAGGTAAAATTTTCAAAGGAAGGAGCATTAGAGGTCAAGATTATGCTTGGAATGGTGGCGTTAATTAGGGTATAAAACTGAGTAGTCATAAGAGGGTGTGTGTAGTTTTAATCCATCCAAAACACAAAATATGCCTTTAAATCTAGGTCAACATAGCTAAAAGGATGTAAGAGGTGTTCATAGGTCCGTACATAACTGATGTTACACTATAAGGTTATGAATATTTTTTAGGACAAGATGCTCTGAGTAAAATCAAAGTGAGCTTAAGGAGATAAATTTATTATAACTTTTATTCTTATTTAGTATCACAAGTATGGTACAATGTTCAAAGGTATATCTCCATTATATATCGAACTATGTAAGAAGTCTATCAAAATGTCAATGCTTAGTTGTATTGAGTATTAACTTGAGGTGTTAATAGATAATTGATCTAGTGAGTATGTTTTTCAGTCTCATTTGAGTCCATGCCATAAAAGAAATGTTGTTCGCATAATTTATGTGATAACAAATGAAATGATAATAAGAATAGAGGATTGTTTACACATTGCATCAAATGCATAATATAGGTAGGGATTCTCAATTTTGATGGATATGTTGACCTACGATACTTAAAAGATGAAAAATTGATTTGTAATAAAGTTCATCAAGGTTATTTGAGAATTTGAATGCCATGAAAGTGAAATTGTTCAAGGATTATCAAGACTCAGGTAAGTTGACAAAGAACTCGGGTCTATGTGTGTGGATTAAAAGTGTATGCTATAGGTTTGTTAAGGTTTCTTAAATCTATGTGAGCTATGTTTGTCTCATATATGGCAGTATCACAAGTCAAAAAAAAAGTATGGCTATGAGAGCTATCAAGAAGATCTTAAGGTTTGTATGTTGAGTATGGGTTTTAGATTGATGAGATAACATTAGGATATGTTGCAAATCTTATTGAATAGTGTACAAACAGTGTTGAAAAACGTTTCTACAGGCATATATGGTGTATGTGGTCTCTTTATGAAAGGGGATCGGTTTTGTGAACTTATATAGATTGCATCAAAGAATATCAAGGGATTAGTTGTATATATTGGGTGCCTACACAATCGATTGGAAAATTTAATTCTTTGTATGCATGATCACAATAAATTATGATTGTCAAGGACTAAAAATGAGCCTTAGGACTGAGCATAAGTGTTTGAAGTGCTCCCAAGCCAAGATAGAAAGGTAGGATGCTTGACATTTTTATTTTCTACTCGAGAAAGTAGTATTGAGTCCAGAGGTATTTGTGGATTGCATGGTCAAGGTATGTATATTGATCTATGACTTTTCAAAAGTGATACAAAAGCTACTGAAATGTCACTTCAACGAAGTCAATATATATGTGAGGAGAAGAGATAGAAAGTGCATTGCTATACTTGACCTATGCTTAAAAAATATATTATTTGGTTATAAATGAATGTATGATGATATTTACACCTCATTGATGACATTTTTGGGATTATCTCAAAGTGTAGGGTTCAGAGAGTCCTCTACTAGAATTGATTCATGAAGGCTAAAACAAGGTTGAGCTGAAACATTTCTCATTTTTGCATGCTTGGAAGGTGGATAATGGTGTTTTGATTCTAGAAAGGTAAAATTATTCTCTTTCCATAATTTATTGATGTAATTATATTATGTAGATGCTTAGCCTAGGGGCAGCATGGTGATTGCATGCTTTCAAAGAAGGCAAAATCATTTTTTTGTGAAAATTTAAACGTCTTGTGCTTGAATGAGATATTTGGTTGATGTTTCTAACCAAAACATAATGATAAGACATTGTGGGAGATGAATATAGTGTAGGTAAAATATTCCTTTGTCATTAATGTAAAAAAGGGGAGAAGTTGAGGTAATTTTCCATTAATGAAAAATGGGGAGATTGTTTGCATGTGGTCTTATAGGTGTTTTCATTGGTGAAAAACCACATTAATGATAAACTAGATGATGGAGTAGGGTCATATGATTCTTTGTATGATTTTTCCATGACGGTTCAGATGTGTTCTTGATGATACAAGGAGATTCAAAGAGGATTTTTGCTCTTGTAATTCCATTCATGTTCCTAGGTGATGTTGCATGATGGTTTGAGCTTCTTGTTTTATTGAGAAGAATGTTGGCATGATGGATAACTAGTTTGGAGAGTTATTTTGAACTCACATCAGTTACGTGATGCATATACAGGTGATTGGCCATGTTACAGGTGTTCATTTGGAGAAGGTATGGATGTTAGGAGGTGTGAGTTTGAGTTTAGATCTATATGAGATAATTGGTACATGTATTTAGGTGTATTATTGTATACTAGGTATTTTTCTGTCATTTTCATTTATTTCATGAGTTATAACATTGTTTTCATTGACTTTATCTTCTATAGTGTGAAACCCTAAGGGGAAGTTATAAATGTCTCAATGTATTGAGAGTTTGAGGTATGGTGATAAAATTATGATGATTGGATATGTTATTGTGATGTGTTATGGTGATTTTAGAAAAAATTTAGGTTGCGAGGATGTGAATGTTTCAAGATATGTCAATTTTGGTGAGACATGGTTAAGAACGAGTACATTTCCAACTTCAATTTGTTCTTCTGATGCTCTCCCTGAATTATGTGATTTGCATGGGGCCTTAAGGATTTCAGGGATGTTTATAAATTGATTCTATATGGTTTCAAAAAAATAATTAGGTCATTTCATCATCATGTTTTTATGAACAAATTTTAAGAAGGTAAATAACTAGTTATGGGTTACCAAACCTAGCTTGACAATGGTATGCAAGAAATGCTTCCTAAGTGGCTATTTTTGTTTCCTACTGTATGGATGATGATATTAAAATGTATAAGAATAAATATATTTTCCATAAATTTATTTTAGAGGTCACGGTGATGAGTGGGCCCCACTCAAACAAATATGTTTTTGAAGAAGTTTTTGTTTGGACAAGGTTATACAAAGGTGTTGCATGCTAAATTTAAATTATGGAATGTATGTGAGTTTATATTGATGTACAAAAAGGTTTAAGGAAAATTTTATGTAGTTACATGGTCAAATGAGCTCCATTCAGGTTGATTGGTCAAAGGGCAATTTTGAGGCCATAAAAAGTAGTTTTCATTAAAATGAGCATAATTGGAGATACATGTGGATTTTGAAGGTGATTGAAGGTGTATTGGAAAGAGAATTTAGATATAATTCCATTTGTATTTTATTTATCTCATGTTGATGATATTTTATATTTTTTATAGGTCAATATTTTGATAAGAATATTTTTCCAGTGTTGGACATGACAAATTTTACTTAAAATTTTGAGTTGATTGAAGAATTATATGTATTAGGTGATGCTTTCTATCACATGTAATATGAATAGGTATGAATTTTGAATATAATTAATCCATTTATCGGTATTTAATGTTCCTTTAAATGTTGCTATGATTTGATATTTGAAAACATATATTTGTGTAGGTTGATTTGGTGAAGACAAACATGACTGTGGTTTGAGTAGGTGAGTGTTTCAAGGATTATAACTTTCTTAGATTTTTTTTCTAAAGGTTATGGATTTCCATAAAGTGGTTACATGGAATGGTTTGGCTGATTTTAAGTGATTTTGTGGCATAATCAAGTTTCTAGGGTCCTGAAGGGTGTAGGAAACAACATTGTTTAGAAGTACAAAGAGCTTTGGGCCCTTTAAATGAAATAATTTGATTGGTTTAGCTAAATTGTTACCTTGTATGAATAATAAATGTTTTTTGTAAGAATTTTTAATTCTTTATGGATCATGAATAATTATTTTTTCGATGTTAGGGGATTTTTATCTTTGTGCCCATGCAGATTTGAGTCATTTTTGAAGCATGTAATGAGGTTTTTAGCTAGGCCAACGTTCTTGGGTCAATTGTGACTCTTATGATTTGAATTTTTGGTATTTTCATGATGTATGGGTTAAGCCAAAGGAGGGAAAAAAATTGTTTGAAATGAAAATGAAGATGAGCTTATAAAAGCATTATTTTGGGTGCTTTTTGGAGCTAGTCATGCATGGGTGAAAAGCACGACCCATAGGTGACAAAATTACAGGTAGGTGTGCATAATTTGTAGATTCAAGAAAGTAATGAAAGGTTAAGGAATATAATATAGCTTGTTTATAATAGTGTAGAGACATGTCAAGTTGAGAAAGAAGAATAAAGAACATGATTGAATACCTACGGTTGGACGTAGGGTTTGTGAGTTGAATTATTGATCTTCGTCAGTTGTGGTAGCAGAAAAAATAGAGATTGTAACAACCCAAAATTTCACACCCAAACAACACAGTAAAATAAAGGATATATTTTTTTTTACGCATAACACGACACGACATGCCACCACCGAGGTCACAACTAACTCCGTGGATAACCCAATAAAGGGATGACCACAAGGGTAGCATGGAAAATGTTCACACCCACCAAGGATGGTTTACTTTTCTATTTGACAAAACAACATAAGAAGCCACCACTTAACACACCTACAGATAGGGAAAGCCACAATGAGGAAATTATTGATGGTTATTTATTTTTATGTAACCTCTTTTGATCCTTAACTACAATTTGCTAAGACTCTAGATATGATTTGTACAATGCTTCTTACAATGCTAAGTTCTTACTTTTACTTTGAAGAGAAATTTTTTCTAATTCTTTTCTATTATGGCCTTTATTTGCTTAATTCATTTATCTGAAAAAAAAATAAGTAATTTAATTCCACAAGGCCATCAATTCACCACTAACGCTATTATGACTCGCTCTTGCCCACAAGACAACATGGTTTTAAGATCAACACACTTGAGAGAAGAAAATACAAGGTGCCTTGGAAAAAGGTTAGAGGGAGAAGGTCGAGATGAAAACATATTTAGGGCCTCATTAGTTATTGCCAGTATTTAATTGAAGCTAGAGCTCTTATCCAAAATTATCAACGACTTTACTTAGGCTTTGCTAAAAGAATATTACCAAAGAGAACAATTTACTTTCCAAATGGCGGTGAGAAAGATGGTGAGATATCCAATTTTTTTTCTCTGGCTTATATAATTCTTACTCACAATGATAGTCTCATGTTATATAATTTTACTTATGATTTTATTTAAAGAATTCCTTGCTCTCAAGTTGGTAACCTCTACGTTAATTTATTTAAATATAACTTTTAGTTCAACTTTTATAAGTATTAAGCAACCCACGTTATCTTACTTATGTCGCATTATTAATAAGTCATAGCAAGATTCACTCAACATTTATTTTCAAGGGTAGAGTTTAATAACACTCATTCACCAGAACAAAAACAAGGTTACATCCACACTTAAAATACCAATAATCCAATAAGGTCATTCAACAATCAGTAACCAATATTTTAATATTTTCAATGATGGTCAAACAAACCAAGGTGTCCAAAGTTAAGATGACAAAGTCCACAATTACATTATACTAAGACCATGATCCTCTCCTACATTTTCCACTGTATGTTATCAATAGTTGAACAATATAAAAAGGATTCATGTAAGAACTTCTCAGCTGAGGTTGATGCACAGGTTTACAAGTCTATCCCTCATCTACTCGCTAAAATTCCATCTGCAGCAAATATTTACTAGAGTCAGTTCGCTAGAACTGAGCATGATAAGATATAAACCTCACCTAATAACTTATGCCATCTAGCATTTAAATAAATGAAATTTTGCAATACTCCCTATCAAATAATTCCTAGTCATGTATTCAAATCTTAACTGCACATCTCATGATAATACATTTCATACCCATCATTGATCACTTCCCTAAAATCTGCTTACATATGAACAAAATTTCCAAGTGGCTAGAAGATATGCAACCTTAACCTTGCATTTAATCATAATTAAACTACAGTAGCAATAATAACGCTCACCTAATACCCTCAACCTACTTCACATATATAAGTATCCAACAATATTATCTTTCAATTAAATAAAAGCACCAACGACATTAAGCTTCTATAATAAATACAAGTGTCAATCATATGATAATCATCAATATTACCCAAGTATCAAACCTTTATAGAAAATCAAGGATATGTAAGTATACTTTTGATATTTATCTCACAATTTAAAGAATATACTTATGTAAACAAGGGTTCCACCAATCAGCAAGTTCATATATTATTTAGATATCCTATCGGTTGTTTATTATCATGTCTCTATATGCCTCCATTAGTATAAGAGTCCAACTCAGAGGAATGAATTACGAACAACAATACCGTCATACTTTGTTAATGAGTAGAAGGTACATTTGGCTAGCTAAAATATGCAAGCGTGGTCCGAGCCACTATAAATGCAAGTATCAACATTATCTCAACTCACAATTGAGATGCAAGTACCAATTTTTAGCTAACATAATAATCATTGTAAATGCCAGAAAATATTCCACGCGTTAACCAAGTATTGAAATAACATATTTATCCTTACTGGTTGCCTGATAGCATAATATATCATATTATATAATTCAACCTCCACTTGCATATCTCAATTTATGGGTATTAATCATTGTCCTATATAATGAAGTTAAATAATTTCAGGTCGACTTCTATCCTTAACGTCATATAAGGTATGAACAGTCCCATTATGGTAGTTGTCACCTTTACTTAAGGCTGTGTATGAATCCATTTTAGGGTAGTTCTCATAACTTCCCTATTCATCTGTTTTCCTACCAACAAGCATTTCAACAAGCTTTGAAGTCAAAGTATAGGATAAATTTATAATCTCATATTTCAAGCATTGTCTGAATTCATATGCCTGAGGGCCATCACATGTCAATCAAACTTGCAGAATGTACACATTCATGAGAGTTCGATGTATCCATTATTACTTTAACTGATTCGAAGATCTAAGAAGCGCCTCAAACTTAAGCCATATAGTTATCCACACAAACTAACGTCTTGAGGCTTACCGTATTCAAAAAGGTCACAAAATAGAAACCCCATTAACACATGTTTCAGGAGCGTTCCAATCTAAAAGTAAGCTCATAGTAATAATAATAGCAGAGGGCCTGGTGAGGGGTTTTCAATAATCCCCAAAGTAAATGATAATCAAAGGAGTCGGATAGTATCTAGAAGGACCAGTAAGAACCAGTACGACTCTCCCCAAATAAAAGCCTCCAATCCTAATGGGGGGTTTATATTATTACCAATCCACATTAAAAGATCAACACAGTCTTCCGAGAAAATTTCCCATTTTCAAGCCATGTTTTACATAATAAAAACAAGACAAGAAAAATTCTAAATCTCATTCACACACCAAAATATTTTCTACAGAAAACACTGTTCATAGGAGTAATCATGGCAAAATGATAAACCAACTTTCTAAGATCGATAAGCGAGAATCACTGGAGAGAGATCAGCTCATGCAATTATGATTAAAAGTCATTCGAAAACCCATCTCTTTTTGGGCATCTCTTTCCAAGAAAGAGTCAACATATGTATGTAAATAATTATTAAATAATATCATGAGTCCGAACGTTATTTTCTTAGTAAAAGAATAACGCAGCAACAATCCAAAAGAAACTCACATCTACAGAATTTAAACAAAATTGCAGAGATTTATTTATCTAAATGCTAAAGGAAATAAATCATCAAGAGAGAGGGTTAGGGCTTATCATGCCTTTAATGCGCTTCCCAAGACAAGGGCATGCTGAAACAGGCCCTTGAAGGTAGTAATGAGCCGAGGTTGGCTGCTACTAAGAACACCAATTTCCGAAGACCAAGTATCACCGTTACAGCATGCATAGTGCCCAAGTATACCACCAATCAGACCAGTAACCAAAGGTGCCTTTTCTGAGTTCAAACAAATATCATTCCAGCCTATCAAATAAGCAACTCCTAATGCTAGTGTTGTGGCAATCGAACTATTCACTAGCACTTGCATCCAATCCTGTTGGCCTCCCTCCTTGTATTCAGCATCATTTTTGCGCTTCTTTTCAGTACCAAGCTTTGTGAGCTTTGAGGATGTGAAGAAAAACATGAGGAGGAGAGCTCCAAACCTGAAGGAAGCCATGATAGATGCTGACATTACCAGGAACCCAGCAAAACCACCCTATAGATTTAAAGACTTCCGCCGAACAACCCATCCTGCTATGAATAATGCAAGTGCCACACTTATGAAGGCTTTTATTACCAGGCTCTCCAACAACAAATTGTGCTTCATGAATATTCTGATATGAAACAGATCCTCCTCTATGAGATTCTCTTCCATGAGTTGCATCGTAAAACCAGTAAGGTCTCAATAGAGAATTTTTGTAATAAATTTCATCAGGTCTCCTGGTAACACTCTTACTGTCACTAATTGATTTTGATAAAAATAAAAACTTGAAGGAGAATCCCAAATTTGAGGATGCATTCAATACTGAACAGGTAACAACATTGTTGGACATCCTGCTTGTTGGAAGCGCTCAAAGAGGCTTCTACTATACTGCACATGCCTGCTGCCTGGCTAAAAACTGTTGCCGTCTGTTGCTGTGGATCCCCAACAAGAACACACCCTGCAGCACCCAATGAAAGAGGAGGTAACATGCATACTGCACCATCTTGTAGCTTCATCTATAACCACCATCATGAGCCCAAGCGGCTAGCAGGGAAGGCACCCCAAAGTCCTACGCACTCAACAAAACTTCCTCCACGCTCAGAAAACCTTCCTCCACATTTTCCAAACGACCCCCCTGAGCTCCAGGCGTGAACAGGATCCAATGCGGCCAGGGAAGGAAAAAGGGAGGCATCAAGGATCTGTGCACCAGCATAAGGCATGAGGGGGGTTTCATTGTTGCTAAGGAAGACAAAAAAGGACGTGCCCAGGATCTGTGCACCAGAAAATGACCACACAACAAAGGAAACTTGCAATAAACTCACAAATGTGAGATTTTCATCTGGGCGTGCGACCCCCAATCCACTGAGCACGCAGATCCCCAAACTACTGAGCACGCAAATCCCCAAAACAAAGAAAACGTGGCTAGCAAGCCATAACGAATCACGAAGACAAAACGCAGGCCAAAACCCAATACGATTTCAAACACGTTTCCCCAGATCCTAGGGAAGGTCCAACACGGTTTACAAGAAAAGACGTCTATTTTGGAGAGAGATCCATGTGATACGCAAATCCTAAATTCTCCCCATTCGAGCACGCCTTAGAAGATTTTACAACCCTAAACCATATTTAAATAGTTCACCTTAAATGCCGAGCAGGATAGAGCTTCATCCTCATTTCCCTACATTAATTTATGTAATCGCTTATCAAAATTTAACAACAGGGTTGGTATCAAATCGACGATCAGAAGGCGAGGTTAACGTCGACCGATAAATAAAAATATTATTATTATTATTATTATTATTATTACCACTTATTAATACTTATTAATCGAAATAACAAGAGCCAACGAGAGGTCAACATAAGCACCACAACGTTAAAAGCTTAGCGACATGGTCGTCGGAGAATGGGGCATTACATTCTCCTCCCCTTAAGAAAGCATCGTCCCCGATGCGACAAGGCATAGAGGAAAAGAAATGATAAGCTACAAGGAACGGAAAAAGACAGAAGTGCACTCTAGGGTTAAATCTCGGTTGATTAAAACATGGCCACGAGGTGGCCTTAGGAACATTTGGTGCAAATTTTAACTTTTAAGGTTCTGTGAAGATTGGTAGTTCCCTCTTATTCATTGTTTCATTAGACTCCTCTCATTTCATCACTTCCAGTTTCAATTCTTCAAAATTTTATTGTTGTAGATTTTTTTTTTGGTTAGTTTATTCCTTATTGTAGGTGCCCAACATAAACTGCCAACACAACACCCTATCGGGTTCAGACAAGACACTACAGATTCACGAACACACAAGTATATACTTCATGACTGTATTACACCACAAAAGATTACTCAAATACGGAAGGGAATATGTACGGTCCTCATAACCTAGTACTTGTCACACAATCATGACTGAAAAATAGAATACTTGAGCAAGGTGTACTACGACAACAAGACATTTCCTTAATTCCACAGATGAAAAATTCACATAACTCCGAACAAAAGCTACAGGTACATAGGGTACATCTAGGGAGCCACAACCATAACCAACTCTCATGAGCACACACACATCATAACACTACCCTCCCCCCCCAAAACACTACCAGTAGCACCATATACCACCCAAAGCATCAGAAAATAACCACCTACTCCCAAGTATTACAAAGCAACTCCATATAACTCCCAAAGAGAAAGAAACATAGTGCCAAACCAAGTCGGGTCACTCAACCATAGAGCCCCATCAAGAATATCAGGTCACTCAACCATAGAGTGCCATAAAGAATACCAGGTCACTCAACCATAGAGTGCCGTCTCCTTTCTCCTTTTAATGAGGCCGGGTCACCCTATGGCCCAGGCACATAGAGCCCCGTCACCCCCAACCCAAGTGACATAATAACTCGTGGTCCAACAACCCACTAGTTATCTGTAACTCCTTGGGGCGTACCCCCATACAATGAAGCGGGTCCATAGGTCCAACCATTCCATGGTGCATCCCATGACCCTATTCCACACATCACGACAATAGAACCAGCATAACAATCCGATCAGAATGCCAAGTGGCAAAGTACAAGCCTTGGGCAAGGTGGTACAATCTTAAAATTTAGAAGAAGATTCAAAACCAAGCAAAACAACTGACCAAATGGCCATAGTTAGTGCAAAAATCTGAATGTTAGTACCACAAACCAAGGAAATGCCCAAAATGTAAGCATGACAATCAAGAAAACTGCTGGTCCTTGCAAAGTAAAGTAAAAAGCTCAATTTATGAATAAAATACACTTTTAATAATGTCACATTACGATAACTGTGTGGCCTTATCTAGCCACCAAAGGGGTACTCAACGAGTTGCTAGCACTCGAACATCGAGCCTCATCTCGTAACAATATTTATCAATAATACAACTGTCATCATCTCAATCTGAATCAGCTCGCCACAACTCCAACAAGGCTCAACATAGTCAAAATCACATAGGTAGAGTCCATACGACAACCATATCGGGAGAGAGAAAGAAAGTACATGTTACCATCTACTGAGCCTAAGGTGTCCGCGAAACACAATATGCATGACACCCGTTGAACAGGTGTCACACATACCAAACAAACGAAAGTGGATTTTCAGCCTATGTAATGCTCCACTTCCTATCTCGTACTCGGCTCGAGTGACTGGTCAACGGTACACATTTTCTCACTCCATACATACACAGTTTACCGATTTCCCTCAGGGTCGGTTAGTGTAAGGCTCACAACATAACATATAACTACATCACTAACACCATGGTGGTACACACATAGCTACCATAATGTCTCACGTATGGTATGTATACAGGGTAGATCACAATCATACATCCACATGGCGCAATACATCACTTTACCACATTCTGCACCCAAAGTGCAATCACAATACGATAGGGTTCATACACTCACTGTATGACCCTAAATCACGACATGAATCATTACATATCACACAACTCATACATATGACGGACATAGTAATAATCACAACATAACATTCATTTGCTACATAACAAGGTGATACACACAATTTCTTTAAAACATGGTAAAGCATCATGGTACAACTTAATTCACTTTACATCAATCTGTCATACCCATATCGACACACCCACATATCACAATATGCCACAATGCTCCTACACCCCATCATCCACATTAGAATAATTTTCACATATCACAAGCAGTAATCCACACATGAACTCTTCATAGAATCCGCACGAAGGAGAGAGAAAACTCCCATCCCTAGCACAACAACAGGATAACAAATGCGCACTAAGTGACATACACCTCATGTGTGTTCACACTATCACAATTACGACATAGATCACATCACTCTTATACCACATTACTCTTCCAATATAAACCACTATTGCAATACCATCATCTCCATGTAACATGTAACACCATCGTGCCATCATGAAAAATCATCACATCTCCAATCCATCCCAGAGGTTCAAGAGCATGAAACCTCTGCTCTGATACCAAATGTAACAACCCAAAATTTCACACCCAAATAACACAGTAAAATACAGGATAATTATTTTTTTGATGCATAACACGACACGACATGCCACCACCGAGGTCACAACTAACTCCGTGGATAACTCAATACAAGGATGACCACAAGGGTAGCACGGAAATGTTCACACCCACCAAGGATGGTTTACTTTTCTATTTGACGAAACAACATAAGAAGCAACCACTTAACACACCTACAGATAGGGCAAGCCACAATGAGGAAATTATTAATGGTTATTTATTTTTATGTAACCTCTTTCGATCCTTAACTCCAGTTTGCTAAGACTCTAGATATGATTTGTACAATGCTTCTTACAATGCTAAGTTTTCTCTGGCTTATTAAATCTTATCCTCTTCTAACAATTAACAGTTCATTTCACCTTAGGGTTATTTTACAAATTTCACCATAAAAGGAATAATGTTCACTAGAGGAGCTAGGGATTATCCTGTTATATAATTCTTACTCACAATGATAGTCTCGCCTATGATTTCTTTAAAGAATTCCTTGCTCTCAAGTTGGTAACCTCTACATTAATTTATTTAAATATAACTTTTAGTTCAACTTTTATAAGTATTAAACGACCCACGTTATCTTACTTATGTCACATTATTAATAAGTCATAGCAAGATTTACTCAACATTTATTTTCAAGGGTAGAGTTTAATAACACTCATTCACCAGAACAAAACAAGGTTACATCCACACTTAAAATACCAATAATCCAATAAGGTCACTCAACAATCAATAACCAATATTTTAATATTTTCAATGATGGTCAAACAAACCAAGGTGTCCAAAGTTAAGATGACAAAGTCCACAATACATTATACTAAGACCATGATCCTCTCCTACATTTTCCACTGTATGTTATCAATAGTTGAACAATATAAAAAGGGTTCATGTAAGAACTTCTCAGCTGAGGTTGATGCACAAGTTTACAAGTCTATCCCTCATCTACTCGCTAAAATTCCATCTGCAGCAAATATTTACTAGAGTCAGTTCGCTAGAACTGAGCATGATAAGATATAAACCTCACCTAATAACTTATGCCATCTAGCATTTAAATAAATGAAAATTTTCAATACTCCCTATCAAATAATTCCTAGTCATGTATTCAAATCTTAACTGCACATCTCATGATAATACATTTCATACCCATCATTGATCACTTCCCTAAAATCTGCTTACATATGAACAAAATTTCCAAGTGGCTAGAAGATATGCAACCTTAACCTTGCATTTAATCATAATTAAACTACAGTAGCAATAATAACACTCACCTAATACCCTCAACCTACTTCACATATATAAGTGTCCAACAATATTATCTTTCAATTAAATAAAAGCACCAACGACATTAAGCTTCTATAATAAATACAAGTGTCAATCATATGATAATCATCAATATTACCCAAGTATCAACCTTTATAGAAAATCAAGGATATGTAAGTATACTTTTGATATTTATCTCACAATTTAAAGAATATACTTATGTAAACAAGGGTTCCACCAATCAGCAAGTTCATATATTATTTAGATATCCTATCGGTTGTTTATTATCATGTCTCTATATGCCTCCATTAGTATAAGAGTCCAACTCAGAGGAATGAATTACGAACAACAATACCGTCATACTTTGTTAATGAGTAGAAGGTACATTTGGCTAGCTAAAATATGCAAGCGTGGTCCGAGCCACTATAAATGCAAGTATCAACATTATCTCAACTCACAATTGAGATGCAAGTACCAATTTTTAGCTAACATAATAATCATTGTAAATGCCAGAAAATATTCCACGCGTTAACCAAGTATTGAAATAACATATTTATCCTTACTGGTTGCCTGATAGCATAATATATCATATTATATAATTCAACCTCCACTTGCATATCTCAATTTATGGGTATTAATCATTGTCCTATATAATGAAGTTAAATAATTTCAGGTCGACTTCTATCCTTAACGTCATATAAGGTATGAACAGTCCCATTATGGTAGTTGTCACCTTTACTTAAGGCTGTGTATGAATCCATTTTAGGGTAGTTCTCATAACTTCCCTATTCATCTGTTTTCCTACCAACAAGCATTTCAACAAGCTTTGAAGTCAAAGTATAGGATAAATTTATAATCTCATATTTAAAGAATTGTCTAAATTCATACGCCTAAGGGCCATCACATGTCAATCAAACTTGCAGAACGTACACATTCATGAGATTTCGATGTATCCGTTATTACTTTAACTGATTCGAAGATCTAAGAAGCACCTCAAACTTAAGCCATATAGTTATCCACACAAACTAACGTCTTGAGGCTTACCGTATTCAAAAAGGTCACAAAATAGAAACCCCATTAACACATGCTTTCAGGAGCGTTCCAATCTAAAAAAAAGCTCATAGTAATAATAATAGTAGAGGGCCTGGTGAGGGGTTTTCAATAATCCCCAAAGTAAACGATAATCAAAGGAGTCGGATAGTATCTAGAAGGACCAGTAAGAACCAGTACGACTCTCCCCAAATAGAAGCCTCCAATCCTAATGGGGGGGATTATATTTATTACCAATCCACATTAAAAGACCAACACAGTCTTCCGAGAAAATTTCCCGTTTTCAAGCCATGTTTTACATAATAAAAAAAGACAAGCAAAATTTCTAAATCTCATTCATGACATCACAATATTTTCTACAGAAAACACTGTTCATAGGAGTAATCATGGCAAAATGATAAACCAACTTTATAAGGTCGATAAGCGAGAATCACTGGAGAGAGATCAGCTCATGCAAATTATGATTAAAAGTCATTCGAAAACCCATCTCTTTTTGGGCATCTCTTTCAAGAAAGAGTCAACATATATATGTAAATAATTATTAAATACATATCAAGAGTCTGAACGTTATTTACTTAGTAAAAGAATAACGCATCAACAATCCAAAAGAAACTCACATCTACAGAATTCAAACAAAATTACAGAGATTTGGCATTTATCTAAATGCTAAAGGAAATAAATCATCAAGAGAGAGGGTTAGGGCTTATCATGCCTTTAATGCACTTCCCAAGACAAGGGCATGCTGAAACAGGCCCTTGAAGGTAGTAATGAGCCGAGGTTGGCTGCTACTAAGAACACCAATTTCCAAAGACCAAGTATCACCGTTACAGCATGCATAGTGCCCAAGTATACCACCAATCAGACTAGTAACCAAAGGTGCCTTTTCTGAGTTCAAACATATATCATTCTAGCCTGTCAAATAAGCAACTCCTAATCGCTAGTGCTGTGGCAATCGAACTATTCACTAGCACTTGCATCCAAATCCCGTTGGCCTCCCTCCTTGTATTCATGCATCATTTTTGCACTTCTTTTCAGTACCAAGCTTTGTGAGCTTTGAGGATGTGAAGAAAAACCATGAGGAGGAGAGCTCCAAACCTGAAGGAAGCCATGATAGATGCTAACATTACCAGGAACCCATGAAAAACCACCCGACAGATTTAAAGACTTCCAGCTAAACAGCCCCAAATGCTGAATAAATGAAGGTGAGCATAATGCTAAGAAGAGTGCCAATAGACTTCGTATGGGCCTGGCTTTTTATTGACTTCCCTTAATAAGCTCGTATAATAGCAAAGCAAATTGTGCTTCATGAATATTCTGATATGAAACAGATCCTCCTCTATGAGATTCTCTTCCATGAGTTACATCATAAAACCAGTACGGTCTCAATAGAGAATTTTTGTAATAAATTTCATCAGGTCTCCTGGTAACACTCTTACTTTCACTAATTGATTTTGATAAAAATAAAAAACTTGAAGGAGAATCCCAAATTTGAGGATGCATTCAATACTGAACAGATAACAACATAGTTGGACAACCTGCTTGTTGGAAGCGCTCAAAAAGGCTTCTACTAAACTGCACATGCCTGCTGCCTGGCTAAACACTGTTGCAGTCTGTTGCTGTGGATCCCCAACAAGAACACACCTCGCAGCACCCAATGAAAGTGGAGGTAACACGCCTACTCACACCAGCCTGTAGCTTCATCTATAACCACCATACACAAACCCAGCGCGGCCAGCAGAGAAGCGCTTCTTTTTCCCCAACAGTCCTACAACACTCAAAAAAACTTCCAAAACACACTCAAAAACCTTTCCTCCACTCCATCAATGAACCCAATGCGGCTCAGGGTAGGAAAAAGGGATGCGCGGCCAAGATCTACGCACCAGCATAAGGCGTTAGGGGGGTTTCATTGCAGCCAAGGAAGACAAAAAAGGACGCGCCCAGGATCTATGCACTAGAAAATGACCACACAACAAAGGAAACTTGTAATAAACTCACAAATGTGAGATTTTCATCTGGGCGCGCGACCCCCAATCCACTGAGCATGCAGATCCCCAAACTAATGAGCATGCAAATCCCCAAAACAAAGAAAACGTGGCTAGCAAGCCATAACGAATCACGAAGACAAAACGTAGGCCAAAACCAAATACGATTTCAAACACGTTTCCCCAGATCCTAGGGAAGGTCCAACACGGTTTACAAGAAAAGACGTCTATTTTGGAGAGAGATCCATGTGATACGCAAATTATAAATTATCCCCATTCGAGCATGCCTTAGAATATTTTATAACCCTAAACCATATTTAAATAGTTCACCTTAAATGCTGAGCAGGATAGAGCTTCATCCTCATTTCCCTGCATTAATTTATGTAATCGCTTATCAAAATTTAACAACAGGGTTGGTATCTAATCGACGATTAGAAGGCGAGGTTAACATCGACCGATAAATAAAAATATTATTATTATTATTATTATTATTACCACTTATTAATACTTATTAATCAAAATAAGAAGAGCCAACGAGAGGTCAACATAAGCACCACAACGTTAAAAGCTTAGCGACATGGTCGTCAGAGAATGGGGCATTACAGAGATCAAACATCATAAGGTGGTTGAGTGGGTACTTGACCATATTTGGGGGTTGTATCCTCCTTATGGAGTTCACTATTCACAAAATTAGTTGTTGGTTATGCTTTTAGGGTTAGTGTTCTATTAAACTATGTTGGCATAGTTCAACGTAGAAAATAATTAAATATTATTAGGCTTTTTATTTTTATTTTATCCCATTATTCTCTATATGTTTGTAACTCTCTTACAATTATGGGGAGTATTTTTATATTCATCTCTTATATATATATATATATATATATATGCTTCTGATAAATAAATGGTGTGAGATATCTAATCTCTATTTCTTCTCCACTTCTTTCTCCTCAAAATTTGGTATCAGAGCATTGGAAAATTTGGAGGCAAGTTGAGCTTGGTTTTGTTCACATGGATCAAAGGTATTTTGTTCTTTTTTATTCTCTAGTTGTTGAAAATGTGATTAAGCATGACTGACCAACATATGGAGATCCTGATGCTTGGACGAGCATCACAGAAAAGTTTAGGATCCTACTTTTAGAATTAATACTTCAGTGGAATACTGATCGTGGATTTCAACACACAAACCTGCGTTGAAATATTTGTATACGTGTAGATTGAATTTTAATGTAAGGCCAGAAAAATGGACTCCTTTGTTTCTTTTGTGACTGTTGTTCTGTGTTATATTACTACATCGTACCCTGATTTCCATTGCCACTAGAGGATTTTCGATTGGATATTTTTAATCAATGTTCATACTGGTACAATGAAAACATGGAAGGGGCTACATGGTTAGGGGATGTGTTTTATTCTTTCTTAAGTATTCCACAATAGCATTACAAACAATCACTCAGGATAAATTTGAGATAAAAGACAAAGATGTTACAATATGGTAATATACATGCCCAATAAAGAGATTCGTTGATCTAGTTGGGCAAAAATAAAAAATTCTAGGTGCCCACGTGGATGCAACTTTGTCCACAAATTATGTTATTTGAAGTATACAATGCTTATGTGTTAGGAATACAATACCTGCGTGGAGAATTGACTGCATGGTATATTCCTAGGAAAGCATTTGTTAGTGTGTGGTATTTGACTCCTCACTGGTAGAGAAATTTGATTGCTCCTCAAAAACGTGGAGATCCTCTAGTTGGTGCATGAATTCTAGAGTGTTAAATAAGAATCCTCAACTAAGCCAAATAATCCTTAACCAACAGAAAATGTCAAGTGTGAATGAAACAATCGATACTATTGAAAGCCATAACAATGACTCACAAGCTGTAGAACACCATCCAGGAGCTCAAGAAAGCTTCACGTTCTATTTTTCATTCTTGAACAAGCTTCACAACACCATCAATATCGTCTTTGATGAACTAGTTAGAAGAGAAATTTTGTAGTATTTTATTTTTGACATAAGATGTTAAGCGAAGAGAGTTCAAAGAGAGATAGAAACCGAATATGAAGTACACTGTGAAGATGAGGAAGGATACTCAAAGAAGCATAACTTTCTATCAGCACGTGAGTATCAAGTACATGGCAGAGGCTGACTCTTTCAAGAGTGAGTGAAGACTTGTAATAATTCACTAAAATTAATAAAAAAAAAAAAATTATTTTTATTACAATGTATGCTCTAAAGTTACTTATATCCGATGAAAAATTACTCAAAGGGCCGAAGTATGCGTCCTGAAAAACAAAAATGTGCACCATCATTTAGTATGAGGGAGTATGGGGAATCATCACAAGGTCCGTGAAAGCTCGTACTAACCCTAATGATCTCATGAATATGAGATGGCTAGTGCTAAAACACTGATGTTGATTATGTTAAGTATCACTGATTATGTGCAACTACATGTTCGGGATCCAGAGAAACCAACGGAATCTTGGGATAAGTTAGCAACCATCTTTGAGGTGAAGAATCAAACTAATATCCTCAATATTTAGTAAAAACTACACATCCTATCTGTGGGTTCAAATGAGAAAGTTGAGGAGTTCTTACGTCGAGAGGTTGAGATGCTAACAAATTTATTAGCTCTCGATGAGATGGTAGAAGAAAATATTCTTGTTACAATCACCTTGAGGGAACTCCCTTCTCAATTCTAAGTGTTCTTTACAACACTTAATATATCCAAAGGGAAGGTAATGTTTGAAGAACTCGTGAACTTGCTATAGCAGGAAGATGCCATCAATTCAGTACAAGATGAGGCCTAGGACAAATCCCTTTTCTCAAAGTCACATCATGGCCAGAATAATTTGAGAGGTCCCCTTGAGAAGTAAACACAAGCACATCCAAATAAACAATAGAAAGCTCAAAATTCAAAGAGTTTGTGTCAAATATGCAAAACCAACAGTCATGACACTGATCACTACTAGTACAATGGATTGAAACAAGGGTCTTTGAGTCAAAAAATCCCATCCAAGCCTGATGATTTTCAAAATTCAAAATGATGTCCCCGCCAAAGAAAGTAGAAGGGACATCTCGTAGCCCAGCATGATGATGACTCTAATGACGAGACACCAAAAGGAACCAATTGTGATAAGAACCTCATGTTAGTTTCCCAGACTTTAAAACCCACAAAAAGAGTCTGGTTGATAGACTTGGGTTCCAGAAAGCATATGTTAGGTGACAAAAACTTTTTTGATTCATTGAACCAAAAACCCACCATAGAACCAAGTTCAGATACTAGATGAAGAACGGTATGTTGCAGAAGGAATAGTCCAAGTTACCATTTCTCTGGGACCATACTAATTTAAGCTTACAAAGGTACTATATGTTCCTAGATTGACTAAAAATATCTTATCATTTAGTCATATCTTGAATCATCATCTAAAGGTAGAATTTCTCGTTCAAAATGGCATCAAATCATGCTTTATCTCGAGACAAGGTACAATTATTGCTATAACTTTTTTAAAAGATAAGATATTTTCTTTAGATACTTTTTCATATTTTACACTAGATTTATTTTCCTCAACAGTAGAATGCACTTCCCTATGGCATTACTAATATGGTCACTTGTCTGTTAGATCTTTGCACTAGTTTAGTTAAAAAAAAATGGTATGTGGACTTCCAAAGTTTTCCAATTCCTTTTCTATATGCCCTGGGTGTCTTACAGGAAACAACGCAAGAATCCATTTAAGGTGAGCATCTTCCATGTCAAGAAGCATCTGGATGTAGTTCATATTGATTTGAACAGACCACTTCCTACTTCATTTTAAGGATACAATTACTTCTAATTGTTCATGGATGAATACTCTTGAAATATGTGGGTGTTTTTCCAGAAGAAGAAGAGTGAAGCCCTTCATAATTTCCAGATCTTCTATCAGCATGTTACAAAGGATATTGAACAACCTCTTCTTCTAGTCTAGTCATATCAAGGGGGAAAATTCACATTAAATAATTTATTTTCATTCCTGAACCAACAAGGCATTAAGATGAACTTGATTTCTCCCTACACACCTAGAAGAATTTCATTGTTGAGCGATGTAATTGCACAATGATGGAGATAGCTTGTTGCGTGCTATAAATAACAAAGCTAGAGGATCGATGTTGGGCTGAAGTAATACATACAATTATTTATCTTCTCAATAGGGTACCAAAAAATATTCTACAAAATAAAATGCCAACATAGGTATGAAGTGGTAAAAAATCCATCAAATTCTCATTTATGAGTATTTGGTTACACAACATATATGCATTTCCTAGCTCAAAAGAAAAATAAATTCAAGTTGAAAACACTCATGTGCATCCTATTAGGCTATAGCACTGCCTCAAAGGAATACCATGTAATGGATCCTGAGAAAAATAAAATCTATGAAGTTCGAAACGTGGTTTTTGAGGAGTCATCTTTTGACTCAGCAGTGCCAACAAAAGAACCATTTCCAACCACCTATCACCGACTAGTCTTTGAATCAAATGATGAGCTAAAAGAGACTACTAAGAGGAAAGATAATCTATAAGGGGAGCTACATGTTGACCTTGGAGAACTAGAGAATGTTACTCCACATCCATCAGCGCGTCAATGAAATAGTTCTTCACAAAAGCAACCAAGTTCTCGTCTAAAGTGGCTATAAAGCACCATCAAAAACTCTCGTTTGCAACAAATCCCAGATAGTTCATCAAGAGTCAAAACAAGAAGTTAGGTAAATTTTACACTGATGAGTTAATTGATTAATAGCTTCGAGCCTGATAATATTTGTGAAGCACTCATTCAACCTTAATGTAATAAAGCCATGAATGTAGAATATGACTCACTCATGCAAAATCGGGCATGGGAACTTCTTAATCTGCCTATAGGAAAGAAACCCATAGGATGTAATTAGGTTTTCAAGAAAAAATATAAGGTAGAAGGATCCTTCGACAAACATAAAGCACAACTTGTAATAAAAGGATATTCTTAGAAAAAGGGCATCGACTATGAAGAAACCTTTGTACCCACTATGAATATCAAGACCATCAAAGTAGTTTGTACACTAGCAGCACATAAAGGATGGAAACTTCAGTACATGAACATCAAGAGTGATTTCCTAAATGGCGATCTAAAAGAAGTAGTGTACATGACCCAACTTGAAGGATTTTTTGATAAAGGGCATCCTAAAAAGGCATGTTGTCTCATAAAATCATTTAATGGACTGAAACAAGCTCCAAGGGCATGTGGTGTATAAGGATAAATGATCACCTTTTGCAACATGGGTTCACTTGTAGCCCCTTGGATTCAAATTTGTATATAAAGAAGGTACGAAAAGAAATTTTCATTCTTGTTTTGTATGTGGATGATCTTGTGATCATTAGCAGTTCAAAAGATTAGGTTGATATTGTGAATAATGATCTCAAAAGAACCTTCGACATAATGAATTTGGGGCTACTACATTACTGTCTTGGCTTGGAGATATGAAAAAAGAAGCATCACATTTTTATCTCCTAGAGAAAGTATGTAAAGACAATCATGGAAAAGTATAAAATGTCCAATTGTAAACTTATATCCACATGCATGGAAAAAGGTTTGCAACATTCACAATTCTAGGACTCATCTCAGGTGGATGCTACTCTCTATAGGCAATTTATTAGAGGGCTCATCTACTCTACATATACCAAACTAGATTTATGCTATGTTGTTAGCTATCTTTCCAGGTTAATGTAGGAGCTGAAGAAATGTCACTAGACTGCAGAAAAGCATGTTTTGAGTTATGTTTGAGGTACAATTGATTATGGTCTGGAATATAAGAATGATCAATTCTTCTTATAGGTATACGTTGTCTCAGACCACACCAGATTTGTTGATGACATGAAGTCAACTACAGGATATATTTTTCATCTTAGACCTAGACCTATCTCATGGATAAGCAAGAAGCAAAATTTTGTTTCTATTTCATCCACAAAATAATAATATCACACTGCATGAGGATCTATGTGTGAAGCATTATAGTTACGTTGCATTTTGGATGAGATGGGAGTTCGTGAGAATCACTCACCTATTCTCTATTGCGATAATCAGAGTGTGTTGAAGCTCGTGAAAAATATTGTTTATCATGAATGAACAAAGAATATTGAGATTGATTGTTATTTCATTCTAGAGCATGCCTTGAACCATGACATTCAGCTCTAGTATTGTCCTACAGAAGCACAAGTAGGTGATATTCTCCCCAAATCTCTTAGAAAAGTGAAATTTGATCTTTTTAGGGGTTATATTTGCAAGAATAATGTCATAAGGGGGGGAATGTTTGCATAGTTAAATGTAGCAAATAATTATATATTATTAGGATTGTTTGTTTAATCATATCCCATTATTTTCCATTTTTTGTAACTCTCCTACAATTATGGGGAATAATTTTATATTCCTCTCATATATATGTACGTACTTCTAAGAAATAAATGGTATGAGATATCTAATCTCTATTTCTTACCCACTTCTTGCTCCTAAAAAAATAGGGGTTGGTACTCCTTGTGGGGTTGGTGTTGTTATCTCTAAGAAGTTCACCATTGTTGAGAGATGATAGCAGGGGTTCTAATATTGCTTTATCTCTCACTTCTGTAGATACAATGGAAACACCTCATGTCTAAGGGTATACCTATTGTTAAGCTGAGTCTCCGGTATCAAGGCCAGTCCCTTATTGATGTATCCTAAACTAATTTGTTGGGGGTTTGAGGGTAATAAATTGTTGCAATTAAAACTGAAATGGGACGATACACCAAATTTATTGATGGCTTTAACTGTGTACATGTACAATAAAATTGAGAACAAATTATAGATGCACGAACCAACAGGTTTTCAGTTTGATTATAAGGAAAACACTTGTGTGTTGAGGGAATAAATCACAACATAATAGCTAACATGCACAGTAAGACTGTAGAGAAAGAACTAAATTTTTAGCAAGGTAAGATAATTAATCAGGGAATTAACATTCACAAGTATTAATGGAAAGATACACACCACTGCAAAGAATTGGAAAGGCAATAACTAGTTCTCATTCAAGGGAAAAACTAGAAAAAATATGCATCATCACTCTTGTGTCAAAAAAATCCTCTCTGCACCTTGCTAATGCACACAATATAAAGCAAAAATACTTCACCCAACCCCTCCTAAAAATAGGTTGCAGTTCTTTACTCACCCATACATGTTAAATTTATCCTTTATCATGAATAAATACAACAATAGAAATAACCATGCATTTTAGAATGAGGCATCAATAGCCTTAGTTACAAATATACACTCTAGTCAAAGTGGAGTTGATTGTTCTATTTTTAATGCAATAAAATTGCGTGAATATTTTTGCTAAGTTAATCCTTTACTTGATGTGAAAGTTCATGATATTTGTTTTCTTCTACATTATGTGACACTTGTGTATTCATCCACTTATAAATGACAAATTTTTCTTATCTCTGGTATGTCCTCTTGTGATGGCATGCATAATATATTCCTGTGTAAATATAGTACCTTTTCTTTTTCAATACTTAGCAAAAGAAATCCATATTCACTGTGGGGACCACTGTGCACATGCAACAATAATATCTTCCTTTTCTTTTCTCCTCTCCTTTGTATGAGGCTATTTGGCAAGATTAAGGTGTTTTTACAAGTTTTAAGGTAAGGGCCCTTCTTTAACTTCACATGGTATAAAATTTGGTCCACCCCCCTTACCTTGGCATATTAAAATGGTGGCCTTTGAATAAGCATACATACACCACTTTTCGGGCTCCTTTGATTTTTTTGGCATCAATTATTATTACCTAGACCTTATACAAGATCAATGCGAATATAATCATTTGAATGGGGTTGGTCCCCTCTCCTCATGATACTCGACCCTTCATATTTGTATCAGTGATTTGACCTAACCAAATTAGTAATTTTGACTCTAGTGTTGAGCTATAATAACTTGATGAGTTAGGTGGGCGAAAGGAATCAAAAACCTTGTCATTTTTGCATTTCTCATTGAGCCTTCTAGAGGCATGGCGAGGCCATGAAAATTTTATTCATCAGCTATTGGATGTTTTTAAATATCTCATTCTATGTAGCTCAACCCCTACATTCCATAATCCAGGGTCATGGTTTTGATCTGTGGGAAATGAACCTTTGTATTTTTCATGTTATATCAAACCCCAAATCTAGGTCTTTGCATAAACTTAGATCAAGGATCTTTCTCTTATAAAAACTACATATGGTCACCATTATTGACCTTTGCATTCTAGTTGAGCTGCTCATTCTAAACCCTAGTTACATTTCATTATCCTTGTACCATTTACAACCTGATTTCAGAAATCACTAACTTGTTGTATCACGTTTTGGTTGGAAAAATCCTTTAACTGCATTTGATGGGCTTGGCCTCTTTTTCTTTGACTTGTATAAAAATTTGGGCATTCGTATCTCTCTACACCCTTAAAAATATAAATTCATTACCATACTCAAATATTTCAAACAATTTACCAAAATATGGGTTTGATGTTTTTCTTAATTGAACTCGACCTCTTTGTTTTTCACCATTGGAAGTCTCTGAATATCTGCTTCACTAGCTATGTTATTGCATTTTATATTTGGTTTTGAAACTCTGTAATTTGATGATGACTTGGGGTCTTTAGCTTTAACTATTTTGTTGCTCATAATTTCATCTATTTGAGCTCCTCCTTGTCTCAGAAGGTTATTTTCATGACTGTGTTCATGTTTTATTTGCATTTCTTAGATGCACCTTTTGTATTCGTTGTAGCCTTGAATTTGAAAAACTCCAAAACCAATTTTTCTGAAAACATGGTATTTTAAAGTAAATTGTACTTTTAGAAAGGCTTTCATGACCATTTGATGTAATATATTAATACTAGTTTTTAATTGATGGTAAGCTATAACCTTGTGAACATACATCTCTTGCTTCATTTTGTTTTAATACTTGATCTTAGACAGTACTTAAAACCTATGATAGAACCATTTAAGAAGGTTGTTGTTATTCTTGAGAATAGAAACTGAAATTTTTCCTTGTGGTAAATCCATTATATACTTGAACTTAGCTTATATGAAATGGCTCTGCTATTGCGAAATAATGGAAAATGTAATATTGTAAGCTTGTATCACAACTCTTTGAAGTTGATGATTATATTTGAATCAATTTATTCTCAAAGTTTACAAAATATACCATCTAATGATCATGATCATTATGGTGACCTCCAATATGAAATATGCTCCTATCTTACTTTGTGATGTTCCCTTTCACTCCCAATCTCTTCATGAATATATGTCTCTTGTTATGATTTAAATAATCAAGTTGTAATATGTAAGTGGAAATGTGCACCTTGAATGGAAAACGTACTCTTGAATCAGCTGAAAACTTCCTTAATGTATTGTTTTTACTGTTGTAAGGTGGTATTTTTCTGAAATTTATCCTTCTGAGATATCATGAGTTGTTTTCTAAGCTTGAATGTTCACATCCAGGTGATGAAAACTACACTTAAAACTCTGAATGTGCCATGATTACTCCTTTTGATACCTGGATTATAAATTCTCTTCTATCTTGAAGCATGATAACTATTGAAAGTGAGAACATGTGATTTTTTATGTAGCATACTTTTAATGGCATATTGAATCTTACAAGGAAAAAATCTTGATATATTTAGTCTTACTCCTTACAAGATTGGCTTCTACCATATGAAATTCATGAGATTTTGTATAGTTGTACTTGTATCATTTATATTCTTTACTCAAGTACCATGTATAATAATACAAACTTAGTGGCTTGAGGTGGTTATGATATCATAATTCCTCCTGTGAGCATCTTGTACTAGTATAAAACTTTCTAGCTTGTAGAACAACTTGTAACTTTGACCTCCTTGCATATTTATATCACTAATCTTAATATTTACTCTGCTAGCCATGAATTATTTATTGAAAAGAGATTATGATTGCAAACTTATTTTGACTTTCGTAGGTACTCTGTGCATTCATGTATTTTAATTTCGACTGAAAAAATCCTTACAATGTTGCAAATAAAGACTCCTTTCCAATAATGAGAAATGACCTTCTTCTTGGACACTCTAAAATAATCATTTGAGCATTGTATTGCTACTTTAATAAACTTTTGAAACTATAATTTGAACTTTGTATATATTAATGAAAGAGGAATTAATCAATTTTTTGTACACTTGGTAACTCACTTGGCATGTGATGACTGCACCTTTGCTAAAACAACTCAAACTTGTAATTTTTTTATTACTTGTTTTTATTTTATGTGATCTTTTATGACCTGTACCTTTTATCCATGCTTACTAAAAATGACACTCTAGTTAAGAATTCATTTTGTACTTGTTTTTTTTCTAAAGTTGAAAGTATAGTGAGTTGAATCAAACTCTGAGCTCAATATTGACAACCTTCTCTATTTCTTTTCCTAAAGTACACTGATGCAGTTTGTGGAGGACAAATTGGAGCAAAAAATTAGAAATAAAGGAAAACATGTTCAAGGAAATGAGAGATTTATTTTACCTCATTCTAATTTCAATTTTATAAGAACATGCATTCCTTTTGATTCAATTAAACATAAGTTACATCCCACATATTTTGTGGGAAACATTGAATTTCCTCAAGAATAAATGATATTAGTTTTGTAATTGAGTTGTTTACTTCCTTTTACTTTCATCTCTTAAGATATGTAATGATGGTACAATGAATTAAACAACTCAATAACATACTTAATAACACTTAATCATAGGAAATGATCAAAATGAAAATATCTGTAACTTAATAATAAACATCTGCAACCTGTAAATCAGAAACTCTGTTTACTGCTATGGAGTTTAACATCCCACATGTACTATGATTCCTTCCTTCATCAAGGAAATGCATTGCTACTTAGGGGGTTTTGGGTTTCCTTACTGAAGATGAACATGGAATGACAACATATGTGAGATGTTACATTCTGTAACAACACACATAGCCATAGATTGCATGTTTGTAATCAATTACTGTAACTCAAAACATAATGAAAATTTTATGTATTCCCCCTAGTTATGTCCATTTCATCAATTCCTTCCATTGAATATAGAGTTTCAAGTTTCCCATTTTTTCACAGTGTAAAAATTATCAACAAGTGCCTCACTAAATTAGGGGTTAGTGCTCATTGTGAAGTTGGTTCTTCATTAAATATCTTTTCTTTGTGTAATATAAGTAGAGTTTCATTGGGTTTTCTTCCCCATGATGGTTTCCCACTTACATATGGTGTTTTTTTTTGTTGTGTACTTTGTCTCATGCTCTTGTGATTGATGTTACATATCTAATGCAAACATATGGTTATGGATGGTTAATGAATGAATGGATCATTAAATGTATGTGATGATAAATGAATTGAAAAGAAATTTGTAGGAATGATTCAAAACCTCCCTTAGTCCATTGTGCTTCTAATATGGAGAACTAAGCTTGGTGTTACTCAAGCTCATGTTAGAGATTGGTTGCATAACGGCTCGTGTTTTTCTATGTTGGCATGGCTCTAACTCTTTGGAACCAATATCTACATTTCTATAGCTTTCCATTCAAAGGTTTACTTTATCTATCATTTATATTACTGGGTAAATCTATTCACATCTCACCATGTTGGTTACTTATGGCTTGATGTGTTTAAAACACATCTCGTCCACTATGGATGAGAGCTTGACGTGTTTTTTCATTTCGGTCTCACTAGAATTTTAAGTAGCTCCCTCGTTTCATTATATAGGGCTCACCGTGGAGTTTTCGGAGCTTTTTTGGTCATTCATTTTTCTTATCTCACCCTATTGATTGCTGAGGAGATCACTTTATAATGACCTCTTTGTTTTCAACTTGGTGAGGTTGCATTGACCTGGGCTCAGTGTTTCGTTTGATGGATCAATTTTTTTTGAGTTGTTCCTTACTTTAGTTTGTAAAACTCATTATTATTTTATTATCTTGTGTGGTTAATTATTTATGGAATCCCTGAGCTCTGCATTTTTTTCTTCACCAAGATATGATTTGTGTTGAGAGTTCGTATTAAAGTAGCCCATTTGGATTGACTTTTCTTAGTGCTTTCTCTTACATGTTGAACCACGTTGGACTCAGTTGAGATCTGTAATGGATTAGTGTTATGTTAACTATTTTGCATATTGTAGAAAACCTTGCCCATTTATTTACTTATTGGGTGAGCTCTTGGGGTTTTACACTCATAAGCACTGCTTCATCTTGTGAGTACTTAGAAAAATGTTAAAGCTTTGAAAGGACACAGTCTGATTTTTTTAGTTTTTAACATAAATGCAACTTTATAAAACCATTTTAGGACTGTACACATGTAAATATATGGCTCAAACAATTTTTTATTCAGTTCCAAAATACAAGTCATTTTGAAATATATTTGACTACAAACTAGATGAATATCTATTAATTTGTATGCCTAAAAATATGTAGTTGATAAAATACAAGGTTTCTATTTTTTGATCCAATCTTTATCTTATTATTTTAAATTCTGAAATGCATTCTAAATCGTGAAAAATTCACTCTTAGAAAGATCATACTAGAAGTTAAATACATGAAGGAATTCAATTTTTATAAATCTTTGCATTGTACCCTTTCTTGATAAATACTCTTACAAATATGTAGTTAGTAATATGAATGAGAAAACCTTCACATCTTCTATTCCAAAAGTATGAGAAACCATTCTTTGAGACAAATCTATAATTACTTTGTGCACCATTATTCCAATTAATGGGAAAATATGGGGTTTTTGGAAAACATATCCAGGTTTTTCTTTATGGATATAGATTTTTATTTACTTTGCCCATCTGAAAAATACATTCCTAAAAGCTCTATTTCTGCAAACTAGAATATTACATTCTCTTACAAAATGTATGATTATCTTATTTTATTTTTCACGTGGGTGCACTCTGAAATGCATATTTGAAAAAAAGTACATGTGCCTGAGAATTTTCTGCATATTGGAATCTAAGAAATATATTTTCCGTAAGCTAACATTATGTAAAATGAATGAAACCATGACTAAGCTTTATTTACTTTATAATTTTGACTCATTTTCTAAATATATACTTGAAATATTTTCATTTACAATTCATTGAATGTAAAACTATTTTACTTCTGCAATACTTGTTCCTAATTACATTTATGTTTATAGCTGAGAATATAACAAATTCAAATAACTCTGAACTCTAATCAACATCTCTTCTCTCTCTTTCATGTATAGGATTAGTAATATGAATCTTGGAGTACTAGTTGCATGAGATGGGATATTTTCATCTAGGTAATGATGGGTCCCTTTTCCCATGTGCATTCCCATTTTTAAATTTATTCGCATTATTATATAGCCATATTCCATGGCTCGTGTGGGGATGTTGTACAATTTCCTTTATGAATATACATATTTGTTCTATGAAATGAGTTGTATGTGCTTCCTTTAGATTTATTTTCTATTTCATAACAAAAAAGAAGATATGAAACTCAATTCTTAACACAAGTGCATATAATAATAAGGGACTAAAATGAATTGTTTGTACCTTTCCAAATTGATTAAAACTAAAACTAAATGGAAGAATGAGTGATCACCCCATATAACTGCAACCTACTTCCATGCACTTGATAATTTTCTATCTGCAATCTGAATCCTTTCTTCTCTAGCATGTTTATTCCTAATATATTATACCTTTCATGGCTGATGCATGATCTTGGTGAAGAAGACAACTGGAATTGTCTCATATGTGAGGAATGAGTATCCTAGAAATGCATTCCTAGTTTCTTAGAGCATGTGTATTTTCCCAACCACCCATTGAAATTGATTAATCTAAAAAAATTTAGTACCCCTTGTTTATGGTGATAAAAAATTGTTAACATCTTTGGTAGATTTGATGTATTGATTTCTTTCTAATTAGAAAGAAACCTCTCGTCTGATTTTTTCCAGCCATGGAAAACAATCTGGAACCTTTAGACAAGCTTCACCAAGCATGTCCAATTCCAAGAAGATCTAATAATGACTGAAAATATTCTAAAAATACTGAAAAACAATAACCTATGTAAAAATACACTTGGAGGAAATAAAACCTATAAATAAATGGGAAAATCATACATGTTCCAAGGGGTAACATGCAAAGTGTGCACAAGCACTTATTTTTTAATAAAAAATCCTTCACTAACATACTCTAACCAACAAAAATGAGAAGTTTAAACGTATCCTTATACAGGCAGGGAGAAGTACCTCCCCTTTCTCAAAAAATGTGGCCATGAGATCAATTTGACAACTAGATCATATGGAAAAATTAAAAACATTGTTTGTAACCTAGATTTGCTGAAAATATCAATATGAAAAAGGATTAATACCTTTATAGGATCTAAAGTGAGACCTTGGAGGTATTGGGGCTGAATTTTGAAAAAGTTGAGTTCTTTTTTGTGTTTTGATTTAAACACAAATAATTACAACTATGAATTTGATTACAAACCAAATAAGTATATAATTGTGCATGGTCTTATCCTTTTTTTTTATCACCTTATTTTCATCTAATTCCATGAATGAAACTTATAGCCATATTTTCTCCTTTCTTGAGCATGTTTGGAAGTTGATAAGAAATATGATCTACTTCTTTACAAATTTGTATGTCTTCTATGATGACTAGTTCAACAATGGTGTCATCATTCCTTTCCTCATTTTTTTTCATTGCGAAGTTTGAAAAATCAACCTTATCTTTCTTGAAAAAAGCTTTCTTTTCATGATACATTACAGTGAATAATGACATTCTTGGTGAAGCAATACAATCTTCTATAATTACAACAATCTCTAAATATGTAGTGAAATAAGTATCTTTACATTCAGTTGTGTCATATTTCTCATTTGGAAACCCTTCTTCCTCTCTCTTATAGAAGACCTTAGTGTTCAAAAATAATTCTACTTTATTGCTCATGGCTAAGAAAATATCCCTTTGAGTTAGAGTGTCTTTAGTGGTTTCCTCCTCCATTTCGATGTTTGCAAGTTGATAAAAGATATTTTTTTCTTCCTCTTATTCATTCGAATCATTACCCTTATCTACCAAAAACTATGCTAAGTTGAAATCATCCTTATTCAAATAATAATACAACTCTAAATCTATATATTGTTCCTAAAATTTAATCTAAAAATGCTCCTTATTTAGATCTGATTTGTTATAACTTAAACTTAGCTTATCATGCATGGTTAGTAAACTTTTATCCTCTAAATACAAAACATAAAAAAAATGCTACTGAATTTTTTTATTTGCTAGAGGATGGTACAAGATTAAGATCGTTGGTCAGAAATTTAAAATCCTTCACATGATCATTAAAAACATTTTCTTAACTATACAACTCAAGATAATTGAGGAAGATTTTCATAACCTTTATTTTATACAATATTCCTTTTACTACAATGAAAACTCCACTTTTGTCTTGCACTCTTTCACTACTTGCAGAGTTTGATTGGACTCAAACTTCAAAACCCAATCATCCAAAATTTTCTTGATTTCAAGTGTATTGGTTTGTGTAGTAGGATTCCTTCCTTGATTAATTTTATTCTTTTGTTCTTCTTAAATTTGGCTTGGGAATGTGAGAGGGTGAGTTGCTTGGGTTTCAACTTGATTTTTTAATGCTTTATCAAATGGAAAGGGTGTAAAATATACATGTGGAGGGGAGAGGGTGGAAATAAATACATTGAGAAAACTCATAATTTGATAAATATGTTGTGATGATTGAAAAGGAATGAACATTGAATTCTGAAGGTGAAGGTAATTAGGAACATCTCATTGACAAGGTTTCATTAACTTGTGTTTATCATCCTCTAATTCCTGTAAATATGTAATTCATTCCTTGAGAGCTTGATAGATTTACTACAGTCTGTGAAGCATGTCTTCAAAGAAATTGTTAGGTATGTAACTAATTTTAAAACCTACATAGCCTACATAAACTGCATAACATTTTTCATGAACATCACAATAATTATTAGGATTACCATATTGATTAGTAAGGATTGGATCATGGGCATACTCATTGTTATAAGGATTATAATATTGATATCAAGGAGGATATTGGTAAAAAAGGGTTAGATTTAAATGGTATAGTTGATATTGGGGAAGGAATTATAATGAGGAGCTGGAATCATGATTACATAACCTCATAAAATATTGAAAAATGGCGGATAAATCCTACCACTTTAAAAAGAGGGTTGCTTAGATAAATGAAATAAAGAGACATGTTTTAAAACTCTACCTCCAAAGATAGAAATTTTACATAGAACACATAAAACTTTGAAAAAATTAATGTAGACAAGGATTTTATGGAACACCTACAAAATATGAGGTCAATGTCCCAACGAGTGTGCCAAAAATTGTTATCAATCTAAAGATCACCCTAGATGAAAAGGAAGAAGTAACTCTTCTCTTTGGTGGATACAACAGGGACTTCTCTTATATGTGGGTGACTTGAGTTGAGAAGAACCTCCAAAGATGTATGGTTCCTTGGATAAATCACGTAAACTAAGTCTTTAGTGGGGTTAAGGGAGAGAGAAAAAAAAACTTAATTTAATGCATATATAAAATTTATACACCAATGTGTTATAAACTTATGGTTGCAAAGGACACACTATTTTAAACTTTAAGACTTACAAAATGCACTTCAATTGTTGTTTGATTTAATCTCACAGTCACACAAGGCATGCACAAGTTTTCAATCTAGCATGGGAGGGCATATTTGATTCTTTTCACTTCCAGGATGATTAACAAACTAAATATACAATTTATATGATTTTTAACATCTTCACAATAATTCAATGGAGGTGTTTGAATATTTTACTAGCATGTAAAATAAATAATGAATTCACTAACACATGTACCATAACCTACAGTGACACACTTTGATTTAGCTAGAAATAGAGGAAACCAATATTTATTGATTTAAATAAGTGTTGTAATACAAAACTCACATAGCTAAAGCATGAAAAAAAATAAGATCCCCCTTACTTGAAATGAAAGGGTACATATAGAAAAATAAAGGATGAGTTAACTCAACTCAATCTCAAAAAATAACACATCTACATCAGTTTTGACTAAAACTAGCTTGTTAGAAACAAATCCAATGCATAAATATATTTACCCCTACATACACAATTTGAACCTTTCTTCAATATAATAAATGTAAGAATAACAAAGACAAATTTATGTGGATGAGGCTTACAAAAGATAAAAATCAGTTTGCATGGTCTATTTTTGTCATTTCTTGACTTAGTTGACTCCAGTAAAACTCAACCTTTGCAGAAACTAAGGTAAACAAATCCAAACTTATAAAAATCTAAGGTAATGTATTGGAAATTTACAAAAATTAAGGTAAACTTGGATTTTGGTCTTGCTAATATGCATGGCTAAGGTAATTATTGGTTTCTCTTGACTTTTAGGGCACACGATTTTTTCAAACTCTACTTGCAAAGTTTAATAAAAAAACAAATAATTGTTTGAAAGCCCACCCCACATGAAAAACAAGGTAACTTATGAGTTTCAAAAGGAACTTTAAAAAGTGGTCAAATTAACCAATGGTTAAAATGACACCATAAATTTTTCAGAATATGTTTGATGGAAAAGTCTATCTGGAATGAAAATTAGGTTTTAATAATTCTACCTCAATCATTCTAAGCTAGAAGCTTTGGCCTTTGATAAGGATAATTAATCCTAGAAGATTATGAGAAGGTCAAAAATAGAAGAGCTAGGGTTTGAGGAAGGAATTTAAATTTTGTATAGAGTAGGTACTCAATAAAGGGTATTTGGTATGGCATTGAATTTTTTTTAACTCCTAGAATATCCTTGTCAATATGGTTTGGAAGTTAGGAGGGCTACTAGCCTTGGAGGACATTCATAGACAAATTAGAAGAAAACTATTAAAAGTTCTAAATTTTGTTAGTCTATTTAATGGACTTGCATCATTTGTGGTATAAGAGCAGGAGGATACCATAAAAATATGATAAGAAGTGAAGAAAGAGGAAAAGAGTGAAAATGCCACCTAGAATAATAGTGAGAGGAGGTGGTAGAGGATACATGAAAATTAGAGAAGACATCCTAGAATAGTTGAGAAACATGAGAGTGAGTTTTGATGTAAGGTTGAACGTAGTAGAGGATAATCAAATAAGATGAGTATTGACAAGTGATGTGAGTGACAGGAAAGAATAGTTACAAGAACATGTAGCATAGAGAGAGATAGAATATCTTGAAGAGAGTGAAATTAACAGGTTGCTAAAAGTAATCATTAGATATGGATAAAATCCAATGTTGGAAATTCCTACCTATGTAGGTAGTATTGATGGAGAAGAATTAATTGACTAAATAAATACTTTAGACAAGTACTTTGAATATCAAAATTTGTTAGATGAAAAAAAGTGAAGTTTCCTTTTACAGTGTTGAAAGGAAAAACAACTATACTATGGGAATTCATATAGGATTAAATAATTAAATAAGGTAAATAAAAAATTAATACATGGGATAGAATGGTGGCAAGGCTTAAGGCTAAATTCGTACCTAGTGACTATCAAATAAATTTATACAACAAGATTAAAATTTTTAAACAAAAGGAGATGAGTGTTAAGGAATACATAGAAGATTTCTATAGGTTAAAAATCAAATCAGGGCATGTGGAAGAAGATGCGGAAAATACAAGAAGATACATGAATGGGATGAATTACAATATTCAATATGAGCTTAGCCTTGTAAGTCCTATAACTCTTGAAGAATATTATCAATATGCATTGAAGGTAGAAGACACATTGAATAGAAGAATAATGGAGCATATTATAGAGTATAAAAATAAATAATTTAGAGAAAAATTATAGGAAGTAAGAAAATAACAACAACATCAACAAAAAGGACAAGAATAAGGAGCAACTAGTTCACAATTAAAAGATGCTACAAGAGGTTTTTACTCAAGAGGAAGATGTAACTATGAAAGAGGAAGAGGTTAGTTTACAGGTAGAGGTTTCAAGTGCAATAAGTATGTTGGTCATAGATCTAATGAGTTTCTAGAGAACCGTCAACCAAGTGGCAGTATGAAAATAGAAGAAAGAAATCAGATTATGCAAGTTGATGAAGATGAGAGTGTGGGTTCAACAACACAAATAGAGTAACTTGAGACAAGAGAGTTAATTTTTTTTAGAAGAGTATTAATCAAGATAACAAAATAAAAGGAACAAGCCCAAAGGAATAAATTTCCCTACAAAATCTTAGAATCTTGTTGTAAGTGTTGTAAAGTTGTTATAGATGGAGGAAGTACAGATAAATTGGTTTCCTTAAACATGAATAAAAAACTAGGCCTTAAGAGGATTAAGCATCTAACACTCTACAAGGTGTCATGACTTTCAAAAGGTCATCATATTCTAGTGACTGAGAAAAGTATGGTAAAGTTTCAAATAAGAATGTATAAAGATGAAGTACTTTATGATATCATGCCTATGGATGTCTGTCATGTGTTCTTAGGTAGGAGTTGGTAGTATGATAGAAACACTACACACAATATAAGAGACAATAACTACACCTTATAAAAGGATGGGAAGACTTTGGTACAAAGAGAAATAGAAATTTTAACCAATATCAACAAGTTAAATCAATACTTACAATCATCAACCCAACCATTCACTTTTTCTCAAGAAGCCCAAACTTGTATTTCAACACAAAATACTATATACAACTGATTCAAATCTCAAGAATGATTTAGAACGGTTTGAATATACCATACCACCATGTACACATGACTGAAAAAGTTAAAAAACTTAAATTTTACCCAATCTCTCTCTAAACCTGAAATTTACTACTAGCCCTTCAAAAATACATTTTCTGATGTAAAATACACATTATAGAGAATTAGGAATCACTTCAATTTTTATGACCCATTTACCCCTTTTAACCACTCATTACATTTGGCAAACCAACTCCAATCCCATGCAAATTTATTCTCTCTTAACAATCTTAGACTTGGTCTTCCTTTTAGTCCTATTTCGCCACAAGTCTCTATGTCTAGGAAAATCTACCAACATTCAAGAAAAAGTGAAATTATTTCCTAATAAAAATTATCCTTATTATTCTTTGTGGTACATTTTAAAGTCTAACTCTCATTCTATTATTCGTAACTCAACGTTTCTCTATGTAGGCTCATGTAATCAGGTCTAAGATAGGGTTTAAAGCCAATTCTCAAGGTTTTATAGTTTCTCACTTTTTTCAACTTTGAAACTCCTTCCTCCAACTATAAAAAAATTTCTTAAAAAAATTTCAAGTATTATTTATCTTTTTACTTCATTATCCATGCTATTTTCAAGTTTGACCTGTTTAGTCCTCATTCTTGTTCTTCATTCACAAATAGTCCTAACATTTTTTATCCTTCTCTTGGTAACTCAAGTGTTCTTATTACTCACTCAACTTATTGTTCCTAGTTATCCTAATCTCCAACTTTCTCAAATCACTCACATGATCTTTATTAAGAATTTTTTCTGCCTCTTTTAGTATCTTTCTCTTCAAGGCTCCTTAATAACATTTTCTAGGTCAGCTATGGTCATTCTTGTTTGAAATTATTTACCAAATCTCTTTTATTAACAATTAATTATATCATTTCAATATAATTATTCCACAAGTTTGAAATAAGTTATTAATATTTGGTTTATATGTTCATTGTCATTCAAGACTATACATGATTGTCACAAGATCATATGTATGATTTTACACATATGACTTGACTGAGTTTCCTTCCCTTTACCTCTTAACTTTCTAATTCAAATCTAGTTATTTGTTACTCTTTCCTCCTTGGTATTTCCATAATATTACCAAAAAATCACATTTCACTAAAACATATCAAGACCATTGCACTGAAGAAAAAACCTTCAACCCTCTACACTGACATTAACACAGTTAGATAGGAACATGCAAGTTTTAATTTTTTATTTTTATTTCACTCCTCCTAATACCTTTAAAAAATTATAACATAATAAAACCTCCTTATTCATTTAATTTTAAAGGTTGCAATATCTTTATCTTAACACCCCAACCATGTATGTAGAATCAAACCCTCCTTAAACCCTAAACAAGGTATGCCGTGAACAAGTGAGGTTTTATCGTTTGATTCTCTTTCCCATGCATTTAATCTTTCATGAGTATATATTACATGCTTTTCTTCCTCTAATAATGTTTTTGAGAATATTTAAGTTATTATCACTTATCCTTATACATGTTTGTTTTGATATCAAAACTCTGTGACTGAGTGTCTCAATCCAGGAAAGAGAATTTTAGTAATTTGTTCCTTGTTCAAAGTCTATAATAACCTTTAATGATTCTAACCCTTACTTTAACCCTTGTAACATCTCAAACAATGTGCTTGTTATTTTTATTTTTTTGAAAACTCATCAACCACCACCAATTCAACATGCAAAGGATTGTTCATTATAGAATATAATTTGGATACAATATTTAACTTTATGACACATTTTACCCTTTCTCAAGTCACTGATCTCAACATAAATTTAGAAACCACATAATGTAAACACTATAAAATATTCATTTACTATCGATAAATCATATAAGAAATTTGTTATATACATATGACTCCATTAATGCGAAGAAAAGATCTTATAAATCTTATAACACAATTTTCCTCAAGAGATAATATTTACTATATCTCTCCTTTCACAAATGAATTTTATGACATTATAATGCTCATATAACTTCATGTAACTTTATATTCCTGCCATAATTCATATGCAACACAATTATTCGTTATTCTTACACAAAATCTTAGTAAAAAACATAATTTTCTCAATAAGTTCTCTCTATTATCATTTTTATGGAAATTACATGGTTCCTTGATCCCTTAGGGATTATCACACATATTTTCACTAAACTAACAATCCTTTTGTACTCTCTCATCCATCCCCTATCTGAATACACTTCATGATATTTGAAAGATAAGAATGTAGTACGGATTTTAACCATTAAATTACCTAGGAATAGTCTAACAAAGTGAGTTAAATACCTAGTAAAGTCTATTAGGACATGTCTTAGGTGGTGAGCATGTCTCATGATGCCATCTAGTTCATCTGTTACACTTTCAATAATACCTAGTACTATAACCCACTTACATAAAAATTTGAAAAATCAATCTTGTCATTTTTGGAGGGAAACCACTTGTTTCAAAGAAATACAATACAAATGGACTAATTAAATCATGTATACCTACAAATGGACCTTTCACACACCTAGATAGCTAAGAAAAACCAAATAATTTGGTTTACAATTATGCTATTCCATCACACTCCCCAAGTGGAGAGAATTGAACCCAAATTTACTTGTTGTTTCTTTCTATTTTTCCAATTCATTTTCAGCTTTGGAATTCTTCCTTTTTTGTTGTGTTTGAGATCATTTTCATCTTCCTTGGCTTTATTTTTCCTTCTCTTTTCTTATATGGAATATATATTTCATATCTTGTCATTTTATTTCTTCACTCTTTCTTCATCATCATATTTTTATTGTTCTTCTTGCTTCAGTTGCACCTTCTATTTTTTTATCATAGTTCTTATCATCTTCCTCATTTAATTCATTTTCCACACCTATAAAATAAAATATTAAAAAATCCTTAATTTGAAAAAATAGAGACACACTAGTCTCCAATTTGTCTTTGTTCCTTAGCAATTTGATTTCTTCATCATTTTCCTTATCAACCCCTGTAATAACAGTATATCTTGTTATAGGTTATCAGATTATTGATTTGTTTCTTCCTCTTGAATCTTTATCTTAAATTCATCTTCATCGTATGCTTCACTTACCATAGTTTCTCTATTGTTTACTTTAGTTTTTATCTCATCTTCTCCACTAAAACAGATCCACGTGTTTGTAAGAGATTTCCATGATACTTTGATCACAATAAAAATTGCATTTTCACCTTTGAATGATCCAAAATGAAATGGATCTTTCTCACAAGTTCTTCTCTTTCATGTTTATCTTCAATTTTGATCTCTAGTTCTTCATCCAAGGCATTGTTTATGTTAGCAAATTAGTGTTCATAGTGTGAACATATGGTTCGAATATTAATATTATTTAATATTTAAATAATATGTGAGTGTGCACAATTAGTTTTTATGCACAAATCATAGAGATAGGAATGTGTGAGAATATCTTGGGATTGGGAGTAAGACTAGGGAATAAAAGAGAGATATGGGGATAAAATGATAAGACTTGACTCCATGATTTTAGGAGAAAGAAATTGTATAAAATGCCCTCTCATATTCAATAGAAATTTCTCCATTTTACTTTCATTTTGTCTATATTTTGTGTACTTTCCATTTCATGAGTTAATTTGATTTATTTTTGTTGAATTTATTTATACAAATCTAGAGATTTAGCATCATCTGGTATCAGAGCAGGTTAGGAAGATTTATGAGAGTGATTGCAGGAAACCATAGCCTCAAGGATGCATAACCAAGAGTTTTAAAGCTTCTATCACCATTTTCTATATTCTGATCTTCAAAAAAACAACTAGTAATTCATGTTTTTCTCAAAAACCTAGATTTAGAATTTTTTGAAATTTATTGGTTTGTTTAATTGTATAATGGGAAAATTTTGTCAAGAAGTTACAGAAACTCATTTCGTATTATAAGATAAATCATGGAAACAATTCTTATGTTTCTGTAAAAAAAATAGTAAATAATTTCCAAGAATTAAACTCTGATAAGCTCTATTATTGTGGTTAAATATAAAGCTTATTTTTATTGTAAGGGTACATTTTTTATTGTGTTTGACACCCATCATGGAAATATCTCTAGATAAATTTAATGGATTAAATTTTCACACATGGAAGGTGAAAATACAAATGCATTTGATGACAAATATCTATGGGGAATTGTAAGTGGAAAAGAAACTAAACCAACTGATGAAACAAAATTATTGGAGTGGCAAACCAGGGATGATAAAGAAAAATCCATTATTGGGCTTGCTTTATCTGACATTGAGTTACATTATGTAGACTTAGAAAAAAGTCTAAAGACATATGAGATTTTCTTAGTCAAACATTTGGTGCAAAAGCTGTGAATGCTAAATTTATAGTTAAGTTGTATTTATTCAAGTTGAAAATGAATGAGGGTGCAACTATGTCAAGTCATATTAATGATCTTATATCTCTTCTAAGATAACTGATAGAAGTAAGTGCTCAAGTTGATGATGAAGATGCAAAAGCTATTTTGTTAAATAGCTTACCTCCAAAATACAGTAATGTAGTTTTTAATCTAGGTCAAATGCCTTCTCATTCACTTGAAGGTATGATTTCTACATTACTAGTTGAAGAAAAAAGAACAAAAGAAGATATTGAGGAAGAAACTTCCCTTTATACAAAGAAAAAGTATCCTAGTTCTTCAAGAAATAAAAAAGAATTGGAATGTTTTTATTGCAAGAAAAAGAGACACAAGTATTCTTCATGTACTGTTTGTGCCAAAGATATTTTATCCGGTAAGCTAAAGATGGATGAGGCATATACAACTAATGAAGAAAGCACTAAAGAAGAAGATGAACCTGAACAAAAGGAGGATGAAGATGACTACTTATACTGAGTAGTGACTCATGGAGGCTGGAGGTAAAGGAGTATGGAGGAGAAATAAGAATCTCTTTTTAGTCACCCACAAAGAGGTTAGTTTATTATATTGGTGATCATTTATTTTCTGTTTTTTGTGTGTTTTCTTTCAGCATGTTTGAGAGTAAATAAGAACAAATGGATAATTCCTGTTCATAGTTAGGAACATATTTTCCTATATTTTTTTCTCTTTTGTAAAATGTGGGTGGGGAAACGTGTATGCTTCTATGAAAGTGGTTGGTGGTCCACTAGAAAACAAATTTGATAGTTTGTGAATCTCTTAGAAAATCACATATAGATTGGTTAATGGTTCCACTAGAAAACCTATTGGAGTTGATGCTACTCTTTGAAAACCATCGTAATCCTAGAACATGAGCAGGTACTAGACATAACTCACCCATGTTCACACTAAGGGGGTGAATGATAGGAAATTAGTGTTCATAGTGTGAACATATGGTTTTAATATTAGTATTATTCAATATTTAAATAATATGTGAGTGTGCACAATTAATTTTCATGCACAACTCATAGAAATAGGAATGTGTTAGAATATCTTGGGATTGGGAGTAAGACTAGGGAATAAAGGAGAGATATGGGGATAAAATGATAAGACTTGACTCCATGAATTTAGGAGAAAGAAATTGTATAAAATTCCCTCTCATATTCAATATAAATTGCTCCATTCTATTTTCATTTTGTCTATATTTTCTGTACTTTCCATTTCATGAGTTAATTTAATTTATTTTTGTTGAATTTATTTATGCAAATCTAGAGATTTAGCATCAATTTATTTATTTTACCTCTTCATCCTATGTACCTAAATTCAAACATAAAATGACATTTTCAAATTGGAAAATTGGATCCTATATATCCTCTTTTGAAGATCTTTGCAAGATCTCTATTCCATATTATTCAAACTACTCTTTTTCTCCACTAGTTTCTTCATCTTCTTCACTAACCATTGTTCCCCCTTTCGGATAACATAGGATTATTTACATGAATGTTTTCTTATATCTTTCCTCTCTTTTCCATGCATTATTTTTCCTCATTTTTCTTTCTACAATCCATTTTATAGGATATTGCACTCTCGCCTTCATATTCCACCCAAAAACTTAGTTTTCTTCATTTATTCTCTATATTATCCACTCTGAACCTTCTTTTAACTCTCTAATATTTGTCATCATATCTTTATGAGTAATTATAATATTTATTTTATTCTCTTTTATCCATTTTCGGTAGTCACCTATCAAGAAACCTTTCATTTTCACTCTCTTTTCCTCTTAACTCACTCTTTTCTTCTCTTCTAACACTGTAGACCAAAAATCATACACTCTAGGTAATTATTATGTCTTGATTACATACTACATGATTCCTAAAGTATGAAAAGTACAATTATTTACCCAATTTTTTAGCCACCTTTCTTTGTTTTATGATTCTTCTATCAATCTTGCACTCTTACTTTATCAATCTATCTTTTCACCTTGCGATATTTGTTATTCAGGAGGCAAACGCTAAACGCCCATGTCCACTCTATGTTCCCTTGTTATCTTTGTACTTTGGTCACAATTTTTTGGTCCTTTTTAGCCATTTGTATTTTTAGTAGTTAGCATTTTTGGTGTTAATTAACAAATTCAAGCAAAGGAATCATATGAATATAAAGATATGTGATCATAATAAGGGACCAAGCACTAAACATCTACTATCTCCACCTAAGGTTGTATCCATCAAAGGCATCTATAGTTCTATTTTTATCCATCTAGCTCCATCAAAAGAGACAAAGGATGGTTTATCTACATCACACTTCACAGGAGGGGAGTATATTGTTTCCATGCACACATTATTAACATTCTACATATAGTCACTTGCATGCCACTTCAAGTGTGAAATGCATAAGAGAAACCTAGGGAAGGATCCCACAAGCACACATAGAAGTACATTATGTATAATATATTGTGCAAAACTCAATTACAAGTCCACCATGTAGCAGCTGAGGATAGTTTAACCCCTCATTCTGCATCTTTCTTTTTCAGTATTTGATTTCTATTTGAGGGTTTTACAGGTTATTATTCATTGCATGTTTATTATGACTGTGCCAATATTGGTGTGAATCCATACCAAAAAGGGTGAGTAAGCGCAAACCTATTGCAACACCTCAGAGGAAGTTTTATGAGAATCTACATAGACCATAGCACTGAGAAAGAAGATTAGGGTACCCACGGGTGCGCCCAACTCTCTCTAGGAACCCCAGTCTAGTAAAATCCTCTAGATCTGTAATTTTCCATGCTTTTGTGTGACAATATTCCATATCTATTAAGAAGTTCACGACTACGACGCAATCCAACAACTTCTATAAATAAGATAAGGCTATTCTAACCCTATTTGTAATTAGGGTTTCATATTTTTGTTTCTGTTAGAGTAGGTATTTACCTTAGCTCATGTTCACCTAGGTACTTTATTTACCTTTATTGTATTTATCCTCACCCACTTATGTGTGTGGATATTTTTTTTATCTTATTTAGATATTAGGAGATATTATCTAGTTGTTAGGTATAGTTCTTTCATTGATCTATGGTATTGACCAGTTCTTTCCTAGATTTATGGTATTGACTAGATCCTTGATGTCTAGTTCTCTCTGAAATATATGGTCTTGACTAGTTCTTTGATGACTAGTTATTTCCTTGATTTAGTTAATCTATGACCTTGACTGGTTCTTAAATTATTATTCCTTGCCTATTTAAGCAAGGCCCATTCTCAATGTATTGCATTGAGTTCCATAATAATATATGATATTGTTTCTCATTTGTTTGCAAAGGTTTTATGTAAAATTATTATGGAAAATTTCTTTCATCTTATTGATCGTGGTGTTTGATTAGCATCTGTGTTCTTGTCTTGGTATGATCTAGTTATCATTCCATTAAGTTTATTAGTTTAATTTCTATACTTCATTGTTTCATTTATCTACTACAAACTTCCATTAGATTAGGCTATTAGTTTACATTTTTGTTTAATCATTTTGGTGAAGCCCACTCATTATCAGTCTTTCAAACCCTTCTTTATCACATCATATTTTCTATCATGGCTCCTATAGTTGCTCAAGTTTCTTTGTATGATTTAATTCAAATGCATCCTAATTGTAATGTTGTTCTAAAAAAAACACTACACACTATGTATCTCCCTAGAGATATGTCGTCACATCAAGTGAGTGTTATTTTAGATCATCTATCTGATGACCCTAGTCTTCATGATCCTTCATATCATCAATCCATGTTAGATAAATTCAAGATTTACATTCTTTATCACAAGAAAAATTCCAGGCTATGGAATCCATGATTACATCTCTTAAATATAAAATCTAACATCTGAAGGATGATTCTTAGGATCATGTTTTTCCTCCTTCTCCATATCATATTCATGTTATTTATTATACATGTGCTTATATTAGTGATCCTCAAGTTGTACTATTACCACAACCTTTCAATTTTTATCGCAATGTTAACTAAAATGATATTCTTACTGAGATCCTTAGTCATAAATTTATAACCTTACCATCTACTCATGGAAATCCTCCTTATCATCTTACAAAATATCATGGTCATCCATATTGTAATTATTATCCAATAAATTGACATAATGAAAATGAATGATATGCTTTATGACAAAGAATCAAGCATCTTGAGCATCAATGCTTTATCTCATTTACTATAGCACATTTGGCTCCATTTCCATATACACTTGTTACATCCCAATGGGTTCCTAAATATGATTTGTTTATGACTAATGAGCATCAAGTCATCACTTCTAATGTGCCTTCTCTGATTAGTCAAGTACAACCCATTCAGGCCAATCAAATTAAGCAACATCCTCTCAAGTTATTTAATGAGTACCCGATATTTTAGAAAATGTGCTATTCTTATATGGGTTGGATTTTTTACCCATAGGTTTATGGGATGGTTTTTCCCCATAGTTTTGGTACCCATGGTATTGTAAAATTACTTAAGTAGTTAGCTATTTAGGTGGTTTTGTGCATATCGTAGGGTTGATGTAACATTGTATATATGTCTAAATTTGGGTGTGAATTTTGTAGAGTTTTTAAGCATATTTCCAAATAGAACTGGGTATTGTATTGAGAGAGCTCTGGCTCAAAATGAAATTTGAGTAAGTGATTCTTGGTGGATGCAGCCTTAATTGGGTTAACCATTTTAAATACTATCTCTTTGTGTTATGTTATTTTTATTTTACACTTTTATTTGAGATCTATAATATTTTCTAGATATTAGTTTCTACTATTGCGATTCTGTGAGGGATTGTTTCACATATTTTATCCCTTATTTCCTAACACCTCACCTCTGTTATGTCCCAATTTACCCTCATGCATCTTAATAATACATTAAGCCATAGCTATATCCTCCTTCGCCTCAGTAAGGGACATGGATTTTTCTGACACAAGTTTATAACTTTGAAACAAAAGGAGAATGAGCCCCTTATAAATAGGGGTATCCACATTACTACACTAAAAAACTTCCACAAAGGTAGTCAAAGACATGAACAAAAAGAAATGGATAATTAACATTTTTTTGTGCCTGAACATATTCAGGAGAGATAAGCTATAAGTGTAAATCTTATGATACTTTCCTTCCAAATTTAAATACTTCATAATGTGAAGGAAAACCCCCCTCCATATAGTAGGGATGTAGGACTGAGAAATTCCATAAGTGAAGTAATGTAACTTTTCCTTTCCAATGAAAAAAGGTGTTAATTTCATGCTCGCATCTATTCCTGTCCTTAATGGATAACATGTGATAACTAATTGGCTTATTATGTATTATATGGTGAAATTCAAGAAAAATTAATGATATTATTGAAGAAAAATTACAATATGACCCTTGATGAATGTATGGATTAAAGTGACTACACCTTACAACAAGCTTATATTAGTGTAATATATATAATTAGTTTATTTTATTCCAAACACTCAATTGATCTACATACATACATATATATTTGAATGTTAAGCATGCATTTATCTATCACTCTACATAAACTAACTCGATTATATTATATTTAAAAGAGGCATATGATAACAATGAATGTATTTTCAAAGTTGATATTATTTTTAAATTTCTTAATAACTTCATGATATCCTTTTCATTTAGATATGCATGATTCAATATATTTCATTTCAGACTAGAAAGGGAAATGTTGAAGGTTAAAATTGGGGAGCAATAATGTGAATCTAATTTCAACTATGGCCAAAAGAGAGAACTATGCTTTTAGTTACCAACTTCCATTATTTCCCATATCACAATTTTCCATGCTGTAGGAAGCAATCATTCACCAAACATAGCTTTATTTGATGAAGAAGTTGATGTAAATTTTTGTTATGGTAGAATGTCTACAAGAGTAGTCATAGCTGAAAAATTATCTTATTCTAATATAATTCCAGTTGCTACTATAGAATTCATTAACCTTCTTATAGAGTAAATAGATATAATGATAATGATCCTTTGTTAGCTAATTAGGCCTGCACTTCATCATATCACTATGGATGCTCAATGATTTAACCTAAAAAAAGGAATGTGTGGATTATTTACATATTTCAATTTGGGAATAATTATTTTAAATATAGTATATATTTAAATTATTAATTAAACATTAACACTTAAGTTATATTATACATATATATTGATTTTCAAGATAAATTAATTATAACATGTGTTAAATTAGAGTAAAACAAAAGAAAAATAAATTTACTTATTAAAATTATTTGGGAATTGATTGGGGGTGTGAAAAACTGATTTATTAACTTGAAATTTATTATAAATGTTTCATTTCTTATTGTAAATGTGTACCATATGTAGGAACCAAACCATTAAAGGTAGACTTATTTTCTATATCCACCCCTCTCTAATTGTTTCTTCTAGGGAAATGAAGGGATTCTTAATATTTATGATTCCTTGTGATTTTATCTAATATTCAATTTTATGTAATTTATTATGTATCAATAGTGTGCAAAAACATGTGTAATAAAGTGAAATGACCCAAAAACCTAACCATTGGTTAAACCCTTATAAAAATTTAGTGTATAGGTTGAATTGTAATTTATACACTACCTATGTTGGTAATACTATGAAGAGGCCACATACTACATACATAGATACATACAAGAATGCATTCATACATACATAAATAATTACGTACCTACCTACCTACCTACATACAGATATCAGCTTATATATATGTGATATGTGTATGGATGAAAATCTATTTGATAACTTCATCACCTGATACTACTTATAATGGATTTCTTACTTATTTTTTACTTAACTATGACGTTTTATGATTTATGAAAATTAAGTCTACAACTTTTTTTTGAGTGATTTAGACATATGTGGAAGATAATACTCATTTCTTCATAGTACTTTAGTGAAATTTATGAGAGTTTCAAATTCCGTTTGAGTGATATTTCCTAGTAACTACAAATTGATTGGTAGGTGAATAAATAGATGTATTTAAATTTCTTATATAGGTTTATGTCCGTATAATTTTGCATTGCGTTAATCCATGAGGAAGGTAATATGTTAAATTCAAAACTATCCATTGGAAGTCTTTGGGAGAACACTCTTAGTTTCAAATTGTAATTTATAGTGGTTTGGTCATTGTTTGGTGATTTTTTCTGGGTATGGAAAGACGTTATTTGAATTTATGAGAGTATGAATTATGAGAAATAACCTAATTCATACTAATTCGATATTTCTACGATAAAATGATAAATTTAATGAGGAGAGAAAGTCTATAAATTGGCCAAGGGATATAAATATTATGCTCAAAATGGATTCACAAGTCGTTATTTACATTTTAAACCAATATTGACATTATCAAATAATTATTTTTTAATTTGTAGTAAAAAATTCCCCCTCCCCTAAGTATAGACACTCATTTATGTAATTAATGTCTAGGAATAGCACAAATTGTACAATACTCTTGTAGTATCCCGCACTTGCTCAATTTGAAAAATTATTCCGTCCCTAGTAATATCTTATCCATTCTTGCTTATTAACACAACCTATTTGTTCACATAATTTTCATAATAATATATCATATAAGGATATACCCTCACATGTTACAATTCAAAATTTTAGATTACTCACACATGCATCTAGGACCATAACATCTATAAAGCACTAGAACACCCATACACTATGGGAAAACTTGGCTACTTTATTACCTCTATTTCAAATGGTAGATTACTTAATTTGATTTTTTTTGGTACACTTCTAGTAATATTTTTATCTGAAATTCCAAATCTAGAACACATATTTACGAAATTTTTTCATCTCTCATTAAGAAGGGGGATCTATACCTACTAGACTTATAACATTCGAATGTGCACACACTAAGAGAAATAAAAAGAAAATATTCTCCAATACTCTTATAAGATTCAAATAATATCCATATTCATTTAGTGAAACTTTCTACTCCAATTTTTTAAGAAAAAATAATACATCCTCTCAAATCAATCTAGGGAAAAGTTCCAAGAAAAATCACATTGTTAAAATGTCATGATTATCAATATGGTTACATAAATTATTGATATCACGTGTTAGGTGATAATGACATGTGACATGATCCTTATTTAGGGTGATAGTAATGTTACTGGTACACAAGGGTTTCAACAACCCAAAAAATGTTTGTTTTGTAGGACTCTTTCACAATCAATGGCTTTAAAGATTGAATAAACTACATAACGAGCATCACATAATATCAAAATTTCAAATTGTAGACATGAGCATATCAAAAATCATTACATAGGCACAAGAATTTTTTTAGTTGAAAGTGCAGAGTGAAAAGGGCATATAAATTGGCCACAATGGGGGTACATTTTGGGTCATACTATACACCTTCTTCTAGGAATTTATTTATGACATATTTTCAGAGATAAAGCTTTGTAAAATCATTTCCAACCTTTTCCAATCATTAGGTAATTCTAGATTAACACACAGTCTATGGTATCAACTTATTCTTCTCATCATTCTCAATTAAAATTATTTATTGATTTTTCTAACATTATTTAGTCATGTTCAATTATTATTCTAAATATTTTTGTAGTTATCTTTATAAACTAATTGATTAGGAAAACATACCATTGGTTATTACTCCTATAAACTTTGACCATATGTCTTATTATATCTTTTGGTGAACATGAGTATTGTGTTTGTGCATCAGATTTATCTTCTTCTACTCTCTTTAGTTTTTTAAGGTCATAGAGTTTCTCATCATTCTTTATTAAGTCACAACATGTTTGAGGCTCCTCTATTGTATATCAAAATTTTCTCATGATTCAATAGCCATAACATATGTAACATTTATATTTTACCTCAAATATGAATTTCTACTAAGAACCTTACTCTATCTACCCTATGGATTCTTGGGTTTGATTACACACCTATACGTGTATTAGGGGAGATCGGTTAGAAACTTCAAATAGGTCCTTCTACTTTTAATTTTCTATGTCATTTCATGCCTAATAATCCCAATTATAATATTATTTTAGGTCAGCCTTGGTTACATGATATGCGTGTTGTACTCACATTTTTTATTCAATTTCTTCTCCCCCACCATTATGGAAGAATTGCATCTTCATTCTCTATTCCTATATCTACTACTCATTTTTTTAATCATTATATCTCCCAAATTAATCGTAATTCTTATTTTGGTACCCATATCTTAGAGTCTTTAGTGCATGATCTATAAACCCAATTTCTTCAATTACACCGCAATGCTACTGTCTCCTCTTCTTAAGTGGATTCCCCAATTATTATGCATATTTCTTCCTCACTTAAGACTACATATCATCCTATTCCTCTAATAGCTACATCTAATATACCCATAATGATGGGGAAAAACAATTTTCTCTTTACCAATTTTGCACAAATTATGGATTTGAAACATACTACTTGGTGCATGGTTGATTTTATACCTACTTCTCTATAAAAGTCTACGATTGTATCTTCTAAGCTTACTTCCACTACATTTAATGCACTTGTATATGCTATGTTGGCCAATAATTGTGTACATGGTGCCACTTATGATAATCTTACTCTTGTTACATATTATAAATCTTTGTATTTTTTTATCACTCCTAATGCTTCTATATCACCTCTTATAATTATAGTTGTACCTATATCTCTTCTTCTTCCTGAGGTTTCTATAGAATACCACAATTCATTCCTCCTAATAATACGCTAGTACTTAATTCATACATGCTTCATCATTTTATCGCTAAAGGGATATGCCTAAATACATAAGCTTCCAAAATATCATACGAGAAGCACAAATGAATAATGATATAATTTTTATAACAACATAAAAATTATATCCATGAATATCATAAGAAAAATAAAAATGGTTTACTAAAACCATATAACAACAATAATTAAATAATAACAATAGTTAAATAATTAATTATGCAATGCACAATAAATTATCCTAACATTCCCCCCCCCCCCTTAATTTTGCATTGTCTCAAGGGATGAGGAGAGGAACTCTCCGAACAAATAGAACTTGTTACTTGTAAGTGACTTTGTTAAGATATCTACTCTTTTTTCAGCTGTTGGAAAAAATTGAAGTTGGATGTTGTGCTCCAACACATGATCATGTATGAAATGAACTTGTACCTCAATTTTATTTTTCTTTCATGAAACACTGGATTGCGAACAAGTTTGAGAACACGTTCATTGTCAACATACATGGTGGTTGGTTTGTCCTGTGGTATTCCAAGTCCTTATAGTATGCGATGTAGCCATATCGCTTCATAGATAACTTCTCCTGTAGAACGATACTCGGCTTATGTGGAAGAGCGAGAAATGAAGTTTTTTTCTTGCTTCCCCTTGATATTGGTCCAGATCCCATAAAGAATACAAATCCATAAGTGGATATTCTATTATCAACATTACTTTCATGATCTGAATCCAAATATCTAGTCAAGAAGAAGTTGTCGTTCGTCTTATATTATAGGCCAAGATCAACTGATCCTTTGAGATATCTTAAGATGCACCTTGTTGCTTTCCAATGAAAAACTTTGGGTTCCTACATGAACCTTTAAAAATAGCTCACTGCAAAGTTGATATCTGGTCTAGTGTAGGTTAGGTAAATGAGACTCCCAATCAGCTGCTGATAGAGAGTGACACTTACCTCAAGAGATGGATCCGAATGAGATAACTGTAATCTGTTCTCCATGGGTGTAGCAATTAGTGTGCAATCCATCATCCTAAATTTATCAAGTGTAGTCTTGGTATATTTCATCTGAGAAAAAAATGTGATTCTCTTTCTGCCATACTTCTAATCTAAGAAAATAATGCATCAACCAGATATCGGTCATGTCAAACGATTGATTAAGATATTTCTTCGTTGTGTTGATCATCCTCACTGAACTGCTAGTGATGAGTAGATCATCAACATAGATAAAGAATATCATAATCTCCCCCCTTTCTTTTTGAGGTAAATATTGGGATCGTATGGATTTCTAACAAATCCATGTTGTATGAGATGCTCATTAATTTGGATGAACCATGCCCAAGGTGTCTGTTTAAGGTGATACAGATATTTCTTGAGTCTAAATACCTTTACTTCTTGACCAGGTAAAACATCTCCCTCAGGTTGAGTCATATAGACTTCTTCTTGTAAATCTCCATTCAGGAAAGCACTTTTTACTTCCATTTGATGGACTTTCCATCCAAACTATGTAGCTAGAACAAAGATCATCTTGATCATCTTGATCTTAGCTATGGAATAAAATGTCTCCTCATATTCAATGCCTTATTTTTGTGCATACCCCTTTGCTACTAATCTCACTTTATACTTGTCCACTGCCCCATCTACTTTGTACTTTATTTTGAATATCCATCTGCATCCAATGGGCTTCTTCCCTAGTGGAAAATCAACAAGCTGCCAAGTGTTTTTTTTCATCACTGATTGATATTTAGAATCCATGGCATATTTCTAAGATTTTGACTGTAGGGATTCCTAGACTGTAGAGGGCTCATCAGACTCAATAACTCTACTCATCAAAGAAAACTTAACTTCTTCTCTTGCTTTACTACGAGTCTGTGATCTAGGGGTGGATGCATCAGGTGGAGCATCCATTTTTACATCTCATAATGTGCTAGTACATCACTTGGGCATACGCTTAACTATTCCCATGGGTTTTGGTTCTATCTGATCAACACCATCATCCCCATCCTCACTTTCATCATCTGAGGGAACATTATTTTCAATTTTTACAATTGGTGAAAATTCTACATTTGGTGATTCTGGAGGAGGAGTCTCTACTTCCTTCTTCTAAAAAAACTCAACATATTTGTTGGTGTAGACTTTTCTGGTCTTAGGATCCATCAATCTATACCCAAGAGTCTCTTCACTATACCTAATGAAGACATGTTTCTGTGACTTCATGTCCAATTTATTTTTGTTCTTCTTTGGTATGTGCATGTTTACTTTACACCCAAATACTCTAAGGTGTGCAATAGTGGATTACACTTTGACCATGCTTCTCGTGGTGTTACTCCTTCAAGAGAAACTTTGGGCACTATGTTCAACAAATAAACTGTTGTTTTTTCTACTTCTTCCCAAAATGTATTTGCAAGGCTAAAATCATCAATCATGCATCACACCATTTCCATGATAGTATGATTTCTTCTCTCAACAACACCATTCTATTGCAGTGTGTGTGGAGGAGGCATTTGTCAATGAATCATGTGAGTTTGTAGGTATTCTTTGAACTCATTACAGGTGAACTCCCCCCTCGATCTGAGTGGAGAGTTTTGATGTGATGACCATTTTTGTTCTTAACTACTACTTTGAACCTCTTGAAAGTTTCAAAAGCTTCAATTTTCTTGTGAAGACAAAAAATCCACATTTTTCTTGAATAGTCATCAACACAAATCATGAAGTATTGGAATCCAGAATGACTTGGTTGCATCAGACCACAAAGATCACTATGAACCAGGTCAATTTTTCCAGGAGCTCGAAATGTGCTCTTCTGGAACAAAGCTCTATGATGTTTTCCTGCTAGGTATTGAGGACACTTGTCTTTATCCTTCTGAAGAGATGGTAGCCCATGTACCATATTACGTCGGAAAAGTATCTTGAGATACTTGAAACTTACATGACCAAGTCTCCAATGCCACAACTGTGCTGAGGTATAGTGCTTAGGCATAAGTGCCTAATCATCTCGAGGGAAAAAATCAAGTTGGAACATGTATCCCACATTAGAGGCTTTCGTAACTATTTTTGAGCCTCGTGATTTATCTTGAATCAAACAATTTTTCTTGTCAGAATGACTATCAAAGTCAATTATTATATTACGATCAAGGATTTGATTGAATGAAGGTGGATTATTTATCAAACCGGGGACATATAAGACATATGAAATTCTATAGTTGCATGAACCAAGGGGTAGATAAATGTTCCTAATCCCTTGAACTATATATGAAGAATAATATCCCAATGAAACATGATTTTTTGATGGCATGTCCCTCATTGAAATAAACAGGTCTTTGTGGCCGGTCATGTGTCGACTGGCCTCTGAATCAACATACCAAACATCACTAGATGGCATGGATGGTTCACTTGATCGAGTGGTGAACAAGTAGTCTTCATTGTCTAACTGTTCTTGTTGCTCAACAATATTTCCTTCCTAATGGGGTCGTCTTTTCTAGTTCCCCTTTTTCTACCCATGATTGTTGTTAGAATGTCCTATGTGAGATTGTTGTGGAGGTCCAGAGTTTCTTGATGAACTTTCCTTGTAATTATTGTACCAAAAATCTTTTAGGTCATGTTCTCTTTTACAAATTAGATGTTGCTTCTTCTGTTTTCTATCCCCTTGATACTAATTTTCATTTTTGGGAATTTTGATAAGAATGAGGTTTTCCTTTACCTTTTCCTTTCCATTTTTGATGTGAAGAGAGTGCATACTCCTCTTCATCATCCTTATTATGTATGGCTTCCTCATATTGTGGATAGTTTATCAATTTGTCAAAACTAACGGCCATATCTGACACGTTTAGTGTTTTAACAAAAATACGGTAAGAAGAGGGGAGTACTCTCAGAACAATGGGAATGATAGCATCATCTGAGACCACTTCTCCTAGGGCTAGAAGTGAATCCCTCAACTCTGTAACTCTTCTTAAGAAAACTTCAATTTTCTCATTCTACTTGAACTTCAATGCGTGAAACTGACTTTACAAATTTAGTATAACATTCTTGTTTTTAGCCTCATATATTGTTCTCAACTTATCCCACACTTCTTTTGTTGTTTTAGCATCACGAATGTGGGGTTTTCCATCTTTAGAAACTCTAAAAAAGATGATGAGTTTGGCCTTCTGATCTACTTTATCAAATTTCTGATGTTGTGTTATATCATTTGATGATCTTGTCAGAGTACCAGTCACAATAGGCTAGATCTCTTGAAACTCAAGTTGTGTCTTTATTTTTGTCTTCCATGCTCTATAGTTGTTTCCTCTGAGTAGTTATGAATCTAGAAGAAAAAATTTGGGGGCATTGGTGCCCATTTTGTAGAGATCATTGCTAGGGTTTGGCTCTTATCACTCAAGGTATAAGGTCTCCGAATCTATTACTGTCAGTCTGATATACCGAACCTTTCTATATACATGTCCTTCTGATATACCTAGTGGTACTTGGAAGATCTCACCCTTTCTATATACCCAGTGGTACATGAAAGAGGCATTAACGTATGTGAAAGAATTCAATATGTGGTACCAAGACAGTAGTGAAAGGGGTTTGTGTGATTATTAACACCGGATCAAAGAAATATCCTCATACACATGTGTAACTTTGTTATATACTTGGATGATTTCTCATTCCGGATTTATATCATGTAATTGTTCACAGACGGATGGGATGGCTCATAGCATGTGCATTGTGACCATATTACTCCTCATCGATTTAAAGGCTCGATGTCCAGACGACATTGTTGCAGCTTATTAGGTGTTAAGTGCAGTAGTAGTCATGATGTATTTACCCATAAGCACTTCCTAGAGAAACCGTATATACCGAACACTGTGAATGAGATCTAGGATCTCATGAGTGTTTCAAAACCAAATTTCACTATTTCTTATTACAATTCTCTGCCATTTTTTTAGGAGTAATAATTTTTGCAGTTGACTATTACAAGCTAAAAATTAGTGAAATACATTGAAATATACACATACATTCAAACATTTGAAAAAAAAGAATGGCAGGCAAAAAAAATTGCTTTTCAAGGCCCTGGTGGCCTTCGGAGCCCAGTATGGCTTACTGAGAAAACAACCATAAAAACCTATCTCAAAATGAAGTTTATAGGTAACCCTCCTTTGAAAAAAAGTGCTTAGAATGCAAAATTATGTAGAGTGGATGGAAAAAAAAATTTCCCCTAAAATAGGGTTTTTCTCGCTAAATTTAGTTAACTATAACTAAATTTGAATTTTCCGCTAAATTTAGCAGTTAAACTAAATTTTCCACCAAATTTGGTAGTTAGTCAGGAAGGGGAATTTGACCTCTTGACCTCTCTTGATGGGAAGTGTCTTACAAAAGTTATGCTAACCACTTGGGTGGCTAAGCTAAACAATTATATGTAAAGAGGAAAATGTAATAAAACACTTCTAAACTGTAAAACCATACCTCTTAATAAAAACGGTTTTGGAAAGGAGGTTTTGAGAAAAAATTCCAGCAAAGAGAAAAAATGATAGGTATTTTTAGCAAGAATGAAAGAGGTTATGAGTGTGTATGATGCCTTAGATCATTTTTCTTCCTTCCTTTGAGCTTGTAATCTCTTCCTTGGTGAATTCTTACCCCCTCAACCTTAATTGTAATGAATAAAGGTGGTTTTCAGGAATTTTATGGCAGTTTTTAGAAATTTGATGGTAGTATTGTAGGGGATGGTGCTGGGAAGTTGTAGAGGCAAATATGGCTCTCTTTTGCTTGCATAAGCTTCTCTAATGCTCCTCAAACTTTGTTGCAATCCTCCAATATCCTTCAACCTACTCTGAAACCAAATGTAATTTCACAAACAAGGATAGAATCATGTATATTTAATTAATGTGAAATTAATCAACCATTACAATGGAGTGCTACAATATTTATACATATTGGACAACAATATACAAACAAATAAATATGTTGCACAGGTGTAACAATATACCTAAATACATAAGCTTCCAAAATATCATACGGGAAGCACAAATGAATAATGATATAATTTTTATAACAACATAATAATTATAACCGTGAATATAATAAGACAAATATGGTTTAATAAAACCATATAACAACAATAACTAAATAATAACAATAGTTAAATAATTAATTATAAAATGCACGATTAATTATCCTAACAATTCATACATGCTTCATCGTTTTATCTCTACAGGGTTTTCCCCTCATACTTTTATTTACCAATAATCTAAATCACAAATGGATTCTTTTGGATCTATTCCACCTTTCATACCTCGTAAATTGTTTATGGCATATCCAATTGACTCACATTATTTGGCACAACTAAGTCCCGAAAATCCATCTCACTCAGCAGCTTCTTCACCTCCTCAAGAGATTCTCATTGGATAGTTCATACACTACTCATGCACTAGGGGCATAAAACATCCCCTTATTTTACATATCAAACACTCTTTTTATTGTTTCAAATTTACTATTATTGGTTACACACCAAAAACTCACATTACACACACACTATGAGAAACCTTGATTACCCTTTCTAGTTACATAATATATTTAGTAAAAGTGCTAAATATATATGTATTTCCCCCTCGAGACATTCCTGGATAACTCTTCTCTTTAGAGAATATGTTTTCATATAGTTCCTCAATGGGGCCTAAATATAGAAAAAATTCAATTATGCATAAAAATCCCAAAACATTCAAATATATACAAACATCAAAAAATATTTGTATCCATATTGCTTGGTTATTTCTATTACACGTTAATATTATTCATGTTGCATATTACTTAAGATGCTAGCTTGATACATAATATGTTATATCCTTTTTCTATAAACATGTACATTCACATGGTACATTGAGTTGAATGCATACTACACAAATATTCTTACATGATGTAGGATGCATGAAAATTCTCTCTACCAGTTCTTTCGTAGCTATTGGGGGCATCCAATTTATAATTTAACATGAACAAATGTTATTATTCCAATCTTTTCTACTTTATTTCATCTTAGCTCATTTACTCAATACATACATTGTGGCATACTAATAATTACTCTTAACATAATAATGGGTGCTTCATGCATGGTAAATTTGTTTTGTATATTACTTCAAACATATCATGATCTTTATACCATGGTTTGTTTCTTGTTTTACATTTTTTCTCTATTCTTTCACTTATTTGTGGGAAATGCCCTATGTTTCTTGATTTTTGATTATTTTCCTTGAGTACCTATATTGTCCTATGACATCCTAGCTGGTGTTTCATGTATGTGGCATATTGTTTGCAATGTTGTTATGTTTGTGTGTCATTGCATAATTTTTCTTACATCAACTGCATTATTTTTGTATATCTTGTTACTAACACTTTTATTGTTTTTATATTATATTTCCTTGTATGCACTATGGTATACACCATGCACACTCTCCCTATTTACCCTACAACAATTCTACAACACATGTTCACATCAGATATAATTCCTCATGTTTAATCATCACTCACTTTATTCCATTTGACGCGCTTTTAAAAATGGGATACCATTGGATGATATCTCACCCTCACAAAAATCTATAATCAGATAACAAAATAATAGGTACAAATTAAAACATTATATAGGTTGATAAAATTATTGAAAAACACAATTACGTTATTAAACATACAAGAAAAAAATGTTTAAAAATACCATAACATTTAGATGTTATGGCCTATTCCGTACACTTCCATCCTATAAGAATATTCAATAATATTCTCAGTTTGTATAGTTTCCCAAAGACATTTGTAGAACTTTACTGAGTTTCAATGATAAAATTCATGGTATAAATCAGATTATGGAGGCAGTAAGGGTACATGCAATCTAGCATTTCCTTGATACATTGTATAATAATTTCATATCAGTTGGGTTCATTTTCATTTATAATAACACTTATCCATGGGTATTTTGATATTTTGGGGTGATTTTTATCCTCATAGGCTTAACTTCTCATTCCCCATATATTTTTGGAGGCATGCAGATAAATTGGAATGCTCCCTATAATATTTTGTTCACCATGTGGGATGTATTTTCACTTCTTTCTATTCTCTTTTGCATATTCCACTTTGGGAAAAATCACCCCGAAGTCCTTCCGGAAAAATTCAACACAATGTTCATAAAATTTCAATGTAAATAATAGAGGGAGTAATCTATCCCCATATCACGTATTATAATTAAATATAATCTTGTAAAAATAAACATAACTAAAAAATACAAAGTCCTAGCACAAGCACATGTCCCTCTAAACGAAGGAAAAGTGTTTTACACACTTAAATAACTTTTACATTAAGTACAAAATTTTCAATTCCATACTTAAAGGGAGGAAAAGATAAACACTTATATTGGTAATTCATGTCATGCAAGAACACGGATTATACAATACATTTACACTATCCCACCCTTTCTTAACTTGACCAATTATGCCATGCCTAGCTATATCTTACTCATTCACGATTGCACACACAACCTATTTATTTTTATAAAAAACATATTAAATAATAAAATATGGATATACACTCACATATTACAATTCTAACTTGTAGATTACTTGTATATGCATCTAAGACCATAGCATCAAGAAATAACCATATCACCCATATGGTATGGGCCTACCTAACCACTTTCACCCCTCTTCATCTAATATTACTTTCCTTAATTTGAATTCATTAGGTACACTTCTAGTCGGATGTATTCAATTTATTCATATCCAGATAAAATATATAAGAAAATTACTTATCCCTCGTTAAGAAGGGGGAATTCTACCTATTTTACTCTTAGCATTCCAATGAGCAGACACTAAGAGAAATAACAAGAAAAGATACTATAAAACTTTATTGAGCTTTATATACTTTTCCTATTCATTTAGGGTAGTTCTCTCCTCATATTTGCAACAAAAAAGAGTACATCCTTTCAAGCCAAGCTAGAGAAAATCTTCAAGTACAATCACATTATTACAAGGTCATGATTGTAAACATGGTTGCATAAAATTTAGGTATCACATGTTAGGTGAGAACAACATGTTTTTTGAAACATATTCATATTGGTAATGCTATTGATGGTGCGTAAAGGTGGCCATAATCCAAGTAACATTTATTTTGTAGGAATTCTTCACCATATACGGTTTTGAAGATTCAAATAACTTAACAATGAGCATCACATAATACCGAAATTACTAATTACATAAAGGATCAAAATAGGAAGTAGTACATAGTCCCAAAAATATTTGGAAGTTCAAAATGGATAGGGACAATGACTTATATAAATGGCCTTAGTGGGGTACACTTTCACTTGTACAATATGTTTTGGTCTAGGTATTTTTTTAGGACATAGTTTCATAGAAAAATATCTATGAAAACATTTCCAACATTTTATATTTATTAGGTCAAATGAGATTAGGAAACACTCTATGATATCAACTAATTATTCTTATCCTTCTCATTGATTGTTATTTTTTCCATTACCAATCATTACTTGTCTTTTTTCAATGATTATTGTAATGCCCCACCTCGGGACAACGAAATCAAAACCAAATATTTCTAAAAATTTGGGATAAATTTTTTTTTTTAATGAACTAACCTAATATGTATGTGGTTACTCAACCATTTTTCCCCTTACTAATTATGTTATATTTAAGTGTATAGTTACTCCAAAATTTAATAGGTCCTTCGACCAAACAAGTTCATTTCTTATTTCTATTAGACTTACTAAAGTAACCAACTTAAATCCACACATCTTTTAATCATATTATTCTTCCCTTTTATTTAATTTCCCACATACCCCTTTAAATTTGTTTTCTCACTCCCATAAAATTCTCATAACTTAAAATGTGGAGTATCAAACATGGGCCCTTGATTTGGAGTTTACCCTAAGGATGCCCTAACTTTATTTACGTTTTCTTTTCCCTTCTTTTCAATTCAATCTCATTCTTGTTTTGGCTTGTTTTCCTACATGCACAGGTATGGAGTAGCTTATGGAAATGATCGATTCATGGAGCCCCCCCCCCCACCCCCGCTATTATTTTTTTTCTTTGTAGTCTTAAGGAATAATATCACCATATATTTTTTTTGAAAAAAATCGTGCATTCAAAAAATGTTTTGGTATATATATATATATATATATATATATATATATATATATATATATATATATATATATATATATATATATATGTATGTATATATTTATTTATTTATTTTTTTTCTTGAAGGGGGCGGATTTATGGAAGAGGCCTATGGGAGCCGAGGGATGCACATGAAAAGGTGAAAGGGTGCCCACAGGGGAGGGAAAAATAGTGGTGGTGTGGACTATGGCAGGCACAGGTGTGAGGGGGATGGCATACAGGGGAACAGTGTGGAGAGGGGCGTGGGCAGACTGAGGGGCAGCGTATCGGGTGGGGACTGTGGCAAGGCTACTGCGCAGGCAGCAGGGTGATGGGGTTGGGTGCAGTGGTGCTGGAGTGTTTTGTAGGGGCATCAGATGGATGGGGGTGAGGGTCCGGCCTCCCCCCAAGCAATTTTGTTTTATACATATTTTTTGTTTCTTTTAAACTTTAATAAAAAACAATGTTTATTTGTTTTTTTTGTTTGTTTGTATTTATTTTTGGTTTATATTTATTAATATGTATGTATATATAATTTTTATTTTTATTTATTTTTGTATTTCCTAGGTAGCATCAATTTCTTTGACAATAACATATTTTATTCTATTATTTTGAGGATTATAAAATCAAGGAAATTGTCAATATTTATTGTGTACAAAAACAAGAAAAGAGATTACTAAAATTTTGTCTTTATTTTTTTATAAGGTAATGAGAAATGAACATAGGATTACCAATGAGAAGAGAAGCTTGGAAACCCATTTCAAGTATTTGAGAAGAAGAAGTAAGTTAAAAATTTGGATTTCCCAATATAATGAAATTCTTAAGTTCACACAAAGAAAGGAAGTAAAACTAAGTCCATTCCATTCCATAATGTTTCTAATACTTTACAAGAATGGGACACAATGCAAGAGAATAATATTTCCATACAATAATGCCAAAAGCTCCATGATAGACTTTCTTTTCAATGCCATGAAAATTAAAAAAAATCATATTTTCAAACAAGGAAAGTATCCTCAAGATTATTAACATTTTCCTTTAGCGATATTAACATAACATTTTTACCCCTCGCCCCCCCACCCCCGCCCCCCCCACATTTTTAAGAACATATTTCCAATACCCATCTTTCATTTGAAAGTGGATTTTCCACAAATCACATTAAGAAAATTTTCACTATCTTACAAGCCTTTATTTTCAAAGGTTAAATTTTCCTAAAAAAAAAACATAACATATTTCTATAACATTCCAAGTACTCAAAGGAAACAAAGCAAGGTAACATGCAAATATTGAGGGTAGATTTATCAACAAATGTGATGCTAGTTTACGTTTACTCCAAATACAAAGGAGGATTTTACACACAAGGAAAGATTCCACAAGCCATTATTTTCAAGAGGCAAAGAGGTAATATCCACAATAAAGTGAAGATGACAAAGAGCTCCAACCAACATTCCACTTCCATCTTGAGATCCTATTGTACAAGCAAACTCTAGCTCCAAAATCCACAAACATGCAAGCCAAAAGCTCCCAAAAAAAAGTTCTGCTCTTTTCCCATGAGGGGAATTTTGAAGATGAGCAAGAAAAAATCGTCACAAATGAGGGGGTGACATGTTTCACCCCTCTCTTCCTTCAAGTTCAAAGATGCCAAAACAAAAGAGAGAAAGGGTAAAATTCCTTTTAGCCCTATTCTCCCAGATTACCTAAATTGATAACAAAACAAAACTTGTGCAAATTTTAACAAGCACACTAAACCATACCCCTTACATGTATGTGACCAAAAAAGAGGAAAAAAGGGAGGAAAAACTCCCTCTAGCCTTGGAAATAAGCCCCCCTACCTATTAGGTATGATCCGAGGGCTCATTTTTATGTTAAGAGAACTCCCAAACTAAAAAGGGGTCCCTAAAAATGCCCAAAATAACCCAATTTCGGGTTTGGAAAATTTGACAAAAGGTTAGAGGGTGTGGGGCCCACCCAAGGGTTCACATGTAACCCTAAACCCTATAGATTAAGTACATCATTAATCTAATTCAAAACTTAATGCAAGTGGGGTCATTAATTCCTCAAAACAAGTTTACAACACAGACTAAACACCCTAAGAAAAATTAATAATTATAAGACATATTACATTACAAATGAGGGTCACCCATGGTGCCCAAAACAATAATTCTAATGCTAAGGCTTCAAGAAATAAACATGGTTAGGACTTAGCCCATGGGCTACTTGTGCAATGTTGCGTAGTTGGCCTGAGTCTCATGTTCTTCTGTGACCTATGACTTGCACACTCATTGAACACATTAAACACACTTGTCTAATAAAATATAAATTAACTACTAAACAAGATAACAATGAATTCTAGACTATCATTTCATCTTTCTGGTATTGAAAGTGCGACAACATGCACAACTATACATAATTCACCATAAGTTAGTCACAATGATAAAATGACTATATCCATAGAATCCCAACATGTAACAAACTGAGTATCGATCAATATAACTACGTTCCAAAACAAAAACATATCAATTAGTATCCATGACATCATAAGATAATGCAAACAACATAGTAATCAAGCTAAATCGGCATTATACGCCTAAATGTCCATACATGCCTAATCAGATAAAATATCCTAATGTAATGTCCAAAATACAACAAATCTCTATCAAAACATGTCTATGAGTAATGAGAAACAAGTAACTGAGCTATAAAAATGTGGGCACTACATCCCCCTCTACTAAAATTAGACTTCCTCCTAGAAGTCACTGAAAGAGATAGGGATATCTAGCCCTCAAAGGTGTCGCATCCTCCTAGGTGAAAATGAAGAGGATATAAAAATAAGGAAAGAGTGGCTTGAAGCCTCAAATGAAGAGGCATGCACAATAGAAATGTACATAAAGAGGAGGATGACACATTGGGATAATTTTTTCAGGGAAATGAAAGAAGGTCATAATAATTAGGATGAGGAATAAGGGCATAGGGATAAAACTAAGAAAGAGGAGAATTAGAGAAGAGTGTGCAGGGAAGTCAAGGTGTACATGAAAAGGAAATCCCACAGTGAGGCAATAAAAGGAGAAAGTGGATGTAGAAGAAGAAGGATTCATGTTAGGGAACAACATAGGTGCATAAGGATAAAGGAACATGCACAGGAGAAAGAACGAATAGGGTGAGATGCTAATAACCCAGAGGCATGAGGTGTGAAAAAAGGACGAAATATGCACGCAAGAGGAAGTAGAGAAAAGGCATGCAAGAGAAGAATTTTTCTATAGAGGAATAACATGAAAAGAACTAGTTAATAAAAATAGTGTCTAAGAAAGAGAAGGTGAAATATGGAAAGGGCGTGATAAGATAAAGGGGACCACATGGAATTTTTAAGAGAAAATAAGGAAGTAATGAGTCATGAACAAGATAAATCCCAAAAAGGGAAAGAAAGTGTTGCACCCTGTTGCATTGGTGGTTGTTGTTATTGATGTCACCTGAAATTGATGGCAAAGTAATATTGAAATGGAATACAGGTCATGTGGTTTTCCATGGTGCTTAGTTTTTCAAGTTGGTTTCAGGAATATTCACACAAGTTTCAGGTTGGTTTCAAGGTGCTTCAATCTCAAATAATGAGGTTGTTGATCGATAAAGGAAGCATAAAGGTTGGATTTTTTGTTTTAGATGGTCTATATGTTAGTAATGACGTTGTAAACATGGGAAAGATCTCTCACATGGTGTATCAGGTCATTTGGAGGAAATTACAGTTGAAACTAACCCATTTAGGCATATTTCTGGAGTGTGATAAGGTGTGATAGGGTTTTATAGGTCATGGAAATGTCATATAATCATGGGAGAAGACTAGGAATGTTTTCTAGGGAATTTCTATTCAATAAAAAGGCTTAGTTTAGCTCATGGATGCAAAAAGTCAAAATTTCACAAAAGTTCACCTTGAGAATTAGTAGTGTATACTGATGCAAATGAGATAGGATAGAATAGTATAGGAATATTTATGAAAAATTAATTCATGTATCATGTAGAGGGGTTAGTTTTGGTGCTTCAAGAAAAATTTCATCAAGTTCTAGAGACGGTATGTGAAAGTTATGTTATTTTTATCTAAAACAATTTTTTTGAAAAATGCATAATAAGGTGCCTAACTTATTAGCACTCAAGAAAAAATATATTGCCTCATTAAGATAAATCATAGAAGGAATTTTTCTATAGGATTACAATCTTGAGATATTACAAAAATCTTCAGGTGAATTGGACAATAGTTAAGAAATTTACGAGCATTCTTCTCTTGTTGTTTTCCCTCTCTCTATAGATTCTTCTTGAGTTGATTGGCCTAATTTGAATTTATAACTCTAAGTCACTGGTGTAATATAAATATACTTCTTAGAATCATAATAAACCTCACATAAGTCAAAATTATTACACCATTGATCTCAAGGTGAGCTATGATATATATGCATGCATTCGCTTTGTAGGACTAGGTATAGGGTAGCCATGCTTTAAGCCTCCAAGATTACAATTTTTTTAGTAATATGTTGTGAAATTATTTTTCCAAGGTTCATGAGGTGTTTTTATCTTCTATAGGAGAAAAATACTTTGTTGGGACTCTCCAAGTGCAATGGTGAAGTGTGAATTACTTCCAAATGTGCTTATGCATGAGTTGGTGGAGTTAGCACACTGTTATGTATGTAGTTGCTTGAAATATTCACGTTTAAGATAAGTATGACCTATAATTCCCCTTAAAAATCATGATTTTGATTGTTATTATAGCTTTCACAGGTGAAGATGATGACAAGTTTGAGTGAAGATTTGTTCTTCGCTTTAAAATAGTCAAGATGCAGAATGAACTCTAATATGCAAGCATGAACAAAACAATGGATATTGTTTCTTGGTTTGTAGATGCTTTTTCAGCAACATGTTAAGGTATTATATTCATCATTGATCCCTCCATATCATTTGGATTGGTAACCGAAGACCTCAAAGCATGTGCCTACTAAAAAACAATTATACCATCATGTTTCTTCATCATTATATACTACATTCCTGATTGTTGGGAGAAAATGGAGCAATTTCATAGTGTTTAGTTATTTATAGAAGGTGAATCTTTACTCGGAAATGCCTCAGAAGTTAGAATTTTAAAATTTTGTCTAGAATTGAGCTTGAAAATCACTTTTTTTCTGGTATGAGGTGTGTAGAGTTGAGTTATACATTGATTCTAGTGTTTGAAACATAAAAAACTTCAAATCTCTCAAACAAACCAATGAAAAATTCTAATTTTTGGAAGAAATATCTGTTTTTTCACACAAATCATTTGCAAAAAGAATTTTCTTTTTTCATCAAGGATATAAGGAGAATTTTTTGACATAATTTTTTAATCTCATGAAGACAGTGTGCAAGGTCTGTGTTTAACGTTTTGAGTAAAATTTATTATGTAGTATTGAATAAGAATCTCCTTACAATCATACCATTTTATTGTTGATTGTCTAATTATTCTAAACATTCCAGTACATTGCTTTGAAAGTGAAAAATTGTGTAACGTTGTTGAACCTGTGAATTATAAGAGCTCTTCAAAATAAAATTCATGGTGGAGGACAATTTACTTGGTCTCGCAAAGTATTTAAAATATATGAAATGTTTAAATAAACATTTTAAGGTAGTTACTCTATCTTGAAGGCACATGGAAGCTATGAATTGATTGTATATGCAGTTATATCAGAGTCAGAAAAGTAGGAAGGTGTCTAAACTGTTAATTCTCTTCCCATGTTTGAAGGTGGAAATTTTTAGACCACTCTAGCTCGAATTAGTGTGACTCTTGGATAAGGTGAAGAGTCTTAAAAAATTACAACCTCATGAAAATATCTCTCATCTTGAATAAAAATTTCAAAAGACACTTGTTTTTCTTGATTAAGAAATGTGTGCTAAGTCAAAGACTTCTTAACTCAGAAGAGAAATTGGAAGAGTCATGGTTGTCTGAAGAGTTTGAAGAAGTTGACGAATAAGGGTAAAAGGTGAATGGTGAGATTTTTGTTACATAAGGTTGTTGTTGTGTGAATATACTGATATGGATAAGAGATAAATAATTTGAAGCAAGCACAAAAACAGAGAGGTAGAAAATTGTATAAGGAAAAACAATAATACTTTTGAAGCAATGATACTGTGAAGATGAATTGAAGGTAACTAAAAAATAGAAATATCGAAGGACGTATTAGTGATAACAATGTGTCTAATGTGAGTGAGAAGAAAAAAGAGGTATAAGAAAAGGAAACTATTAGACATTAAAAATAGATCCATAGAATTTTAGTGAAAGTAGTTATATAGTGTGCTGACAGTGACATAATTTTGGTAAATCTAAGACATGGTAGTAAGTGATAACATAGAATAATAAATACAAATATTTAATTATGTGTGATTGTTGAATCTTGAATATAAAACTTTTTCTTAAACTATCAATTCAAGAACAATAGGTCAGTCCATCAATTGGTAAGAAAACAAGTGGACGGAGAGGTAAAATATTGATAAAATTACAGGTACTTTGAGAAGGATAGATTACTAATTTAGGATCATTATCAAGTGTTTTTACATCCAAATTGAAGTGTGGTCAGATTTTTTATGAACTCATTGAGTTGTAGCTCATTCTAATCGGCAAGTGGTTTCTTTCTCGCAAGTTTTGGCTTGCATTTCGTCAAGTAGTTGCTTGACTTAAAGTTTTAGCTTCATCAATTAAGTTTTAGCTCAACACATTTTTAACCTTTGGCTTATGGTGATTTGGTTTAGTGGGGTTTCTCCAAGTTTTTGTTTCCCACTTCAAAATTCTTATCTCTTGTGTGTTTGATTACCATTATCTTTTTATGTGTATTGTTTCTTAAGTGATAAATCTGATTGGTTTTGATTCAAGGTTGAATTGAACATTGATTAACCCCCCTCTTAGTGTTCTAGTTTCTAACAGAAAGGCATTGAGATATAAAATAATTGCATGTGGATATCGAAAGGAATATTTTCCTAAGATGAGGATGTGAGATAATACAAAGGACAAGCATCAAGGTGATAAAGACACGTAGACAGCTGTGTCAAATCTGAGGGGTAAAACACATCAAACATTAAATAAGATTCAATATTAGTTAAATTAATATTAAAAACCTTATAAAAAATGCAATAAAATAAAATCACACATACACATACATTTAATGTGGAAAACCCCCCAAGTTGTTGAAAAACTCGATCAAAGGTAAGATTTTCATTAATGAGAAACTGAGTTGAGTACATCTCCATTCTTGTCACTTGTATCATCTACGAAATCATCACATGAATTATAAATTCATTTCATTTAAAATGACCCCATGAGTAAATATAAATAAATCAAATGGGTGTGACTTCTCACGAAGTACCTCGTAACCATCAATTGATTTTTAAATAATCAATTAACATAATAAACACAAATTTTATAATAAATAAATTAAAATATTATATATTATAATTTGATTAGTTATAAACTATAGTTTTTTTATAAGAAGACTTAATATTAAATGTTCTAATACTCCCCCTTAATATTAAGTGGGGAACATATGCCAACACTACTTGTTTATACAACATGATTTATAAATCCATAAACCATAGTGAAGGTTTAGGATAGCATATCAGATTTGAAGGATTTATACACCTTAATCATACTCAACTTACCTTTTGGTACAAAAGGATTTGGAATTCATAAATCAGGATTGAATGATATATGTTAATAATGATTTTTGAGACTAAATCTCATACTTTCTCATGGAAAATATTTACCAAAATCTCTAGGATCCTTTTATAACATAAGGACGTCCTTTACAACAAATGTAAAACACTAAATTGTACATTTTAAACTTAGACTAGAAATCTTACAAATATCATAAAATTATTTTTTACAATGCCTTACAATGGAGTAGAATTATAGAGGAGAAGGATATATCACACAACTAACAATTAGTAGGTGACATTTCCATGTAGAATCCCCCTTAATGGAAACTCTGAAAGGACAATAATTACAAGAAACTTGCAGAATTTTATGGAACACAATGTCTTTGTAAACATATCTTCAACTTGATCTTTAGTCCGGTAGTACCAGAGATTGATATCACTATAGGGAACCTTCTCTTAGATAAATATGCATATGAATCTCTGTATGCTTCATTATCAAATGGTGAATTGGACTCTTAGCAAGAGAAATTCAATTCTTACTATCACATAGAAGAGGAGTTCCTCCTTTATCATCCACATATATCTCTTCCGATAGCCATTTTATCCAGATGGATTATTTTGTTGCTTCCATTACACTTATATACTCTGCCTTAGTAGAAGATATGGAGACTTTTGGATGCTTTTATTTCTCCAAGTAATGACACCTGTACCAAAAAATTAAACACATATCCAGTTGTATATTTTTTATGTAACACACTGTCAACATGGTTAGAGTCACAATATCCATATAGATATCATAATAAGCATAGTATAAATCGTTATTGATTTCACTTTTAACCATATATAAAACTTATATTGAAAGGTTAAACACAAGTTATACAACAACTTAAATAACAATATGCTTAATAATTAACCATGTTATATCACCAATATGTTTAACATATTGAAAAAATTAATAATATAAAATATATTAGATGCAATTAGTATTTGATGTCTCTAATAAATACACAAAGGTGTTCCTAAGTGTCATTTGATATGCATATATAGTTATTTTTACTAATCACATACTAATATAATCAACTAGATATTGATTTAAAATCCATTAAAAAGTCATTAACAAGACTTATATTTGATAATTGGTTAAAATTACTTATAATAAGTAAGTAATTTACATAGCTAAAAAATAGTTAAGAATAACCAAATTCATAATGACCTTTCCATCTTTATCAAGGAGATTAATTATAACTTTGGATTTCTGACCAAGGCTTAGTAGTATTAACAGTGCCACATATGTTAAGTACTAAGATAATTTATTAATCAAAGAGCATATAATGACATTTGATTAAGGAAAATAAATAATATAAATTTATAAATTGATTTAATAGGGGAGACACATGTTACAGATCCAAGGGCTAAAGGAGGGAGATGTGGACTAGTTTTGCATGCTTTTCAACAAATGTATTTTGTGGACCTCAAGCCCGTGGTTTGAAATAAAAGGTTGTGGGTCTAGGCAGGGTTGAGGTAGTCAAAGGAAACATGTGGAAGGTAAAAGGTAGACATTATGGAAAGAAGGAAATAATACAAAAGACACATATTGGAAAACTTTAAGTAAATCAAAAGTTTTCACATGACGAATTGTTGTTCATTCCAAGATGCAAAACTTTAAATGGCTATAACATTCTATCCATAGCTCCAAACTAGGAAAAAATTGTCTCATTAGAAATGTCTCTTCAATCCCTTTAATGTGGTATAATCATACTCAATAGTTTATGGAATTTTGTGTAATAAAAAGAGGAAAAATAGTTCAGATATAAAAACATGGTTCAAGACTCCCAAGCACCACATTAAATTTATTTTTTTATTCAAAACCTTTTGAACATGCTCTGATACCATGTTTTATCCAAGTGGTTAAATACATTAAACATTAAATAAGATTCAATGTTAATTAAAGTAATATAAAAAATAAAATAAAATAACAAAGACACATATATTTAACATGGAAAAATCCTCAAGGGGTAAAAAAACCAGAAACAAAGGTAAGACTTCCATTAATGAGAAACTCAATTCATTACACTCTATTCCCCTCATTTATCTCCACTATTAATTCATCACATGTATTTCGAATTCATTACATTTAAAATCATCCCACATGTCAATATATATAAATCAGATGGGTGTGACTTCTCACGAGGTACCTCTACCATTAATTGATTTTTAAATAATAAATTAACATAGTAAACACAAATATTATATTAAATAAACTAAAACATTATATATTCTAATTCATTTAATTATAAACTATAGTTTATTTATAAGAACACTTAATATTGAATGTTCTAACAATGTGGGTAACAGTGACTTGATGATGGAGTGGACGATAATGAAATTCTACCCACAAAGTGACATGGTGTGGTAGGATTGGTCAAGAGATGATGACATAGATAAGGTCATTAAAGGAGCCCATTCTAAATTTCAAGTCCAAGTAGGAAGAATGAAGAAGCCAAAAAATAAGAGAAAGAAGAAGGAAAAGATAGGCATGTGATTATAAAAATAAGATGATACTAGGATATTGAAGTTTTTTGGAGTAAGGGTTGTATATTAGGGACATAAAGGGCCAAAGGGATACCGGGTAGTCTAAAAGAGGAAGAGAGAATATGGGATGATATAAGAGGTTGAGATCATCCATATATTTTATAAAAGAAAGATTACACTCATTTTGTATCCTATTGTGTGATTGTGAGGAAACGACATGCCCGGGGAGTATATGGTAGAGTCTATCATCATCGTTTTTTCCCTATATAAAAGTTCATTATAAAAACTTCTATATCCTAAAAAATAATAATAATATGCTTCATTACTAAAAATTAGCTATGAAAATGTATGAAACCCTCTATAATCAATTGAAATGACATAAAATTCTAACCCTCGGTGAAACCCCATCAAAACATTTAGTGTTTGGGTTGAATTTCAATCTATACACCACCTACATTGACACTTTTTTACATAGACCTAAAAATACACATAGTTCCCCACCTAAAAATGTGATGTGTGTGTGTGTGTGTGTGTGAGAGAGAGAGAGAGTGTGTGGATGCAACTATATTTGATAGTTTTATCTTTTGGAGATGATTGTAATAGGTTCTTTGTGTAGTTTAGCACTTGTATGTCAGTGTTTGTGATTTGGGAAGATTTACTTTTTAAGCTTGTTTGATGTGCTTTAAACCTATGTTGGGATGTTTCTTAGGTTTCTTCCTATTTCAGGGAAATTTATGAAAGATTCGAATTCCATTTGAGTGGTGTTTTTTTCTAAGCGCTAAGTGATTATTACATAAGTAAATTATGTTATTTTACTTTCTTATATAGTTTTATGTATTTTTAATCTCACATTAAGACTAACCTATAAGTAAAGTAATAACCCATAAAAGATATCAAATCTAAATCATGACCACTAGAAGGTATTAAGACAAAATTGTTAGTTTTTGGCCAAATAGTTTGGTTGTTAGGTACATATTTAAATTGAAGTAATATAAAGTTGTAGTCATTTAAATAATGACTAATGAGCCAATTTATAATGATTTGAACTTTTTTTTGAGTCACTGAGCAATGCAAAGAAGAGGAAAATTCTTGCACTGAAACTAAAAATATAACAATTGGACTCAAAATATCTGCACAAGTCATGATTTAGGGATTAAGACAACATTGAAATTATCGAGATATTAATTTCCAATTGCATGGTACTACACTTACCTAGTGAAATAAATAAAATTCAAATAATTTATATGATATTTTTGTGTTAAATGAAATACTCATTTGAAACTTCTCCACTTATTCCCAGTATAATTAGAGTTTTATGTATATTTCTTTGGTCATGAGTTTTTATTATGATGTATGTATGTGCGTACATATGTATTTATATATTTATGTAAATACATTCATTCATACATACATACATACATACATACGTACATACATGCATGCATACTACATACATAGGTGTGCATCCATATAATTCTCCTTTTTCTTCCTTTCAATTAATTTTTTATTCCTCTCTTTTCTTTCAAATATATATCTTTTATTTTGAAACTTGGGTATATCATATGTTTCTTATTCATTAATGTATAAATATAATCATTAAATTTTTAAAATAAAATCTTGTAGATATGAAAATGGTGGCTACAAAGAATAAGAATTTAATAAGTACACTTATAAAATTTTATGCACCATTTACCGTAACAATTAAAATCACAAATTCACTAAAAAATTAGGAATTTGCTTCCATTAAATTACATGATTATGACCCATTAAACAAAAATGGGAATTCCACTTCTAAGGCCTCCTTTTTGTATTATGACCCACCATTCGTACTTACAAGTTTTAATCATACAAAACACTAACTAATTAATGCGGTCTAGTATTCAACAATACATATCATCAAAAACATAATTTTGCTATTATATGTTCAATTTCAAATAACCCTAATGTTTCTTTTTCATTGCAACTACTTTTTACCCCTGGATTTCATAGTTTTTCCATACAAACAACAAAGTTTCCTTGATAGATTATTGTTTTCAATCTTCATTTTGTTTTTTTCAATTTCCTTTTCCGTAATTTTGTTGTGAATACAATATTAACGAATGAAATTCAATATTTTCACATAAATTCACTATATGTTATATTATTTTAAATGTTCACATTACAATTTACATTTTCAAAAAAGGAAACAACATTAAATATTTCGTCCAATTCAGATGTAATGGTTTTAAAACATATAATTGACACATTAAATATTTATTTGATTTTACATACAAAAAATTATCCACATGTGTCATTGAGTCTCACTTTTAGTTCACTTAGAGGAATTTAAACCTAGCTCAACATGATATTTTTTGCATCATATTGTGAACATTAATGCTAATTACATCATACGTATTAATCTAATGATATTTATGTTGATGAATTAAAATACCACCTATTTTTTCATGTCTCCCCTATTTCTACACCATATCTCATTATTTCCATCAAAATAATAAAATGATGCTACTTTTTACATCATTTTTAGAAAATTACTGTTTGAAATAAAACATTTAAGAAAAATATAACATTGTGTGTCCAATTCATACTAATATAATAGTGAAGTTCTCAGATATCCTTTTTTCTTAGGTGATAGTAGGGATAGTGTGGCACAAGGAGTAATGATCATCCTTATGAACACTTTTTATAAGAAATCTTATATTTTTCTTCAAATTTATTCTTTCTCTTGTTAATCTAGTATGTATGCAAACTTGTTTAGAAAAAACTAATCCTATCAGTAACTTCTAATGTGTTTTCTAATATGTTTTCAGGGATGCACACATAATAATAGTTATGTTTTGATTACATCAGAATACTTCTATAATATCTTTTGTGCCTCTTCTGTAAGTTTCTCTTCATGTACCATTTCATCCCTAGGACATAAAAGATAAAAAAAAATCTCCTTTAGTTTCTTTGTAATATTTTTACAACATATTTCTAATAGAGATATTTGAAATTCCCATTCATCTTTCCCTTGTTTTAGAAAAGGTTTATTCCCATAATTTTATACTTAATAATTATTCTCTCTTCCATGATGGATTTATTTTAGATCATTTTTCTAGTGCATTTTAAATAGAAAATGAAAAACATGTATTGGCGCTACATTGTATATTTTTTTTTTGATGAGGCCTAAATTTGAAACCAATAGGATAAGATTAATTCACAAGAACACTAAGATCCTTTTTCACAGGGTGAATTTTAATGGTGAATCTTCGCTAATTCATGACTGTTTACACTTTGAAAATTATAATTTGAAATTTTTGAGGATTCATATAGAGCAACATTTCACATAAAATTTAGCGATGCAAGTTAATTTTATAATTTGGGTCACCTAATGTTTAAAATAAATTTCATACTTATGCATGTATATCGCCACTGCCTTGAAAAACCAATTAGGCTCATTTGTTAATATATACTAATAAAATCCTAACCATCTACGAAATACAAATGTTGTCATACTCTTGCATAAAAGAACCATGATAGAAAAGTTTGACCACAAAGTCAAGATGCTTGAATGCATACTCAAGATGCCTAAATACATTACACAATTTAACCAATGGCATATTTTAGACACTCGACTATATATTCTAGATGCATGGCCTTATTATCTAGATACTTGTGTATATTCCAGACGTTTGACTAAATAACCAAAATGGCCGACTACATAATATAACTTTTTGACTGCATAATCTAGATGGCCGATTTCATATTTCATACACCTACCCGAATAATGTAGATGCCTACTCAGAAATTGAGACATCCAAAAACACCTCACCCAGGTTTGGGTGATAATTAAAATGTGGTGATCCTGATAGGTCAATCATAAAAACAAGGACATTTTTATCTTATGTTAACCATCCACAAAAGGGGTCATGCAAATGCAATTGGAATTTATACCAAATACAGGTACTATGTATTAACTAAATAATTAATCCTTTTTATTTATTTTATTATTACAAATTTCAATTATATACTTAATAATATAAATTTCAAAACCTTGTTTTTATGCAAAACCCATGCATAGTGATATCCAACAACAAATAAGTAATCACAATAAATTGTCATCACCTTAGAATATTATTGATGATGGCATGCCTCCACTTGAGGAAAATCCTTATTATGTGTTTACATTGGACAAAAATTGCATTCATGATTACGATATGCTACAAGTAAAATAAATTTCCAGTCATCGAACAATAACTTCAACTTGAAATTCAACCTTGGATTCATATAAAAGGAAGATAATAGATTACATTCCTGATGACAAGATCCACCAAAAAGCATATATTTCTATACATAGTGATCAAACACATATTTTAGGTTATAATAAAAAAAATGTGTGAAGAAAAATACCTAGGTAGACCATTAGAAGGTTTATTAAATTTTATTAAGAAGCTAAGTATTAAAATATTGAACCGTTAAAGCCAAAAAACGATAATGATACTCCAATTAAATGTGAATGTTTAATGTGTATCTCAAAACCTAGAAAGGATAAAAAAATAAAATCAAGATGGATATAATTGAGAATAATACATGTAAAATATATGTATCAGCTAAGAAAGAATACTGTCAAATAAAATGAATCTAATGATGGAAAAATGAAAAAAAATGCATACATGTAAGATATGCAACAGAATATGAAAATGAACAAAAAAAACTAAAACATATTGTTGAGAAAGGAGGAAAAAGTACAACTCAATTTGCAAAATTTGTTTAGTTTAATCTACATACAAAAAATATACAGTTCTCAACTATTTACCACATTGTAAATAAGGTTAAACCTATTTATGATTTTCTAAATTATTAAATTTTATTTCAACATATTGGATTCGCTAATATTGCACAATCACATTGGCCAGAAAACAGTGCTTGGGAAATGGAAAAATGTCTAGAGATGATTGATAAGGAGAATTTGAAAGAAAAAATTTGTGATTTATCTGTGTCTATTGATGAGGTCACATCAAATCAAAAACACATCATGGATTTGCATTCATATTTACACTTTTGAGAACCATCTAAGGAAAAATCATTTATTATCACTCTATAAAATGATAGAAAATTACAAGATTCTTTACATGTTGGTTATTTCATGTTTTTGGGATATAGATGGGATTAATGATTATACTATCTCTACTAACTTGGTGTGTGTTGGTAAATATGGTGCGTCAATAATACAAGACATATAAATGGTATTTTCATTCACCTATAAACTATTTTTATCTCATATATGATTACAATCCATTGCATGACACATAGAACGAATCTTGTATAAAAAATAGTTACCACATTTGAGATTTTTGAAAAAGTCGAAGAGTATATCCAAGACTTGTATGGATATATTTCCAGTAGTCTAAAAATATTTCTAGAGTTCCTGAAATTTACAATTGGAGTGACTGATGGTAAAAAACTTATCAAATATGTTGATACAAGGTGGATTTCCATGTATGAACTTACATGTAGTGTTTTTGAATAATATCCATAGTTGGTTTGTTTTATTTATAAAAATCCTTGATAAGTTGACAAAACAAAATACTTGTTGTATTGTTTAATGTGTTTTTAAATGTTACTCATATTAAGTGGTATCATGCCCATGTTGTAGGAAATTAAGTTTTTGATTAAACACTCTCAAGAGAGGTCCAAATATATTATTGATTTCATATGGTTGGAAAACATGTATGTCAAATTTTAGATATTTTATATATGTCCCAAGAATTTTTTACAGGGATTGTATTCGATAATTGGAAAATATTAACAGATATTAAGGATTATTTTTATATCATTTTAATGATATAAAGAGATACTAATGCATACTTTTCAACAAAGAGTTGATTTGATGTGAGCATAAATTAAATAAGTTCCTATAATGCGTTTTTTATATGACATTGTTATTTATGATACATAGATGAAATTGAGAAATCTTTCACAAATCGTATCCTCAAAAATTTGTGATTATTTAAAAATGGATTATCTGTAAGAGGCCATGGGAGTAGTGAATCCCATATTTTAGAACATTGTTGATTGCCATAGTGAAGAAATAGTAACAAATATATTTCTCAAAGATATGAGTGCTATGATAAGCATTCTAGCAAGTTCGTACAGATAAATGGAGTTGAAATTAAAGGAATTTTGGAAATATATTTACTAACATCTAAATAAAAAAAATTGACTTACAATTATTGATCAATATCAATATTTTAATGAACCAACAAAAAATTGAACTATCACAAGGCTATGTAAAAAACTATATCCTAGGAGTGTCTTGCGATAAAAAAACTAGTGAATATTTTCGATTATATGAACTTTACCAAAGGATAATTTCTTGATCAGTAGAAGATGAATGGGCCTTTAGTGAAATATATTTTGTTAAATTAGGATTTCAAAAGAAGTTGGATAAAAATTTGGAGACATGTTTAAGATTAAATGTTCCACGTTATCCCGTTGATGCATTTGCTTATGAAAGGGCACTTTCCATTTTGATTCCACTTACTGGAAGAAGAGGAGTCACTAATACAATGAGCAACAAAGATGATCTTAATAATGATATCTGAAGTGGATGCTCTTCTGACATAGCATATACACATGTCTTTAAAGAAAAGGGATTCCTCAAGGATTGTTTCAACTCCTTGAGTTGTATGCTTTTAGCTTTATAATAGGTATGTTTTAAGAATATTTATTCCAATTTAAAAAATATATATGAAATTGTTAAATTTATGTATGTTTTTGGATAAATGATTTTAGTATCCTTACTCCTTACAATTTTTATGCAATATAAGAGATGAAAATAAAAATTATGAGTAGAACTTTGATATTATACTTTACATTATTGTGAAAAATAAAACACCAGAGATGTTATGAAAACAATATATATTAATAAAGTGTTGATTCAAATTTTTTCAATACAATTTACAAAATTGCTAAATATCTCAATTGAAATTTGAGATTTACATTTCGATTATTCTAAGTATTACAACTATAGTTATACAATATAAGTAAATACAATAAAATATCATTCTAATATTCTCCATCTTGCATTGTATCTTATGTGACTAGAGCTCCTGAGTCAATTAGATCATCAGGTGTAACATTGATAATATTAAGATTTTCCATATCTTGATTGGCCACATCACCTACTGAAAGTAAAGTAGGATCTACATTTTATTTCTACTTTAATAGTATCTTTGAATGCATACCAATGTCCTTAATCATTTTATTCAAAGTGTTGTTTTGTTTATTTGCGAGCACAATTTTTTCTTTGAGTGAAATATAAACATTTAAAATTTTGCGTGTATTCTTGAGATGAATATCCAAGACAAGTACTTCATCCTTAAATTTTTCATATTTTGACTACATTTGAACAAAGAAATATTATTAGTTAGAAAGTTAAAATATGTAACTCTAAAATTTCAATGGAAAAAAAGAGTTAAAATTATGATGGCTTTATCTTTATCATCGTTTACAATGACAACAAGATTTTTTTCTCTATCCCATTTTTTTATAGTAAGCTTAGGATTTACCATTTTATTTTTCCAACCTATTTAACATGACATCCAAAACATTATCATTAAAGTCATTGCTCACTTTAATGGAACTTGAGAGAGCTTGATTCAGTAATACATCTATTTTTTTTGGATCATTTTGAAATAAATAAAATACGTAATTTATTTGAAAACGTTTGTTAACATGGACATTTATTTCTTTTATAAAAAAATTGTCCTGAAATTCCCATGTTTTCAAACTCTCTATATCCTACATAACAACATTATTAATAGTAGTATACCAGCTCTCTTCCAACAAATTATGCAATGGAAAAGTAGTTAATTGATCATTAGATGGTTGTAATGGTATCTATGTTGGAGAGGGTGTATCATATGGAGAACTAGGTGTCAGTGCCTATAAAAGAAGATCAATTTTGTGAACTTGTGATCCATGAATCAATCATGTGGATTGATAGTAGTTGAATCCCCAGTACCACTATATTTACCAAAGAAATTAGCATCAAGGTCATTTTTTTATAAATTGGTTGTGCCCATTGCACTAGGGGGACCATAAAAAGAGAAATTTGGAAATGGTGTTCTTTTCAAATGAACATTTCCACCACTTTGATTCAGAAAATATAATTACTTCCACTTCTCTGAACTTGTCTTTGTAGAAGTGGTGGTGGCATCATTTTATTTTAGAAGTGTGAAGTGGAATTGCTTGAATAAAATATGAAAAGAACATAGAAATAAGAAATCAATGTTTAGTAAATTTAGCATTAAAGTAAATTTTTCAAGTGATTCTAATAATGATCCTACCTTGTAGAGTATGTTTAGATGTAGTTTCTTCCCTTGATTGGTCCACATTAATGTGGGGAAGTTTAAAGAAAACTATCTTAGGAATATATAAATACGTAGTAATGGTTGCAACTATAGTTATATTAACATAAAATTATAATAATGTTCTATTATTCATATCTTGATAGACTAATAGTAGTAATACCTAGAATAATTGATGAAGTTGTTTGTACCACCTAAACTTTAAGGGGTGTAATAGAACTCGTCATGTGTTTATGTCTTATAACTATAGGATTTGAAATGATTGTACATCCATTTATGAATCAAATTAATCTACATGTGGTTGATGACCTCTAATTGTATCTTGTCTTCTTGCATGTGATATAATTAATTTCTTTGAAAAGAAAATAGAAATTATCTCTATTTTTGAAATAAATACATGAAACTAATTTGCAATAATTTACACTTTAAAGTTACCTGTTGCTCATGATTTGAAAGATAACTTACTCTCATTTTTTCAAGTTTAGTCATATTATTAGTATTCTTTGTGTGTAACTCATGAAATTATCCATAACATGATGAAATTATATAACTAGAACATGACAATATTGTATTCTCGTTTTAAATAGTATATGACAAATCATGCCATATCCTATTGGATATAATTTTACACCAATCAAATTGCTAGAAAATTAGATAACGGAGGATGTAGAAAATAAAGTAGTATGAGATGTCATATTATCTTCCTTGTAAGACTATCATAGCCTTGTTGGCTAGATTTTCTACACAGCTGAAAACCTAGGCAGCCATGAGATAAATCTCCCTCATTTACCGGTGAGGCTCCCATGTATGATTTTTATCAATTATGTATCTGAGTAATTATTTGTGGCTTTTACTTTAATTGCAAATCTCACGAGCCATAGCTAGGAAATTCTACAACAAGTAATCAACTATAAGGAAATATTTGCAAAAAGGGGAAATAATTGAATCTGGGAAGAAAAAAAAGAAGATGTGCAATCCAACCAATAGGTCACAGATTTGGTCTCATACACATAGATGAAACAAACATATCTCACAATACAAAATTTAAAGAAAAGGAAAGTTTAAAATCTATATCTAAGAGAACACAAATTTATGCAAAGATCTACATAGAAGTAAGAAAGAAATGCACCGTTGATAGAAAGTTCTCTAGAAATCTACCTCCTTTCGATTCTTTACCTTTCAGAAAGATATCAAGGGTTTCAGCTCAAATTCTAGAACAAAAGAAGGATGATTACAAAGTATGATCCTCTAACCCATCGGTTCTTCCTCTATCTATAGTGTATAGTGGGAAATTACAAATAAGAATTTTTTTAATGAATTACCACATGTTGAAGCTATGAAAAAGGGAAGCATATGGAAACATTTGTCCTGGAATTCCTCTTTGCATGAAATGCATAATTTACAATTGAAAATAGAACCTTATATTTTTCATGTTTACCACCTATTTCCAAGTAATTGAATTCTTCCAGTAACTTGAAGTAACAATTTTTAAACCAATCACTTAAGTTTTACAATTTGATTGATTACTCAATTACTTTTTCAGAGAAAATAAGAGAAAGAAAAAGAAAGAGAAGAATTTAGAAGAAAGTTGCTACACTCCATATCTTGTTCTTTTTCCATTTTCTACATGCGATTGACTCTTTTTCCTTTGATTCTCAGCAAACTAGATTTGGAAGTAACTGAATGTGATTATCCTGTGGGTGCTACCTCTGACATGTATTCCCATTTCCTCCTTGAATATTTTGCAATTATTCTCCAATATATGCATCAGTATAATGTTTGTCATAAATAATTCAGACAAAACTCATCATCTTTTATTTTTAATTATATATGACAAATTTTAAATTCTAGAAAGCACTCTGGCTAAGGGAAAATACAAGTATTATCAATAAAAGCTTCAACAGAAAGATTGGTAGCACATGTACAAGCTCCTAGAAATAATTTCCATGCAATTACTTCTACTTGGGTTGCATTAGAAACAAGAGGATGCATTTTTGCTGGAAGCCTTTGCAATTAATAGACCTGGATCTATTTCTCCCTCTGATTCTGAAGATATATTCAATGTATCTGATATTGAATTCTTCTTTCTTCACTAATAGGGGCATATGTGATGAATACCTACAATTTATTCAAAAAAATATGGAGTCTATGGTATGAATACTCAATTTTCATCACCAAAATATGCTTATAAATCCTTCTTCCCTATATTTTTAGACTTTTCTTGCATGTAAAGAAGGCTAAAAATATTATTTTATTAACTTGTGCACTCACATCAACATGTATATGCTCTAAATAATAAAAATAAATCTTCTCCAACCCAAGGCACCAAAACTGGATGCTTCCCGTTGATTTAAAAATTTGCTTTCAGACATTTAGCTATGCCAAAATGGGTTACACTTTTTGCTAGAAGTCATGTTCAAAATAAGAATTCAAAGAAATGGGAATTTTCACCCTTTAAGGCAGACAAGAAATTCCTACTTTCACTTAAGTGACTTTGCTTTCATAATGGAAATTTTCACCCTGCAAGGCAAGAAAGAAATTCCCACTTTTCACTTAAGAGAATTTACTTTTATAATGGGAATTTTCACTCTACAAGGTAGGAAAGAAATTTCCACTTTTCACTTTAGTTAATTTACTTTCATAATGGGAATTTTCACCTTGCTAGGAAGGTAGGAAATTCCCACCTTCCTGCCACCTCCAAAATTCCCATTAGTATCTTAAGTGATTTGACTTGTTAGGAAACAATAACCTACTAGGCATGCAAGAAATTACGGCCTTCCTGCCACTGCCAACATTCCCATCAGTAGCTTAAATTCTTCCTTCCAAAAAGTGTGATTTGCATGAAAGATTCTAGGAAGATGTAGCAGCAAAAACTTGCATGTCCCATAACTTCCATTCTATGGCTCCATTTTAGGTGTGGTTTTCTTTAAAAGTGCATATTTTCTCGAGCTCTATGTTTTGATGGTAATATTTTTCTTATTTTAATAGAATCCATTTTTCCACCCTTTTGGACCAAGAAACTTCTTATAATCGTCTGAAAGAATCCTGAGCTCTGATCACCTATCGACAAATTAGTAATTAAAAAAAACTGGATAGATTTTCAAAACCCTAGGCCTGGGGAAAGATGTAGAAAGAAGAATGAATAGGATATAGGAATTAGCATAGAAAACAAACCGAAACATAGACAAAAAGAAATTAAAAAAAAAAAATAGCTGAAGGCAATTGCTCAAAATTTTTCTGTATTTAGATGATATGTAAAAATTCTTCCCCCCAGTTGAATTTTCTGTGGTAATAATGATGGGGTGAAGTGCTTTATATAACCTAAATCCTCCAATTTTATCTCAATCTATTTTTAAAAATAACTTTGTTTATTTAATAAATAAATAAATAAAATTCTCTCAGACAAAACCTAGAGAAGGGATAGAGTGAGTTTTAACATGTGGTTATTTGGTGAATTTTTATTTTAGGACTCTCTTAGGTTACCTTAGAGTGATGCAAACAACTACAGAAAAAAAAAACATAATGACCCATTACTTTGAAAAGAATTTTTTTTAAAAAGGGGTAGTCCCATATTTCAAGGTGAACTCTCAGGGACACCAGTCGGCTCTGTATGTGGACATATTTACCTCTGTAAAAATGAAAGGAGTGAAGATGAGATCCCAACATATCTTCTCATGTCTTGTCCTTTGGGTTTGGGGTACGGCCACAAAAAAAAGGAAACAAACCGACAAAAGTTTTATTTATATACAAACAGGTTTTACCATGTATCTTAGTTCCTTAACAACTTAAGTTTTTTTCCATTGAAAGCAAATGGTAAATCAATTCCATCCTGGTAGGCAAGGAAGAAAATGTACATTCTGGCATCTCTCTTGATCATGAAGGGCCCTTTCTAGAGTGAATCAGATTTTTTGTCCATGCCCTTAGATTCATGTCTCTTATCACACCATAGTACCAAGTCTTCGATCTCCAACTTTGTTTCTCAGGCCTTCATGTCAAATACCTTGGGTGAGTCCTTATCAACTTCATCCTATGGTGGCTCATCCGTTCTTCTCTCTGTGGTGAGTAATTCTTCATCAAATTCTACTATTCCCATATTTACTGGTTACGTTTCTGAGGAAGAACTATCACCATATTATTTATTCTTCTTCAAGTACTGATCATGCTTGTCGAATGTCCCTACTAAGGAAAATAAATCCTTGGATATTTTGTTACCTTTTAGTTGGATTACTCCACTACTGTCACCATAACTTGGATTAGTTATGTCTGTGAATATTTTTCATGGTGGTGAGTTACTCCCTTTAACATACAACTTGTCAAAGTTTTCTTGTTCCAGAAATGCAGATGTTTGTTTTTCCTCATTAAAAGTATGCCACTGTTCAAAATTATCATGGAATTTTGGGTGGTATACCATCTCCACATTATAGTTTTCTTGTCTAAATATGGATGGTGGTCTATCTAGATTCAACGGTGTAGTCGTGACTGCTAAAGAGTTTGCCTTGGAATTTTGATTTGTTGGAATGAAGTCAATAGAAAAGGATGTAAAATCGAGTGTAGAAAAAAACACTTCATCTTTGTAATGCTTCATCTTATCTTCATTGACTTGATTTTTTCCTTGAATATGCTTTGCTAGAAATTCACCATCTTGTCAGGATTTGAGGAATTTTACTCCTTACTTTCTAGCTTGCTCCATTCCTAGCATAAATGCTTCATACTCCATCATATTATTTGTTTTTTCAAACATCAACTTGTGGGATTATGGGAATATCTCATGATCTGGAGATATTAATAGAATTTTGGCTCCTGATACAAAAGAACTATAGGTGCCTTTAAACTCTAGAGTCCAAACTACCATAGAACTAATTCATTTCTTAACTTAACATCATGAAGAAACCAATGACATTCACGTTATAAAATCTCTTTCTATCCATTTTTTTCCTCATATTTTTTAATTTTATCTACCTTATCATTTTCTTGCCCTCTCGTACCTTAAAAACACTCTTTTTCTAGTTTCTCCTTAATTTTAGGCCAAATTTAACAATTCAAATTGAATTGAAAATGTTGAGAGGTTAACATTATACTCATCAAATGAATAAGTTATTTTGTTACTAATTTTCCAATTTTAAAATTTTTTCTCATCTTCATGCCCTTTGTTTGAATTCCCTTAGAAATATCTTACAAAAATCCATTTTTTTCTAAGTGTGTGTTTAATTTAATCAAGATGAAATTTCAGTATGCTCAGTATGAACCCATTTCCTCCCGAGAAACCTTGGTCCCAAAAATAGCAGATAGTGATATCAATCATATGGATTTGAATGAAGTCTGGACTAGAATGAGAGATAATAATCCAATTATACTGGCCAAGACAATTTTAAGCAATAGTTTACGCCATGTAGAAGGATTTCCCACCCATGTTCAATATACTGATAGATAAATAGCTTTTTCTTCACTCTGTGACCCATAGAATGATCCAAAAATGGATAAAAGAATAGCCCAATTCTACGTATTCTCTATATTTGATACTTTCTCTACACGATCTCATCTTGTTATGTCTTCATAAGATGATCTAATCAGGTTAGGGGTGATCCGAACACCTCCAAATGACATTTTTTTTCCATTTATGTACTATCTTAGGGGATTTTCTATTATCAGTTACATGACCGCCGTTCTGCATTAAGAAGTGGTTAAGTAACTAATGGAACAAAAATGTGGGATCTCAACAGTTTCCAATGTTTGAGCTTCCTAATCACTTCATTTTACCTTTCCACACCTCCCTGAATTGAGCATCTATGAATACAAAATCCTTTCCAAGGATTTAAGAAAGTTTTTTGGGTGAAATCTAAGTGTGATCAAATTTGGAGGGTTGGATTCTTGTTTTTTCATTTAAATATTTCATATTGTTTGAGAGAATTGAAAGGAAGTAAATATAATTAGAAGTAGTTCAGCTTGCTTGAAGTCCAATTGGTAGTAAGTTGTATCATTTTGAGATTACATAGTGAAGGGGAGCTAATTTTCTCACCCACTAGATGTTTTTCCCACCTTAGGTTTCTGTAGGATAAATCTTGTCTAGTTTCATTTCAATTTATATTTTTAATTGAGGTTAACATAACACAATAATTGTTTATTAAATAATTTATATATTTCTTTCATATTCTCGAGCATAGTGATTTGTTAATTGTTAAAGTTATGTAGTTTATGGATCAGATTGGTATTAGAGAAGTTAATATTTCAGTCTTTATGTCGTTAAATTGTGTTGAGATTGCATTTATATGCCCCTTACCTGAAAGGGAATAGAAAGCAATGAAGATAACCTTATTCCTTTTGAAGCACATATCTCTACAAGGAAGTGGAAGCAAGGAATTCGAGAGACAAGTTGAAGAGATGATCCATAGGATAACGATGAACATCATTTTTACAAGTTGGAGGCTAATGTGGAAATTCAGTCCAAATATGTGTGCAATATTTCCTTTTCCATTGGGAAATTAGAGTCCATCATAGGATTACTCATATAGAAACTTGGTGCTTCACATGAGACACGAGAAGAACATGAAGAATAGGTTAATGAAGAAGAACCATCCCATGCCATTGCCATACCTCCTCCATTAAAATTGGAGGCCAAAATTAAAATTGAGCCTTATTATGGAGATGTGAATGTTGAGAAGCTAGAACATTGACAAGCTCAATTGGAGGTATATTTTAGTTTGCATCAAATTAATGAAAGTCGGAGGATGTCCTTTCCTTGGATAAAATTAACCAAACATGTTTTAACTTGTTTTAAAAGTTATGTTCATACATTGTTTGTTAAGAATCTTCCTTCGATTAATAAATGGGATGTTTATAAAATTATAATCCAATAGAAGTTTTATCCTAATTGTTACAAGGAAGAGAGGTCTATGTATTGTCAGTATCTTAGGAAGAAACAAGGCTACACTTTGCAAGAGTGTACTTGTGAATTTATGAAGAAATCTATTCATATGCAAAAGGATTTAGCATACTGAGACCTATTGATGAATTATATTGGTGGACTCCTTAACCATTTGAGGAGACTCCTCCTCTTTTCCAAGTATGCAGATATAAACGAAGCTTGTACTCAAGCTCACTATTTAGAGATGGACAAGAATAATAGCTCATATTCCTCTCAACATGCTTCGAACAAACAAGGTGACAACAAGAAGAAGGACAAATGAAAAGGAAAGTGTAAGAAAATTTCTACTTATATTTCTAAAAATGATACTAAAATTCATTGTGGTAAATCTAATGGTGAGACTCATTCTGAGGAGAAAGTTTGGAAGTTGCACACAAAATTACATCCCTTCAAGAACAAGAAGAATAAGAATAAGGCTATGGCTTCCCTCCAAGGAGAGGAATTATTTTGAAGTGAATATGTTGATGAGACTATGTGGTGTGGCTCCTTCTATAAAGAGGTATCTTTGGGTAGTAATAATGTTGCTCAGGAAAATGAACTAGCAAAAACTTGTCATTTAAAGATTCAAGTAAAGAAAACTAATATGGATGATCCTTTTGATACATGTTCTCAAGCTAATTTAATTAGGAAAGAGATAATGGAGAAGTTGAATTAAAAAAATTAGAGTCACCCAAGTCTGTATTCTTTGGGTTAGGTAAAGAAAAATGTATACATTAAGGTAATGAAACAATGTAAGATCACTTTTGGTATTCACAAAAAATGTTTTGATGGGTTTACTATGGATTTTTTTCCCTTTGATGTGTGTGGTGTAGTTTTTTTCAGCCCATATCTATATGTTAGGGATGTTATCTTCGTAAGGAGAGCCAATCATTACCCCTTGGTAATGGATGGTAAGAGATACATCATTTCATCCTATTAAGTAGATTCAAAGATATCTTTCATAAGTTCCAATGAAACCCAAAAGCTCATTAATGTTAGTGGTAAATTTACATTACATATGTTGAGGAATATGCCAGATGTTGAGGTTGTTACATCTAAAACAAATGGTAGTATGTTCTCTAATAAAGAGAAGCCACAAATAGCAAAGTTGGCTCAACAATTCAAAGAGGTCTCTTAGGAACCTACAGGGCTACCCATAGTCAAGGCAATTGAGCACGAGATCCACTTGTTATCTCAAAGTCTTCTTCTGAGCTTGGGATTGTACAAGAAATATTTTAAATATGCCAATGAGGAAATACAATAGTTCAAGTATTTGATTAAACAAGGTATAATCTATCCTAGCACTTCTCCATGTGGTTCTTCTATTTTTTTAGTAAATAATAAATATTGTTCATAGAGAATGTGTGTTGATTATAGAGCTTTAAAAAACTAACTATTAAGAATCAATACATGCTGCCTCAAATTGATGTTTTATTAGATAAGTTAAAACATGATAAATAATTTACTAAGATTTATGTGAAGTTTGGATATCATCAAGTGTGGATTAAGGAAGAGTACATCTAGAAAAAAAATGTTCAAGACTAAACAAGGGTTATATGAGTGGTTGGTATTACCGTTCAAGCTATGAATTGAGCTAGCTACCTTCATGAGTTTGATGAATAAGGTCATGAGGCCATTTATTTATTCTCTTTTTATTTTTTACTTGGATGACATTCTCCTTTTTAGCAAAACTTATTAAGACAATATTGATCATTTACGTCAAATTTTACAAGTACTTAAAGAGAACTGGCTTGTTTTAAATGAAAAGAAATATGATTTTGTAAAAAATTAACTTATATTTTTGGGACATGTGATTAGAGATGGGGAGATAAGGATTGGTCTTGAAAAGATAGAGCCCATTCAAAATTGGCCTACAACATTACATTTGAAAGAGACTAGGAGTTTTGTTGGAGCAGTTCAGTATTTACTGAATTTCATTAAGAACTTCTCTTTCATAGCAGTGCCACTACACTCAGTGACAACAGGGGGTAAGACATTTGATTTGGGTAAGGAACAAAAAAGTTCTTTCTATTTTTTAAAGTATAAAATTAGTCATGCTCCAGTTTTAGCTTTACCTAACCTATAACTTCCCTTCGAACTGGAAACCGATGCCAGTGACTATGATATAGGGACTATCTTACTTAAGGGAGGTAGGATGGTATGTTATCACACTAATTTGTTTCACGATGCAATTTAGAATTATTATACTTATGAAAAATAATTGTATGTTATTATTCAAGCAGTCAAGAAATGCAAACATTATTTGATGGCTAAGGAAACTATCATTCAAATAGATCATCAACATCTTTAATATCTCCAGGCTCAAAGTAAACTTTAGCAAGAAAGAAATTATAAATGGATGGGTTTCTTACATCACTTTCATTTCATTATTAAATTTTAAAAAGGTGTTTCTAACAAAGTAGCTGACATGTTATCTAGACCTCCTTTGATTTCAATTGTGGGCACGTTAACTCTTCTTGAGCCTTTTGTGTGTGAAGCATATTAGGAAGGCTATAAGCAAGATCCAGATTTTGTAGAGGTATTTAAATAAAAACCTTCAAGCTAGGTATTTGCATCTAGAGGGGAATACTACTTCTAGGATGGTATTCACTATAAGAATGGAAAACCATGTCTACATAGGATGGAAAGAGTGCAGTTGATGAGAGAAGCACGCATTTCCATGGTAATTGGTCACTATGGTGTGACAAAGATTGTAGTGCACTTGCAGAGGTATGTGTATTGGCAAAACATGAAAGATGAAGTTTCTAAATTGATCAAGGGTTGTGATTTATGCAATGCAAGAAAGCCTAATAGTAGGAAGTTGTGGTTATATATAACACTGTCAGTTGCTTCCCGACCATGCGAACGTATCTCCATGGATTTTGTGGGTGGTTTTCTCTACCACCAAAAAGGACATGATTATATATTTTTTATAGTAGACTAATTTAGTAAAATGTGTATTCTCATTCCTTGTAAAAAGACCATTTAATCCAGTGATGCAGCTGAATTTTTTTTTCTAATGTGTGGGTTCACTTTATTTTTCCTAGTTCTATTGTGTGAGATAGGGACTCATGGTTCGTAAGAAAGTTTTGGTATAATTTTTGGGAAAATATGGGTATGAAGATGAAGAGGTCTACCACCTTTAATCCACATACAGATGGGAAAATAGAGTTGGTGAACCATAACTCTGTCTATATCTTGAGAGGGTACAACAGGAAACATCTAAGTACCTACAATGAGAACTTGGTATACATCCAACATTCTTATAATAGGGCAGTTCATTCTTCAACTAATAACACTCCTTTTGAAATATGTTTTGGTTATTTTTCTAAGAGTTCTTTTGATGTTGTTTTTATATTACCATACATAGACAACGTGAAATTAGAACTAGAGTTCCACAAAGCTGAGAATTTTATTGAAAAGATTCAAAAAATACATCTTCAGGTACAGAAGAGGTTGACTGAGTCACAAAATAAGTAAAAAGCATGACATGATCAGCATAGGACTGAGTATTTCATCATTTTGGGAGATAGGGTAAGGTTATATTTGATTCGGGATAGACTATACAGAAAAGATAAGAAACTCAAACCTCTTCATTATGGCCCATTTGAAATTCTAGTATAAGTGGGTAAGAATGTATTTCACTTGGATTTTATTCCTTATATGAAGATTTATTAAGTTGTGAATGTTTAAAACTTATGTTTCTTTTAGCGCTCCATGTTGGATGATGAATAAGGAGGAGTATTTCTTTCGTATATTGAGGATATTGCTTTACAAAGTAAGCTATAATTGGAGGAAGATGTGCTTTTTCCGTGGAAATAAAGAGAAACACAGAGAGGAGTGAAAGAGAGTTGGTTGATTGGTTTAAAAGGATAGTTTCCCAACAAATCCAAGTGGTATTTTAGAGAAGATGCAGAGAAGAAATTTTCTCACCTCATCAGTCCTTGAAGCTTTTAGGTACTTAAAAGCCTCAAATTATAGAGGTATGTTCTAAAAATGGATCAAAAATAATCCAAGTCCATGTATAATCTATATTTGATACTTTCTCTATAGGATCTCATCTCATTATGTCTTCACAAGATGGGCTAGTCTGACTCGGGGTGATCCAGACACCTCTGAATAAAATTTTTGGCCATTTATGTTCTATCTCAAGGGATTTTCTATATTTTAGTTACATGACCTCCCTGACAGTTATGTAACCACCACTCTGTGTAGAGCGGCAGTTGCACAACCGCCACATTGGTTACGCAACCTCTGTTCTAAATTAAGTGGTAGTCCTATAACTAACAGAAAAGAAACATGGGACCTCAACACTTGAAATTTTTTAGCTTCCTGATCAGTTCATTTCACATTTCCATACCTCCCTGAGACGAGAATCTATAAATATAAGCCTTTCCAAGGATTCACAAATTTTTTTTGGATGAAATATAAGTGTGAGAAAAGTTAGATATTTGGATTCTTGTTTTTTCATTTGAAGAGTTCTTGTTGTTTAAGAGAAGTGAGAGAAAGTAGATACAATTACAAGCATTTCATCTTTCTTGAAGGCCAATTGGAAATATGTTGTATCATTTTGAGATTACATAGTGAAGGGAAGTTAATTTTCTCACCCACTAGAGTTTTTTACCACCACTGGTTTCTCTAGGATAAATCTTGTCTCGTTCTTGTCTCTTCTCCTGTCAATTTGCATTTTTTATTAAGGCTAATATTTCACAATAGCTAGTTTAATAAAGAACTTCTATATTTCATTCATATTCATAAGCATAGTGATCTATTAATTATTAAATCTAGGTAGAGGAATTATAAGATCCCAAAGGCTATTTAATTGTGCAAATTTATGGTCACCATATCAACCTAGCCCTATGTATCCCTACTTTTGATGACTCCTAAGTTTTAACTATGGCTGATGCTTAGAGATATTTTGATGTAACTCCAAATAAATACAAGTGATTGCTAAATTTTTGTTAAAGTAAAAAAAGAGAGGGCCATCCAAGCTGCCTAAATTCCTTTATAGTTTTTATTTCATTGAAGAATTTTCAAGTGTCATAAAACTTGTTGCAAGGGTGACGGTTCTTTCATCTAGCCAAAAATTTCAAAATTGGATGTGTATATTTATCAAATTGCTTTTTGAAGGCAATTAGAATCTAAATTGGTGTGAATTTTTTTGTGAAAATTTACCCCAATAGCTCACCTATTTGAGTTAAACCAAAACCTTCTACATTAGCTCACATCTTAACTACACCATAGCTATGTATAAAATTTGGGTTTGTTTATCAAACCAACGTAGCATAGAGAGTCTTTCTATTTATGAATTGTATACTCAGTTAGCCTCTTAATACAACAAAAGTCATCACATGAGAGTTATTGATGCCTTAACAATGTTCCTAGTGAAATTATTGGAAATTAATGTGACCAGTAAGATTTCCCAAGAAGCTAAAAAGTTGATAGCTGTTAATGGAAGTTTACTTATTATGATTCATAATTTTTTATATATAAGAAGAACAGGTTTTTGGGGAGCTCCTGACAAGATTATTATTTATTATAGTAATAAAATTATTTTTTGAGAATCTTTGTAGGAAGTTATATATCCTCTATAGGAATTTTTGGGATACAAAAATATATGGCATATAGTTTCCGATATCCATGGGAAATTACACATGTAGGTCTACTTTTGATGCTCAGAATGTTGTGAAAACTATATATCCTTTTATCCTACATCCTAATCAAAAGAGGAAATCCTTTTATAGTGATAATTTTATTAGCAATAACCTCTTACTCTATTATCATCATGTGCTAGAATTTGAAGATTATTGGGAATACTTTGAAGATGAGAATGATGTTACGAAAGGATCATATGGCAGGTTGTGTCTTCAAAAAATCCAAGACTTCAAGTTACACATAGTGCTAAAGGGGATGATTGATGATGGTTTGGATCTGATCACTCTTTATTTCACTAATTATAATAAATTTAGTCCTCTTCCCAAAATTAACTAGTCTGAAAAGGAGAAGGATAATCTAGATGATCTCAATAATCTTGTTATTTTAATAATGAGACATTTGTTTAGTAAAAAAATGGAGTTTAAAGCTTCTCAAATGGAATATTCTCCTTAAAAGGAAACTTATTCTCAACAAGATACTCCTTTTCACAAAACTCCTCCATCTCAGAAAGATTCACGAACTAATGTGTATAAAAAGAAAGGTAAATCTATAGAAGGTTAGAATGTTGATTCATCTGGAAAAGAAGATAATAAAAAATGAGATACAAGAAGTAGAAGGAGAACTAATTGTTGAACTTAAAAAATAGGAAAACAAAGAAAATGAAAAAATGTTGAAGTGGAACAACAAGAAGAAAGTGATGATGATGATGAAGAAGAATATGATATATTGGAATTAGCAGCTCTAGATCTTGGGAAACTAAGTAATTATAGACACAAATTAGATATGAGAATATCTTATTCCTCTCATGTGGCAGGCACTATTTATGTCTCACGTCCCCTTCCTACACTATTGCACTCACTTTTCCTCCTTTAGGAACATCATCAGGATATTCATTTACTTGTGTACAACCTATGGTTGAAAAAAAGAAGAGTAAATCTTAGTGCAAGGTTGAATTTCCTAAATATGATGTTGTTGTTACATTCCTAGGCACCACTCCTCCTCCAAAAAAGGCCAAGATTGTTTCATGTCTTGTTTCAAATGTCACAGGGAAATATTTCTTGTAATCACTATACCCAAAGGAGATAAAAATAAGCATGAGATATCTACCTTAAATTTATAAGTAAAAATAATATCTATGAGAGAATCAACACTTCAGAATTAGGTGCATAACATCAGAGAAACTATTTTTAAGGTAAATTAAAGAGTTTAGAAAGGGAAGAAAAATTAAGAGAAGTTGTAACAATATGTGCAAGTTATATCAAAATTTACTAAATCCTTCCTCTTTTCTAATAATACTAGCTTCTATTTAACTCCCACATCTTCACTTACATCCTCAGATGCAACTGCTCATATTGAATTAAAAGAAATTAGATAAATTCATCAGCATGTATATTAGGGAAAATCACCAAAATTATGATTAGAGAAAATTCCCCTCACTAGTATGGAATTCAACGGATAAGCTTGTACAACCTATGACAGTATAATCTCTGCAAAGAATAAAATTAGTTCAGGTATTAAGACCATTTACAAAGAGGTAAAGATTTGGGTAGATGTTATCCATGATCTCTGTAACATGTATCTCATGGATTATAAAATCCTTCTCTCCAATAATATTTTTGATGAATATAAAATCAATTTTTCTCACACATGGGATTTTATTTTAGAATGGAGGATGAAGTTCCTCGAGGAAGCTTCTACTTAATTACAAAATTCCATCAAGAAGGGTGAATCTATGAAGTTTGAGTTTTTTGTTTATTTAAGTGCTATATGTTACGAACTTTTCAAGGATAATTCATCTCAACATAATACAAAAAATAAAATAAATTAATACTTCTAGAAGGTTATTGAAGAATACTCGTTTAAGTCAGACGATGTGAACAAGGAAAAAATGCAAGAGTTGTCTAAATTGAACAATGTGATTGTAAAGACTACAAAATACTTAGCCCAATATGGGGGAACTACAGTGGAAATGGATAATTATCTTGGAATATGATCGGTTAATATTTCTAACAAAATTTTACCAAAGGACATGGATATATCCTCTATATTCACCATATTTTGTATGCATATGTTGAAGTTGAAATTTATTTCCCCTCTTGTATCTTCTCTAGCTTCTACCAGCTAGTTATGTTTTAACATTTAGTTTTGTATTTGTAAAATGGTTAGAAAATTTATATTAATAATGAATTAAATAATCAGTTGATTATTTAAATTAATCAAGCATTAGTTATTATGTGGGTAGTTACGGTATTTTTCCTCCCCTCTTTCCTATAAAAAGCTTGATTTTCTATTTTAAAGGGGTTGTATGTTGGAAAATTTGGATGTAAAGGAAATTAATTTAAAGTACAGAACAAGATGCCTTATCTCCTTTCTCTCTCCTATTAAATCTTTCTTCATTCAGTTTCATGTTATGTATTGTTTGCATTATCTATATATCAAAAAAATTATTCTGTAGACACCAAATTCGTGTCTCACGACCCCTTGTGACCCGCATTCCATTTCGCAACCTAACCTCATTACCTAAACTTTACACAATCATTTATTAATTACCTTGTAATTGATAAATCCACATCACCTTACCCGCCACCTCACCTTGCCACCTCATCATGACCTAGCCCTAACCCTAAACTAAGCTAATTAAGACCCATGACTTGGTCTAGACTCACATCCATAACTAATGCCTCCTTACTCGCACCAAAAGCCGACCTTCTAGCCACTTGACCAAGCCTGCAACTGATCACTCGGGAGAAAAACAGGGAAGGTGGGCTATTTTAGTAAAAATAGCCTACTTTTTCCTAACCGATGCCGGTTCCTACTCGACCGCCGTCGGTTACGCAACCGCCATCGGTTCCCTGTAAATGGGCTTCCCAAACCAAAACAACGGATCGGAATTTCATTTTGAGAGATCAATCAAAGGATTTCTGGATCAAGCGAGGGCATTGCGAACGAGGAACAGAGTCCAGATCTTCACTTGACCAAGCAGAGACGAGTGAAAATATTAGACGGGTTTATAGCAAAGGAGATCAACTTGCACCTTCATCAAAACCAGTAAGTTACATCTTGCATGTCCTCCATTATAACATTTCTTATGCTTTTGGAATTACAGTCCTCCCAAATCCGTTTCTGAATCCATTATCCAACATACCATTGCCTCTAGCTGTCATTCTTTTGTTTCTAACCATCCCATTTCCTAAAAACTATCCAAAAACCAGCCATTACAAACTCCACAACCAGCCCAGAAGATCCTAGAACCCACCGGTATCGGTTATCAGTAACCGCCATCGGTTATACGTAACCGGCATCGGTTCCTTTGATCAAAAACCAGGAAAAACAGCCTTTCCCCTACCCAGTTCAGCCAAGCAATTTAATTGATATTTTACAGTCTTTTGTGTTAATTCACGTTAGCAGGGAAACTGACCACCTTCGAAAGGAAGTTTTACATTTCCTGGGCCCAAGGCAGTTTCCTCATTTATTGTTTAATCAAATCTTGTGGTCTTGTGTTCTTATTTGCAGGTAGTCCTTCCCAGACAAAAAGGAGTTCTCCGCAGTCAACCTGATCTTTCTCTACGGTACGCGCACATCATCTCGACATCCTACAGGTATTCCTCCTAACCCTAACCTTATCTGTTTCTATAAGGAACGAAGCATTTTCCGAGTGAAACATTTTGGCACGCCCGGTGGGACCCATTTTGGGTTTCTTTCTCTTGCTTATTTTCATTTTAGGAAGCATATTTGCTGTTGCTGTTTTTGTTATATATTTAGTAAAGAATTTGTCTTGCTTTCCTGGTTTCGCATTAGTGAAAGTCATCTCTCTTGCTTCATCGAATATAATTTTCGATTTGGATATAAAACACGTGCATTGCATTCCTGCTTGTTGTTCTCCAATTCTAGTGAACATAGATTAAGTAACAGGTCGTACACGTGGGGGTGATATCCACGGTATTGACAGGAAATTAACCTTAGTTTCACTGCACAACACATACCGAATCACTTCACAATTAACACAACAGCTCAAACATCCCCCCTTTTCCGCGGTATTCCTCCGCCCGATTGAGGTAACCTTATAAGCCAAAACAAACTTGACATTTCCCCTAGGTCTTGTTGTTTAGGATTCTGACATCATTCTACGTCTAAAGGCATAAGCCCACGATAACCAAAATTAACCCTAGGGTTAGTCTCTAGATTTGCGTGTGCCTCTTGCTTGTTTTCAAATCCTGTTTTCTCTGTCATACTTTGTCTTCTGTGATCAATAAGTTGCTAAACATACTCAACGTTGCTAAATCAAATCAGCAGCCTTTTATATCTTCTTATCCTAGACTTTTAACACCGCCATCGGTTAAGGGACCGACGTCGTTTGAGCTATGACCGACACCGGTTACTAAACCGATATCGGTTACTGTCTTCATCAGCCCCTGACAAACCAGCAGCTTGTCAAATTCACCATTCAGAGGTTGTTTTTGTTCTTGATAGATTGAAACTTTCCTGTGTGTTCTAGTCTATGGTTGTCATCACTCGGAAGCAAGCCGCCGCCATGGTTTCACATGCCTGCTCTGTGTCTTTGCCTGAATCACCCCCTTCACATTCTATAGGGAACCCTACAGACACCAGTGAGATCCCCCAAATTCCTGTAGGAGACAAGGACTTTGCCAAATTTCTGGATGCTAATCCCAGCGCTGTGCAATACTATTTGTCTCATACCCCTGACCGTACGCCTGATGGTCAGCTCCTTATGGGCATGCCTATTAGTATAGCTGCTCATTTAGCTCCCACTCCTCCTGATAACAATACCTTACTTCCTGCATCACTAGCCCCGTCTCCCAATCCGACAGCTTCAGAGGTTCATACGACCCCGATTAGCTTTCCTTTGGTTAACCTTGGACCCCACGTATCGCTACCACCAACTGCCCCTATCTCATCTCTTTTTCAGACCACTCCATTCATGACTTACTCTCTGCCACCTATTCAAACGAGCTTTCCTTCTCAAGCTCCGCCTACCTTTTCATTCCCATACACGTATCCAGTAACCTCAACACCTTATATGGGACATCCCTATTCTGTGGCACCATCATCTCATCCAACCACAGATTTCATCAAGCAAATGATGGACAAAATGCAAAACCTGGAGGCTTCCGTTTCAGGAAGTCGTAGCGCCTTGACATACGAGCAAGTTTGTCGGGAGCCCATTCACCCTTCTGTCCCCCTTCATTCATATCCTCCTCAATGGGAGTTGCCAAAGTTTACTCGTTTTAACAGTAAAGAGGATCCTCAACAACACTTGCGATCATTTAGACATGCTTGTTATTTGATTGCCCATGATGATGCCTTGTTACTCCGCACCTTTCCCATGTCCTTATCAGGACCTGCCTTGGAGTGGTACAGTGCTTTAACCCAGCACTCAATCTTCTCTTTTAACCAACTAGCCCAATCTTTCTTGGATCATTTCTCCATTAACATTGCCAAGAAAGTATCTATCACTGACCTCTATGCCATCCGACAATTCGAAGACGAATCTATCGCAGATTTCGTTGGACGATGGCGGGGCCTTATCAACCAACTTACGTATGCCTTGCCTCAAACCGAACTTATCGAACTATTTACACGGGCTTGCGCTAAGCACATCTCCCCTACCCTCCAAATTCAAACTTTCCGTACATTCGACGAGGCCTTTACTATGGCTCGAAAATTAGAAATTCGAGCCTTAGAGGAAGAGAAATTGCGGTTGCGCAACAAGAACTCCACTTTCCGAACTCCTGATTCTACCAATAAACCAAATACCACCACTCCTCACGCGTCCACCTCTTCTAAATCAAAAGGAGCTGTCCACGCGGTGATGGTCAAATCCCAACCACCGTCCAATACTCCACCAAAAACCACCTATAAATACAAAGCCGAACCCATCAGCTACACTCCCTTGGGAGAAACCTATGGTGTGATATTGGAAAAATTGCTCAAAGCTGGGGCTATCACCTTGCCCCCTGTTAAACCTCACTCTGGGTTTGACTCCACCCGCGCAATACCTTCCTGGTACAAAGAAAATGACTTTTGTAACTTTCACCGCGTAAAAGGACATAGTCATGAAAACTGCAAGATGTTGAAAAACATAGTGCAGGAAATGGTTGACGCAGGGGATATAACACTCGATAATCCTAACGCCCCTGCTAACCGAAATCTGAAAATTTTCAACAAGCCATTCCCGAATCACTCGTCCAGCAGCAACGTGAACCAAGATATCTTAGCTGAGGAGAGTGTTCATGAGATCCATGCAGTCTTCGATTCTCAGCCAAAAGCCTCTATCGAGAAAATTTTGAATCAGACCTCTTCACTAACACAGGAGCCCGAACCTCCTTTACCACCATCAAGCCAAAGCGAAATCGTTCCTTTACCCATAGAAGAGTTAACTGCCCAGGCTTCCCTTCCCATCAATGAGTCTTCTTACACCACATCCCTACAAGACTGTGAGCGGATGCTATCTAATTTATCTATTTCCCAAACGTCCCCTTCTACCACTCTTGCTACACAAGAGGAAGGCTCACCACTCCTTTTGACATCCTTAGACGAGAAATCTCTTACACTAACATCACCACATTCTTTTAACATGACAGATCTCCTCGAACACGCTCCTCCTACCTATTAGTCCCTCATCGCCTAAATCTTTTCAACGACCGGTTGACCTCCTAACATCTATTGATACAGTGCCTCATCTGCCTCCTGTGTCACACCCGCAATGGACTGGAATTACAACTCACTTTTCTTCCGTACCAAAATTACAAATCACACCTGGAGACTGTCATTCCACAGAAGATAGACAGGCCCTATGGGAACGTTTGAGTACCCCTTTTTCTACTCAAATGCAAATGACTGATCCTGATGTCTCCACCATCTACCCGAAGTGCTTACAGAAGCTTAAAATGCCCCTGTTCTCGCCTTCACCCCCCTCACCTCTACCAAATGCCCCGTCCACTTCTATCAACTTAACCAGATCTTCCCCTACGCTTGGGACCTCACCAATGCCCAATCTGACACACCCGCCTAAGCGACTCGATCTATCCAAAAATAAATCCGTTCCGCCACCTAGGAGACGAACGCAATCCGGGCCTCTATCACAATTAAAACCTTCATCGTCACACCCACCTTCCATATTGGGACCTCATCCCTCCACATTACACCAATATATCATACCTCCTTTGTTTTCTGCAAAACGACCTACGCCTTCTACACCTATACAGAGATCAAAGGGTATCACAACATCGTTACCCCGCGTATCCGGTCCACCTATCAACCCTAAACCAATCCCATCATCAAAGGATTTATTTTCTGTCACTCCCCTTTCTCCGTGGTTGTTTCCCGCTACCACGCCATCTGTAGCCTCATCATCTAACCAGCTGAACGTAACTTCTATGTCCAAGAAACCACGTTTAGTGAAAAACATGTGTCAGCACCCCTCGGCTAAACCATCACCCATACGAACTAAACACGCCCAAACATTACCACAACCCACACAATCAATACCCTCATCCTCTTCCGATTTTGACCCACTCAAAGGATCTTACGCCAAAATCCTTGCTATGTTGGTGGAGAATGCGACCATTTCCCTACCTCCACTTAGACCTTATGACCCGTCTAAACCCCGACCTATGGGTTACGATGAGTCTAAAATCTGCGCTTATCACCGCACACCAGGACATGATGTGGAGGGATGCAAAGCTCTAAAAACCCTCCTTCGTCAGTCACCTCTCCCGGATAGACAGATTAAGAAAGACAACTTACGAAGGGAGAGACCTCTAGCGTCGATTCCCTCTACTATATCATCTATCCCCGCCTCACCAAGATCTATCATTATTACAACCCCACCTCTTGAAGACCATGAATTATCCCAACCATCTTCCTCATCTCAGATCTACGAGATTAATATGATTAGTGTCGCTACTCGAGGACAGAAAAACAATGGGAAAGCGAAAGAAAACACACCTGCGGCATCTCTTTCTCCTTCAACCATCCCAATTACACCACCACCTAAAGTGGTTATTCGCGGACCCGCCTATCCCGTCTCTAATGGAGTTGCCCACCGAACCATGATCAAACAGCTTCATCAATCGCCCGTAAAAATGACACTATATGATCTCATTCAGACTTCTGAATCTCATCGACAAGCTCTCGTTGAGATCCTTCAAGGGATAGAGGTTTTACCCAACGAAACCCTGCCCGTTGCCTCCATTCTAACACCCAATCACGTTGCCTCTCTCACCAAACAATCCATCTCCCCCACCACTTCTGTCTCAAAACAACAAGCCGCTGCGGTTAGTTTCTCGGAAGATGAAATTATCGACTTTGGTGCAGAAGACCCTGACCCTGCCCTTTTCATTTCCGCTTACGTCCGAGACATTCGAGTACGTCGGGTTATGATTGACGGGGGCGCTAGCCTAAACATCATCTCTTCAAAAGCCTTCCAACAAATGAACATCCCTTCTAGTTACATGTGTGCCAACCCCATCATGTTGCGATCATTCAATGACGCTATTACTTCTACCTTAGGCACCGTGATCCTCAACATTCGCGTAGGCCCACGTACTTTGCCCGAACTCTTCTATGTCCTTGAAGGAGAGTTCCAATATAATATATTGCTGGGTCGTCCTTGGATTCGAGCCATGGGATGCGTTCCCTCAACATTACATCGATGCATAAAATTTGAGTACGAGGGGAAGTCCTACACTGTAAAAGCTGATCCTCCCCCCTTCAAAACTTGCAATATGTTATACCGCCCAAACGATGTGCTTATACCAATTAAGACACCCATACATTCAACCCAACCATCCTCTTCAAATGTACCTCAACCATCCACCTCAACTGCACCTACGCCTTCAACTGATGAAACCACCGTCGCACAAACCACTTCTCTTCCCGCAGCTAACATCCCAACCTCCGACCCCTTAGTAGATGTTTTTCATCGCCTCACGCTGGGGGAGTACCGCCTATATAACGTTAGTTCTTTCCCTACCCCGCAGGAGTACGGACAATTACATGCGCATCCCACCTACGACCGTCGCGTGGGGGAGGTAATCTCTTACGGACCACCCCATTGCCGCACTAACCTAACATATGGGGGTGTTGACACATCCTCCATTACCCCTGAACCTCCTCTTGGTGTGGTTCCCTTCCAATCCGATTTTCAATACTTGACAAATCGTCGTTTCGCCCTCACCTTCTTGACTCGCTGTGCGTGGAAAGGCTTTGGTTTTGGCCTTTACGAACAAGGCCGACATACACTCATTCCCGTGACCACACGCAAACATAATGATCGCAGTGGTCTCGGTTTTTCCGAAACACCTACACAAGAGACACCTCCTGTCAGCTGTATCCTGGAAGAGGAAGACGTTGCCCCTACCGAACCATCATCACCTACTTTGCCATCATCACCCACAGAATCGATGGACCCTGAATCTATCCCTCCTGACTTTTTTTTTTCATAAATGCTATCTTCATAGGTCCTCTCACTTATCAACGCGATAATGAGGACCCATCTTCTCTTCCCCTTCTGTATCCAGACATGATCGAAGAGGATTCGCCTTTGATTAATGTTGTTGAATGCCAGGATGACGACTCCATACTCACTTACCTGGGCGCGGATGATTCTTATATTCAACGCGCCCTACCATCTGAAACCCAAACTATGCTGAACGAATCTACTATAGAAATCAACATCCACACGGAGGAAGATCCTCACATAGTGAAGATTGGACAATCCCTTAACACATCAGAACAAGCCGCCTTTACTACCTTTCTCTGTGCTCGCAACCAAGCGTTCGCATGGTCTTACGCTGACATGCCAGGAATTGATCCTACCATTGCCGTCCATAACATCACCCTAAACCCCGATTCCAAACCAGTCAAACAGAAATTGAGAAAAATGCATCCACGCATTGCTCTCTTGGTCAAAGAGGAACTCCAACGACTCCTTTCTGTTTCCTTCATTCTGCCTATTGACTATCCTCAATGGATTTCTAACATCGTACCTGTCACGAAAGCGACGGGGGGACTTCGGATATGCACGGATTTCCGGGATCTTAACCTCGCTTGCCCTAAGGATGACTTCCCCCTCCCAAGTATTGATCAACTTGTTGATCTCACTGCGGGTCATGAAATGCTTTCTCTCATGGATGGCTTTTCAGGATACAACCAAATTTTGGTTGCCCCTGCCGATCAACACAAGACTGCCTTCATAACTCCTTGGGGAACCTTCTGTTATCGTGTCATGCCATTTGGCCTTAAGAATGCTGGTGCTACCTATCAGCGGGCTATGACCTACATTTTTCATGACATTATGCACACTATCCTTGAAGACTATGTCGACGATCTTCTCGGCAAGTCTAAACATCGTAGTGAACATCTCGATGTTTTAACCATTATTTTTGATCGCCTGTTACAATATTCTGTCCGCCTTCAACCGAAGAAATGTGTCTTTGGTGTTCTTTCGGGAAAACTTCTTGGCTTTATCGTCTCTTTGCGTGGCATTGAGGTCGATCCATCGAAAGTCAAAGCTATCCTAGAAATGCCCCCACCCAAAAATCTCAAACAATTGCGTAGTTTACAAGGTAAGCTCCAATCTATCCGACGTTTCATCTCCCAACTCTCGGATCGATGTCAACCTTTCCATCACCTCCTTAAAAAGGATATTGCATTCCAATGGAGCGAAGAATGTCACCAAGCCTTCGAAGCTCTCAAATCTTATCTCTTACAGCCACCCGTGCTTATCCCACCCCAAGACAACCGCCCTTTCTACCTTTACCTTTCCGCCACCGACCACGCTGTAGGAGCCATGCTTGCACATCGTGACTCTGAGAATCACGAACAAGCCGTTTATTATATAAGTCGTACTTTGGTGGACTATGAGACTAGGTACACACATATAGAAAAATTGTGCCTGGCCCTATCATTCGTCGCCACCAAACTCCGACACTACCTTCTAAATCACAAGACTTTCGTCATCACCAACACAGACCCCATCCATTACATGTACGCCAAACCTCATCTGAACCAACGCATTGCTAGATGGCTCATGCTTCTCGCCGACCTCGACCTTGAGTTTATCCACCAGAAATCAATCAAAGGACAAACCATCGCAGACCAACTTGCGGACGCTCCTTTACCGGGGGAACAATTTACCAATTTCACATTTCCCGACGAACTCATCGCTACTCTTTCCCTCACGGAGGAGTCGTACCCAATGACCCTCTTCTTCGATGGATCTAAATGCCAGCGCGGCGGAGGAGCCGGCGTTGTTCTCATTCCTCTCAACGCTGAACCTATGCCTCTTTCATTCCGACTTGATTTCCCTTGCACTAATAATACAGCGGAATACGAGGCCCTTGTTCTGGGTCTCCAAGTTGCATTACACTTAGGTATCAAATCTATCAACATTTTTGGCGACTCTCAATTGGTAGTCAATCAAGTTATGGGCGTCTACCAATGCAAAAACGAGGAACTTCAAAAATACAAACACTACGTGGAATCACTTCTAGCTTTATTTACCCACTATTCTATACAAACCATTCCCCGCTCCACTAACAAATTTGCGGATACTATGGCTTGCTTAGCCTCGCAAATTCCCGCCGCGCCAACTGACTCTGAATTATTCGTCGTGGTCCAACAACTTTTTGCCCCATCCTATTCAACCCCGGTAGTTTGTATGATAAATACTGTGTCTACTAATTCACAGGATACCTGGTACCACCAATTTCACGACTACCTTACAATCTCTGTCCTCCCACCTGACCTTACTAGTAACGGCAAACGTGCTTTTCTTAAAAGTGTTTCGCGTTATGTTGTCATGGGGGGACTCCTCTATAAACGTGGCTTTGATGGTATCCTCCTTCGCTGTCTAACTGGCATGGAGGCCACTCATACCATCCAACAGGTCCATGACGGTATTTGTGGTGGACATTTTAGCGGCCTTGCCGTGGCCAAACGAATCCTTCGCCTTGGTTATTATTGGCCTACTCTCAATAACGACTGCTACGAATATGTTAAGCGTTGTGTTATGTGTCAGCAACATGCCAACCTTCAACATACTCCTAGCCACCCACTCCAGATCGCTCGAGATCTTTGGCCTTTCTCACAATGGGGTTTAGACCTTATTGGTGAGATTCACCCAACCTCTTCACAACGTCACCGTTGGATACTCACAGCGACCGAATATTACACAAAATGGGTGGAGGCTATTCCACTCATTTCAATCAAAAAAGAAAAAATTGTCGAGTTCATTAACCACCACATTATCTGTCGTTTTGGTGTTCCTCACCGCCTGATAACAGATAATGGAAAATCTTTCAAAAACAAGTTGTTGCGAGACCTTTGTGACAACTTTGGTATCAAACTTAGTTTCTCATCACCTTACTATCCACAAGCCAATGGGCAAGCCGAGTCTTCTAATAAAACACTAACCAAAATCCTCATGAAAGTTGTCAATGAATCTGGAAGAAATTGGCACGATCACATTCCCTTTGCCCTTTGGGCTTATCGTACTAGCATTCGTACTTCTACTAATGCCACACCTTTTTCTTTGGTATACGGCACCGAGGCTGTTTTGCCTCTCGAAATACAAATACCCTCCCTTAGAATATCTCTTCAGGATATTCTCACCAACGATGATTTCCGCCAAGAGCGGTTAGCCCAATTGGAGCTTCTTGACGAACGCCGTCTTACAGCTCTTGATCACCTTCAAATCTATCAAAAACGCATTAAACGTGCTTATGATAAGCGACTTCATGAGCGTACCTTTAAGATTGGTGATCTTGTTCTCAAAGAGAATCAACATGTAACCAAACTAGAAAAGAGCAAACGTGGAAAATTTGCTCCCAATTGGATCGGGCCTTATATAATCACTCATACCTATGGATCTGGTACTTATCGTTTAGCTTCGCTCAATGGTAAACCTGAGCCTGAACCCCTTAATGCCTTGCATCTTCGACCATTCTACTGTTGAAATTAGTATTATATCACTTCTTATCTACCTGTCGCTCGTCCCTTGAGCTCACTTACCACTACATACACCCTGTTTCCTACACTTCATAATAACAATCAAAATCACATAGTTTGATCCTCACCTCCCCTTGATGATGTCTTCCCCTTTTTAGTCTAGTCCATGACTTCAAAGTATTAAAATAAGCCGTATTCTTCTGGGATTTTCTTGAGTCAAACTTCCTACTAACTAGATGCTTCACGCCAAATGAACATCTAGTCATTTAAATTAAATATAGACTGCTCCCTCGAAGGACAGCTATATGCCGAATTATTGCCGCTATTATATATAGACTGCTCCCCCGAAGGACAGCTATGCATTACAATTATATCTGCTACTATAAATAGACTGCTCCCTCGAAGGACAGCTATACACAGTCAGCCTTTATCAGAAGCTTCTCGCATTGATCAGCTTCGTGAAGACCTCAAGAATAAAACAATCAATATCCCTGGTAGACTTCCCGCATCGATCAGTCTATATTCAATAAAATAAAAGCCTCATTCAAAAGAACTTTTGAGTCATGGACTTGTCTATTTAGGGTAGGTTCTCTTTCATCAGAATAATCACCTTGTAACAAGTTCTCAGTACCTCAGCCTATATCATCCACCTCACCTCACCATTTGTTTCAACTCAAGGGACGTAACGTACACCTGATATATTGTGATCATACAACTCTTTTCACCTATGGACTTCTCGTCTATGCACGGTACTTAGGGCTTCAGGCTCGTTCTACGTTAATGTGGTTTGTTTAGCTCTTTTCACCTACGGAGACACTCTTTCCTCTTTGCCTCGCATCTAGGATTGTGTGTTGATCTTAATCAGGACACTATTCCCTTCTACTTGGGTAAGCTAACTTTCGCTTTACCTATACCTACATCAACATCGCCCATTACCTTACCAACACCAACAACATTACCCTACCAACATCACATTTTTACCAAACGACAAATTGCCTAAACCATACCAAATTGCCTAAATTCACCTCTCCCTGGTCCTAAGGGAGAACTACATCGGTCTGAGGCCCTTCCTTGCTTTGTGCAATGGGCTATGTAGGCAGCACTTCGGAGACATGGGGTCTCCCAAGGTTAGCTCGACCATCCCCTACCATAACCTATCCTGTGTGGTGAATATAAATATTTTTGTGTATTTTTATTTTAATCACATTTCTCTTTATCCTTTTTCGAAACACCGAAAATCAAAACACCGACAATCTTATTATTATCATAACTCAAATCAACATACATATTCAGTTTTATTTAGATGTTAAACAAATACATCTTCTCTATCATCGACACGCAGGTCGGCATCCTTATTTATTCTTATACCTCGCTAACATGTACTCAGACCATCACAACTCATCCCGAACTAGGTGATGATCGTGATCGTCGACCCCTCTCGCCGGGCCTCTCTGTCCTCAAAGGTACCGCGGCTATTGGTACCGCCCACTGATCTGCCAATCTCTCCTGTAACATATGAATACGCCCTCTCGCATGGAGAACTCCAGCCTCTAGTCTCGCCGCCCGTGACTCCGCAACCACTAACAATCCTCTGGTCTCATTCACCTGCGTTTGGAGCTGCTGAACCAAACGCTGCAGACGATCCCTCTCTGCTGTAATCACCGCTATGTCAGGGCGCTCACGTACACCTCGCAGTTCTGCTACCCACCATAATCTATAGGCCTCTGTCATTCCTGCATCCATTACCCTGCGATCGGCTGCTATCTCCTCGGGCCCTTCTGGAGGTGTTGGCCGGGGTGGTGAGAATGCTGCCTCGGCATCGATCCTCATATATGGTCTATAAGCCTGTGGTATGTCCTGCACAAATCCAAATTGTCGCCGCACGCGATCTATAGGAATCCTCTCATATTCACCTGGCCTGTGCCCCGCGATCCACCTCAATCGCTCTACACCTCTCAACTCCTCAGCTATGTTCTCGGTTACCATATAGTTCCCGTAGGGCCTCCAACAGATATCCGCAACCGTCAACCTCTCCCATACCTGCCTGTAATACTCAATGTCACCCGGCACGGCCTGAGATCTTGCCTCTTGTTCTGTCTGGACCCATCGTCGGAATCCCAACCTCTGTACTCCGGTCTCTCCTGCCTGGATGGATCGGCCTATTGGTCGCACACAAACAATGTGCTCATAGGCCCAACAGTGTAATAAGTATGAGCAATCCAACGTTGTCCTGTGACTTCGCCTACAAGCCCATAAACCCCTGTATAGCTCCGCCAAATATGCAGGTGCCCAGGCAAAAGTCACATTCCTTTCTATCATCTCCCAAATAACACCCATCAATGCCTTTGGAAATCTTCCCCCTTCTGCCCTTGGTAACGCATAATACCCTACCGCCATCAATAAAATCACTGCTAACCTTGTCTCCTCAGGGTGTGCTGCATACATTACCCCATATGTGAATGACAAACCTCGCTGTGTTAAGTCTCGTGCATATGGACCAAACACTTCTGTTATCGCTGCCCGCCCCGCGCTAGGTAGTGCCTGATATACTGGCTCTCCTGTAATAGGGAGTCTCAAAATACGAAACACATCTTCCAAAGTTACTGTCATTTCACCTGTTGGCAGATAGAAGGTATTTGTCTCAGGATTCCATCTCTCAATCAGCGCCTGTAACATACCATGGTTACGTGCGATTCGTGAATAATAACGGATTCCACTTAACCCCAAACGATTTATCAATGTCCATTCCGCTGGTGTTACATCCGCTCGGATTCGCGACAACAGCGCTGGCACGCTATCATTCATCCTCAACCCTGCCTCTGCCTGCATACACCAAAACGACAAACAACCATTCAATCCATTAGGGTCTTTTTCAAACATTCTGGAAATTTCTCCAGTAACCGGTACCGGTTATACGTAACCGATATCGGTTGAATAACCGATACCGTTTCTCCCTAACCGCTACCGGTCACTGTCAATTTTATACACCTTCCCTAAAAACAACCACCTACGACAATAATTTGCTCGTTTATTCCTTTTTATACATACAAACATACCTGGAACCCCTGATTGCCTACCCTGTAACACTTACCTCACCTGCAACCCTTGTTATCATGTTTTCTTTCTCATATCTACCCACCTACTCTCCCCCATCTTATTCACGAAACATGCAGTAGTCAAATCACAAACAAAACAATACCTCTTGGGTTGCAGCAGCTTGAGGTCGCCCTTGTCTTCCCTCATGTCCTTGCCTGCTGAATGCTTCTCCTCGTTCTGCCATGATCACCACCCTTTTCAACTTTGTCTTTCTGCCTTCTGAACCTCGGATCACATTTACTTTCCTTGTCTCTTTTCTCCTTCTCACCCAAATCTCTCATGCAAATACCTGTCTCAGTCGTCAAAAAGCGTCGCGTTCGCGTATTTAACCTCTTGCATGGCTCTAAAATTAAAACTTAAGTTGCCACCCTAGCTTTTCTATTTTTAGAAAAGCTCATACCTAAATAACCGGTATCGGTTACTTAACCGATATCGGTCTATCAGCTACCGATATCGGTTCTCTAACCGATATCGGTTACACACCTTCCTTTTTGAAACAGGGTTCTTTTCTTCATTTCTCATCTAAATTTTTGTCGCGCCCGCCTCTTTGCCTGCATAACCAACACAATTTACCACATTTTGTTCATCCACCACACATAGCATTACAATTTCATCAACATCATTTATTTTATAAATACACAAACCATCAACTACAGATACCAAAAAACTATCAATCTATACATCATTTGGATCCAACTCATCAGTTACATATATCACACTGTCACAAAACCACCAATTTATCACATAACCTGACATTCATATATACGCACAAACAAACAAAAACATCAGCATCATCTATCTATCAACATGTCAATTAAACTCATCACACATTCTATATATTACCAGCCATTAACCACATATTTCAACACATTTTAAACACAGCATGTGGATCAAAACATCGTCTCTATATATATACAAATTTTCAAAAATACAATGTGCCCTACATCGGGGCCTCTGTGATCTCATAACATACCAAAGCCGGCACGCAGGCCGCAATACCTACCAAAAATCTCGACTCGACTCGCAGGCCGGTCTCTCAAACCAAAAATATACTCGGCTCGCAGGCCGGTATCAAATATACAACCCGTACTCGGCTCGCAGGCCGGTATATAATAAATAAATGAATCAAAACAATGAATAAGTGTAGGCACGCAGGCCTCTATCAATACAACCGGTTCGCAGACCGGTGCCCATGTCCCTATACAAAACCATGTCGGGGATCTATCAGCTCTCCCCACCGCCCTCGGCACCTCTCCCCGCTGGTCCCTGTGGTGCCTCTCGCCTCCTGCCCGTCACGGACACGCCAGCTGTGGCTGCCCCTCCCTGAGATCTCTGGCTGTGCGAGGTCTCTGCCCTATGCGCTGCATACGCCTGATACTCGACTCCGGTACTATCAAGAATATCCTGATAATAACGGGCCTCTGCTCTAACCTCCATATAACGATCTCGCGCCACTGAAGGAACTGGGGCTGGTCCCCTGGCACCTAACACCAATATCCCCTGAGCCTGTACCTGCACCTGTGGCTGTGGTGCTGGTGGAGGTGCTGCCTGTGCCTGTACCTGCACCTGTGGCCGTGGTGGTACCTGCACCTGCTGGCTGTGCTGCTGGTGGTGGTGCTGGTGGTGGTGCTGCCTGTGCCTGTACCTGAGCCTGGGCTAGCTGCCCCTGTAAGACCCCTATCTGTGCCTGTGCAGCAGCCAACTGTCCCTGTAATAGCTGCACCTGCCCCCGGAGCTGATCTCTCTCTGCAGTAACTGCAGCCAAGTCTGGCTGCGCAGGCGGTACTATCCTCGCTGCTCTCTGCCCAGCCCACCATACCCTGTATGCTCCCGTGCACCCGGCATCATCCACACCCTCACTTGCTGGTCTCTCCGCTACCCAGTCTGGATCCCAAGGCTGTGGCGCTGGTAGTGGGGCCTCTACATCATCCCTCCTGTACTGAGGGAAGGGAGGTGGCTCGTCCTGTCGCAGCCCCATCTGCCTGCGTACCCTCTCTAGGGGTATCCACTCGTACTCTCCCGGCCTCCGTCCTGCTATCCAGAATGTATACTGGATCAGGCGCAGCTGTATGCGGGCTCCTCTGCCAGGCTGGTGACCTCTGTAGGGTCTCCATATAATGTCTACTGCTGTAAGGCCCTCTAGCATATGTCTATAGTAGGCCACATCCCGACCTGCAACAACTGCTCGTGGCTGGCCCACGACCCCCAACCACCTCTGAAATCCATATCGGTATACGACCTGTGGCCCTGGCTGCTGGGGTAGCCCTACCGGCCTGATGCATACGATGTGCTCGTATGCCCAACAGTGCAACAAAAAGGTAGAACAAATACCAAATCGCCTCCTCCGGCGATAGCCCCATAACTCCCTGTATAATTGCACCAGATACACTGGTGCCCATGCGAAACAGGTGTGCTCCTCCACCATCTCCAGTAGCACCCCCATCAATGCCCGTGGGAAGCGGCCTCCCTCTGAATCCGGGAGGGCGAAGCAGGTGATCCCTATCATCATCAACACGGCAAGCCGTGTCTCATGTCTGTGTGCGCGGTACATGTCACCATATCCAATGCTCGCGCTATGATATGTAAGAAGCGCGGCTGCATCCCCAAAAACCTGCAGTATGCTATCCATGGCCGTCTCTGAATCTACCTGGAAAACGGCCTCTCCCTCGATCGGTAGCCGCAGGATGCGATACACATCCTCTAATGTGACGGTCATCTCCCCGGTCGGCAGATGGAACACATTGGCCGCCGGATCCCATCTCTCGATGAGGGCGACCATCAGGCTGTGATCTCTGTCTATCGCTCTGTACCTCTGGACCCCGCCAAGTCCCACCTCGCGCATGATGGCCCAATGCGCCGCAGATATGTGTGGCCTCATCCGACTCAATAGTGGAGGCATCCTATCACGCATCGTCAACTGCTGACGTGCCTGCACAACCAACCCACATTCTTAGACCCACTCTTTATTATAACACCTACTTTACCATCTAAACCCCCTTTTGTAACACCCAAAATCTAACCCCACACCCCACCCTCACCCTTCTCCACCCAACCCACCTTCAAACCCAAACCCTAAACTCTAAACCCCACCCCAACACGCCACCCAACCCACCTTCAAACCTAAACCCTAAACTCTAACCCCCACCCCAACACGCTACCCAACCCACCTTCAAACTTAAACCCTAAACCCTAAACCCAATCCCATCCCAAACCACCTTCAAACCTAAACCCTAAACTCTAAACCCCACCCCAACACGCCACCCATCCCACCTTCAAACCTAAACCCTAAACTCTAAACCCCACCCCAACACGCTACCCAACCCACCTTCAAACTTAAACCCTAAACCCAATCCCATCCCAACTCCACCCTCAACCTCCCCCACCGATACCGGTCGATACGCGACCGATGCCGGTAGCCCCCAAATCAATCTCACCTTATGCCTTTGCGACCGATGCCGGTCGCCTATTGACCGACATCGGTCACTGTCTCCTGCCCGAGCCGAACCCCCGCGCGGCCCCCAAAAACCATTTTTCACCTATTTTTACCCATCTACCCACCCAAACACCCCCAAATTTTACACACCTAGCCGCCTTAGCCTATCTAACCTATCTACCCTCTCCCTTTCTCGAATTACCTCCATTTACCCATTATTTCCTACAAAATACCAATTCCTACCCAAATCCCAAAAACAACATAACTCAACCAAATCACCAAATTAAAGAGTTTAGAACCTACCGGTACGACGACACGTCGTCGTGGTGGGATGGGTGGTGGCGGTCCAGCTGGTCCAGCTCCTCCAGCTCCTCCTGCCTGTGCCATGGCTCCAATCCTGATCTGCTGGGTCCCCGGCCAATCACCTGCTGCCTCCTCAACTATTCGGGCCCACTATCAACTCTCTCCGCCAATCAAATAGCTCCACCTCACTTAATAACCCTCCAAATCAACTCTCCACGTCAGACAAGTTAATTTGGATTGCAAATAACAAAAGTGACAATGACAGGCCGTATTTTTCTTTTTATAGGTTTTTCGACCTTAACCGATGTCGGTTTCTTTTTGCCCTAAGAAACCGGTATCGGTCCCTTAACCGATATCGGTCATGCAGAATCGACATCGGTTTCATACCCAACTTTCACCCCATTCTTTGCCCTTCTTTACTCCTTGCCTCTTTTTCACCAATATCGCCTCTGTCCACCTTTGCTGCACAACATTTGTTCACTTGTCCAGCCTGACCCAAGGCCTCAACCTACCATTCGGCCCGACCCAAGGCCTCAACCCTAAGGCCTACCATTTGGCCCGACCTCAACCTACCTATTGGCCCGACCCAAGGCCTCAACCTACCATTCGGCCCGACCCAAGGCCTCAACCTACCATTCGGCCCGACCTAAGGCCTCAACCATAACCTATTTGGCCCGACCCAAGGCCTCAACCTAAGGCCCGACCCAAGGCCTTAACCTACCATTCGGCCCGACCCAAGGCCTCAACCTACCATTCGGCCCGACCCAAGGCCTCACCCTACCTATTTGGCCTCCCAAGGCCTCACCTACCAATTGGCCCGACCCAAGGCCTCAACCTACCATTCGGCCCGACCGAAGGCCTCAACCTACCAATTGGCCCGACCCAAGGCCTCAACCTACCATTCGGCCCGACCTAAGGCCTCAACCTACCATTCGGCCCGACCCAAGGCCTCAACCTACCAATTGGCCCGACCCAAGGCCTCGCCCTACCTATTTAGCCCGACCCAAGGCCACCGCCTGACCCAAGGCCGTACCACTTCCATACCTTACCCAAGGCCACACCCACAATCAACGATCCCAAGGCCGTATCATTTTATCAACGTTTTTACCATCCATCATGTACCTTGTGTTCAATCGAGCTCACCTGTTCGTGTTTTAGCATGATTAGGGTCCTTGACTTGATCTGTCGACCAGCTTTGCCTAGACCTAGACCGTGACGTTTATCTCAACCAAACCAACCTTTTGGTACTGCCGAACATGCCTAAACGTTCCTGTACCTTACCTGTTATATACCCTGGAGCTACTTCCTATGCCTTGGATACCAGGATTATATCACCCTTGTTTGGATAAACTATCGACCTTTGCCTATACATTGCTGGTTTGCTAGTCAAATCATGTACCCTAGTCGTACTATTGAATTTCAACATGCGTCTGCTTCCTTGGACCTACCCCACCCCCTTACCATCCTCTCTACCACATATACCCTTTATCAACCCTATCCCTGATTTCCTGTTCACTCAATCTGTGATAGATTTGAGGGGGATTACCTATATCTTTAACATGAGAAACCACTTCATATTATTGCCCGCGCAGCTTTACAGAACAAGCTACACGACAATAAGGGGCTAATGTAGACACCAAATTCGTGTCTCACGACCCCTTGTGACCCGCATCCCATTTCGCAACCTAACCTCATTACCTAAACTTTACACAATCATTTATTAATTACCTTGTAATTGATAAATCCACATCACCTTACCCGCCACCTCACCTTGCCACCTCATCATGACCTAGCCCTAACCCTAAACTAAGCTAATTAAGACCCATGACTTGGTCTAGACTCACATCCATAACTAATGCCTCCTTACTCGCACCAAAAGCCGACCTTCTAGCCACTTGACCAAGCCTGCAACTGATCTCTCGGGAGAAAAACAGGGAAGGTGGGCTATTTTAGTAAAAATAGCCTACTTTTTCCTAACCGATGCCGGTTCCTACTCGACCGCCGTCGGTTACGCAACCGCCATCGGTTCCCTGTAAATGGGCTTCCCAAACCAAAACAACGGATCGGAATTTCATTTTGAGAGATCAATCAAAGGATTTCTGGATCGAGCGAGGGCATTGCGAACGAGGAACAGAGTCCAGATCTTCACTTGACCAAGCAGAGACGAGTGAAAATATTAGACGGGTTTATAGCAAAGGAGATCAACTTGCACCTTCATCAAAACCAGTAAGTTACATCTTGCATGTCCTCCATTATAACATTTCTTATGCTTTTGGAATTACAGTCCTCCCAAATCCGTTTCTGAATCCATTATCCAACATACCATTGCCTCTAGCTGTCATTCTTTTGTTTCTAACCATCCCATTTCCTAAAAACTATCCAAAAACCAGCCATTACAAACTCCACAACCAGCCCAGAAGATCCTAGAACCCACCGGTATCGGTTATCAGTAACCGCCATCGGTTATACGTAACCGGCATCGGTTCCTTCGATCAAAAATCAGGAAAAACAGCCTTTCCCCTACCCAGTTCAGCCAAGCAATTTAATTGATATTTTACAGTCTTTTGTGTTAATTCACATTAGCAGGGAAATTGACCACCTTCGAAAGGAAGTTTTACATTTCCTGGGCCCAAGGCAGTTTCCTCATTTATTGTTTAATCAAATCTTGTGGTCTTGTGTTCTTATTTGCAGGTAGTCCTTCCCAGACAAAAAGGAGTTCTCCGCAGTCAACCTGATCTTTCTCTACGGTACGCGCACATCATCTCGACATCCTACAGGTATTCCTCCTAACCCTAACCTTATCTGTTTCTATAAGGAACGAAGCATTTTCCGAGTGAAACATATTCTTAATCATGTGCCATGAATAATTGATCTTTGATTCAATATGTATCTTGTCCAGTGTAGTAAATTTCATTTTTTGCAAGCATGTATGTTCTTCATTTATATTGACATGTGTGAGTAGAATAAGGTTTGCATCCTTTTTATTCAAAAGTGTTGTTATATCTCTCTCTAATTTCTAACTTTGTAAGTATGGTGATATTGCACAACCAAGAAGAAATTTGTGTCCTTGATTGAGAAATGTGTAGATTTGTGTGTCCCAAGTTGGTTAGTCTTGTGAAAAACTCACCTTTTTGCATTACTTCATTTTCTCTTACCTAAGCTTGTTCCTTTCTCAATATTTTATCTTTATTTAAAATTATGGAAATACTCATTACAAAAAACATCCTCATTAGAACTTATTACAATGTATATTTGTGCATAGTATAGAATTTCTAGTTTTATGTTTGAATAAAGGGAACCTCCCATTTAAAGAGGAGGAACTAACATCCCCTGAACTATTGATTGTTCCTAGTACAATAATTTTTTCAACCAATACTTTTTTAGTGCCCACCGATGGGGCACGTTCATGCTTTTTTTGAGTAGATTCCCACTGAGTATCATTCATCACATTTAAATAAAAATTGTTCAAGAAAATTTTATTAAACTGATAGAGCATAGATATACCAAAAGTTTGAGAGCCTAAGGAATTGAATATCCTTCCTTCTAGTATCAACAACAATAGTATTTTTTGTTTATCCCCAAAGAAAATAGGAAAATCCAAGAGATCAGCGAGGAAAATCCAAGAGATTTGCGATGAAAATCCCAACTTAAAGAAACTATGGTCATCCTTCTTAAGTAATTATAACTAAAACTTTAATGTTATAAGGAATATGCCTTCCTCTATAATTTTTTAATCAAAGAATGGTTGTACCAAATCCCTGGGTACATAATATTGGGTGTCTAGCTTTACCCTAACCCCTTCATGATTTACCTAAAGGTAGCGAGAATAAATTCCCAAAGTTCAGAGGAGATTGAAAGGTTCACTTTGATGACCACGTTTCAACCTTCTATGTTTCTTATGGAGTACTTTGTGTTGCTCATGAAGATGTTTCAGTTACGCTGCTTGTTGAATGTTTATAAGACAATGTTGAAGAGTGTTTTATTCACTTCCATACCAATTGTATCACTAACTAGAATATAATGAAAACTAGGTTTGAAGATACATTCAAACCAAGATGAATATGTTGATTCTTTTTTAGTATATCATTCCTAGATGAAAAATGAACCCTATGAACCAATGAGATAATTCATACAAGATTTTACTAGAATGGTATATAAGATTCAAGATATTTCTCAACCAACTAAAGTGAAAATAAAATGTTTCTTCGTCAATCCTCAACTTCCAAAGGTGATTTTTACATTAAGAAGAGAAAGATTACCAATTTTGGGTGATTACCAAGAGCTAGCCATAAGTGTTGAAGAAGATTTCATTATATATGGTAAGTTGAAGAAATAACCTTCCAAAGCTAAGGCTTCTAGCCAAAGACCAACTAATTCTAATCAATTAGTTCATAAATTGGCCAATGATTTTATTTTTTTAAGATGAAGCTTTCTCATAATGCTCCCTATAATATATTTTTAGGAAGAAATTTCAACCAAAAAATCATCTACCCACTGTTGAACCCAAGTTAGATATTGAATCTCCTCCTTTAAAAGCTCCAGTCACTGTAACTTGTGTATTTCAAGAAGTAGAAGATGAATCTACCCAAAAATAATTTTAAGAGGTTGAGGAATTAATTGAGGAAACCAATGAAGTTGTTGAAGATTCCCATATTGGCTCTATTGCTTATCAATATGAAGAAGATAGAAATGAGGAAATAGTGGTATATATGAATAGTGAATAATACGCGATCATGAAAAAGACTCAAGGGAATAAAAATAAATATATTTTTCATCTAGATTTGGAGAAAGATAAAGAATATTGTGTAGTCACCCTAGTGGTTGCAAAAAGGGGATCTCCTATTCCTACCACTACTAAGAAGGTAAATACCCTACACCTCTAGCAACTATTTCTAAAATAGTTACAACTCCTAAATTTAACAAGTGTAAGGCCCTTGATGTGTACAATCAATAATATTAATATTTTTTCAGGTTCCATTGATATAATTGATCATATTAAGAAAACCAAGGTTCAAATTTCTGAAATTGAGCATTATCAAAATCATTTAGAATCTTTTTCCTAGTTCGCCAAGTTTATATAATACCAACCCAAATGAACATACTTCCTATTCAAAAGGAGTCTAACCAAATCCTAAATATCATTCCCCAAAAAAAAATTTAGACTCTACTCCCTCCACATCTGATAATTTTTAACCTTTATGTAACGTTTTGATAGTCACACATAAGTTAAGCAATTGTTTGATTCATTATGGTGTGTCTGATGATGTCATACATGAAAATGTATCTCATGCATTGGGTCTCAATATTACTCTATATTTGGATTCATGTTATTCCATGGATACCAGAGAATTTCCATTAGTAGGAAGAATCAAATATACTAAGGTAGGTTTTGTAGTTTCTCCTAAAAAAAGATAAAAATACAATTCTTGTTACTGATATACCACCTTCTTATGAAATTATTTTAAGATAAAAATTTTACTGAGATGTAGAAGGGGAAATTAAAATGTATTGGTCTAATTCATTGATCCCATTGATGGGGAAAATCAATTAGTTACTTCCTAAAAGACAAGAAAATTATATAATTCAAAAGATGGATGATCCTCGAGCACAAATATTGTATATAGATATTGGTCATTGAAATTACATGACCATGTTTGATTAAATATTGATATCTCCAATGTCATTCAAGGTGGCTTAAATTATTTTTTGACTCTTAAGTTTGATGGTAGTTCTTAAACTGGTTTCTGAGTCAAAGTGGTTCTAGTTTCACCTTCGGGTAAAACTCACACATTTTTATACAAGATACAATTTTATAATAATAATAACACATTCGAGTATGAAGCTCTTCTCCTTTTCATATAAGTAGAATAAGAAATGGAAATTAATAGAATTTGACTAAAAGGTGATACATAACCTATATTCAAATAAGTCTAGGATCTGTTCCAAGTCAAAAATGAAATGTTAAAGCATTATCAGAATAAGGTATGGGACTTGATTGAGTTATTTGAGGCATTTTAAATTGATGTTATATAAGAGATAAGAATTCATGATAAGATTCCATTGAAATATCTAGTTCCTTGTTTATACTTCATCCTAACTTCAATCTAGGTGAGTACACAATTGAAATGATTTTAAGACCCAGTGTCCCAAAAAATATAAACAAATGAAGATAAAAATATTATCTAATTTATTGAGTTAAGAGATAACTGTAATCAATTATATTTTGAGGGAAGTGAGGTAAGTTATAGGGAATCCCTTTCATTTACTGTTTAATAATATATTAAATCTCAAGCATATCAGAGCGGATCTATCAAACTAAAAGTTAACAAAATAGACAAAGGTTTAGTATGTTCAGAAGATATTTTTGACATACATAATCATTTTAGAAAAATTAAAGCATCGCAAAACATTGACCAATCATTAGAATTTGAAAAGGTAAATATGGGAAGTGATGAAGATCCTAAATTGTTTAATATTGGAAAATGTTGTTCTACAGAAGAAAAGAGGAATGTCGTGAAGCTCTTAAAAAATTACATTGATGTGTTAGCATTTTGTTATGAGGATCTTAACACTTTCAAACTAAGAGATATGTCACATTATATTCCAGTTAAACCTAATATTCAACCTTTCAAGAAAAAGCAAAGGTAGTATAACCCCAAAATTGTAGGAACAATATACCAAGAAATTGTTGAAAGATAAGATTATATTTCCTATTCAATTTTTTTTATGTGGAAAACATTGTTCAAGTAAGCAAGAAGAGAAGTGAGTTCAGCATTTGTGTGGATTTTTGTAATTTGAACCAAGATTCCTTCTATGAAAAATAATCCCCTTCCGATAATGGATAATATCTTGTAGGTAGTAACCAATTCATAAATGTTGTCAATGCTTGATAGATTTTTAGGCTATAACTAGATTGATCTAGATGTTCGGGATCAATATAAAATGAATTTTACAACTACATGAGGCATCTTTACCAATAAGATAATTCCTTTTGGGATTATCAATGTTGAGGCTACATTCCAAAGTGCAATGGAATTAGATTTCAAGGATCTTAAGAATAAATGTATGGTGGTTTAGAAGGATGATCTCATAGTACTTTTTAGGGAAAATTTTAGTGGCTAATATTCGTAATTTTGCTAAAAGTACGAATTCTGAAATATTATTTTGGCTATTTTTTATGACCATAGGAGTGACCATGTTTCACCCAAAATTTCCAAAACCAATAATTTTTCCCATGTCAATAGCTAATGGATCTCCAATCCGAACATATATTTTTTATTGAATCATCGCATGATAGATGGGTTGGGGTTTTAAAACATTCTTGGATCACCAAGAAATCTACAGAACCTTCCTATTCATTTGGTCTCTTTCACTAACATGTTTAGGATTTTATTTTAAATTTGATTAAATTTTTCATATATATATAGACACACGCACGCACACACGCGCGCGCGCGCGCGCACACACACACACACACACACATCTAGATTTGAAGTCGTTAAACCTGTAGCAATCCTTCCAAAATAAAAAGACTGCTAACTTCCTAGGAATCAAATAAAACTTTTGATAAGCCTCGGTGGATGAGGAGTGGCCAAGGGTCACCCATTCCAGGAACCTAACCATAAAGGTATGGAAAAATATCCCAAACTCCCATAATTGGATATCAGGATTACATGTGGCAAGATTCTAGGAATCCTAAAGGAAAAGGCATTATGTGGATTCCAAGCCCAAAAAATGAACGAATTCAATAAATTTTCAATTCTACGGTTAGGTTAAGTAGAGTGATATTTAGGGGAACATGTGGAAGACCTCCATTATCCTTCATTCACCACTCCATCTACAATTTCCTTTAAACAAAATATTATATTTCACTAATGCCATCAATGTTGATTTTAGATGATTCACCAACCCAGGGAATATGGTTCCGACCATGTTCGCCACAATTTCTATATTTTTTTTAGGTGGGTTCCTTAAAATTTTCCCTGGTGTTTTCCAAGCATAGGGAAGAACATTTGTAATACCTCATACTTGTCCTTCAAATAAACTGGGATCATGGTATATCCCTTAACCTAAAGTTTTTCAAAGTCAATGAAGGTAAATTACTTGATCACATCATCTCAACTAATGGAATAAATATTGATCCAGAAAGTGTGTAGGTAATTCTGAATTTATCTCTTACAATAAGTAAGGAAGGAGTTCATTCTTGTTTTGGTAAGATTAATTTCCTTTGGTGGTTCATTTCATATTTTTCTGAGATAACTCAACACATAGATAAAACAATGGAAATAAGGAAATATTTCCATTACAATTCTACAAGGAATAAATGTTTTAATGATATAAAGGAGGCAATTGCAAAAAACTTTCCCTTTTTTTCCATTTTTAGATAATGATTTTATTTTTTACTTCTATGCATATGAGAATACCATTTCTGTCATCTTAATTCAAAAAAAATTAGAAGAAGCTGAAGCACTAATTACCTTTATGATCTATGTTCTTAAACCTCATGAACTGAAGTATTTCCATCTTAAAAAAAAAAAAATTTGTCGTAGTCATTGATGTAAAGAAGTTTAGGTTCTACATTCTCAATTCCCATTCCATCATCTTTGTCTAAGATCTTGTTATACAATACATTGTAACATAATAAGATTTTGGTTCTAAAAGAGACAACTGGATTACCAAGGCTTAGGATTATGACATTGATAGTAATCCTAACAAACTTGTATTAGGACTAGGTCTATGTAAACTAGTAGTACAAGGTGTGAATGAAGATTCAAGTAATAAAGAAACTATCAAAATACCAATTTTTTTGTTTCATAGCTCTATAGATGAATGATAATCTAATTTTACTCACTTGCTTACATATGGTGAGTGTCCTTCACACCTCAATACCAACTAGAAGGGATAGATTAAATTTTGATTGAAAACGTATGTCTTTTGGGAAAATTCACTTTTCAGAAAACGGATTGATGGTAGGTTTCCAAAGTGTTTAGATAAAGAACAATAAAAGAAGCTACTAAAATCCTATCACAATCAAGCTTATGGTGGGAATTTTTCTTTGCTTGTAACTACTTATAATATTTTTCATGGGGATTACTATTTTCCAACTCTAATTAAGTGTCCAACAAAGTGAGTTTTCAAATATGAAGCATGCCATATATTCTTCAGAAGGCACAAATTAGTATTTTACCTTTGAAACATGTTATAGTTAAGGAACCTTTTTAGCAATGGGGGATTGAATTCATCAAGACTCTTAACCCAAAATCTCGAGTAAGAGACACCCATGTTTTGAAAGAAATTAAATATTTTACAAAAACGTATAAATAATTCTAGTCCAAATGACTTCTGAAGTTATTAGTTATTTTATTAAGGAGAACATCTTAGCTCGTTTTAGAGTTCATACCAAAATTGTGACAGATAATGCTCTGAAATTTTCATCTCATGAGCTCATTGATTTCTATTATAGATAGGGAATTTATGTTTCTCATTCTTTTGATTATTATCCATAGGGAAATGAATAGGAAGAATCAACCAATAAAAAATTGGTGACTATATTAAGGATACTAGTTGATGAATCACAAAGAAATTATCTTAAAAATTTATATTATGCCCTATGTGCTGATGGCATAACACCAAAAAGAGCCATCAGAATGTCCCCATTTTAACTAATATTATGCAGTAAATGTTGAGTTACCAAACATTTAATGCCCCGCTTCACTGTCCTGACCAATGAAGTATGGATCCCTCATTCGTATGTGAACCGTTGATCTGAAATCTTATCTCCTTAGATAATTGCTTGGTTTTGGATGACAAATTGGTATTTCCGAGCTTGGGTGTCATTTATTCAAGAGGGTATCATCACAATCTTTTGGGATCGCAACCTCAACTTTTGTTCGTTGGTTTTTCTCGGTCAGGACGTGAAATAGATATTGTTTTAGCCAATCATATATATGTATATAAATTTAAAGTATATTAATTGTGTAATAGAATGGTATTTAAAATTATAAAAAAAAGAGGGATTATTAACAAGAATGAGCAAAGTAAAACAAATAAGGAAATTTATAAATATAAATTAAATAGTATAAGATTTATGTGTGTGTGTGTGTGTGTATGTGTGTATAAATATAGATATATATACACATGAAGAGGAACACATAAATGAGAGGCTGAAATAGTTGAGTGAGAATAGAGATTAGATATCTCTTATTATTCTATTAAACACCAGAAGAATGATACATATTTATAGGTACATTGAATAAAAATATTCCCCTGAATGGATGGACAAGATAGAAACAAAAAAGAGAGAATAATGGAATAGATAACAACTAGTCTAATAATAAGATAACATACGTAGAATTTTCTAACATTCCCCCCTTATTACATTATTCTTACAAATGTGACCCTTGAAAAGTTCAAATTTCAGTTTTCCAAGAGATTTTCTGAGAATGTCGACAACTTGTGCTTCTATAGGATAGTACGGGAGCCGAATGTGATGGTTTAAGACATGCTCTCGAATGAAATGACAATCAATCTTAATATGCTTTGTTTGTTCATGAAATAATGGATTCTATACGAGCTTCAACACACTCTAATTATCGTAATAGATAATAGGCGACTATTTTTCATGAATTCCTAGGTCATCCAAAATGTGACATAACCATATCACTTTGTAGCATGGGTAAAAAATGTGAACCCATGATGTAGATCTTCTGTTGATACTGATGAGTCAAAGGATAACTCGTCACAAACCATGTCTCAAATCTCATATATTTTATTTGTCTCAGGATCCATGAGATGATATGCCTTCAAGGTAGTGATGTAGGCAATTATGATACACGGGAGTGTCTTTGGCTCAACCTTATTTCTCTTCTGAGATGGGGCATGCATGTATGTTATGCAACCAAATACTCACAAATTGGAAATTGATGGATTTCTACCACTCCATACCTCTTCTAGCGTTTTATTTTTTAGAATCTTTATCGGTTCCCTATTGAGAATATATACAGCTTATCTTTATTACTTTAGCCCAATAGCATTATTCTATCTTTGTTGTTGATAGAATGTTGCAAGCCATCTCCATCACTATGCGATTGTGACACTCAACAATGCCATTCTACTGGGGCATGTAGGGAGAAGTCAAATTCTTTTTAAAACCATGTTGGTTCAAAAATACAACAAAATTATTTGATTTGAATTCCCCCCTCGATCTAAGTGAAGTAGAAGAAGTGGTTGTCTAGTCTCTTTCAAAACAAGATGATAGAAGTTTTGGTAATGTTGAAGAGCCTCACTTTTCTTCTTTAGGAAAAACACCCACATCTTGTGATAGTGGTCATCCATGAATAGTTGGAAGTACTTGTATCCTGAAAACAAAGCAAGCATCGGGCCGTTTAGATTGGTATGAACTACCTCCAAATGCTTTTTCGCATGAAAGGTGCTTTCCTAAAATGGATCCTTGTGTTGTATTCCTGTAAGACAACAATGGAAAAGAGGTAAGGTACTGGAAAATTTAGATAGTCCATGAACCATTTCTTTTGAACTCATCTGATGTAATTAACTAGCCGAAAAGTGTCCATATCTAAAATGCCATTGCAGTAGATTCTACTGTTGTTGTAGATAAAGATATTGCAGAAGATGAAACACTATCTAAATAAAATAACTTATCTTTTAGAAATTCTCTAGCAATAATCTTACCTTGTCACAAGATCAAACATGATTTGATGGCATTTTAGACAAGAAATTATACCTTCAGTTGATGATTCAATCGCTGAGTCACTGAAAAGAGGTTGTTAGTCAATCCAGGAACATATAGTACCTTTGTAAGCATATATTTTAGTGGTCCTAGAGGAATGGTGACTCTTCTTATTCCTTTTGCAACGTAATATTTTTCATCGGCTATATGAATCCAGTCACCAGTGGTTTCTTCGTTTAGTGAATCAAATAAATCATTGTCACCTGACATATTTTTACTTGCATTGGAGTCTCTCAGCTAGACTCTCTTCATGGCTATGAAGTCTAAGAGATGAGTACAAGGTTCTTACCATAATTGGCTCCTTCTGATGTCTCCTCATTAGATTCATTATCTTGTTAGGCTGCGAGATGTCCCTTGTGCTTTCTCCAATGGGGACATTGTTTGGAATTTTGAAAATATTCACACCCTAATGTGCTTGTTTGACTTAAAGACCATTATTCCAAGCTATTGTACTAGCAATGATCTGTGTCGTGAGTGTTGGTTCTACAAATGTGAGACCACCTCTTTGATTTTTGATCTTTCTATTGTTGTTTTGGTTACGCTTGATTTGGCTTCTCTGGGGGACCCTTCCAATTCTTCTAGCCATGGTATGGCTTTGAGAATAGGGATTTATCCTGAGTCGCCTCTTGTGATGAATTGATGGCCTTTTCCTGCTGCAGCAAATTCACAAGTTCTTTGAATGCCACTGTTTGTTTAGATACATTCAGTGTCATAATGAACACTCAGAATTTAAAAGGGAATGCTCTCAAGGTGATCCATATGAGAAGTTTTGTGTCCACCATTTCACTGAGCACTAATAACTCCAATCACAACTCAACCATGTGACATAATAACTCCTCAACTTTGTCATTTGAACCCATAGAGATGGTATGGGGCTTGGACTAAAGATGGATGATCTTAGTTTGATTTTTAGCCTCATAAATGGTTGTTAGCTTGTCCCAGGCCTCCTTTGGTTCCTTCACATTCCAAACATATGGTTGCACATCATCATTGATGCCAAGCATTATCAACATTAATGTTTTTGCACTATCCATCTCATACTTCATTAATTTATCAGGGTCTATGGGAACGTGCATAGAACCAGTCACGATGCCCCATAATCCTTCAAATGAATTATTGTATGCATCTATATTTTCCAAGCTGCAAAATTGGGCCCTTTAAGAAATTGAGCATCAAAGAAAAGCAACTTTGGATTAGACATTTTTATTAAAAAAATAAATAAATAATTATATTTATTTCAAGAGATATTACAACTATGACTCATTGATGTGAAGTAATAGCTCATAGATGCTCTCGATACTCACGTGCTAAGTGATGATGACACTTGGTGGGGCATTCTTCTTCATCTTCACATTCTGCATCGTACCCAGCGTTTAGCTCTTCTTGAACTCACTTTGCTTGGAAGATGATGTTGAAAAGGAAATATTCAAGAATTCCTCTTCGAACTAGCTCGTCAAAGACTAGATTGGTGGTGTTTCTAAGCTCATTAATAAAAGAAAAGTAGAACCCAGAGCTCTTAGGTGCTGCATTACGGTGTTCTCTGGCTTGCGAGTCAACGTTGTGGCTTTCAGCAGTCTCGATCATTACGTTCACATTTGACATTGAGCATCGCTTTGAGAGACTCCAAGTTTCTTCTCCGGGTAATTAATGGCACATTTTTTTAATTAGAGCAGGAGATGTTCAGGATTTATGTAGCCAAAAATTCTCTCCTCGTGCTGCCTTTGGTCTTCAGGCAGGTTGGTAAAAAATTTTAATGTCCCACGTCTAGGTTTGAAAGAAATGTCGACCAATAGAAGCAGGGATATTGTCAAGGCAGTTGGTTTCAACAAATTCCATGCATAGAGTTTTGGAAAATTCTCTTCCTTATTGACGTCAAGGAGGATAAAGATCAGATCTGCATGCTTAATCTCCTCTCCAAGCAGTCTTCTCTAGGCATAAGTTTTAAATCTCCACACAGTAGTATACCAATCCTCCACGTAGTAGGAAACACACGATCACCCATTAATCTACCAGTCGTAGGAGAGAAGAAAAATAAATAAAAGAAAGAAATACGCCAATATCTACATAGGTCGCTGAAACTCTACGCATCCAGGTTTTCCTCCTCACGTAAATAGATTGTGGAAAATTCACCTCCACGTAGCCTTCCAATGATTATTATATTCCACGTCTACAAAAACTAATTGCAGGTCTAAAGTGTTGCAGGTTCCTAAACATACATCGACTGCTCCCAAATGTCTAGGTTCCTCCAATCTGAAAAGCCTCATCTAAAAAAAGAATGCCACATATGGTTTTTGCCGCTCGCTTGATTTTGTCCTACGTTTCACTCCACCGATTGCTTCTCTGATACTAGATTGAGAGGATGAAATAGTGGAGAGATAATAGAGTTTAGATATCACTTATTATTCTATTAAACATCAGAAGCATGATACATATTTATACGTATATTGAATAAACAATTTTCCCCTGAATGGATCGAGAAGATACAAACAAAAAAGAGAGAATAATGGAATAGATAACAACTAGTCTAATAATAAGATAACATACGTAGACTATGTAAACAATAAAGATTAGATAAATAAATAAAAGAATTAGATAAAATCCAATCACATTAGGAGGAGGATGCGAACTTCACGGTGTGTGGGTGTAGTTATTTAATTGTCTACACAAAATTTATTATGAACAAACTTTGGGAGCCTTATAGAAAATGCAGCTGGCAGGCTTAAAACCACATGCCACCACAACCCTTGACCAACATTAACTCCTTGTTAGTGTCGATATGGACATTTTGGGACTTGTATTTTTTCCTTACACATAATAGAAGCTCTTTATTTCAGATCTAGAGGGACAAAAACATATTGAAAACCCAGATAACGTTGTAATTTTATCCGTACTTGGTTAGTTACAATAGGGCATCCAAGAATTGAGGATTCTGGAGGCATACATAAAACAAAATAGAAATGGTTAGTATGTATGATCAATTGGTTTATGGAATGCAGTAGAAACTCTTTTGGAGTAGTTATTGACACCAATATAAGAGTTTTGGAATGGGGTATTGACACCTCTTAAAGTGTATTATATAAAGGGATTTATGTCAAATGGGGTTTTCAAAAGGGCTCTACAATTTGGCATTGTAAATGAGGGGCACATTTCACAGAAGACATGGTTTTTCCTCATGGGAAAGTCACATTGTTTCACCTATGCAACAAAAAGGTATCCAACTTGATCAGTTTACATTTCCTAACGCACTCCCATCCTGTGCCAAAATGGTATCTCTGGAGATTTGTATGGATGTCCCATAAAATCATAAAAGATAGAGGAATTTTTTCATATGCTGTACTTACAAATTCTTAGGAGCTTTAGTATTGGGTACAAGAATCCACAAGCATAGCAGAGAGTAGAAATTGTAGACATATGGTCGAGTGGTAGACTCAATGGATTGTGATTGCAAACCACTTGGATAACCTCTTTCACTACGGACATTAATATTGTCATGCATGGTCTCCTAACTGTTAGTGCAAAATCACAACACCCCTGAATGTCTGTAACTCAATTGGTTGAGACTCTCAGTGTGATAACATAACATGGAGCATCTCTCAAATTGTGGGTCTTTGAAATTGAGAGAGCTCTCTAGATGAAGGCTAATTCCTATTCCTCTGTTTGGGTGCACACAAATAAATTGTACAGGACCTAATCTAAACCTACTCTATCTTGTTAAGGAGACAGGGTTGAGAAGATGTGAGAAAATAAATCTAAGCTAACAAGGTGATGCACCAAAGGAATGTTAAACACCCATTTTGTAATTTAACACAAACCATAGAAATGCAATACAAACACCATACATGTAGATAATCAAACTATAGTGAGAGATCATAAGACAATAATGAACACATGAGGGGGTTGAGAATCATTCACAAACATATCTTATTGCTCCATAGTTGATATAGTACATTAGAGTAGCCAAGAGGAAAAAGACTTTGTATTACGACTTGAATGGGAGGTTTGGAAAACTCTGCAAATTGACTTGTAAAAAAGTGAAGAAGGGAGGGTACAAACAAAAATTTCAAACCATTTACAATGAGCCAAGCTCTTACCTTTATAGATGTAGTGAAGAGGGAAGAAGTAAAGAGGCAGGAAAGCCGATTTGTAGCTCAACTACCGGCCATTAATGCCCCTACAAATCTACCTATAATCTGTTGAGTTCGCTACTCTATGTATAATCGGCATGTCAAAGATGGAAGAAAGATGTATCAAATCTAATCAGATCTGGTTGTTGAAGCAATCAGATCACATATTAATGGCATGAATAATTTTTCTCAATTCTCACCCACCTAACCTCATCGAAATTAAAATCTTAGGTTTCCATGGCATGGATGAGGTTAAGACCTTTCTAATGATGCCAAATTTCTATAATTTTGAGCACTGGATTGAAAGATATGTCCATTTGAATGTTTGAGTTGAATCCATACAAAACTAAAAAAAAACCATCTTCGGGCCTGCCGGTCCACATTTTCCATTTGGGTGAAAAGTCCTCCCCAAGCCCGCCAACCCGCTTGTAATTTAGGCTTGACACGTGGCTCCTCTAGGTGTCAGCAAAGGTGTGGCTTATTTTTACACTTTACACCTTGTTAGGATAAAATGTTCAAACTACCTCCGGTGACCCGCCTTGACTTGAAACATGTCAACGTATAGAAGTAGCACACATTTGGGGACTAGTTTTGGATTTTGTTTTTGAAGTTATTATTATCTCTTGAAAGTGCACCCTGTAGAGAGATGGCTGCAGGTTTTCTAAGCTTGCACAAATGATCTCTCTCTTTGGTAGATACAATGGAAACACCTCGATTCTATGGGTATACCTATTTCTAGGTGAGTTCTGGTATAAAGGTTGGTTCCTTATTTGTGTATCCTAGATTGCTTTCTAGGAGTTTGAGAGTAAAAGATGACTGAAAGAATGATTAAAACTAAGGTAATACGACCAATTTGTATGAGGGCTTTGACTGAGTATATGCACAACTGATCTGTGAAGGATTCTTGATGCACGAACCAATAGTTTTTCTATAGAATTTTTAAGGGCAAAACATGTGATTATACTGAGGGAGAATCAAAATAGTACTAATAAGTTAACATTCACATTAAAATTACAGAGAAAAAACTTTAGGTCGTTGCTGAAACTGCCTGCAGCCGCCTGCTGATTTTGGTGTTAGCTCGGATGTCAGACCCGTCTGGTCCAGATTAGGGGTCCCTCATGTCAGGGGCCCTTTCTCCAAAGCCACCTGATGCCTGGAATAAAATAGTGGAGGGTTCCACCTCCGCTCCTAGATCGAAAAATATCTCTCCTTCATTGTCAGATGGGTCCCTCTCACTACGCATTCCTTGTCACATCATAGCAGGTGTTGCTACTTCTCATGATCTTTCCTTGGTGGGTAAGCTGATGGGTCCTAGACCCCCTTTGGAGGATATCAAAAAATTTACACGGTTGAAATGGCAACCATGTGGAGTGATTGAAATAGCAGCAATGCCTAATGGTTTCATGTTATTCTCCTTTAGCATGAAAGAGGATTTCGCAAGAGTTCTTCTCGGTGGCCCTTGGTATTTTGGCAGACGAGGTTTCTACCTCAGGAAATGGTCTCCAAGTTTCAACCCACACACTGAATCCATGACCCAAGCCCCAATATGGGTTTTCCTCTCAGGGCTCCCCCTGGAGTTCTAGCATCCAACAATTATTGAAGGTACTGCCCTCTCCATAGGATCTTTAATTGCTATTGATCAAACAACTAAAGCTAAAACTAGATTCATCCATGCTCGTTTTTGTGTTAATGCTGACGTAAGTTGTCTCCTCCCAAAAGAGATAGAGCTAATATCGGATCTTGGGAACTAGAAATAGAATATTGACTATGAATATATTCCTCAAGCATGCTCCTTCTATAAAATCATTGGTCATTGGGCCTCTAGTTTCCCCTCCAAACCTTAGTTGAAACCCAAAACCCAAAACCTTTCCCCAAAAACTAAGAGAAACTTTATTCCTAAACTGTCCTCTATTGAGATCCCTATCATCCCCACCTCTAATTCCTTTGCCCTCCTGGAAGAAGGAGAAATAAACACCTCCTCTGATCCTTTTTCCAAGGTTGTTCCCCCCTCTCTGGTTCTTCAACCCCTCATCATCCCCTTGTCTCCCTCAGCTCTCCCCCCTTCCCTCTGAGGAGGTTAACCTCTCCTTGACTATTTCCTCCTCCCCCCCTTCATCCCTATCTTCTCCTATATCCCTCCCCATCCCCCCCCTTCCACCTTTTCGTGCCCTTTCCTTGAAACCCCCTTCCTTGAATCTCCCACCCCTAACCCCCCTCTTTCCCCCTCCCTCAGACTCTACCATCTCGCCCTTGACCCTTTCTTCTGATAATAGTTTCAACCCCCACTTTACAAGAAGCAACAGCAAGAAACCTAATATTGGCACTAAAAAAGTAAGGGGAAGGATTCCAAACAATATCAAACTCCAGCAAGAAGCTACTCATAATGTCACTCAAGGAACCCAGAGCACAATCCCCATGGTGGTGGAGAGAAAATCCAAATCAAATAAATGAAGATCATCTCTTAGAATATAAGAGGGCTCAACTCTCTTCAAAAGAAAAGAGTCATCAAAGATATCAAATTCCAGAACTGTCCTGATTTCATAATGCTACAGGAAACTAAACTAAAAAAAGACAATCGACTCCTAAAAAAATGGCCGGCTACTTCTTTTGAATCTCAACCTTTAGCAGGGAACTCGGGAGGTCTTTGTATCCTATGGGATCCCATAAGCTTCAAAGGGGATTGTTTGGTCAAGCATCCCAACTTTCTATGCATGCTCTTCCAATAGGTTGGATTTGACTCTACTTGGATTGCCATCAATGTTTACGCCCCCAACTTAGAGACTCAACATGGGAAATTATGGAAAGATATCACAAACTTCATCAACACTTGTGGTAAAATCCCCATATTAATAATGGGGGATTTTAATTGTCCCATTTTTCCTTCAGAAAAAAAGGGAGGTGTTCCTTCCATGACCTCCAGCATGGAAGCTCTGGCTGACTTCATTAGAGAGAATTCACTTCTTGACATGGAACTTCACGGTTCCTTGTTTACGTAGTCAAACTACATATTGGGTAGGAACCATATTCAAAGCAGATTGGATATATCTCTGGGCTCTCTGGACTGGATCTCTCTCTTTCCTAACTTCTACCTCAAATCCCTCCCCCGAGCTGCCTCTGACCACAACCCTCTCTTGTCGAGTGCAAATCACAATTTGAATAGCAAGAATCCTCCCTTCATGTTCAAGCTTTCCTGGCTTGAGAATAATCACCTAAACCCTCTTGTTGCCAATCGGTGGAATATCAAAATTGACGGCACTGACATGTTTAGATTTTCCAGCAAGCTAAAAGAAATTAAAAAATAGCTCAAAATATGGAAGTCTACGGTCTTCGGGAACATCAAGCTCCACAAACAGAAGATATCTCAGGATTTGGCTAAAGTCTCTGCTCAAATGGAGATTGAGGGGTGATTGGATCACCTTCACTAAAAAGAAACCTCCCTCCTCATTAATTATCACAACACACTTCAAGAAGAGTAAACCTATTAGAGGCAACGCTTTTGAGCCCTTTGGCTCGAGCAGGGGGATTGTAACACCAAATTCTTCCACATCACTGCATCCAAGCATAAGAGCAAAGACAAGATCAGAGAGCTAGTGTCATCTTTGGGTACCCTATTAACATCTGAGACTGATATTTCTAATGAGCTCATCTCCTTCTATTCTAACCTCCTCCAGGTTGATCAGCCTCCTTCAAAGCAATCAATGGCCTCTATGCTCCAACATATACCAAAACTTGTGTCTTCTGAGATGAACAAAAATCTGATCAAACCTTTTTCTACGGAGGAAATTCACAAAGTAGTCTTCTCCACGAAAAGGGACAAAGCTTCGGGCCTAGATGGTTTTCCTGCTGCTTTCTTCCAAGTGTTCTAGGAGACCATCAAGCAGGATCTTTTCAAAGTGGTTAATGAGTTCCAGATCAGTAACAATATCCTAAAAGAATGGAATACCACCCTTGTTTCCCTTTCCCCAAAAGTGCATAGTTCAAAAGATGTCTCTAAATTTAGGCCAATCAGCTTATGCAACACCTCTTACAAGATTATCACCAAGATGCTGGTCTCTAGGCTTAAACCCCTAATGAATGCTCTCATCTCGCAAAACCAGAATGGATTTATCAAGGGGCGGATCATACAAGGAGGTATCATTATGGTTCATGAAGCTATCCACTCAGTGTATCACTCGAAATCCCTTAGAATGATCCTAAAGCTTGATATGCAAAAAGTGTTTGACAGAGTCAGCTGGCCTTTTTTAATTAGGGTCCTGGAAAAATATGGTTTTGATAAAAGATGGTGTAGTTGGGTCTTCTCTTGTATTGCGACTCCTTGCTTCTTTATTCTTATCAATGTCATTCTGGTAGGATTCTTCAAAAGCAGCAGAGGTATCAGGAAAGGTGAACCCTGTCATCCTTCCTCTTTGTTCTTATGGCGGACTCCCTCAGTAGAGCACTGGAGGCAGCTAAAAGTCAATCTATCATTTTAGGTCTAAAAATCACCTCCAGCTTCCCTTCTGCCACTCATAGCCAGTTTTTTATTGACACTTTGCCATTAAGTGTTACTTCTATTTTTGAAGCCCAAGCTATCATGGATATCCTATCCCTTTACCAAGCAGCTTCTCAGCAGATTATCAACTTCAACAAGAGTAGCATCTCCTTCATCAACACTGCTCCTTGGACTCAGAGAAAGATTGTGGATATTTTTGGGTGTAATATTGTGGTCCTCCCTGCCTCCTATCTTGGCATCCCCCTCTTCCATGGTAAGCAAACTAAAAATCTCTGGAATCTAGTTATTGAAAGATACCAAAAAAATCTCACTTCCTAGAAAGGGGCCCTGCTCAGTCAGGCTAGAAAACTCCAACTAGTTAAATCCACCCTCCAAAGTCTACCTACTTACTTCATGTCCCTTCTCAAAGTTCCCAACTCGGTGAAGGAGGTAGTGGAAAAAATCAAAAGCACTTCCTGTGGTCTGGGACATAAGAAAGGAAGAGGATCCATCTTGTCTCATGGAAGGAAGTGTGTAAGTCGACTTCTCAGGGTGGGCTCGGACTAAGAAGGATGGCTAACATGAATGTGGCCCTCCTAGCCAAGCTTGGCTGGGACGTGGCCAAAGGTAACTCTCATTGGGCTCAGCTACTCAAGGCTAAGTACCTTGGTAATAATGAAGATTTCCTCAATTCAAATCTAATTTGAGGTTTGGCTATTTGGAATTATGTTATTAGCTCCCTCCCCATTATCCAGATGGGAACTAAATGGAGATTTGGAAATGGTATTCTTATTGACTTTTGGTAGGATCATTAGATTAGGGTTGAGCCGCTTGATCGCAATCCCTCATGGGATCCTGTGAAAATAAGCCTCATTAATAAGTAGGGAAGGTTAGTTTTGGGCTATTGGAAGGTCATGAATTCCATTCCCTCCTAGAATAGTTAGGTTTTGGATGATATAAGTGAATAGCAGAGAATACTCATGACTTCTCTTAGAACTGTGCTCTCATCCATCTATATCCCCTTCTCCCAACATGAAGATGAGATAATTTGGCCCCTCTCCCCATCTGGATCTTTCTCGGTTAAGGTTGCTTATCTCTCAATGCAAGGTGCTGACTCTGCTCCCCCCCTCACCAAATTCTGGCCAAAGGAGATCATCCCCAAAATTGGATTTTTTTCTTAGCTCTCTTCTAAGAATGCTTTCCTCTCTAGAGAAAATCTAAAAAGGAGGGGTTTCTCTCTTCCCAATAGATGTGTGCTTTGTACTAAGGAGGTGGAATCATCAGCCCATATTTTTATCCATTGTCCCTTTTCGCAAGTTATCTGGCTTTGGTTCTTATCGAGGATGGGTGTGTTCTGGACCTTCCCTGAGTCCATTCAGGAAACCCTTTCTCAATGGAGTTCCCCCTTCACTCACCTAGCTCTGGTTTTGGCATGGAAGCTTCTCCTCCCACATGGCATATGGGGCATCTGGAAAGAAAGGAACAAAAGAATCTTCAAAGACCAGAGTCTTGAACCTAGTCAGGTGGCTACTTAGATTGCACTAACATTCCAAGATAATCTCAACTCTCACCTTTGGTCCAAATATTAACAAAAAATCCAAATTTGTAACTCTCGGGAGTGGCATCAGCTTTTAGCTATTCATCCTATAAGTAAAGGAACTTCCTCTGCTTGGGGATTAGTTTGATGGCTTCCCCCCCTCTGGGCTAGAGAAAACTTAATACGGATGGGGCCTCAAAAGGAAATCCTGGTAAATTAGGTGGAGGAGCCATTATTCGTTGCTCCTCAGGTTCTATCGTTGCTGCATCTGCTCATAATATTAACTATGGCACCAACCATCATGTGGAAACCATGGCCATCCTCAAAGGCCTTGAGATGGATATCAAATTTGGTGACGATCCTCTCCAAGTTTAAAGTGACTCCCTCAACATCATCAATCTCCTAAAGTCAGTTGATTCTGGTCAATGGTCAATCCAAAATATAATAGCTGATATCATAATTCTACAAAGAAATTTCTAGCAAATTTAGTTCCATCATGTCCTCCAAGACGGGAATAAAGTGGCGGACCACCTAGCTAACATTGGATTTCTCTTTGAGAGTCAAAAAAGATAGACAGATAACTTCCCGGCTGATCTCTTCCAAATTACTCAGAATGATCTATCCCAAAGCTGACTGGTGGAAGGGGGAACTGATATGGGTTTTAGCAATGCCTTTATGGCCCCATCAAAAGGTGACAAAATTTATGTTTCATGTATTATGAAAAGACCTTTGGCACTGAAAATTTTGGTGAAGGTGATGTGTTATGATGTGGAGGATTTCTGCACGCATGGAGTAATTCCTCCCTTTTAATGGACCCCCATCGCTCTCTCCTCAACACTTTTCAAAAAAATTCAGCAATGGGTGGCCAACTGAAGTAGCTTGAGCCTACTGCCTGTGAATTGGTTAAAGAATATGTGGAGGTTTGGAACATTTTACTGGAAAATGGCATCATGACCTTCCTGGAGAAAATGAAGGGTTACTCGGCGATGGTCTCGTACGCCGTTATGGCTTCTTGGTTAAAGGGGCGGGTACAGATTGGTAACACGTGCGCCACCATCTCCACCAATGCTATCGCAGATGCCATGGGTCTTCCTACCGTAGGTGACATCTATTTCTAGCACTCGCTACATGCTGAAATGTAGAATTTTATCACTCCTAGGGACAAGCCAGTCAAATATCTTTCTGGCTATACTCGTGATTCCTTGCCTCCTCCATGGAATAGATTCACTAAATTTTTAATGCATTATTTCACCATTTATGGCCATTATCATCTGGTCTAGGGCCCTCACTTCTTCATCCCTTCACATCTGCATTAGGGGAGAAATATTAATCTTGCGGCTTTCCTATATCATTCTTTAGAGCACTCTATTTAGTTGGCTCATGATAGGGAAGGGGCTATACTCCACCAGGGCTTATTGTACTTGCTTTTTTCTGAAGTTGTTTGACATGCCAACTTAATTCGATTTCCCCCAAAATCTAGTCATCATCGCCATTCCCCCTTGCCTTCCCCCTGCCCCTCCTCCACCTCCCTCCACTCTTTTCAGCACCGTTGTCATTTATACCTCTCCACTAAATCCGACTCGGATGTCGTCATTCTTATCCCTCCCCTTGTTGTCTCTGAGCCTTATGCTCCCCTTGTTTTCCCCTCGCACCTTTCGTGCCTGTTACTGGAAGGCACTGACACCAGTTTTAAAGTTGTCTCTTTGGTCTCAAGCCCTGATACCTCTCTCACCGAAGACATTTTGGGTCTAGCCAAGCTCTATCCTGACTCCCCAGCCTCAGAGCAATTGGAGATGAACCAGCCTGTGGAAGACCCCAGTTCTCAGACTATTGGAAACAATCCACTCTTCAATGACAACGAACTTCCTGCTGACACTATGAAGTCTTCTCCAAATTTGAACTCAACTTTCGTTGTGCCTGCGTTTGCTGACTCACACAGGGATGAACGTAGAGTCGATTTGGTGTCATCTACTTTAAATAAGCTCCAGCATACCTTCACTGCCTTGAAGTCCCGGGAGGCCTTCACTGATTCTACCAGGAGTGTCATTGCTAAAGATTTCTCGGAGATCACCACCCTTGCGAAACAACTGACGGAGGATTCGGGATCCCCAAGAGCTAGAACTACTGTCTCTGAGCTGAAAAAGCTCTTCTGATGTTGTCATCTTCTCTTCTGCTAACTTTTACATTATCCTTTTTTGGAATCTCCATGGCTACTTTTTTGTTATGTTCTATATTGCTAAATTTGGGCTAAAGGACTTTTTTGTATAAGGTTGTGGGACCTTCTAAAACCCTCTTTTTACCCTATATATTCCAAAAAAAAACATGCACATTAAAATTAAGTAGAAGGACTGAATTTTTAAAAGGGTAAGGTGGTTGATCAAGGAATTTTCATTCACAATATTAATATAACATACACAAGACTGCAAAAAAAACTTGGAAAGATAGAAACTACTTCACACTCAGAGGGAAAAACTGGAAAAATTTACATTAGTACTCATATATGCAAAAGTCCTCCAGCCAAAGTCCTTATGCTTTGTAAAGGCACACAATATATAGCAAAATAAATTTTCCCACCCTTCCTAAAAATAGACTAAGGCTGTAGTCACCCATGCATCCTAATTTTATCCTTTATTTAATAATAAATTAAGGGATAAAATAATACAAACTAGTACAAGAGGCATTACTAGCCTTTGATTACATCTTAGTCGATTAAATTTGACTATTCTATTTTTAATAAAGCTAGGTGAATAATTTTTCCAAAAATAAAATTACTTGTTAGGCAAGTCTCTCTCAATGACATGCAACTCTGTCTCTTCTCTATTTTGTCTTCTTGTGAAGCATGCAAAAAAATTAATTCTATGCCTATTAGTAAGTAAATCAAAATATTTGCAAAACAAACACCCAACTTGGGGCCACCTGCCATGTGTACATATTTTGATGCTGACATCTCTTTTAGATCCAAAAGGTCACAACAGTGACATACTGCCAATTATCTCCTTGAAGTGGGGACCACCTTCATATTACCAGTTTTGGCCACCTTTTGGGACTTTGCAAGTACAAAGGTCAACTATTTTGTTTGACAATCTTGTGAACTTTATGCACGCCATGCTATAATTTTCCACCTTGTGGACTTTTCATATTACCATAGTTCTTGATGTAAAATTAAGGGAACACCTTTGATAACACATGTGGCAATTGAATAGTCAAATTTGCATGTTTATTTGGTATATAGTTTGATATCTCACCTTTTTGGTGATCATTGTGTCATAATTTGGTCAACTTTGTTTGTTTTGAATGGACTATAGTTTAGAATTTGAAAGTATTTTGCAATGATTTAAATTGTGGACACGTGGGTTGGCCCCTTCCCCATGGTGACTCACCCCTCATACGCTTTTTTGGTGGCATTTGTAATTTGAGTTGAGTTTGTTAGAAAATTAGTGATCATCCTGGGCCATTGATCTCTGTACCTTTTGTATTCGATGCCATTGATCCTTGACTATGATTAGGGTTTTGAAACAAAAATTAATGTGGTCAGTGGCAATCTGGTCATGGTGATTTGCTTCATATTTTGAGGATCCGTATTGGCCCTTGATCTTTACACGACCTGATATTGTCCATTGAAACATTAACTCAAGTTGAGTTAGGTTTTCTAAGCTCAAGTGGGTGAGTTAAAACAACTCAAACTCCACCATTTTTGTCATTTTGCATTTACTCACTAAGAATGGCGAAGACCTAGAAAATTTTTCACTTGACGCCATCGATTTGATTCTGTGCTCGGCTCTATCATTCTTTCTCTTTGGGATTTTTGTGTAGTCATTGGAAATAGGTTTTTCATGAAATTTGATCGCTGTGGAGTTCTATTTTTTACAAGGCCACCATTTTTCATCATTCTGATACTCATGCTTTTGATGCCTCTAGATTCAAATTCCCAAGTTGATTGTATGTTGTGGAAGCTCGTTTTTATATTAATGGTTGCCTCTCCTGTTACAGTTCGTAGGAACATTCACGTAAGGTAAGGAATCAGTATCTCTGCTTCATTATTAGATTTTGACATCTAGAACAACTTGGATCTCTATTTATTGATGGCATTCTTCATCAAACATTTCATTCAGTTCTTGTTATCCTTCTTCTTAATCAAGAGTTCTCTACAATCATTAACTGTATTAGATTTCAGAACCTGATTTCTATCACAGTTGTCTCATTTGAAGGATTACTTTCAACACATTAGTCATTTTCTAGTTTGGCCTGTACTTCGAACTAATTTTTGGTTGCTCATTTGGGTCTGTATCCCTTTGTCTTGCTCTATATGAGATTTATGTGTAAGCAGGTAAGGAGTTTCCTCCTTCGGTTGCCACCGTGAGTTCTAAAACTCAGTCATTCTATGATTTGGGGATCTCTATTCGACATTTTGTGTCTAGCTTTCTATGATCTATTGGTCGCCATGATAATTTCTCTTGGAGATCATTTTTGTTGGTCTAGTATCACTTTTTCTGATGAGATTCTTAAGTTTTTGGATCCTTGAGTTTTCACTAGTATTTGGTTCTTACCACTTCAACTTTCAAAAAACTGATACCCATTTTACTTTGAACTCCTTTGAAGATCTCTTACACATCCTTGGTCATTCTTGAGTTAAACCTAATCTGTTCAATTTCTTTTCCTAATCCTCATGCTTTTTTTACTACAACTAGTAAGTATCATTCCTTTCTCTGATTCTAGCTTTGCAATAATGTGACTTCATTTATTAGTTAAGATGTGTACTTTCTTTGAGGATTTATTTTACATGTTTTCCTAGTAAAATGATTTCTAGAATTTACATAGCCTTTTCTTTTAATCGTTATTTTATCCTTCTTGTAACTATTCTTGATTGGACATCGCTATTGTAGTTTCTAAGTTTGATTCTCTACATGTCTCGGCCTTCTTAGTCCTTTACCTTCTAACTGAACGTTGCTACCTAGGTCTCTATTTTAATCATTACACTGTTTATTATTTTGATGTTTTTTAGGTACTTGGCATCTGCATACTTACTTTTAGACGTGTCTTAGACCTGACAGCTCTATAAAAAGGTTTTTTCATACTCAAACTTAATCTCTGAACTTTTTCTGAAGCTTGAGCAATTTTTTGTTTCACCACATTGAGCTTAAAACTGAGTTATTATAGCTTTAGTTTGTTTGTTTGGAGTATATCTAATACCCTACAAATCCTTGAATGCCTTGAATGTGACATCCCTTCTGTAAAACTATAAATCTTGTATTTATTTTGATTACTGAAGTTATACTATAGTATTCTGTACAGTTGATACCTGATAAATTTAAAAACTATACTTTTAGATTTATCTTGTAACTTCATCTCTCTTCAGCTAGTTGGCTTATAATAAATGTTTTGAAATACTTCAATTTAAAGGATGAAAGTATAGTTCACTTTATCTTCTACATTTATATGCTCTATTTCCTTTTGTTATAGCTTTGATGTATGCTGGAAAAGTAGTAAATATTGATTTTACAAGGCGAAGCCCTATCAAAAATTTTCAAGAATCTTCTCCCTCATCATGTTTCAGCTATAATCCCTTTTTACTTTTAGCTTCATCTTCTTGAAATTTGATTCTCCCTCTTCTTTGAAACTAAAAAATGTACTTTTATCTTCCATTCTCTCTTCATGTAGCTGTAACTTCTTCCATTTGCTAGAATGGTTGCTGAACTTTAAGTTGCACTCTTCCTTCTTCTTAGCATGTACTTATGACTTGTTTCTTTCTGTCTTTTTGGCTATAACTTGTACCTGCACACTTAGGAAAACCGTTAGAAAATATTTAGGCTTTTTGGCCTCTCTTATGTCCATGTTTTCATCTATCTTTTTTACTTTCTTCTTGCTGAGTGAATAAAGCATGCATGAAGTTTTTCCTTCAAGTAGAATACATCTCCTACTTAGGGGAAGATTCATATGCAGGAAGTAGGATAATGTAGGAATATGGTTTGGTACATGAGCTTGTAACTGATAGTCAATTCTTTTCTTCCTTTTTAGGTACAATGGCTTCCATAATGAAGATGAAGGAGAAACAAAATATGGAGATGAAGATACTTCAATTGAAGAACAAAAAATCCCCAAGGCAATGATGGTTCACTCATACTCCTTTGCTTTCTCTTTAATGCATGTGTATGTTTCTTTTCAGTAGCTGTATTTTAATTTTCAGTTACATCTCACACCTTGTATGGGAAACATTTGACTCTCCTTGTGAATAAAGCTTTGAATTTTGTAAATGAGTTGTATATCTCTTTCTACATTTATGTTGTCTGTATGGATTGTATAATGAACTAAACAATTCAGTAACATAATTGAATGTCTTAATCAAAAAGGAAACAACATTGAATAGAACTTGTAACATTCAGTAATGAACTCTAATTTTCTGATGATATGTAGTTTATTGTTTGTTGCTTCCAAGCCACTCATTACATCTTCACCTACTCATGTAATTTGATGTTCTCATTAAGAGAACACAATTGTCCTTCGAGGCTTGTGTTCTTTTGTTGAGGATGGTCATTAAATTGTACAGACTATGGTGATCTGTTCTGTTTTGTAGGACAACACACATAAGTTACAGATTTCATGTTAATCTCTGCTTAAATAATTCAGCAGTAACAACATAATCTAAAATAATTCCTCATAATTTAGGTATACTTCACCAATGACTTTTCGTAATGACAATTTTGAGTTACCCATTTTTGTACAATCGTGTAAAAATTGTCAACAATTCCTTTAGTGTATAAGACTATTCGGGAAAGCTACCCCTGATAGCTTCTATCACCAGTTGTCATCACTTTGAAGGATAACTTGTCAACACTTTATCATCTTGTGGCATAGAGTTGGCCAAGGGTTGAACTAATATATTTGCTCTTTTGAAACTGTCCTCACCTTTCTTGCTAAAATGAATTAATGGGAAAGGATATGGTAAACCAGATTCCTCACTTGAATTTGCCATGAATTCTGAAAGGACTCAGTCAATGAAGCATGATTTGTAGAAACCACATTTTGACCATAGGGTGTCTAGCTTCAATAACAATCTATTGTAAGCATTTTCAGAACATTGTTAAGGAGAAACCTCATTTCACCCATGAATGGGAAGTTCCTATCCATTTAAAAATTGAGTGAGCCATTGTGAAAGTTTTTGTGTTCCTTGAGCTATTCTAATAGTCATGTAAGGTGCTTACGACTTCGAAGTGTATCAAAATTTGAGATAGCTCATTTCCTATCGAACTCCTTTGACGATCATCAACCCACTCCAAAGTACAATATCCCCTTGAGTTAAAATATGACCTGCTCTAATTTCTTTTCTTGAGGGGTTAAGTGATCAGTGGATCATTTGCTATGAAAGTTAAAACATCCCTATAATGGATGTCTAGTGCATGCAGATAAAATGGACTTCATTTGGATAACCTAAGATGTGTACTTTCTACTGAGGAATCTTGCCAATGTATTGCCTAGTAAAAATACAGAATTGAGGATCATCCTTTTCTTTTAATAAGGTATTGGGTTATCCTAGTGTAAAATAGAGAAGATTGGAGAATGCATCCAAGACATCTGACGTTTCTAAGTTAGCTTCCGAAAGCATGATAGTGAATACTGAGTCACTTTACCTTCTACCTGAACGAACTACCTAGGTCTCTGATTTACAATATCAAATAGACAAGTTTGCTTACGTTCACCATGTTTCTTACAGGAATGTGGTAAGAGGCATATACAAAGTGTCCAGACCTGTCTTGGAATGAGACCCTCCTATACAATAGGTAGTTTTCAAATACTGTATGGGACTTAGATCATATGCACTTTTGTAAAAGTTCTGAGTAGCCATCTTTTGCATCGTCACCACTTTGTTGCCCATGTCTCAGGTACTTATATTTCAGATTTTTAAAAGATTTGGAGCCATACTCTTAATACCATGTACTTTTCCTATGCCTTCACTATGTCACATTCCCAGATTTCTGGAAGAAAACCTTATAAATCGAAGAATGTTTCATGCCGTTCATCATGAACTGAAGTCTAAACTCATAAAGTACCTTCTCTATAGTTGATACCTGTAAGTTTGCTAAAACTATACTTTTAGATTTATCAGAGTAAGATATCATCGTCTCTTTAGAATAGGTTGAGCTTATAGAGGAATGGCTTTGTTACTCCAATTTAATCCCATGGTATAGTCTACATTTTGATGTGTCTAAATTTAGATGGAGCTATTGCAATCCATTTTGTTCATCAGATTTGATGTTCAAGCAAAAGATGGTTATGAAGGCCTATTGTAGAAGTTATGAAGGTCTTAAGTTTCTACTCCACCACCAGTTTAGACAATCTCCTACCCAGGTCCAGGTCAATTTCCACCTGTAATCCAAGCTTGTTACTTTTAGCTTCAAATTGGAAATTTGAAGTCATGCCATTTTTCAAATTTAACCATCTCGGAACTTTTATCCTTCAATTGATCTCTTATGCCAGCTACTAATGTAACATGGTCTCTAGATCACGAATGGTTGCTGAAATTAATGAGTGCTGATTTTAAAGGCTTTGGGTTCTTAGCATGAACTTATTTTTTGGATATTTCTTTCCTCTTTTGAAAATTTGGGCAACTCGTAATACCCCAAAACAGGAATCTCCTAATGGTCTAGGAACCTCTTATGTCAGTAGCTGTTACAACTTGGCCACATCTCTTAATCCATGATTTCGCTTGGAGATTTTTTTTATCTGTCTTCTTGTTGAGAATAAGATCCTTGACTTTGAGATTTTATGCCTACCAAGTCTAGAATTCATCTCCTACTTAGAGATTCGATGACCGTGCATGAAAATGGATAGTTGAATCAATATGGCATTGACCCTCGAGCTCTTCAACTTCATGGCTTGTAACTTGTGATCTTTGCAGCAGAGTGGTACCTAATTTTTTCTATAATGAACATGAAGTAGAAATCAAAGGATGCGTAGATGAAGATGTCATTCAGTGTCAAGAACATTGTGACCACTTGCATAGCCAATGATGGAGATTTCTTCATTTTCAAGCTCCAGCCGAGATCTCTTTCATATCATGATTCACCTATTTGGTTATTTAGCTCTTGTAGGTCTTAGCTGAGGAAAGTTACATCCCACACCTTCATCAGAAGCATTCTGATTCTCCTTATGAATAAACGCATTGAATTCAGTCATAATGCATCGGAGGCTTGATATCTGAAAGCTAGGGTTACATTCATGTATCTGTCAACTGGTGATTGTATGTATGAATTGAGGGACAAGTCATTGTCCATCAATTGACATGTCTTGATCACCTAAAGCTCGATCAAGTAACATTGAATAGATCTTGCAAGATCCAGTTCAAATTTTTTTACCGGCTGTAAGAATTCATCTTGGAGCCCTCCTTTTATCACCATTCAAAGATTTTCCTTGATATCAGATTTAAAAAGCTATACACTGCATAGAATGAGCGTTGTAACTTTCATCTCAGAAAATTCACCTAGATTGGCTTTTGAATCGGATAGGTGTGCCACAATACTTCAATTTAAAGGATATTAGAAACGTCAACACTTTAGCGTCTGGGCTACATAACCCAGTAGCTCTATTTCCAGGATACTAGCTTTGATCCCTCCACTGCTTGGAAAAGTAATAGATATTCCCATTGGACAAGAGCGAAGCTCAGCCAAGGGTTTTAGCTTCGTGAATAACTTCTAAGGCCCTCATGTAATGTTTCAGCATGAAATCCCATTTTTACTTTTATTCATGCTTCTTGAAATTATGGACTTCTTCCCTTTTAATTGAAACTCAAAAAGCCTGTTCTTCTATCTTGGGAGTTCTCTCTTCTGGGGATCTAACTTCTTGCATTTCCCTAGAACAGTTACTGAAACATTGAGTTGTACTCCTTCCTTCTTATTGGAGCATGTACACCTTATGACTTGTCTGTTTTTCATTGGCCATGCAACCTGTACCTGCAAACATAGGAAAATAGTTAGAAAATATGTTAGGATTTTTTGGCCTCTCTTATGTCCACATTTTCTTCTTCTTCCCTTCTCTAATATTCCATTCTTGCTGAGTGAATAAAGCATGTATACAGTTTTTCGTTCAAGTGAACTACATCTCCTACTTAGGAGACGATTCATAGTGCATAAAGAAGACCAGTGTAGGAATATGATTTCGATCCCCATGAGCTAATAGCTGATAGTTTATTCTTTATCTTGTTTTCAGGTACAATAGTCTTCTACAATGACCAGATGAAGCCACAAACAAAAGATGGATATGAAGATGTTTTCAATAAAAGAACAGAAACCCCAAGGCAATCCTATAGGTTCCACTCATAATCCTTTGATTTCTCTTTCATGCATGTTTATCTTTTATTTCAGCAGTTGTACTTTACTTTCCAGTTACATCCCACAACTTTGTGTGGGAAACATTTGAAAGATCCTTATGAATAAAAGGGCATTGAATTTTGTAAATGAGTTATATATTTCTTTATCCATTCGAGCTTTTCTGTATGGATTGTATAATGAGCTAAACAATTCAGAAACATAATTGAATGTATTAATCATCCCAGGAAAGAACATTGATGAGAACTTGTAACATTTAGTAATGACCCCTGATTTTCTGCATATCTATACTTATGGTTTACTGTTCCAATTAATTTTGCACTTCACCTACTCTAGTAATTAGATCGTTCTTCAACAAGACAACACAATTATCATTTGAGGATTGTGCATCTTTTGCTGAAGATGGCATGATATTGTAGACTATGTAATCTATTTTGTTTAGTAAAACACACATACCCTACAGATTTAATTTAATCTTGTTAAGCTATTGTGGTAGAAACGACATAAGCTTATTAATCTTCCTTAGCTTAAGTATACTTCACCCAAGATGCTATCCATCGTAACAAATATTTTCGAGTTGCCCATTTTTGCACAAGTAGTAAAAATTGTCAACATTTCTTGTGATCTTGTAGGAAAAGTTTCCTGCTAGCTTAAATACTAGTGCCTTGAGCTCTTATCCATTAGGCATGGAGTCCTAAAGTATGTAACCAATCGGATGCTACCTTTTCTGAAAGCGTCCAACACTTTCCAAAATAAAGCTAAAGATTAGGAAAGGATCTGTGTAAACTAGATCACGTGCATCAAATGCAAGTTATTGAATTGAAAATGAATAGCGATGTGCAAGTAAAATTCCACTTATTGAAGGTGAAAGTCCTACTCTAACAATCACTATAAGATTTTGACTAGTAATAGTGTTTTGAGAAACTTACCATTCAGAGGAATGGGAAGTTCCTCTCCGTTTAGATTCAAAAGTGTGAACAGTATTGTGTTCATTGCTAGCATTAAATCATGTAACGGAAATCTCCAGAGTGTATCAAATTTTGAGTGTATTCCTGGCTTTGCATGATCAGTGACCCACTTTAACACAATATCTTCTTCATTGAAGACTCTAAATTTTGATTTTTTGTAAAAAGTATTCTTTTTTTTGTTTCTGATTCTTTTCCGTATTTAAATGAGCTTGATCTCTTAGTTCTTTTAATTCAATTAACTCTGCATAACGAACATGCAATGGTTCATTCTCAAGTAGCTCCATTTGATGCAGCAAATCTAATGCGGGTAACTCAACTGAAATAGGCATTCTTGATTCTTTTCCATACACAAGTTTGTATGGTGAATTTCCAACTGATCTTTTAGGAGTACACTCTGTCAGCCCAAAGTGCTGGAATTCAACATCAGATGCCAAGCTTTTTGATTATCCTTGAGTGTTCTTCTGATGATTCTTAACAGATTCTTCTTAGTACTTTCAGCTAGGCCATTACCTTGTGGGTAATAATTAGATGAAGAACTTAGATATATTCCATGGTTGACAGCCCAATCTGTTATCTTTTCACCAAGGAATGCTAAAGCATTATCTGATATGATAGTTACTGGAACACCAAATCTGCAAACTATTCCTTCATAAAAGGATAGTATCGAAGCTTCATTAGCATCTTTCAAGGCTATTTCTTTAGTCCATCATGTAAAATAATCTATAGTAGTTAAGATCCACTTATGTCCTTGTGACGAAGGTGGGTTTATCATGCCAATAAAATCAAGACCCTAGTGCATAAAAGGTTGATCAGCTGAAATAGGCTGCAAAGGTAACGAAGCTAGATACTCTTTTCCAACAAAGAAAGAACATTTTTTACAGTTTCTATTCCATTCAAAATAGTCTTTGAATATGCTTGGCCAATAATAACCTAGCTTTCATGATTTTTAAGGCTATATTACGTGCTGAGAAGTGACCTCCTGCAAGTCCTTCATGGAATTCATATGATATTTTCTGAATTTTATCATAGTTAACACATCACAACAAGATTCCATGTATATCCTTTTCTAACAACACACCATTAATGAAAAGATAAGGGATAGATTTTAATATGAAATATCTTCTTTTATTCTTAACCATACCTTCCAGATAGGTGTCATGTTGTAAGTAGTTAACCAAATCAGTCATCCACCTTGATTCTTGGATCTCTTGAGCAAGTTCAGGTTGTTGATTTTTTGGTTGGACCATGATATTTGATTGCTGATATGCAATTTCAGCATGTTGTTCTGAATCTTCGGGTTCCACATAACTTATTATTTTTCCATATCAGCAATTAGATGTTTACATAAACCTTTACCTCGAACCATCTTAGCAACCTCGAATATCAACATCATATTCCATGACCTTTGTTATCCAGTTTTCTCTTTTCTCATTCAACTCCTTATTTAGTAATAATGCTTTCACACTTGGATGAGAAACAAGAACATGGATTTTATTGGTTTGAAAGCATATACTTGAAATTCTTTAGTCCTCTGACTACTAAACGTAATTTTTTTTCAAGAAATGTGTACCTTGTTTCATAATCATGCAAACTCTTTCTGAAGAAAGCAATTAGATGCTCAATATTCTCATCATGAATGTAAGTTAAAATAGCTTAGATTGTTTCAGCTCCTGTAAGTGCATACATCTTAAAATATTTATCAAAATTTGGATTTGCAAGAGTAGGAGCCTGAGAGATAGCTGTTTTGATTGCTTCAAAACCTTCTCCTCCTTTGTTATTCCAAGAGAAATTTTTCTCTTTCTTTAGCATAACTATGAGTGGTTTAGCCAATGCTACAAAATCTGGGACATATCTTCTAACAAAGTTGATTTTTCCAATAAAACTCTGTAATGTATTTTTATGATGAGGCAATGATAGCTATGATATGGCTTCGATTATGAAAGGATCAATTGTTAAATCCTACTTCGAAACAATATGACCAAGTAATTTACCTTGATGTACTGAAAAGATAGACTTCAGTGGGTTCAAGGATATTCCAAATTGTCTGCATAACTGAAAAGTCTACCTTAAATGCATCAAATGTTCTTCTAGATTTTTTGAGAATACGGTAATATCATCCAAATAAACAAGAATACATTTATTCAACAAGCTCTAGAAAGCCATGTCCATTGCATGTTGAAACATTGCACCTGCATTTGAAAGACCAAAAGGCATTCTTTTGTAAGCATATGTACCACACATGGTGATAAAATTTGTTTTGTATCTATCTTCTTCTTAGACTAAAATCTGATTATATCCGCTATAACCATCTAGAAGAGATAGTCTATCTGAACCTGAGACTGTTCTCAAAATTTGATCCATATTCGGGAGTGGGTAATGATCTTTTAATGAAGCTTTATTAAGATCTCTGAAATCTACACATAGTCTGATTTCACCGTTCTTCTTCCTAACAGGAACAAGATTGGCTACCCAACTTGAATGCTTAACTGGAAAGATAATACATGATTCAATCAACTTAGATAATTCTTTCCTCATCAGAGGTTCTATTTTTGGATTCACAGGCCTCTGTTTCTGTATTACAAGATTAGCATTTGGATGTAACTCGATTGTATGTTGTGCTAGAATGAGATCAAATCCTTTCAAATCTTGGTATTTCCAAGCAAAGACATCTTTAAACTCTTTGCAAAGATTAATAAATGACTGTTTTTTGGTTAAGGAACATACCTTTCCAAGAAATAACTTTTTCCCTTCATCAACCAAGATCTCTTCGTAATTATCAGAGGGGGTTGAAATTTTAGTCTTCACCTTTCTTAACTGATCGTCAGTGTTGAAGATATTTTCCAATGTGACCAGACCCTTGAGGCAAGTTTATTTGTCTATTCAACTTGAACAATCTGATCACCATATAAATGTTGTAACTTATCCTTATTAACTACAGAAAATTCAGCTTCTTGCTGCAAAAACCTGCATAGATTTGATCCTCACTTTCAAAAACTTGCCAATTTGATTCATTATCAGGTATAGAAGGCCTGACAATTAGCTTAATATGAGGCTGGATTTTTCTGTTTTCTGATCTGTTCTAGCACTTCAAAACTAGCCCCAACTATGCTGCAAGTCTATCTGCATGCTTGTTTTCAGCTCTAGAATAGACTGAATATTAATAGCTTCAAAATCTTCCATTAAGTCTGAAACTCCTATGTCTGTAAGACTTCATTAGTGGATTCTTACAAACATTGAAAGTTTTTTACTTGATTGATAACCAACTCAGAATCACCAAAGATTTGTAATGTGTTGATACCTCTCTTTCTGGCCCAAAGCAAGCCATGAATTAATTGCTTCGTATTCAGCTACATTGCAAGTACATGGAAATTGAAGACTCAAAGCTGAGAAATACCTTTTGTTTGTTGGGGAAGTGAGCATCAAACCTGCTCCCTGTCCTTTCTTGTTCTTAGCTCCATCAAAATGAAGCTTCCAAATCCCTTCTGCTGAATCTTTTGTTTTGGACAATAAGGGAAGTGGTGTATTTTCTTCATGCATACAATACACACCAAAATGATGTTCTTCAACTTCTTTAAAAGGATCATGCACATGTTCTTCAACTGTCTTTTCATCCATAAACATGTTAGAAACACCATCTAATGCTGAAACCTGAGCTACATCATCAAAATTAGATTGCTCTAAAGCTGATTAATTAGCTACTGCATTTGGAGAATGAAGCTCAATATGGAATCTGACCAATAGTTTTGAATTGATAGTAACCTTAGTTCCATAACGTGTAGTATAAAATAAGAAGGACCAATCTGAAGAGATAACCTCTTATTTTTGCTATGAAATATCTAGATAAGCATAAGGCAAAGTATGGAGGTAAGATCCACAACAGTAACATCTTGTAGAATAGAAACATTTGGGTAAGCATGTAATGTTACCTCCAAATTTTTGATTATAGCAACCGTATTAGTTACAGTTCCATCAAGCTGTAAGACACTCCTTTCTGTAGGCTCATACTGCGAAGCCTATTTTTTCTGCAATCACTTTTGGCATAACTGTGCTACTTGCACCACTGTCCACCATGTAATTATGAACTAAATGTTCTCCAATAATCAGTGATAAATAAAATGGTGGTGGTTTCTTAATGTCATGAGAATTCAGAACTTTCTGAACCATCCACTTAACTTCTTTAATACGGTCTTGCTCAAACATTCTAAGGACCATGTCTATCTTCTGAACTTCCTTTTCTACTGTATTTGAAGAAATCTATAGCTTAGCTAGTTCATGAGAAAGTAAATCTTGTTGTCTAGGAATACTTAGAGCATCCCACATTGAGATGTTAACATTATGATTTTTCATTACATCAACAATGTTAAAAGAAACAACTTGTCTTAGAGACAAAATCAACTGTTTTAGAGTAGGCCTTAGAAAAAACTGATTCTGCTTCAGCTGCCTTGGATATATGAGGTATAAACAAGTCTTCTTGAATCAGGTTGTAGCTGTCTTTGATGAATCTTTATCAATTGGAGACACTTGCTGATTTTTGAGGAACAACAGGGTTGTTAGTTGAATTTGGAAGCTGGTAGATGTTGTCTTATCAGTGATAGTACATAGGATAGACCTATTTTGTTGCTTTTGATTTTCAACAGCCCTCCCTTGAGCCCTAGTAGTGACTGTAATGAAATCCTCCTCATTAAAACTAACTAAATTCTATTTCAGGTGCTTTCTGAACATGAGTTTCTTGCTACCCACCCTCCATTTGAGGCATAAACAATGTTTCAGATTGAGGTTGTGCAACAAGATTCAGATTCAGAAAAGCATTTGGGCAAGTTGTAGCTGAATGAGGTTGATTGCAAGGTTGAAACCACTCTTCTGTAGCCATATTAACTAGAACTAAAGTGTTAGAAGAACTAGGAGCCTTTGGGTCAAACTGCCTTTGCTGGTAAGGCTGCCTATAATTTTGATTTTTTTGATAGGGCTGCCTGTTTTGTTGATTCTGTTGATAGGGCTGATAAGGAGCCTGGTAGGGTCTACTAGGTAATGCAATTTTGTTCTCAATCAAAGTCAATTTATTTCCCATAGTTTGCAAAGCTTTAAATACATCATCTAATGGAGCTAAAACAGTAGGTTCTATAATTGTAATAGGTTGAGGAATAGGTGCTAAATCTGCCAAAAATGGCATTGAAGGCCTTGGTGCTAATTTTCCAGCTTGAATAAGGCTATTTTCAGCTTGGATAGCAATATCATAAGCTGCTGAGAGTGTATCTCCACCCATTGACTGAATCATAGTTGATATATCATTGTTTAATGCTTTAAGATAATAAAGGAAAGCATGATCAGCTTGAGGCTTGACACTTGTTGGAATTCTCTCCCAAGTTCTGGCAAAGAGGATATTAAAACTGGACATAAATTCATTTGGATCTCTTTTAATTGTAGAGAATTATTTGATGAGAGACAAATGATCTGAATTATCTTGGAACTGTTTCAGCAATTTTTCACCTAAGTCATCCCAAGTTCTTATACTACCAATTTATAGGTTTCTATACCCTATAGAGACATGGCTGTAGGTTTTCTAAGACTGCATAAATAATCTCTCTCTTTCGTAGATACAATGGAAACACCTCAGGTCTGTGGGTATACCTATTTCGAGGTGAGTCTCCGGTATAAAGGCCAGTTCCTTATTGGTGTATCCTAGACTACTTTATGGGAGTTTGAGAGTAAAAGATGACTGAAAAAATCATTAAAACTAAGGTGATACACCAAATTTGTATGAGGTATTTGACTGAGTATATGCACAACTGATTTGTGAAGGATTCTTGATGCATGAACAACTAGTTTTTCTGTAGAATATCTAAGGGCCAAACACTTGATTTTACTTAGGGAGAATCAAAGCAGTACTAATAAGTTAACATGCACATTAAACTTAAGCAAAAGGACTAAATTATCACCAGGGTAAGGTGGTTGATCAGGAATTTGCATTCACAAGATTAATATAACATACACAAGACTGCAAAAATAACTTGGAAAGATAGAAAATACTTCACACTCAGAGGGAAAAACTAGAAGAAAATTCTTCAGTACTCATATATCCAAAAGTCCTCCAGCCAGAATCCTTGTGCTTTGTAAAGGCACACAATATATAACAAAATAAATTTTCCCACCCTTCCTAAAAATAGACTATGGTTGTGCTCACTCATGCATCCTAATTTTATCCTTTGTTTAATAATAAATAAAGGGATAAAATAATACAAACTAGTACAAGAGGCATTACTAGCCTTTGATTACATCTCAGTCGACTGAATTTATTGTTCTATTTTTAATAAAGCTAGGTGAATAATTTTGCCAAAAATTAAACTACTTGTTAGGCAAGTCTCTCTCCATGACATGCAACTTTGTCTCTTCTCTGTTTTGTCTTCTTATGAAGCATGCAACAAAATTAATTCTATGCCTATGAGTAAGTAAATCAAAATATTTTCAATATTTGGAAAACAAACACCCAATGTGGGGCCACCTACCATGTGTACATATTCTGATGATGAGATCTCTGTTGGCTCTAAAAGGCCACAACAGTGACATACTACCAATTAATTGTGAACTTTATGCACACCATGCTATAATCTGCCACCTTGTGGACTTTTCATATTACCATAGTTCTTGATGTAAAATTAGGGGACCACCTTTGATAACACATGTGGCAATTGAATAGTCAAATTTACATGTTTATTTGGTATATAGTTTGATATCTCACCTTTCTGGTGATCATTGTGTCATAATTTGGTCAACTTTGTTTGTTTTGAATGGACTATAGTTTAGAATTTGAAAGTATTTTGCAATGATTTGAATTGTGGACACGTGGGTTGGCCCCTTCCCCATGGTGACTCACCCCTCATATGCTTTTTTGGTGGCATTTGTAACTTGAGTAAAGTTTGTTAGAAAATTAGTGATCATCCTGGGCCATTGATCTCTGTACCTTTTGTATTCGATGTCGTTGATCCTTGATTTTGATTAGGGTTTTGAAATAACAATTAATGTAGTTAGTGGTAATATAATCATGCTGATTTGCTTTGAATTTTGAGGATCCCTTTTGGCCCTTTATCTTTACATGGCCTGATCTTGTCCATTGAAACATTAACTCAAGTTGAGTTAGGTTTTCTAATCTTGGGTGGGTGAGTTAAAACAACTCGAACTCCACCATTTTGGTCATTTTGCATTTTCTCGCTAAGATCAGCGAAGCCCTAGAAAAATTTTGGCTTCACACCATCGATTTGATTCTGTGTTTGGCTCTATCATTCTTTCTCTTTGGGATCTCTGTGTTGTCATTGGAAATCAGTTTTTCATGAAATTTGACCGCTGTGGAGTTCTATTTTTTACAATGGCCACCATTTTTCTTGATTCTGATGCTCATGATTTTGATGACTCTTGATTCACATTCCCAAGTTGATTCTATTTTTTGGAAGTTCATTTTTGCATTAATGGCCACCTCTCCTATTACGGTTCATATGACCATTCATGTAAGGTAAGGACTCAGTATCTCTGCTTCGTTATTATATTTTGACAACTAGAACAACTTGGATCTCTGTTTATTGATGGAATTCTTCATCAAACATTCCATTCAGTTCTTTTTATCCTTCTTCTGAATCATGAGTTCTCTGCAATCATTAAGTGTATGAGATTTCAGAACCTGATTTGTATCACAATTATCTCATTTTAAGGATTACTTGCAATACTTTGGTCATTTTCTAGTTTGTCTTGTACTTCAAACTCATTTTTGGTTGCTCATTTCGGTTTGTATCTATTAGTCTCACTCTGTTCGAGATTTATGTGTAAGTTGGTAACAGGTTTCCTCCTTTGGTTACCACCATGTGTTCTGAAACTCGGTCATTCTATGATTTGGGGATTTTTATGTGACATTTTGTGTCTAGCTTTCTCTGATATATTGGTTTCCATGATTATTTCTCCTAGAGCTCAGTTCTGTTGGTCTAGTATCACTTTGTTTAATGAGCTTGGTAATTTTTTGGATCCTTGAGTTTTCGCTAGTATTTGGTTCTGACCACTTCAACTTTCAAAAAACTGATATCCGTTTTCCTTTGAACACCTTTTAAGATCGCCTGCACGTCCTTGGTCATTCTTGAGTTAAACTTGCTCTATTCGAGTTATTTTGCTGATCTTCACATTTTTTTTACTACGACCTTTAAGTATTGTTCCTTGCTCTTATTCTAGCTCTGCAATAATGTGACTTCATTTATTAGTTAAGATCTATAATTTCTTTGAGTATTTATTTTACCTCTTGGCTTGGTAAAATGATTTCTAGAATTTATGTATCCTTTTCTTTGAATCGTTTTTTTATCCTTCATGTAACTATTCTTGATTGGACATCACTATTGTAGTTTGTAATTTTGATTCTCTACATGTATCGACCTTCTGAGCCCTTTAACTTCTGACCAAAAGTTGTTATCCAGGTATCCATTTTAATCATTAAAATATTTGTTATTTTGATGTTTTTCTGGTACTTGGCATCTGCATACTTACTTGTAGATATGTCTTAGACCTGAGAGCTCTATAAAAAGGTTTTTGCATACTTAGAATTAATCTCTGTACTTTTTCTGAAGCTTGAGGGATTTTTATTTCACCACATTGAACTTAAAACTGAGTTATTACATCTTCAGTTTTTTTTTGGAGTATATCTAATACCCTACAACTCCTTGAATGCCTTGAATGCGACATCCCTTCTATAAAACTGTAAATATTGCATATATTTTGATTACTAAAGTTATACTATAGTATTCTGTAGAGTTGATACCTGATAAATTTGAAAAACTATAGTTATAGATTTATCTTGTAACTTCATCTCTCTTCAGTTGGTTGGCTTATAATAAATGTTTTTAAATACTTCAATTTAATGGATGAAAGTATCGTTACCTTTATCTTCTACATTTAAATACTCATTTTCCTTTTGTTATAGCTTTGATGCATGTAAGAAAAGTCGTAAATATTGATTTTACATGGCGAAGCCCTGTCAATTTTTTTCTAGAATCTTCTCTCTCATCCTGTTTCAGCTGTAATCCTTTTTCTACTTTTATCTTCAGCTTCTTGAAATATGATTCTCCCTCTTCTTTGTAAACTAAAAAATGTAGTATTATCTTGCATTCTCTCTTCTAAGCTATAACTTCTTCAATTTACAGAATGGTTGCTGAAATTTGAGCTGCACCAGTCCATCTTCTTAGCATGTACTTATGACTTGTTTATTTTTCTCTTTTGGCTACAACCTATACCTACATACTTAGGAAAATAGTTAGGAAATATTTAGGATTTTTGGCCACTCTTACGTCCATGTTTTTTTTTTTTTTTTACTTTCTTCGTGCTGAGTGAATAAGGCATGCATGCAGTTTTTCCTTCAAGTAGAATACATCTCCTACTTAGCGGAAGATTCATATGCATGAAGTAGGATCGTGTAGGAATATGGTCTTATCCATGAGCTCGTAATTGATGGTTAACTTCTGTTCTTTTCAGGTACAATGGCTTCTTTAACGAAGATGAAGGAGAAACAAAATATGGAGATGAAGATGCTTCAATCGAGGAAAAGAAACCCCAAGGAAATGATGGGTTCACTCATACTCCTTTGATTTCTCTTTCATGCATTTGTATCTTTCTTTTCAGTAGTTTTATTTTACTTTTAAGTTACATCCCACACCTTGTGTGAGAAACATGTGACTCTCCTTGTCAATAAAGCATTGAATTTTGTAACTGAGTTGTATATCTCTTTCTACATTTTTGATTTTTGTATGGATTGTATAATGAACTAAACAACTCAGTAACATAATTGAATGTCTTAATCATGAAGGAAAGAACATTGTATAGAACTTGTAACATTCAGTAATGAACTCTGAATTTTTTTGATCTGCACTTATGTTTGTTGTTCCAAAACTTTACACTTCACCTACTCTGTAATTGGATGTTCTCATCAAGACAACACAACTATCCTTCAGGGCTTGTGTTCTTTTGCTGAGGATGGTCATGAAATTTTAGACTATGTGATCTATTACATTTTGTTACAGCACACATAGTTGCATATTACATGTAATCTTGTAAATAAATCATCAGTAATGACATAATCTGATGTGATCTCCCCTAGCTTAGGTATACTTCACCAATGCTATCCATCATAACAAATTTTTGAGTTGCCAATTTTTGTACAAGTGTAAAAATTGTCAATAGTTACGTTGAAGAGACATGTGGAGGCCTCCGCAGTTTTTCTTTGTTCCTTTATGTTTTGGCTAAGTTCCTTTTTTTTGGCGGGGCCATATGTCTGACCCAAGAAACATGTAGGATCAGCACACATTTGAGTTTTCCCCTTTAGTTTTAACCTTTAGAGTGGCATAGGGATGACACGTGGCACCTTCCGCAAACCCTTCTATACTTATTCAATTTAAATGGCTAACTTTATCTCTTTCTAGACCTAGGACACATGGAAGGCTAGCGCTTGTCTAGGACTAGCCCTTGTGACACCCCTCTTGAATTTGTGTCATTAAGGCAAGTGACACCTTCCGCTGACTCTGCCCCATCTTGACTTTTAAACTTTCGAATCTATCCCTTTTCAAACCTTGGACACGTGGAAGGCTAGTGCTAGTCTGGGAGACCTCATTTTAGAGTTACCTTTGAATATACGCTGAGCTGGCACGTGGATTCTTCCACGAGTCTTTGATACTTAGCCAATTCGGGTGAATTCCTTTCTCCAACCCTAGACACATGGAAGTCTTACGCTAATTTGATCCTCTGATTTGGGTCACACCTTTGAATGTGCACCGATGAGACCCTTGGAACCTTCTGCCAATACTCTTATACTTAACCAATTTGGGCCTGCTGCCATTTGACTTCTGTTGGACCCTGACTACATGGAGAGATGGTTCTAGTTTGAGTTTCCACATTGGGATCTTACTTTTGAAATTACACCAAGATGACACGTGGTTATTTCCACTCATTTGGAATTTTCAATGGTTGGCTCTTTCCCTTTTCGAGCCTAGGACACATGGAAGGATTGCACTTGTTTGAGACTCCACCTTTAGCTTTGACCCTTGAAGGTGCGTCATTTAGACACTAGGCAGCCTCCGCCAAATTTTCGATACTTAGCCAATTTGGGCCCACTTTGAATCATTTGTGAAGCCCGAAGACTTTGAGCCTTTCCCCATTTCTCTCCTGAGAGCCTCTGGCCTCCTTGACATTGTTTTCTTCCTTTGAGCCTCTAGTTTCTCCATTTCCAAGTCCTCTTGTAACCTGACTATTGGATTCAAAATGTGGGCTTGTATGACGGATCCAACCTTTATATTTCTTCCTATGCAGGGTCAAGTTTTTTAAATTTTGTCGGTGGGGGTAGAATTGGGATAACAATTTGGCAACTCACAAGGACATCTACCTACTAGATGAAAAGATCAGCTACCTTGTTGTATCCATTGGGCGTGGAGTCATGGGTGGTGACCTTATACTGGTCTTGTTCTTTGAAGCTTGAATATGATATATGCACTTGGAGACCTTGAACCTGCACCACTATTTTGGAAATGGACCCCTCAAAACGTAACTTTAGTTGCTCTGTATTTTTTCTATTTTAAAATAAGTAACTGTCATGGTGACCATGGGTCTTTCTATTGTAAATGATGAAGCATCTAGTGCATTCACATGGACGTGCATCGAATTGTATAATGACGTAAACCTAGAGCAAAAAAACATGTGCCAGAGGACTTAGGGAAATAAAACGTATGCTATAACAAGACAATGTGCATACGCACTTGGAGAAATTAAAAACCTAGGCTAATATTTATAAGGGCGAGGAATTTTTCCTTTTAGTAGTAGTGTTTGAGGTAGATCCCATTTACTAGAATATAAAATTCTTCACCATGACACTTAGCCAGCCAGAAGGCATTGCTACATGTACATCTTGTGACCATGTAGGGGCCACTCCAAATGGCATCAAACTTGGAATGTTGTCCTAGTTTTTCTCGATCTGCATCCCACTTTAGAACTAGGTCCCCCTCTTGAAAGGTCTTTTCTCTTGCTTTCTTATCAAAGCTCTTTTTGATCAATGCTTGATATTTCTCCATGATGTGAATTACATGTTCTCTTTCCTCTCCTACTTCCATTATCTCTACACAACTGATTTCCATAGGTTCAAACTCGACTAGCTCCAATTATTTCATGAGCTCCAAAGCGGGTAGCTCCAATGATATGGGCAATATTGCCTCTTCTACATATACAACCTTGTATGGGGAGATTCGTTTAGACCTTTTGGATGTGATCCTGTCAGCCCATAGAGCAGATTTGAGCTTTGTGTGCCAATTTCTCTATTTTTCATCAAGAGTCATTTTGATAATCCTTAATAGGTACTTGTTTGTGGGCTCTACTTGACCATTACCTTGAGGGTAGTAGTTTGAGAAAGTGTTGAGGTATACACCATTCTTGACAACCCATTCAGTGATCTTTGCACCATGGAATGCCAATGCATTATCTTATATGATAGTTGTAGGGACTCCAAACTTAGTGGCTATCCCTTCATAGAAATCTAAAATTTTCTATTCATTTTCCTCCATAAATGCCACTACTTAAGTACACTTGGTGAAATAGTCCATTGTTGTAAGTATCCACTTATGGCCTTGGCTTGAATTTGGGTTAATTACTCCAATGAAGTCTAGTCCCCATTAAATAAAAATTGCTAATCCACTAAAATTAGATGAAGAGGTAGGGCCGCTAACTTTTCCTTTCATGTGAAGAATGCACACTTCTTGCACTTCGTGATCCATGAGTAGCAATCTCTAAACACCATACCCCAATAGTAACCAGATTTCATGATTTTGAGAGCTATTACTTGACTGGAAAAGTGGCCTCCTTCTTCTCCATCATGGAACTCATGTAACACCCCCTAAATTTGGCATGTCCCAATGCACCTCAGTAGAACACCATTGATATCCTTCTTGAACAAAATACCACCAATAAGCACATATGGGATGGCTTGTAGTCTAAAGTATCTCCTCTTTGCTTTGTTCCATTCTAGAGGACACCAACGTATTTGGATATAATGCACCAAGGCTTGGGTCAAACATGGAATATGTGCATCATTAGCTAGTTGTTATTGGTCTTTATACAGTAGCAGGACAACCTCTTATTCATCCACTGACTCAACGTCTCACCTGGAAGTGAGCTTCTCACATAGATCCTTTCCACGAACCAGTTTGGTCACTGTGATTTCAATATCATACTCCATTACACAAGTGATCCAGCCTACTCTCTTCTCATTAAAGTCCTTGTTTAGGAGAAAATCCTTGACACCAGCATGTGACACTAGCAGTTGAATCTTTTTGTTCGAGACCAAGTGTCTAAACTTCTTCAAAATTCTAATGACATCAAGGACATGATTTTCAATGAAAGAATAATTTACCTCGTAATCCTCCAAGCTTTGATTGAGGAAGGCTATGGTATGTTCTAAACCATCTTTATTAGGTTGAACCATGATAGCTGAGATTATGTCTGACCCTCTGAAAACATACAACATGAAGTCCTTTGAAAAATATGGGTTAATGAGAGTTGGGGCATGTGATATTGCGAGCTTGATGGCCTCAAAACTCTCTTTTCCTTCTTTTGTCCATTTAAATCAAAGACTCTTTTTCAACATCATTGTTAAAGGCTTTATAAGAGTGGAAAAATTAGGCACAAACCTGTAGACAAAATTTATTCTCCCCAAGTATCTTTAGAGAGACTTCTTGTGTTATGGAAATGGAAGTGTTTGGATGTTTTCAACCCTTTCAGGATCAATTGTTAACCCTTCTCTTGAGACAATGCGACCCAAAAACTTGCCTTCGTGTGCCAAGAATATACACTTATTTGGATTCAATGACACTATGAAACTTTTATGCCTCTGAAATGCCTGCCTAAGGTGGAAGAGATAGTCTGTATCACTCTTTGAGAAGATGGTGATATCATTTAGATACATAAGAGATATATTGTTGATTAATCCTTTGAATGCCATGTCCATAGCTCACTAAAATGTTGCTCTAGAATTTCACAGTCCAAATGATATCTTCTTATAAGCATATGTACCCCATTTGGTGGTGAAGCTTGTCTTGTACTGATCTTCCTCCTTTACCATTATCTAATTATAGCCTAAGTATCCATCTAGAAATGAAAACCTCTTAGAGCTAGCTATAACCTACAAGATTTTATCCATCGATGGAAGTGGGTAGTGATCTTTCAGTGATGCTTTGTTTAGATCATGGAAGTCTACACACAATCTGATTGCCCCACTTCTTTTCCTCACACGCACCAAGTCTACAACCCAACTTGAATGCTTGATAGGGAAGATGATGTTGGCCTCAATTAACATGTTCAAATTTTTTCTCTTGAAAGGTTCAATGTGATGGTTTACTAGCCTTTGCTTCTATTTGAAAGGCTTAGATCCTGGATCTAGCTCGATAGTGTGTTGTGCCAACCTTGGGTTGAAACCTCTTAGATCCTTGTAAGTCCAAGAAAAGACATCTGGGAATTCTTGACAAAGTTGAATAAACTTAATTTTTTCTTGTTGGGTACTTACCTTTGCAATTCGCAATGTTTTTCCATCATTTATGGAAATGGGCTCTGAATCTTCACCCTTTACTTGAATATTTGATTTCTCCTTCTGAAATTAATCATTTGGGTTGAAGATTGACTATAATGTGACAAGACCCTTTAGTAATTTGTTGGTTCTCATCTGCACCACTTGGGTATGGGAGATTTTCCAACTTGTCTTGTTTTTTGGCAAAGAACTCAACTTCTTCTTGTAAAAAATTGACAATTTGTTGATCATTCTCAAAGAATTTCCAACTTGTATTGTTATCTGGGACAACTGGCCTCACAACCACCTTGATATGGGGCTAAGACTTATCACTTTTGATACTCTCTACTACATCAAATGCCACCCTGAATGCTACCAATCTATCTTCTTCTTCATTCTTCTTCCTTGGGATGGAATTGATGCTGAATGCTTTGAAATATTTGATAATATTCCATACCCGATTATTGTATTTATTTAACAGATCATTCTTAACAGATTTTTTTCCTTGAACTTAATTTGTAACTAGCTCACTATCACCAAACACTTGCAAGTTCTTAATCCCTCTTTTTCTTGCCTAATGCAGTCCATGGATCAAAGCTTCATACTCTGTTGTATTGTTTAAGAAAGAAAATTTGAAATGGAAGGCTGAGTAATATTCCATACCTTGAGATAAAAGAATCATTTCTCCTCCTTTGGCTCTTTGTCTACTTCTTGAGCCATCAAATAATAACTTCCATACCTCAGTATCATCCTTGTGGTCTGGCTTAGTGATATTAGGGAGAGGATGATTCTCCTCATACAAACAATAGACTCCCTACTCAAATTCCTCCATTTCCTTATAAGGGTAAAAATCATGCCTCTTGTTCACCAACTCGTCGAGGGTCAAGTCTAGAATACACCCAACTTTGGTATCTACCTCATAAGTTCTTGGGAGGTCTTCCTGATCAAATGATGAACAATTCACATTGATTGGGCTAGGTACATGACTCTCAATATGGAAATCCATGATGGGCTTAGATTTGATCGCAGCCTTAGCCCCATACCTCATTGTAAAAAGCATGTGTGAACAATGAACAGACAAATAGCCTCTAATTTTAGCAGTGAAGTCTCTTGAAAAACACAATGCAAAATATGGTCGCAAGTCTATGACTGATACGTTTTGCAATACGGTCACATTGGGGCATGCTTATAGTGTGATGTTCAAAACCTTGATGACTCCAACCATTGTTACCGTTGTCCCATCCAATTTCACTACGCCCTTGGAGATGACTTCGTATTAAAGATCCAACTGATTGGATATCTACTTTGGCATGACTGAGCTACTTTCCCCTGAATCAATCATGTAATTATGTACTAGCTTGTCTCCAATGATCAATAAAACATAGAATATAGGGGGCTTCAGATTCTCACCTTGTTTCCCTCCATGGTTTCCTTCAGGCTGAGCCGCATTGGTAAGTAATTTCTCTTGCTAGTTAGGGGGATGATTTGAGGTTGACCAATTGGCCATGGCATCCTGCAATAGGTCTCTATGTCCTAGAATATCCAACAACTCCCATATTGAGATGTTTACATTTTTTTTCTTCATTTTCTCAATGATGTTAAATGGGGATGAGCTATCTTTTTGCTGCCCCATTCTTGGTACATTTTTTTCTTACACATGGGTCATTACAACTTGTGCCTGAGCGGGTCTACAAACTGGCTCTTCACATTGGGTGTTGTACCTTGATTGTCAATACCTTGTGGAGTAATAGATCATTTTGGATCACCTCAATTTGATGATTGTCCCTCTCCAATATTTTTTTTCTTTGACTGTGTATTGGAAGCTACACTTTGAAAAGGGGCTTGGTTCATACTTCAGAAATCTTCTGCCTACCAATTAACAAGCATGGTCTCACTTAGAGGTACCACTTTTTTGGTTTCTTGCTACTAATTTACCCCTTAACTAGGCTCTTGGGACACACCAATGTTTTCTACCATCAAGTCCTAGTTCAATGCACCATTGAAACACATTGATTGTTTATGGGAGTGAATGTATGGGAAATACCAATCATATTAATGAGCCATGTTGTTTTGTGTTGGAACCAAGGCCCTCGATGCTGAAGCTACATTTGGATCATATGGTCGGAAATGCCTAGTAGCTTGAGGTTGTCCTTGGTTTTGATTTTGATTTGAAACCTGAGCTGGTGGTCTATTTTACTGATATGGGGGTCTAGCTTGATATTGAGTTTGAGGTTGATATGACCTAGAAATTTGAGCTTTTTACCTCTTGATAGTCACCAGCTCATTCCCTAGGTTTTGTAGTTGTTTCATAACCTCTTGTAACTCTTTGGAAGTTCTAGGAGATGAGTTGAAATATTCAGCTGAACTTGGATTCCTTGGAGCAGGTATGGGGGCTAATGTGGGTGTTTAACTAGTGCTTGGAACTCCTAGTTCTAGATATAGAGGAGTAGGTGGCCTAGGTGCAAGTTTACTAGTCTAGATTAAACATTTTTCATCTCTAATGGAAATTTTATAGGTTGCAAGTAAGGCTACACCTCCCATGGATTGAATCATTAATGCAATATCAAAATTTAAAGCTTTAAGGAAGTATAGAAAATCACTTTCATCTGTCAGTCTTATGGACACCGTAATTCTATCCCACGTCCACTAGAATCTGAAGTTGAAATAAGTCAGTTGCTTGTTAGGATAGACTATCTCCCTTCTGTCAAAATTGTTTATGAAGAGCTCTTCACAGATGTTCCCAGTTCTGAATAGATCCTGTTGTTAGACTCTTAAACCATTGTGAAGCATTCCCCTTGAATGAAGAGTCTAACAATTTGACTGCAATGTCCATCTTAGTGATTTGATGATTTGTGCAGACATTTGTAATTTCTTAAATGTGGTCACTGGGACTAGTTTGATTCTCTCCAGTAAAATATGGAATATTGTGTTGCAACCGGGAATGGATATTGTACATTGAGAGTGAGTGGGCTGCTTCTAGTGAAGTTGACATAGGGATTGGGTGGTGGATGTGCCATTATGATTGGCCTAAGTACCCTTATTGATTGGATGAAAGGCCTACCAAGGGGAGGTGTTGAGAAGGTTTTATTTGGTGGAGATGGAGACCTTTGAGCTCTTATTTCCCTTCTCCCTCTTTCTAGGAATAAGTTCAAATAGACAAACAACCCTTCTTCTCTAGTTATCGATCTAGTCTGGATTCTTCTCATGAATCTGCCAAGCCTGGGCTACTGAAACTAGTGGACTCTACCTATTATGGAGTCACCATATGTGTAACTTCAAAGCTTCTTAAAGGATGAAAAACTTGCAACAAGTGCACATCAATATTGCTGTAATAAAATGGAGACCTCTTTGTCCCACCAAGCATGCCAAAAATCTTAGTGCAAAATCACAACACCCCTAAATGTCTACAACTCAATTGGTTGAGAATCTCAATGTGATAGCATAACATGGAGCATATCTCAAAGTGTGGTAATTTGAAATTGAGAGAGCTCTCCAGATGAATACCAGTTTCTATTCCTCTATTCAGGTGCACATAAATAAATTGCAGCGGATCTACTCTAAACCTACTCTATCTTACCAAGGATACAAGGTTGAGAAGATGCGAGAAAATAAATCTAAGCTAACAAGGTAATGCACCAAAGGAATGTTAAACACCCATTTTGTAATTTAACACACACCATAGAAATGTAATACAACCACCATGCACAGATAAACAAAATGCAATGAGATATCATAAGACAACAATGAACACATGAGAGGGTTGAGAATCATCCACAGACATAGCTTAGTGCTCCAGAGTTGATAAAATACATTACAGTAGCCAAGAGGAACAAGAATTTGTATTACGACTTGAATGGGAGGTTTGGAAAATTCCACAAATTCACTTGGAAACAAGGGAAGAAGTGGGGGTGAAAAACAAAAATGTCCAACCCTTTACAATGATCCAAGTTCTTACCTTTATAGATGCAGTGAAGAGGGGAGAAGAAAAGAGATGGGAAACCTGATTTGGAGCTCATCTACCCGCCATCAATGCCCCTGTAAATCTACTCACAATATGTTGATTCTGCTACTCTATGTCTACTCAGTGTGTCAAAGAAGGAAGATCGACAGATCAAATTGAATCTAAGCTAGTTATTGAAGTAATTGTATCACATATTAATGGCATGAAGACATTTTTCTAATTCTCACCCATCTAACCTTGTTAAAATTAAAATCTCAGGTTTCCATGGCATAGACAAGGTCGAGACCTTTCTAATGGTGCAAAATTTGTTGAATTTCATGCACTGGATCAAAATAAATGTTTGTTTGAATGTTTGACTCGGATCCATACAAACATGGTGAAAACTCGCTTAGCAGAACAGGTCTGCGGGCCCAAAATTCACTTTTTCCAAAAATCGATCTTTAAGCCCGCCGGTCCACATTTTCCATTTTGGTGAAAATTCCTACCTAGGGCCACTGGCCCACATGTAATTTAGGCTTGACACGTGGCTCCTTTAGGTGTCGGTGGAGGTGCAGCTTATTTTTACACTTTACGCCTTCTTAGGTAAAAAATTTCAAACTACCTCTGGCGACCTGCCTTGACTTGAAACATGGCCATGTGTACAGTTACACTGCATTTGGGGACTATTTTTTGATTTTTTTTGAAGTTATGCCAAAGAGACACATGGAGGCCTCTGAAGTTTTTCTCTGTTCCTTTTTGTTTTGGCTAAGTCCCTCTTGTCTAGCGGGGCCATATGTCTGACCCAAGACACATGTAGGCTCAATGCATATTTGAGTCTCCCCCTTTAGTTTTAACCTTTGGATTTACGCTAGGTTGACACATGACACTTTCCGCTAACCCTTCTGTACTTAGTAAATTTAAATGGCTAACTCTTTCTCTTTTCAGAACTGAGACTCATGGAAGGATAATACTTGTCTGGGACTGGTCCTTGGGCCACCCCTCTTGAATTTTCATCATTGAGGCATGTGCCACCTTTCGTTGACTCTACCCCATATTGATTTTCAACTGTCAACTCTATCCCTTTTATGACCTGGGACACGTCGAAGGCTAGCGCTTATCTTGGAGACTCGATTTTAGATTTATCTTTGAAGATTGCACTCAGCTGACATTTGGCTCCTTCCACGAGTCTATGATACTTAGCCGATTCAGGATGATGTCTTTCTCTAACTCTAGACATGTGCAATCTGCGTGCTCATTTGAGTCTCCACTTTAGGTCGCACCTTTGAATGTGTGTCATTTAGACAATTGGCACCTTCCACCGACACTCTTATACTGAACTGATTTGGGCCTACGGCCATTTGACTTTTGGTGGACCTTGACCACATGGATAGCTGACACTAGTTTGAGTCTCCACCATAGGCTCTTACTTTTAAAATTACGTCGAGCTGACATGTGGTTATTTCCACTCATTTGGAATTTTCAATGGCTGGCTCTGTCCCTTTTCGGGCCTAGGACACGTGAAAGGCTCGTTCTTGTTTAAGACTCTACCTTTGGCTTCGACCCTTGAAGGTGTGTGGTTGAGACACTTGGTAGCCTCTATCATCTTTTCCCTACTTAGCCAATTTGGCCCCTCTCTGAATCATTTGTGAAGCCCAAATAATTTTAGCCTTTCCATGTTTCTCTCCTGAGAACCTCTGGCCTCCTTGATGTTGTTTACCTCCTGTGAGCCTATGGTTTCTCCATTTTCAAGTCTACCTACAACCTGATTGTTGGATTCAAAATGTGGGCTCGTACGACAGAACTGACTCTTAGATTTCTTCCTATGTAGGGTCGGGTTTGATCAATTTTTCTAGGGGGAAAAATTGGGATAACACTTACCTTTATTTCTTATAATTTGGTTATTCATTTACAATAAAATAAATATATTACACTATTATATACTCAAACAATTGGATATTTTAAGAATATGGTTAGTGGAATTAGTAAAAAGATAATCTTTTAATTTTGCTACCCGACTTAGAATTTGACTCTCAACTATGCTGGTGACCACAACCTCATGCATTGTTAAAACCCAGGGTGTTAAAACTTGGTGCTCGTTTCCATTGGTTTTCGTGAGATCTATCTTAGTTAACTAAAAGAACCATTTTTGTCTAGCTTGCAAAGTTAGAAAAACACAATTTCTAGAGACTTTCAAAAGAACACTTTCAACCCTATAAAAGAGATGTCAAATGTCACTTGTGTTCCTTTATTATGTAGAGATTCACATTAAGCATTAACTTGACCTAAGGGAATTTTTAGTGACAAATATTCGTAACTTGGTGACTATTCCATTTTAGGAAAATTGAAAAGGTTAGTTTTTTTAGTAGGTCAGTTTCTTGTTCACCTAAAATTTATGGTATATTTATTTTAGGGCTTGGATTTACAAACCTCTTAAAAATGTCACATGTATAAACCTAGGTGATTTTTCGGGTAGTAAACTACTAACGTATTACTAGCTTACTGATGGTACCCAGTGCATCAAGTATCGTGAACTTATAGGGCATGTTGTTGATGCACGATAGAAGGTTGTTGATGCACGGCAGTATGTTTTTGATGTACAATAGAAGGTTGTTGACACGTGAGAATCTTGCTTTGTTGACACAACGACATGATGGGAGACTTGAATTTTGTAGTTGTATAGAAGCGCGGTTGTTTTCGTATAACAACAACTTTATTGTCACATGACTTGAAAATGAAAGCTTTGTATCTAGTGAAAATGTTGAACATAAACCTCAAAAAATTTATGTGTCTTGCGAAAGTGGTTATGGGGATATTCACCAAATATTTTCCACCTTCAATTTCCCAAAGGTGAAAATTATGATGCGAGCTCTAGTTTAATGTGCTAATTACCTTGGAAAAGTAGCAAATAAATCTAATAAAAATTTTAACCTTAGTTTTAAAATTGTGTGTATCTACCTTTCTCACATGATCTTTCTTAGCAAGGAAGAAACTAAAACCTTTGAGTGAACTTAAATATTTTACACTTGAGAAAACCTTCTACCTTAAGTAAACAATATCCCAAGCTTGAGTGGATTTTCATACCTAGTATGCTTAGCAACAATCATCGTGAACCTGACAGTTAGAAATGACGTGGTTAAAATTTTACTGAAGCATGTGGGTTCTCTCCTAGGACTGGTAATCGTGAGTGTAGTAAGGATATTGTGTTCTCTTAAGGTAGTACTCCATGGGAAACTAACATTAAACATAGTGTAAAACCCTCTTGGACCGATACTCATGTTCAATGGTTAAGATCACCAACTTACCTTGAAAATCACCCTTAAGAGTTTGGATTATAAATGAACTCGATACCCAATCTCAATTTTCATTTGGGTTCTATGATGCAATACTAAGATTTAATTGTGAAACTTAACAACTTTTTAATTTATTATTAGTTTGTGAAAATCTAACCAAAAGGTGATGTGCTTGGAGAAAGGTGAAATGTATATCATCCTTTTAACATGTTTACACCATCTTGTGGTGAGTAATGGGTATCCACATCATGTAAAATTTAATGTCACTCTTAACCTTTTAAATGAAGGACTATTCTCTCTTATTATTCCCCTTGTCCTATTTTTTTAGTGAATGTATGATGTGAAACCATGTAATCATATTCTTGACATGAAACCCTAAGAGAAGGACTAGTAGTCTCATGAGCATACAAATGTCTCCTATTAACAAATAGGCTACACAATTCATTACGAAATGCATACGAACCTTGTTAGGGAAAAAATTTCTTAAGTTGGTCATAAACGATACTCAAGGAACCTAATCTAGAAACAAAAGTAAGTATGTTTCTGTGTTAAGTTCCTTCGAATCCCTAATTAATTCTTGGAGCATAAATATAGTAAAATTATAATAGATGTTGTAACTTGTGAATTGAAATCATGGGATCCTTATTCCATACGAAAAATACTAACATGATCTTCCTTGTAACATAATTAAGCCCTCTTACTATGGATAAAATCAGTTATTTCCTATAATCCTTCTTTTGTACTAACTCAATTATCAAATTATAAATGAATGAAAGAAAAATGATTGAAACCCTTAAACAAAAATGTGAATTTCACCTCCTTTGTACTTACACTGGATCCATTGTGTAACAAACGTATGATATAAGATCAAGATGCATGTGCTTAGGACTGAATCCTAGGGATAATACCAAGTATCCTTGTTGGTATATATAATAGCCTTGTGTGTAAATAAACATCCTATTAACAAATGAATGACTTAAAAAAGTAATTGACATAATAAAGATTATCCTTATTTAATGACTTATTATTATCTCTCAAAAGTGCACCCTATAGAGAGATGGTTGCAGGTGTTCTAAGCTTGCAAAATGGATCTCACTCTTTCGTAGATACAATGGAAACACCTCAGCCCTGTGGGTATACCTTTTTTGAGGTGAGTCTTCGGTATCAAGATCAGTTCCTTATTGATGTATCCTAAACTAATTTTTGGGGTTTAAGGGTAAAATACGATTGAAAAAATGAAATTAAAACTAAGGAGATACACCAAACTTGTATGATGTCTTTGACTAAGTGTATGCAAAATTGATATGGAAAGGATTTTTGATGCACGAGCCAACAATTTTTTGAAGATAATTAAGGGTAAAAAATTTGATTTATTGAGGGATAATATCACAACAATACTGCTAAGCTACACATACAAATTAATATAATGTAGAAATTACTGAATTTACAACAGGGTAAGATGATTAATTAGAGAATTCAAACTCACAAGATTAATGGAAACATACACATGACTGCAAATAATTGGAAAGGCAGAAAATACTTCACATTCAAAGGGTAAAACTGGCAGAAAATTGCTTCAGCATTCCTGTATCTGAAATTACTCCTCTAACTCCCCCTGTGCTTTACCAAGGCACACAATATATAACAAAATATTTCCCACCACCTGCCTAAAACAGGCTAAAATTGTACTCACCCATGCATCGTATTTTTATCCTTCATCTATTAATAAATAAAGAAATAAAAAAAGAACATACAAATACAAATAGGTGTTAACAACCATGAGAAAAACCTATTTTTATCCTTCATTTTTTCTTTTTTCTCCTTCTTTCTAAGTGAGCAAATCATGTATGTAGTTTTGATCTTCAATATCTTCAAGTAATCTATATCTCCTATTATTAGAGATCCATGTGCACAAAAAAGGACAATGTAGGAATATTGATTAACCTTGATCTCTTAACTAATAATATTCCTCTTTTCTTCTTTTCAGGTACAGTACTTCCAGTGATGAAGATGAAGAGGGAATAAGCTGAAGATGGAGATACATCAACCAAAGGAGAAGACCTGAGGCAATGATGGGTTCAGTCATACATCTCTATTTTCTCTTTCATGCATGTGTACCTTTTATTTCAGTAGTTGTACTTTGCTTTCAAGTTACATCCCACAGCTTGTGTGGGAACATTTGAAATTCCTTATGAATGAAGCATTGAATTGTGAAATTGAGTTGTGTATTTATTTCTGATATGGATTGTATGATGAACTAAACAACTCAGTAATATAATTGAATTTCTTAATCATGAAGGAAAGAACATTAAAAAATAATTATAACATCCAGTAATGAACTGTGATTTATTTGCAATCTGTAACTATGTTTGATGTTCTAGAACCTGGCATTTCATCTATTCTGCAATTGGATGTCTTCATCAAGACAACACAACCGTCGTTCGGGGTTCTGTGCTCTTTTAATGAAGATAGTCATGAAATTGTAGACTATGTGATCTGTTATATTTTTTGACAGCACAAATAGTTACAAATTCCTTGCAATCATTAATTAATTCAATAGTATCAATATTCTCTATAAGAAAACTTCCCTAGCTTAGGTATACTTCACCAATGCTATCCATCATAACGAAGTTTCAAGTTGCCCAATTTTGCACAACTGTAAAAATTTTCAACATTTCTGGCAATCTTCAAGTGAAAGCTACCTACTAGCTTGTAAACTAGTGCCTTGCTCATGTCCACTGGGAAAGGATTCTAAAGCATGTAACCAAAATCTACCTCCATGAAGGTCCAACCCTTGCAAAATGAACTAAAACTAAGAAAGGATATGGTAAACCATATCACATGCATGAATGCACTTTATTAAATTGAAAAACACTGCAATGTGCAAGAACTTCACTTATTGAAGGGAAATCCTACTCTACCCTAGTCTAACTAGCAACAACTGAGGCTAAACAAAACTTAAAATAGGTAGTCAAAAGTAGCTCCCCTTTCTCCAAAACCAAGGCCATGAATTCAGCTCTAGGAACTAACAAAATGTCAAAGCTAAAGGTAAGATATGTAGATTTATTTCACTCATCAAATCAGTCCAAGAAATGGGAAGCACCTCTATCTGATCTATAATTTGTTCTGAGTTGACTTGAGGCTTTATATTGAGAACAGATAAGTCACTTTTGTGCTTGAAGACAAGCATGAAATCTGGTAATATTGTAGCTGGGTGAGAATAATCTAGATACCGAATAGAACAAGGCCACTTCACAATGTAAAAGTTGGTAGAAATAGTCAAAAAAGATGTGAGTTTTAACAGGAAACAAGAAAATAATTTTCAGCAATGTTGAATGGTGCATTCCAAACCTATCTTGAAAGTTCATGACATTATGTCATTAAAACAAATATGGCTTTATCATTGGGAGTATTTGAATGAGAAGATCGTATATCTACATCTATCTACCAAAGTATGTTGTCTCAAGGATTATGTGTATAACAACCAATTTCTCCTTCAACACTAAGTTGTAAAAATAATATGTGGTCCATATGTTCAGATCTTCCAGTGATAGAAATAAGAGGATAGCCTGAAGTCCCCCCCTAACATTTTACCTTCTTCTTTATATTTTACTCTTTTGATTCCCTTCTTTAGTCAACTCACTAAACATCATCTTCTACACTATTCATAGGTACATTATGTGTAGTTGCTGTATCAAAATCATCCATCATGGACATACTCAATTATGATTGCTTATGAACATACATCAGCTTCTACGAAAAATTTTGTTTAAAAAAAAAAATATTCAATAAGTATAAACATGAAAAATATGGTAAATGTACACTAAAATCTGTAAGAGTGAATACATCTGTATTATAAGGTATTAAAAGGGATTAAAACCAGTAGTTGCACCAAAAATGTTGTTCAATGAATACGTTGATAGGTAGCAAACAATGATGGATGGATGTCCAGTGTTGTTGCATTGGATTGAAAAGATGGGAGAGCAATATTTTAATAGCATGATCTTTCTCGTTTTCAAGTGATGTATATTGGAAAATTAGCAACTATTTGTGCAAAGGTCATATCAATGGAGAATGTGTGGAAACGAAAAAAACAGTGACATTCCATCAAGTTATAAAAAACAAATGGAGTATTGTAAATCTAACAAGATAATCACCTGGTGGTTCTAGGAGCTATACATGTGTGAAACAGTAGTTGTACACTATATTTCAACCTATGTTGAGCATGCAAAATTTTGGTACCTTAAATGCAAAGTGTAATTTGATATGGTCCAAAAGCTTAAAATAAGTTTTTTTGTTGTCTAATTCCTTAAGTTAAACTACATTACACACATCATGTAGATAAATAAATCATCCTGAAAGTAGACATCATCTGATACAAACATTTGGAAGTGCACTGTATTGAGCCTCTATTAATTCTTACAACTTCTGGAACAAATATGCAAATTGACAACTGATCGACATACAACCAACTGAATAAACTTGCTACAAATGATTCTCGCATATAAATGTCAGAATGTGAAATAAGAAAGCAAGCCCCTTTTGCTAGATCTATCGAAAAAATATTTTCTGGACTAGAAGTCACAAGATAAAATAGTAAGAGTTGTGACGTGGCAATTTCAATTTCAATCATAAGAAAACCCATATTGTGTTGTTACAATAGAAGCTCCTTTGGTATAACTAATTTCTTCTAGAATAACCAAATGATTCAGAAAAAAATCACCATTTTTTTATGAAGAAAACATTTAGTAATTTAAAAAGCTAATGTATGTATGCTATATGTATAAATAATGGTCGAGAAGTAATTAGTATTGAAAATATGGGAGAACGATAATTTTTTTATCTTTCATTTTCAAGTGAAATATGCTATATTTAATTGAAAAGATGGGAGAGCAATATTTATTTTTATCTTTTCTTTTTAAGTGAAATATGTATATTGAAAAAGGAACATCCCATTTGTGCAAAGGTTCCCTATCATTCGAGACCTATCATGTGGAAAAAATAATAGGGATTTTTCAAGTTATTCCTAAAAATCTAGAGATAATATTGCTTCTAAACTATTAATACCCGGTGGTTCTGGGAGCTATACCTATTGTGCAGAATCAACATTGTACCCTGTAGATATTCTTAGGGTAATTTGAAGTTCCACATAACCCTAAAAAAAGTATTTTTTTTTGTATAAGGTCCTTCCTTTAAAAATAATTGTTATGCTACATGAATGCCCAATTAGTAGTTTATACATTGATCTGAAATTCCTAGACAGGTGAATACAAAGGTTGTAGAAGTTTCTCACAAATTCATTAAAACTGTGAAACAGGTTTGATGATCAACTATAGAATATAAATAATTAACAGTGAATCCAATTTTAAGGATATCTGATTCTCATGTGCATATACATTAAATATATATGCTGCTGAAGATTGACTAGAAGTTGAGAAAGTAAAGATAAATATGTGCTCCTAAGGATAAAATAAGATGGTGATGACGGTTATGTTAGACCTAGATGTATAATAGATATATACACAAAGATATTTCCCTTTTTCTATTCATTACTAGTAGTGATTTCCAAAACAATGTATTTACAAATGTGTATATTATATGCTTTGAATGATGAAGATGCATATACTGAAAGAGGTTGTATCCTTTAGCCATGCAAGTTTCCTCACCAGGCATGCTGAGATTACAACATGCATGTTATCTCTCGAAAGTGCACCTTGTAGAGAGATGACTGCAGGTGTTCTAAGCTTACAAAATGGATCTTTCTCTTCTGTAGATACAATGGAAACACCTCAGGTCTCTGGGTATACCTATTTTGAGGTGAGTCTTCGGTATCAAGGCCGGTTCCATTATTGATGTATCCTAAACTAATTTTTTGGGGGTTTAAGGGTAAAATATGACTGTAAAAATGAAATTAAAAACTAAGGTGATACACCAAACTTGTATGAGGTATTTGAATGAGTACATTCAAAATTGATATGGAAAGGATTTTTTATGCACAAGCCAATAGTTTTCTGAAGATAATTAAGGGTAAACACTTTGATGTATTGAGGGATAAAATCACAACAATACTACTAAGTTACACATACACATTAATATCATGCAGAAATTACTGAATTTGTAATAGGGTAAGATGATTAATTATGGAATTCAAATTCACAATATTAATGGAAACATACACAATACTGCAAATAATTGGAAAGGTAGAAAATACTTCACATTTAAAGGGAAAGACTGGCAGTAAATTGCTGAAGTACTCTTGTATCTAAAAGTCCTCCTCTAACTCCCCCTATGTTTTGCCAAGGCACACAATATATAGAAAAATATTTGCCACACTTCCTAAAATAGGATAACATTGTACTCGCCCATGCATCCTATTTTTATCCTTCATCTATTAATAAATAAAGGAATAAAAATATAACATGTAAATACAAAAACGTATTAACAACCATTGGTTACAAATCAGTCAACTGTAGTTGATTGTTCTATTTTTAAGAAAAGCATGAGTGATAATTTGCTAAAAATAAGTTTTACTTTATGAGCCAATTTTCTTCTTTGTGCATGCAAATTCATATTCTAGTTTGTTCTTTTTCAAAGGCATACAACCTTATCCATTTGCACTGATAATATTCACAGTTTCTAACCATGGTTTAATCTAGTGAATCGAGACTCGAATTAAGGTGGAAAATTATTACAAAGTTAATCATTTTATGTATTTGTAGTGTTAAGCTCCATTTGAGCTAGCAAAGCTCTGCAAAAATTTTTTTGTGGATGCCATTAATAACTTAAAGCTTTTGTTGTGAGTTTTTTTTAAATTCCACCATTGATGTAGACTTCGAGCTTGAGTGAATTTTCTCTGAAGAACTCTATCTTTTATTACCTCAAAAAGATCATCCACGTAGGACAAGATTGATCCAAAACCGGGGCTGGAAAATCCTTCTTTTCATGTTTCTGATAGAAATTGCATTTTGGAATATTCGGCCCACCCATTTGCTTTTAATCTGGGCATTACATGTGTCTGAATGTGGTCAAAGCGGGATTGCAGCTTACTTTTGATACTTTGCTGCTTTTTCCGAAAAAAGCTTAAAATTTTAAAATGCCCCGGTGGCCTACTTCCCTGATTTTAACTTTTGATGTGTGGGCGGAATCGTGGGTGACTTAAACATTTTTTCCCTTTTTCAAAAAGGGCTTAAAATCTCAAATTGTCCTGGTAATCCACCCGTGATTTACTTTAATTTACTTTTGATGCTTCAGCGGGGCCATGGAGAATTTTTAAACTTTGCTCCCTTTTTTAAAAACTTTCAAAGGAAAACAATATTCCAATGGTCCATTTTGAATTTTTTGAAGCGGGCTCAAATTTTGACTTTTTCCTTTAACATGAGCGGGGTTGTGGACCATTTTACAATTTTACGCCCTTTGCCAAAATGTCAGAAAATAGAAAAAGGGTCCGCCTATCCACATCCAATTAGATATCATCAGACATATGCGTCATTTTACGACTTTTACAACATGATGAAAAGATTCTAAGTTCTCCAAAAAGACCCGCCATTTTTATGAGTTAAGCTAAGGCTGGAATCGATTTTGGTGATTTGATTTCCTCCATTTGATTCTTTGCATAATGTAACCTCATTCGTTGATCTTCTACATTTCTGATTTGCGTTGAATGTGGTCAGTAAAAATCTAACCATGGTGGTTTGCTTCGAATTTGGGTCATCAATTTTGAGCATCAATCTCTGTACTTTTGATTTTGAATCATTTGATCACAAACTCCGGGTGAGTTATAACAAAATGAACCCATTGAATTTTTTATTTTTCCTCTGGTTAGAAGGTGAATCCCTGGAAAAAAATTCTTTAACGCCATTGTTGGAGTCCTGAAGCTCAGCTCTTGAGTTTGGTTTATTTTTACATTTACCGAGTTATGTGAGTTAGCCACCATGGTTTTTGTGTTAGATTGTTGAATCATTGTTCTTGAGGAACCTTCTTTTGAAGTGGGATTTTATTGATGGCTCCAATTTGATGATTCAACCATTATCATTGGGACTTCATTTCCTAACTCATGGAGGTAACTCTGGATTCATCCTTCTCTTAATGGCCCAATAATATGAATATTCCACTTTGCTTGATGATGATAAGCTTATATCGTCATAGTTTTCATGGTTATTACTCTTAGCTTTTTTTTAACCGACTGTGGAGGAATTGCTAGATAATTTCCATTTTTGGTATTTGCATATTATAGCTCCATTTGTCTCAGCCATGCTCTGCCAAATTTCCTCAAAATTTCTTCTTCTTTAGTTGAAATCGGGAACATATACTTATGAATTATCTACTTCATGTACCATAGGATGGAATTCATTTGAGAACTAAAACCTTTATCTAATAGTGAAGAACATAAGACATGATTTATTTTCTTCTTTACTGCAACCTGTACCTGCACACTTAAGGAAATAGTTAGAAAATATTTAGGCTTTTTAGCCTCTCTTATGTCCATGGTTTTATTTTCTTTTTTCTCCTTCTTTGTGAGTGAGCAAATCATGTATGTAGTTTTGATATTCAAGATATTCAAGTAATCTATATCTCTTGTTATTAGAGATCCATGTGCATGAAAAAGGACAATGTAGGAATATGGATTAACCTTGAGCTCTTAACTTATAATCTTCCTCTTTTCTTCTTTTCAAGTACAATACTTCCAATGATGAATATGAAGAGGGAATAAGTTGAAGATGAATATACATCAGCCAAAGGCGAAGACCCAAATAATTGATGGGTTCACTCATACACCTCTATTTTCTCTTTCATGCATGTGTACCTGTTGTTTCAGTAGTTATACTTTACTTTCTAGTTACATCCCATAACTTGTGCGGGAACATTTGAAATTCCTTTTGAATACAACATTGAATTGTGAAATTGAGTTTTTTATTTCTTTTTACATTTCTACTTTTTTATATGGATTGTATGATGAACTAAACAACTTAGTAATATAATTGAATGTCTTAATCATAAAGCAAAGAACATTAAAGAATACATGTAACATCCAGTAATGAACTTTGATTTATCTACAATTTGTAACTACGTTTGGTGTCCCATAACATAGCATTTCATCTATTTTGCAATTGGATGTCTTCATCAAGATAACACAACTTTCCTTTGACGTTTTGTGTTCTTTTGCTGAAGATAGTCATGAAATTATAGACTGTGTGATCTATTATATTTTGTGATAGCACACATAGCTACAACTTCCTTGCAATCATTAATTACTTCAACAGTAAAATATTCTCCGAAATAAAACTCCCCAAGACTAGGTATACTTCACCAATAATATCCATCGTAATGAAGTTTCGAGTTGCCCATTTTTGCACAAGTGCAATAGTTGTCAATGGTTACATCATAAGTTAAATGTTAAACACTATAAAAGGAAATCAAGTAACATGAAAAGGAATGTATGATGCACATATTATGATTCTTTCTAGAATTTAAGGTAAAGATTGAATCATCATTATAATAACTATTAAATTCTATAAGTATCATGTTGTGGGAAGACCTTATCTTTATGTTTATACTGTACATGAGTTGTTACATTGTGCCCTATCATTAGATTAAAAAATGGTCTTGATGTGCATCATGTGTTTTCATGTTATCCATGTGGGTTAATGCTGTGCAAACATATCATGTGTTGTGTGTTTTCCTAAGTGATCTTTTGTAGTGTCGTGTAATCTATAATGTAAGTCAAAAAAATTTATTATGGTATTTTAGTGTTGTATTTGTGTGTGTATAATGTGGGAATTACATTGGGTATCAGAGTGAGGTTCATGCTCTCAAAAATCTGGGAAAGATTAGAGTTGTGATGGTTTTTCATGGTGGTGATGGAGATTGAAAGAGTAATGTGACTGATGTTGTAATTGTGATATTAGGAATGCACCTGTGGTATAAGTCACTTAGTGTGTGTTTGGTATCCTGTTTATGTGATTTTGACGAGAGTATTCACACTCCTTTTCATGGATTCAATGAGGAGTTCACTTGTGATGTGTCTCCTTGGTGTGTGTGAAAATAATATTATTTTGGATTGCGGAGTTTTGGAGTGTCTTTTTATTCTACGATATGTAAGTGTGCTGATGTGTTGAATGAAAATTAGTGTATCATGAATTGGATTCTATTGTCATGTCACTACCATGTTGTGATGAATCATTTGTGTCACCCTCTTATATTTCAATTGCCTATATATTGTAATGTTTTTTAGTGTGTTCATCATACATATAATTCATGTAATTTTTTATTTTTCATGTCATAAATTAGGGTCATATGGTGATTATATGACCCCTATTGTATAGTAATTACATTTTAGGTGCATTATATGGAAACAAAATGTATTTTAACGTGTGAAAGTAATGATTGTGCTATACCCTATATATACTATGCATAAGAAACTATGGTTAATGTGTGTGAATCACCATTGTGTTAGTGACGTATTCATGTGTTATGTTGTGAAACTTACACTAGATTAACCTAAGGGTAACAATTGTTAAGAGTGTATGTTAGGAGAGAGGAGGTGTGGACCAGGTTTTCATAATCTTGATCTGAATACGAGTTAGGAAGTGGAGTTTCATATATACTGAAAACCCACTTCTATATTTTTAGTATACTTCTAGCTTTCTTAGTATATTATGGATGTGCACCACCTTAGGCTAATATTATACAAATTAGCATCCCCTTCTCTCTCCTATTGGTTTTTCCATCGAATAATCCTATGTGATTTTGACTATGTTGAGCCATGTGGGAGTAAGGAGGGCTGACTCATGTAGAGATCATGATAGTTGAATTATTTGATGTGTTATTTTATAAGTTGAGGATTTATGTCCAAGTGATAGAAACTCTATGAGTACCCCTTTAGTGGTTGTATGAGGCCACATAGTGTCTATAATGTGTTATTTCTCTATAAGTATTTCATTCATAAATCGATCATTATCTCTTTTCTTGTCAGAACCAACTATTTTCTTGACTGATGTGTTCTTATATTTTGGTAATTTTATTTTGTTGTTACAATAACATGTGAATTTTCACACTAAGTATAGCTATTTAGCTATTTTTTTTGCTTTGTTTTAAATTTACGTTTCAAGTTTAATTTTGTTTATAGCCTAGCCCAAGGCTTGGGAGTTTTCCACTTGGCATTTGAAAAGGATTTTTATGCTAATTCTAATTTTGGAATGTGTTGGAATATGGGCATGGGATTAACCGTGTAGTGGTTGAAACTATGGATCCACTTCGTTATATGGGGGGTACGCCCCAAGGAGTTACATATAACTAGCGGGTTGTTGAACCACAAGTTATTATGTCCCTTGGGTTAGGGGTGTTTATATTCTATGTTCCTAGGGCCATAGGGTAACCAACCTCTTTGATGGATAGATAAGAGACTTGAGGGAGAGATAAGATACTTGAGGGAGGGATAAGATACATGACAAAGAAATAAGAGACTTAAGGGAGGGATATGAGACTTGTGTGTGTGTGATTAGTGAACTTGGAGGCTATTTTTTTGTGATACTTTGGGAGGCATATGGAGTATTTTGTGATTCTTTGTGAGTCATATGGGTTTTTTTTTATGTTTTGGGAGGTATATCAAGATATTTTCTGATACTTTAGGACGTATATGGAGATTTTTTGTGATGTATGTGAGGAGTATGGTATTGGTATTATGGTTTACGTGTCCTCTTGTGAGTCTGGGTTATGTCTTGTGATATTGCTTCCATCTTCACACTATGTAGCTATAATTATGTTTTTGAGTTGTGTGAAACATTTGTATGTGCACCATTGGGAATTTCATGTTGTTATAATATTTGTTTGTTATGAGTAGTATTGTGTTGGGTGCATTTATGATAAGTAATATGTTTTGACGGATATGTATGTTCTTCCTTGGTTCGGTTGAGTTCTTGTGATGTGATATAGATGTGAAAGTAGATATCATGATGTCTTGTGAACCATTAGTGTTGTTTTTGACCCTTGTGTGGTACTTTTATGTTAGTTTCTGTTCGGAACCAACAAAATTAAATAAACTAGAATCTTAAAACATGAAGCATTAAAAAATGAGCTTTATAAATACTATTAGGGTAAAAGAGTAAATATGAAATAGATAATGATGCAAACTAGAACTGCCAGTGTTCATGAAACACTAATAAATTATCAAACTTTTCCCTCTTTTGTAAGGTCACACTTTTGCAATAAGTATCTCTTGGCACTGGTGACATGAGTCGTTGATTTATCCTCCTTTCTTATGAGTACCCTCTTCTAACATTGGCATTACGTAGCATCAAGGATGATGCTCTTATAATGGGAGGGGAATGTAATGCCCCATTCATTTCCCAAACCAATAAAGTGTGGATCCCTCATTTGTACGTGAACCGTCAGTATGAAATCTTATCTCCTTTGATGCTTTCCTTGTTTTTGATGACATAGAGGCATTTCTAAGCTTGGATGTCATTTATTCAAGAGGGAATCATCTTGATTTTTTCGGATCGTAACCTCCAATTTTGTTCATTGGTTTTTCTTAGTCGGGATGTGAAATAGATATTGTTTTAACCAATCATACATATGTATATAGATTTAAAGTATATTAATTGTGGAACTAAATATTATTTAATATTATCCAAAAAAAGAGGGATTATTAACAAGAATTAGCAAAGTAAAACAAAGATGGAAATTTATATATATGAATTAAATAATATAAGATTTATGCACACACAAACACACACACACAAAGAGGAACAAAAAAAGATTATATAAATAAATAAAAGAATTGAATAAAATCCAATTCATCAGGAGAAGGTGCTTTAAAGTGTGTGGGTTGAGTTATTTAATTTCCTATGCAAAATTTATCATGCAAAGACTTTGGAATCCTTCTAGTAAATGCAGTTGGAAGTACTAAAGCCATATACCACCATAACCCTTGACCAGAATTATCTCCTGAATAGTTACAATATGGATGTTTTTGGACCTATATTTTTTCATTGTAGATGATACAAACACTTTATTTCAGATCTAGAGGGCCAAAACAATGTTGAAAACTCAGATAATGTTGTAATTGTAGTGATAGTTTGTTAGTTACAATGGGGCATCCAAGAATGGAGGAATTTGGAGGAAAAATTAAAACAAAATAGAAATGGTTACAAGGTATGCTCAATTGGTTTAGGGAATAGGGTAAAAACTCTTCTACAACTACTATTGACACCTCTACCTTCAATATTTAACTACCTTCCTTAGCATTTTTCTTGTATACACCAATATAAGAGATTTGGAATGGGGTATTGATACCTCTTAAAGTGTATTATAAAAAGGGTTTAAGTGAAATAAGATTTTTAAAAGTTATCTGCAGTTAGATGTAAGAAATCGGGGGAACATTTCACAAAATACATGGATTTTCCTCACAAGACAATCACGTAGTTTTACCTATGCAACAAATAGTTTTCCAAATTGATCAGTTTACATTCACCGATGTACTCCCAGCTTGTTCAAAAATGCAAGCTCTAGAATAGGGTATGGACATCCATAAATGCATAAAAGATAGAGGAATTTTATCACATGTTATAGTTACAAATACCTAGGAACTTTAGTATTGGGTGCAAGAATCCACAAGCATAGGAGAGAGTAGAAATCTTAGACATGTGGTCGAGTAGTGGACTCAACACGTCGCGATTCCAAACCACATGGAACACCTCTTACACTATGGACGTTAATATTTTCATGAATGGTCTCCTTACCTTTATCTGTTATAATTTTCATATAATTTGGTTATTCATTTCCAATAAAATAAAAATATTAAACTATTATATGCTCAAACAATTTAGTATTTTAACTTGATGGTTAATGTAATCAGTAAAACAACACCTCATGATATTTTTTACCAACTTATAGTTTGAATCTTATCTATGTCATGACCAAAACCTCATGCATTTCTAAACCGAGGGTGAAAAAACTAGGTGCTCATGTCCATTGGTTTTCGCGAGAACTAGATGAGTTAACGAAAACAACCATTTTTGTCCATCTTGCAAAGTTAGAAAAAAGTAATTTCCAAAGACTTGCAAAACACTACTCTGAGCCTCATAAAAGAGATGTCAAGTGTCGTATATTTTCCTTGTTATGTAGAGAGTTTCATCAAGCACTAACTCTACCTCATTTGACATTTTGCACTCACTTCACCGAGGATCCTTATTTTTCCAGTTTTTAGTTTTAGGGAGTTGCTAAAATTGAAAAGTTGGGTTTTGTTTCAGCTCACCATTTGGACCCTGAGAAACAAAATGTTTTTCTTCCTTTGCAACCCTCTAGTATTTTTACTAGACAATTGCTTGTAAGCTTCAATTTGGGGTAAAATGCACTCCTTTCGAGTTTCGCAAAGGGATTATTTAGGCCTCAAGTCATTGTTGACTAAGTTAAATTAGCCTGATTATGACTAGTGGCTATGGAAACCTAATTGGTAATTGAAAACTATTCACCCATTTTTAATTTTGTTAGTTCTTTTGAATTCTTGGTATATATGAGGACACATAATAATTTACCCATAGTGCATCACCTCACAGAAGAAAAATTTTGAATGCGGTTTCTTAGCCTCTCGGCCTAAATTAGGAGTTTTTGCAACTGGCAGGAAAAATGTAAAAAGGAAGTTGTAGGACCTTAGTAAAGTTAGCAAACAATCATGGAAACTTATTAACACTTGTAAATAATTATTTCAAACTCTATCTTGTGACTTGTGTGAAATTGGTCTTTTGGAAAAATAGTGTCTCTCTCTCTCTCTTTCTCTCCCTAGCTAAGAAATGAAGTGAAATGAAATCAATATATCTTTCTATCCCTCTCTTTTCAAGTTTAAATTATTATTATGATGTAAATGGAAAAATAAAAACGTCAATAATGTTAAATTTAGATGGATGCCATGCTTGTGATTTATTGTTGATTTCATGATTACATCATGGTTTTCCAGGATGCAAGTAAGATGGAATGATTGTAATTCATTGTGTATTATTTTAATGTATGTATGTTAATGAGAAAAATATATAGGTATTGCTATGTTAAAGTAAAATTTATTATTGAAATTTAGTAATGTGTATGAGTTGTTAGTTGTTGGAGTGCTTTGAGAAATGTTCTTTTAATCATAGGTGACATTTTGATTCAGATTTACATATGGTAAATAAAAAGGGAGTTGGATATACATGTTATATAATATATTAGAGGATAATTCAACATTTTGTGAAGTATTAAAAGGTTTTTTTCATTGAATTTTTCTAATATTTTCAGATGCTAGTGTTTAGTGGAAATGTGCATCTAAACATGGTTACTATTTTGATTTCAAATTTTGTATTGTAAAATTTGGATATATCTCTTAAATGAAATTGAATTTGACATCTTATAGTTCTTTCTCGATGTGAAATTTATGATTTGATCTCTTGCGTGATCTGATAGTTACCTTGTGTTGGTTCTCAAAATATTCTCACCCTATTTTACCATTGAAAATCTATGAATTTATAACCTCTACCATAAATTATCTCCTCATGTTGTACCTGAGAAGTCCCTACATTCCTTTTGTTTCCATATTCAATCCATTCATGGGTCGAGGGTCACATATGGATCCATGGTTGTTTCTTTTTTTCTCTATTTTTCTAGAAAAGGTCTGTATTTGGGTGTAAATCTCGAGTTGTCCCATGTTTTCCATTTTCCACAGCCGGGATTTATTGTCCTTTTCATTTTTCCTTAAATACTTGAGAAAAAAAGAAATGGATGTAGTTCAGAGGAATGTATTTGAGCCTTATAACATTTCTGAATTCTCTATCCTTGGAGAAAATTTCATCTCTAGGCTTGAATGGTCATTCTTGAGCATTTTATGGTTTGACGGGCATTTCTCCTAGTCAAATTTACATCCTTGCATAAAAAGGAGACGTGGCTTATTTTGGTTGGCCAGGGGATGATAGGCAAATGTTGTAGCTTGTCAATTTTTGCCTTTTTCGAAAAAGGGAAAATTTGGTCGCGTAGCTCCGCTTAATTATGATTGGTTCTTTGGTGCTTACGTGTCTTCTTCTGATTGAATGGGGTGTGACAGGTTTGTTTTTGAAATTTTCCTTTTTGGCTATTTTGGAAAAAAATTTGAACCCGCCCCGTAGCCCTGTAAGGCTTTGATTAAAGTGAATTTTGAACGACAAGGAAAAAGTCTTACTTTGACCCTGCAGAAGGACATGTGGCAAGGTTAAAGGCAGAGATGTGGGCCTTCAGAGGCAATTTGGATTTTTTTCCCTTTTGGAAAAATGGATTAAAATTCTAAAATGGAAGCGTGCCCCCGCTGAGTCATTTTGAAGCCTTGAGGTCTTTGAAGTTACACCATAATGACACGTGGAGGTTTCTGCCGGGTATTCTTGCCTTAGACTTTTCAGCACGTTTTTAAAGGGCCTAAGACATGTGATGAGCTCATGCTCATTCAAATTCTCAAATTTTGGGGACCATCTCAAGATGTACCAGTGTGACGCGTGATAGTTTGAAGGTAAAAATGCGGAGAGGTAGACTATCGGGGGAAACTTGGATTTTTTTCCTCTTGTCACCAAAAGGATTGAAGCATCAAAATGGCCCATAGACCTAACAGAGAATAGTCAAAATTTTGCCCCGATCAATGGTGGAGGTGCATAATTTTAGGGGAAATTTAGAAAAATTCCCTTCTGTGAAGAAAGGAGTTAAAAGTATAAAATGAAGCGTGGTTCTGTTGGGTCCTACATCAGGACTAGAAACAAAAGGGTGGAGTTGTGGGAGAAAGTTTGAAAAGTTTCCTTTATCCAAAAAAGAGGTGAAATAGTAGAATTTGGCTGCGGTTCTGTCGACATTAAAATTTTCCTCCGTAATTTATATTTTATTAATGTATGTATTAGGAATAGGATGTTGTTAAGTATAATTAGTAGTGGCATCCAATACAAGATAACAGTGCCGTCAGTACAGTGCCACCAATAATGAAGAGTACGGTATCAGTCAAAGTACAATAAGAATGTTGTAAAAAGTAAATATTTGTCATAAGTGGTCTGGTAATGTTAAAATGTCAAAGTTGGGATATGTAGAGAAGTAGGGTCTACATGATTAGGAATTAGAAATATTATATTTGTAATAAGGACAAAGAGTGATGTCATAAATATTTTGTATATTTTTTTGTGGAAAAGTCTAAAAAGGTGGAACCCATGTGAGATGATAAGGTTTATCTTATCTTAGAAGATAAACCTACATGTAAAGGCAAGAGTTTAGGCATGGAATATGATTGGTCGGAAGATATTTCCTATCCTATCTTAGAGATAAGGTGGATAATCCTAAATTCCTATAAATAAAGAGGCCACCCCCCCTCATTTAGCATAGATAGAAGTACTGTGAAATATTGTATAAAGGAAGCCATCATTTTGAAGGTGTGTTAAACAAGCCATTAAGAGGTGTAATTGTGAAGTTTCTCCCATAGTTATTGTTTGAAGGCAAGTGAAGTTAATAACACTTGAAGAACATCATGGGTGAGATTGTAACAATTTCATGTTGATATTATAATTTACACTGATATTTCAGATTTATTATTATTTCTTCTTATCATAGTCTATGGTATTCTTGTGTTATGTTTGTTCTTGTGTTTTATAGATTACATCCACCAAACTAAGAGTTGTGCATTAGTTAATAATCATAGCACGAGGAATTTTTGGTGAAGAATTATCATATTTCCAGATCGATGTTGACATTTTGGTTCCGTTGCTGGGACCATTCCTCGTTGGTGGATTTTCTGGAGAAATATTCCCACTTAGTCAGAAAACATTTGGAGGGTAACCTTGTTTTTAATGTGCATAGTAGTTACCATGGTAAATTCACTTTTTGTCGTGAATAGTATTTACCGCAGTAAAGTCACTTTTTACCATGAATAGTATTTACCGCAGTAACTTCATTTTTTTATTATGAATAGTGTTTATCACAGTAAAATCAGTTTTTACCACAGTAAATCAAGTTTTACCATAGTTTACCATGGTCATTTCTATTTTCTATTATAGTGATTCCAATTATTTGTGCACATAAGTCTTGTTGATTGTACTTGTGGGTTGGTATTTCAATGTGGTTACTTTTGGAAATGGGGAAGATTCCTGTTTTTTTAGCCCAATCTAATGAAGATGCTTCCTCTTTCATTCAAGAGTTTAAAAAATCTTGTATTTGTAATGGACTTATAAAAAGGGAACAATGGAGTGAATTTTTTCCTACCTTTTTGGATGGTTCAGCCCTTAGGTGGCTTGAAACACTAGGTGATAATGTGAAAAATGCATGGGATTTGTTAACTGAAAGTTTTCTTGAAGAATTTGGTGAATAACAAAAATATGCAAATCTCATGATCGATATCACAAAGCTAGCCCAAGGAGAGAAGGATAAGATAAGGGATTATCATGCTCATGTTCTAGAGCTAAGGAGGAAGCTCGATGCCTAGATCCGGAAGGAAGGATTAGTGGATGGGTTAATGAATAGCATGGATAATCTCCTCTGTAAGCACTTCATTCTTGGGATGAAGCCAGAGATTAGACAACGAGTGAAGTATGACCTCCCAGCTACCATTGAACAAGCAAAGGAGATTGCAAGAAGGCAAGAAGAAATCATGGAAGAGGATCCCAAAGAAATTGTTGCTAAAGTAGAGCCTACACAGCACCTTTGGTCCAAAATCCACAACCACTCTCAGTGAGCTTAAATATTTCTCCTACATCTGATGAGTATGAAGATCTACTCAGGAAGATGGGTCAGTTAACTATTAATATTCTTCAAGGAAAATAATTTAGTTCTCAGGGAGGAGATAGAGGTCCAAAAAGAAATATTTATGAAGTTGTATGTTATGGTTGTTATAAAAAGGGTCATTATAAGTATAATTATCCAGATAGAGCTTCTACATTTGGTACAAGAGATAATGATAAAGGGAAAGCACCTGTGAATTCTTTTGATGTAGTAGATAAGAGCATAAATAATGAATTAGATGTGTTTGTAACAAAAAGAAAGAAAGAAAAAGATAACCAAGATGGAAATGATCCTAAGAAGATGAAAGGAGAAACTAGTAAGAAACATAGGAGAAGAAAGTTAGGTGTGAAGGATTTTTTGATTTCACAGGGACAAGGACCATACTCCATCTTAGACAATCTGTCCAAAAGGCCTGCAAATATTACATATGGTCAAATTTTGGCTATGTCTTCTGAGAAGAGGCGAGAGCTGCGAAGTGGACTCAATGCTCAACGAAGGAAGGAGGTTGAGGTCCCTGTTTTGGAGGAAGAGGTAGATCCCTATGCTCCACAAGCTGAGGTATTATGTAATGGTAGTTCAATTCATGATGTCTTAGTTGATGGAGGTGTTGCAGTTAATGTAATGACCAAGTCTGTAATGAATATGTTGGGTTTAAAAATTGATCGCCCTTCAACACTTATGTTAAGGTCATTAAATAAGGGAAAAACTAAACCAGAAGGTGTAGTTTCAAATGTGGCAATATCTGTTATGGGTGTTGTATGTGTGGTAGAATTTCAGGTGATGAAAAATGGTACTATTGCATACCCAATGTTGCTGGGAAGACCATGGCTAAAGAGATTCAATGCAAGAAACTACTGGAATGAAGGCTTCATGACACTTGGACGTGGTAGAGAGAGGGTGAAGATAAACGTGATCCCTCAAAATCATAAGGCAGAACCTGTGGATTCAAGTGATGAAACTGATGATTGGACATCCTCTGATTACTCTAGTACTAGTGAAGTGGACACTGAAGATGAAGAAAGTGAGGTTGATGTTTCAATCATGGATATCCTTCCAATCACACCGACTCATGACCCCATAAAATTATCTGAAGAAGAAGTTAATGATCTTCTCCAACAAATAAAGATTGGTGATGCTGTTGTGGAGAGTGAGAAGGAACCCTACCTCAAACTCTTTCGAAGGTACATACACATATTCACTTTTGATTACAAGGAACTCCGTCAAGTAAGTTGGGTAGAACATTCTATTGAGCTGGTAGATGGTGCTAAGCCTATAAATCAAATGCCATATAGAATGAATCCTAATTTTTCCAAGACTGTAAAAGAAGAAATAGATAAGTTGCTTGATGCAGGATTCATATTTGCTGTGGAGAATTCAAAATGGGTTTCTCCCATTGTAATCTCAATAAAGAATAATGCGAATCTAACGCATTTGTGTTGATTATAGGAAGCTCAATAAGTCAACAAATAAGGATCATTACCCTCTTCCATTCTAAGATCAGATCTTGGACGAAGTAGCTGGCCAGGAGTGTTATAGTTTTGTTGATGGATATAGCGGATACAACCAAGTCCGTATAGTGAAGAAAGATCAACTGAAGACCACGTTCACTACTCCTTGGGGAACATTTGCTTATAGAGTTATGCCTTTTGGGTTGTGTAATGCTCCAGCAACATTCCAGCGTTTGATGAATTGGGTGTTTGAACCCTACATTGGGACCTTCATCAAAGTATTTCTAGTTGATTTTTTCATCTATGGGAGCAAGTTGGACCACCTGCACCAGATGGAGACAGCATTTCAAAGGTTAGATGAAGCACAAGCCTCACTAAACCCTACAAAGTGTGTCTTTGGATGTTCTAAAGGCATTTTTTTAGGGCATGTTGTATCCAGATATGGTATTGGTACTGATCCTGATAAAGTTTCAAAAATCAAAGATTTACCATTTCCTATGAATAGAAGTAAGTTGAGATCATTTTTAGGCCATGTGGGTTACTATAGAAGGTTCATCAAGAATTTCTCAAAGATTGCACAGCCACTAACCCAGTTCTTGAAGAAGGATGTTACTTATGAACCAGGAAATAAGGCACATGAAGCTTTTAGACAACTGAAGGAAGCCTTGGTGTCTTCACCTGTTTTAAAGAATCCAAATTGGAGCAAGCCATTCATTGTGTACATTGATGCCTCAGATGCAGCACTAGGAAGTACTTTGAACCAAAAGGATGAAAATGGGAATGAACATCCAATTTACTTTGGGAGCAGACAAATGAGCAGTGCTGAGGTAAATTATACTGTAACTGAAAAAGAGGCTCTAGCTATCATTTTTGCTATAAAGAAGTTTAGAAATTACTTGCTAGGGCAGAAATTTATAGTTGTAATAGATCATCAGGCTCTAAAATATATTGTCAATAAGCCTAACCCATCAGGGAGGATAGAAAGATGGATAATTTTGCTACAAGAATTTGAATTTGATATTATAGATAGGCCAGGAAAGAAGCATGTCAATGCAGATGCACTCTCTCGAGCCTATGATGGTTTAGGGTCATCTTGTGACGATGTCGATTTCCCCAATGCAACATTGTTATCTCTTGACACAATCCCTAGTGAATACATAGATATTTGGAATTATCTGAATGAATTCAATTTTCCTGATGGTGTCAATGCAAAGACTAAGAGAAAGATTACTCAAGCCATTCGTCCATATTCTATTCTACATGGAGTATTATTTCGAATAGGACCTGATGGATAGTACAAGAGGGCAGTTGGACGTGATCAAGGGAAGGAACTGCTAGAATAATTCCACAATGGTACATGTGGAGGGCACTTCTCTGGATAACTTACAACAAGAAGGATCTTGGATGAAGGTTATCACTGGCCCACTCTTTTTAAAGATTGTTATAATTATTGTAAGACATGTGATATTTGTCAAACACATGGTAACTGTAAGACTTCATCATCTCCATTATGTCCTATTCTTCCACTTGATCCCTTTGAAAAGTGGGGAATAGACATTGTAGGTCCACTTCCAACTACCTCACACCAAAATAAGTATATTGTAGTTGCCACAAGATTATTTAAGCAAGTGGGTTGAAGCTAGGCCATTGAAAACAGATTCCATGGATGAGGTGGCAAGGTTCATATATGAACGCATTGTCACTAGATTTGGTTGTCCATTAGAAATTGTAACAGATCAAGGAAGCCACTTCATTAATGAGGTAGTAGAAGCCCTAGTCAATAAATTTTCTATTAAGCAAAGGAAGGCAACAACATACAAGCCAAGCATAAATGGACAGGTGGAACGAACAAATTTTGTGTTGTGTCAAATTCTAGCAAAAGATGCAGCCTTACAGGTACATAAGTGGGATAAAAAGATTCATGTAGCATTGTGGGCATATAGGGAAACATCAAAGTCAGCAACAGGATACTCCCCATTTCAGTTGGCCTATAGCATTGATCCAGTTCTTCCTATTGAGTTTGATATTCCCACTCTGAGAGTTATCAAAAATGAAAGGATGGATGAAAGTGATTCAGTAAAATAAAGGTTGGTACAGCTTCATTTGCTAGAGGAAATGAGGGAAATAGCAAAGGATACAAGCCATAAGAAGAAAATGAAGCAGAAGGAATACTTTGATCAAAAGATCCGTTGGTCTCCATTTCATGTGAATGACTTGGTTCTAGTATATGATTCCAGATACAAAAAAAGAAGACAGAGAAAATTTCTTCCAAAATGGATGGAACCCTACAAAATAGCAGTTGTGCATGAAAATGGTACGTACCAACTGGAGGAATTGGATGGCACTCCCATTACGAAATGGGTCAACCACGACAAGTTGAAGATTTTCCAAGCACCAGAATAGTCTACTCCAAGGATGGAGTAGAAGCTAGGAAGGGGGAAGATGTCGACACTAAAATTTTCCTCCATAATTTCTATTTCATTAACGTATGTATTAGGAATAGGATGTTGTTAAGTGTAATTAGTAGTAGCATCTGATAGAAGATAACGGCGCCGTCAGTATGGTGCCGCCAATAATGTAGAGTACGATAACAGTCAAAGTACAATAGAAATGTTGTAAAAAGTAAATTATATTTGTCGTAAGTGGTCCAGTAATGTTAAAATGTCAAAGTTGGGATAAGTAGAGAAGTAGGGTCTACATGATTAGGAATTAGAAATATTATATTGGTAATAAGGACAAGGAGTGAGTTCATAAATATTTTGTGTATTTTATTTGTAAAAAGTCTAAAAATGTGGAACCCATGTGAAATGATAAGGTTTATCTTATCTTAAAAGATAAGCTTACATGTACAGATAAGAGTTAAGGTATGGAATATGATTCATCAAAGTGGATTTCTTATCCTATCTTAGAGATAAGATGGATAAGCCTGGAAGTTTTATAAATAAAGAGGCCACCCCCCTCATTTAGCATAGAAGGAAGTAGTGAGAAATATTGTATGAAGTGTGTAAAGGAAGCCATCAGTTTAAAGGTGTGTTGAAGAAGCCATTAAGAGGTGTAATTGTAAAGTTTCTCCCATAGTATTGGTGGAAGGCAAGTGAAGTCAATAACACTTGAAGTACCTCATGGGTGAGATTGTAACAATTTCATGTTAATATTATAATTTACTTTGATATTTCAGATTTGTCATCATTCCGTCTTATCATAGTCGATGGTATTCTTGTGTTATGTTTGTTGTTTTGTTTCCAGATTACATCCACCAAACTAAAGGCTGTGCATTAGTAAATAATCATAGCATGAGGAGTTCCCAGTGAAGAATTATCATAGTGCCGGATTGGTGATGACATCACCTCACCTTCCCATCACTTTTGTTAATGCAATTACTCCTTACATTGATTCACTTACTGTCTTTTGACTAAATTTTCCAAAGGCGGAGCATTTGTAGCAAAATGTGAAAATTTTAGATTTTTTCCAAAAAGTTGTAAAAGGAATACTAATCATAGAACTACAGGCCCATTTTAAAGTTGATCTCCCACTTGGACTACATTTCCAAATTTGAAGTAGAAATCAATGGTCAGCTGTATATCTATATCTTATTTTTTTGTATCTACCATTTTCACTCCAGAGCTTCTAGAGATGTTGAGGGTGTCTTCATGATTTCTCAATATTTATTACATTTCCAAATAGGAAAGGGGAGTGAAATTTTATATCTCTCAATGTTTGGTGAGGAAGATTTGGGTATGTCTTTTGCTATTAAGATGAGATCTGACCTCTTGAAGAAATCGATCTGATCTTCTATTTTTTCTTCCCAAGCACTTCAAAGAACTCAGATTGGATAGATTAGGGGTGGAAGTGGTTAGCTCGAGTTAAAAGAAGAATGATCTACCTTTGAGGAGGGAGTTGCAATGTGGGATGTGTTCAAGGAGATCTCATAACCCCTGAGCACCTGACAATTTTTACAGATTTGATTTTAGGAATCACGATGGGATCATGGCGAGTGACTGGTGCACTTGATGTTTGGGTTTTTTGGGGGGAAAAATTTGTTGAAAAATGATATAAATGGCATGAATTTTTCTGTGAAAAGGGTTGGAGGTTGGAAGGTTGGAGTGTTAGAGGTCAGAACTGATCTTCTAAGAAAAGGCTTGATAGAGCCCATCTTTCTGAGGGACTATTTAAGGAACCTGTATATCTCTTTTATATTAAACTCGATTGTGTCAAGGTTGTTGAACCCAGTGTAAAGCCATTAGCAAGCTCTAAGACTATTCTAGAAACTTTCCCCTGCTGATAAGTTTAATCACATTTGAGTTATTTTGTGTTGACTCTTAGCAATTAGTGTCTTATTTGTTTCAGAATGTCTGTAAAGAGTTTTATTCATTCCTTTTGCAATCTTATACTGAAATTTTTGTGAAATCACATAGGATCTCATCCCTGTGATATTTTAAAGGTATCTACAATTTCATTTCAAGAAGATCCTTCATCTTGGATGATTTAAATAGATTTAAAATCAATTCACTATCATTTATTGATAAAGATTGTCTGTAAGTCTCTGGGTGTACCTTAGGCATTATTGAATCAGAAACTATAGTTCTTAATTGGGTCCTTTAATTCAAGTCTTCGTGCTAGGGTCTGAAAGATTATGTGAAAATGTGTAGATTTGGGACTCCATTGAAGCACACCTTTTGGTTGAAGGAACAATTTGATTCTTCTGAAACTTTCTGTTATAAATTTACTCTTTATTGTAAAGTGCCCTCCAAAGATCTGGTATAATAAACTTTATCTTGCTTGACCTCCCACCAAATTTCATTCAAAAATAATTAATCATACCCATACTACCCCTATTTGTCATGTGTGTATACAAATGAAATTTTTTTACTACCAAAACATGCAGAAACAATCAGGTTTTCATTGTCTTTAAGGGTTTGAACCTTTCTTAGAAGATATCTTCATTATCTAGAGTGATAACTCGTGAGAGTTAGGTTTGGTTGTATTGATCATATTTTCTTCAAGGTCTTCTTAATAATTTCACAAGGAAGGACATCTCCATCTCCTCCATAAACAAAAAGCTACAAAAGGGTTCTCTCACCTAGATTGAAAGGCACAACCATAAAGTAGTGAGGATAGATCAAATCCTCTTCAGGGTGCTATCCATTTCTCCACATCTGAGTGTCAGAGGGCTAGTTAGATCCCATCCCTAGCTACAAAATGACTCAATATGATATATCTATCTCTAAGATTTTTTCCAAACCTGTGATGCTTCTTAGACTTTGAAGGAGAATCAATTTGGGTACCAACACCTTACAGGTGCTGTTGCAAGGACATAGTGATTACAATTCATATTCAGACCTTGGTAAACACTTCCTATGTGATCAAAGTGCTGATACATCTTTTCAGCCATCATCCTATGTTCAGTTCTATAAGAAGTTTCAAAGTTACAAATGCTATGTGCAATATTTCCATTTTCTATAGTTATTGCACTAAGTTTCATTGATAAATATGGGTAAAGAAGAGTCAGATCTTTCCATTCCAGTTGCTAGTATTGACACACATTTGACAAATCATATTTTAGTGCATTTTCACAACTAGGGTGGAAATCCTTAGTGGAAAATCCTTGTTGATCTACTTCTTGATGAGTACTAGTGTCTTCACATCTGTCAAGTGAGTTTTGTTACTAATATTTGCAAATATGGGAGGAAGAAGATATTTCTTTGCTAGAGATCCTACTAGGACACTATTTCCAAAGCTAGGAAAAACAAAATTCAGAAGGAAGAAAATCCTGGAGAGTTATTGGAGATCAACAGACAAGAAAAGGGATCTCCATTGATGATAGTGATCGGCCTATCATTGAATACTGATATTAAAGTGATTATGAATCAGGTATTATTTTTATGGAGTTAAGTTCTCCATCTGGAGAGGGACCTTCATTTGATTTTGAAAAGTTTTCTTCTCATTTTACTCCTATCTTTTCAAAAGTTGATAGGGATTTCCAAGAAACAAGGCCTTTAGGGGATATCCATTATGGAAGTTATACTCTTGGGTTTCAAATACCCTATTTCCCTTATCAATTTGTCTCCCCTCCAGGGTCACCTCCTCACAACAACATGGCTTTTCCCCTACCCAAACCTCCTTTTGTTGTAAACACCTTTGGTCCTATAAATTTTATAGGGATAGCTGGTTATCCAAATGCAGTTCCCCAGGATGTAAGAAGTAGATTACCAAAGTTCCAAGGAAACAACGTTATAATTGGTGATCAACATTTAAAGCTTTTTATCAATATGATGGAAGATTTTGAGATTGAACATGAAGATGTATATATCAAGTTATTTATCCATACTCTGGAAGAGGATGCAAGGGACTGGTATAAATCTTTGCCAGATAATTAAATTGATTCTTGGACAGAGATGAGCAATGCATTTAGACTACAGTATGGTGATAGAACTGACCCTAGGTTTCTTCTATCAGAATTTGAAAATATCAAAAAGAATCCTAATGAGTCAGTACATGATTTCAACACAAGGTTTAATAAGACCTTGAGGATATTGCCAGTTAGGATAAGGCCATGTGACGAATCATGTTTGATCAAATATTCAGATGCATTTGATAAAAAAGTTGCTTACTACTTGAGGGACAAAAACCCTACTAATTTGAGGCAGGCATTCACCATGGCCTGCAAATTGAGAATAACATCAAAGCAATTAGAAAGCCTCTAAAAAGGGAGGGTGTAAAACTAATTAACACAGAAAGGCCCCAGAAAAGTATGGATGTTGATTTGAAGGAGGTTGTGAAAACTTTGGTTGGGGATGTCAAAGAGATATCATACAAGTTAGCTCATGGAGAAAATGGAATTGGGAAGAGTTCACAAGGTCAACGCAAGCAACAAGGCCAAGACAGGTTTACAAATCACCAAAGATCTGATGAACGAGGCAAGGGACCTGTTGGATTTGGAAATAGATAGTCTCAAGCCAATGGAAACAGAATGGTACAAGATCCTTTGGCTGCTAGAGTTGCTATTGTGAAGGAGACAGATGTCATTGATTGGTGTGACAGATGTTTCATGCCCCATGCTCCATGTGAGGAAGATCAACAAGAAGAGGAAGAAGTTTATGATGATAATGATGATGATGTCTACATGATGGGTTGCTCCACAAGCTTACAACAAGGGGCAACTTCAACTAAAGTGATAAGTGCTAGAACTGTTGCTGATTTTTGGGATTGCATTCATCGGGTACTTTTTCTCCCCCCTATCATACTTTAGAAGTAGATATTGTACATGCTTTTGAATTGCCCAATAATGAATTTGAATATTTAAGGGATTTAATGATAAATAAGTATGATGGAGGCAACCTATCTAAGGAGAATAGGAAGTTGTTTATGAATGTTTTTTTGGCTCAAGAAAAGGAACACAACACAAGAAGTAGGGTTGTCAAAGTGATAGGACCTCAGGCCAAGCCAAAAACTCCATTGCTTTCAAATGTTCCTAAAGAGACTCCTAAGAAAGATGCAGCTATCAAGGGCCCTGCTGTCCCAAACAAAAATCATACCTGCCTCATGCCCAAGTTGTCAAAAATCTCATGCTATCTAATGAGTGTGTCAACCTTCCTTTCAATGTTACCTTGCCAAAGTCTGTCCCTTATGATATTGCCCAAGTCTTGAGTCAAATCAAGATCTGAGTTATGATTGTTGAATTTCTTAGGATTCTTGAGCACAAGAAGAGGGCTCTTGAGTATTTTGGGCTGAAAGAGGAGAAGACTGTCCCAAGAAAAAATATAAACATTGTGGAGACTCCACCAGTCATTGAAGAAATAGAGGCACCACCAGCATTAGAAGAGCTAGATGAACCACCTGAGGTTTATTTGGGAACATCCTTGGTAGATTCTCAGTTGAATGTGGATCCTTTATTCACTACCCTGATCATTAAGGATATATTTCTACATAACTGTATGTTTGACTCAGGGGCATCATGCAATGTTATGCCTCTGGAAGTTATGAATGAACTAAATATCAAAGTAATAGCTACATATGGGAAGTGCACTGCTATGGATTCAAGAGAGGTGCCAGTGGTGGAGTGTGTGAAGGGTCTGGTGGTGTAACTTGAAGCCTATCCAGGTAGGAATTTAAAACTTCATGTAGTTATTGTTGACTGCCCAGCCAAGTGGGGTATGTTGTTATCTAGAAAGTGGGCTACAAGTGTTGGTGGGAGTGTTCAAATGGATATGTCCTATGCCACCATCCCAATTGAGGGCAGCCTTGTCAAGTTGTATGGGGAAAAGAAGATGTTGCACCTTATTGAGGATCCCAACAATACATCCTATGAGATATTGTACACCAGTGTTGATGATGATAAATTTGTAGGATTTGTTGATGGAAAAGAGCACAAGATTGAAAAATACAAGTTTTTTGCGTAGGCAGGTTCTCCTTAGACTTTATTGTTTGATGGAGCTTGCTCAAAGTTTGGAAATGGTGTTGGTGTTGTTCGGATCTCTCTAGGACAGGAAAATTTTGTCTTTCCCATCAAGCTCAACTTTGAGTGCACTAATAACATTACTGATGATGAGGCACTATTTCTAGGTATGAGGATTGCGTGGAAATATGGTGTTAAGACATCATTGTTAAAGGAGATTCAGAATTAATTGTCAGGAAAGTCAGAAAATTGTATGCCACAAAAAATCAGCGAATGAAACAATATAAGCATGTAGTTTGGGATCTCATTGAGATGTTTGATTCATTCAACATTGTGCATCATGATAGGAATTTCAATGATTTGGCAAACAAGCTTGCTTGTGTTGGGATATCGGTTTGATAATTGTCCAGTGTCCCCATATTGTGAATATGATGTTGAGGTGCTAAAAAGGCCATCTATACCTAACAACATTAAGCATTGGAAGGTTTTTATGATGATGCTCAGGTAAAAATATTTTTACAGAATAAAGGAGAGTTTGTTGATCAAAATAGTGATTGGGAGCCAATGGTGTGCGTAGTAGAGGGTAAAGAAACCTTGTTTGGCAAAGGCATCATTCAGCTAAAGACTAATACCATTCCTAGAGGGCTGGTTGCTCTTGAATCAAATTTTGATAATGCTAATTACATTATTAATAGGCATATGGAAGCCTCGAGGGATGTTGAGGAGCATGATCTTGGTGCAAAGGAAAAACCAAGGAAAATTTAGTTAGGCAATAATCTCAACAAAGAGGAGAAGTGGTCATACATCCAATTGTTGAAAAAATACCAAGATTGCATGGCTTGGACCTATTCTGAATTAAAATCATACAGGGAGGATCTATTTCAACATGAGATTCCCTTGGAGTCTAATGCAAAGCCATTCAGGAAGAAACAGAGGCCAATCAATCCACTCTTATCTATCAAAATGCAAGAAGAACTGAAGAAAATGAGAGATGGAAGGATTATTCAGCCCACAAGGTATTCTTCTTGGGTTGCAAACCTAGTACTAGTTTAAAAGAAAAATGGTGACATCAGGTTATATGTAGATTTCAGGAATCTATACAAAGCATCAATGAAGGATAATTATCCTTTAGCAAATATGGAAAACATGTTGTAGTTAGTGACTGGTTCTGAGTTATTTTCCACCTTAGATGGTTTCTCTGGTTATAACCAAGTTGTGGTGAAGGAATAAAAAAGGATCAAGATGGCCTTTACTACTCCTTGGGGGACTTATGTATATGTCAGGATTCCCTTTGGTCTGATGAATGTTGGAGCCACCTTTCAAAGAGCAATGGATGTTGCTTTTGCTAGTTACATCAATGAGTTTATTGTTGTTTACCAAGATGATGTAACTATGTTTTCCAGAAAGAGAAGTGATCACTTGCTACACTTGGAGAAGATTCTAATAATATGTAGAGAATATGATATCTCACTCAATCCAAAGAAATGCCATTTTGGAGTGCAGAAGGAAAAGTTGCTTGGTCACATTGTGTCACAAGAGGGGGTGATGATTGATCCAGAAAGGGTGGAGACCATCAGCAAAGTCCCAATTTGAAGAAACAAGAAGGGAATTTAGTCTTTTTTTGGGCAGATATACTTCATTAGGAGATTCATATCAAACTTTGCTGAGTTGACCATTCCAATCACTTCCATGCTAAAGAAGGACCAGGTCATCAAATGGGAAGAGACTACCATCCAAACTTTCAATAAGATCAAGGAGGCATTAAAGCATGCCCCTATTTTACGAGCTCCAAACTATAAGAATCCCTTTCCAACTGTTTTCTTTTTCTTTTGAGAACACTATTACATCTGTCCTATTGCAGAAAGATGATGAAGGGGCTGAAAGGCTAATTTCCTTTTTCAGTAAGGCCTTGTAGGGGGCTGAGATGAAATACACTATTATAGAGAAGCAAGCATTTTCCTTGGTAAAAGGAAAAAAGGTTTTTAGGCCTTACATTTTAAGTTCTAAAAAGGTTTCTTATGTTCCCCACACCATGGTGAAGGACATCTTGTTAGCGATGGAAGTATCAAGAAAAAGATGCAGGTGGGTGAACAAGTTACAAGAATATGATATGGATATCCAAACCATGAAGTTGGTGAGAGGTTTGGGCTTGGATAATCTTATGGCTGAAAGAAACTTGCAAACTATTGAGGTAAATGAGGTAGAAGAGGAAAGGGTAGGTGTTTTTGGAAGGTTGATGAGTTTTGAGTGGTACAAGGATGTAATTTTTTTATCTCAGACACTTATACTACCCTGAGTATTTAAATAAGAACCAGAAAAGAGCTCTTAAGTTGGCTTCCCATAAATATGTCATTACAGATTTTTAGTTAGCTTAGAAGAACCATGAGGGAGTCCTCTTAATGTGCATTACTGAAGATGAAGCCCCAAAGATATTTTTTGATCTCCATAGAGGAGTTTGTGGGGGACATTTTTCTGCAAGAGTCACAACACACGAGATCCTGAGGGCTGGTTATTGGTGGCCAACTCTTTTCAAGAATACAACCTTGTTGGTTAGAATATGTGAGAGTTGTCAACACTTCTCTAGAATACTAAAAGCTTTAGGCTCCCTTCCTTTACAGCCCATATCAATTGAAGCCCCATTCAAGCAATGGGGAATGGATTTCATTGTTGAGATTTCAGACCCTTCAAGTGGTGGCCATAAGTGGATCCTTGTAGCAACTGATTACTTTACTAAATGGGTGGAGGAAATCCCCACCAAGAAGGCAACACACCAAATTTTCATGGATTTTGTGTTGAGCCACATCATTTGTAGGTTTGGAGTGCCAGTAAAATTGTATTTGATAATGCCATGATTTTCAGGGCTAAACCTCTAGTGGAAATGTGCAAAGAGTATGGGATCAACTTGACAAATGCATCTAATTACAATCCCCAAGGAAATGGATAGGCTGAGTCCAATAATAAAAATTTTTCTAAAATTATCAGAAGAACCTTGGAGCTGAACAAGAGAAAATGGGGTGAACAGTTGAAGTTTGTTGTTTGGGATGTTAGGATCACTGTCAAAAGAGTTACCAGAAAGAGTCCATTTGAGTTAGTATATGGAACTTAGGCCCTACTTCCCCTTCATATGCAATTATCCTCATATCATTTTATTCAACAGCTGGAGGATCAAGAAATAAGTCCCTATGATGCTCGCATTAACCATATTGTTAAGCTTGATGAAGAAAGGAGGGCATCCCACTAGAGGCATGTAAAGTTTAGAGAAAATCTGAAGAATTTATTTGATAAGAAAGTCACTCCCAAAGTTTTCAATGTTGGAGATGTTGTGCTGCTATGGGATAACATGCATGAAGATAAGGGCAAGCATAACAAATTTGACTCATTATGGATGGGCCCTTATTCCATTTATATTATGATTGGTGAACATACCTTCTTCTTAAAGGACTTAGATGAGGAATTAATTGAATTGCCTATTAATGGTAGGAACTTGAAGCATTTCTTAGATTGATTCCCCAAAGTCAAGGTGAGCATCATTTGTATAGTGTATAGTTTGTTGGTTTGTTTCCTGTCTTTTGTGTTTTTGCTCTTTTTGGTCCTTTTTTGACCTATTTTTGTTGGTTTCTTTGTTGGTTTTTTGGAAGATGGATCTGTTTCTCTACTCTGCAAGATGACTCCTTTTCCCAATGGATATTTTGGCACTTGGTCTACCTTTTTTCTTTTGGCACTCACGTAGAATACCCATCCACGAGTCAGAGCCAATGTTGGTGCTCAAAACATTCTCACCCTATTTTTCCATTGAAAATCTATCAATTTACGGCCTCTACCATAAATTATCTCCTCATGTTGTGCCTGAGAAGTCCCTGCATTCCTTTTATTTCCATATTCAATCCATTCATGGGTCAAGGGTCACGTATGGATCCATGGTTGTTTCTTTATTTCTCTATTTATATGGAAAAGCTCTGTATTTGGGTGTAAAACTTGAGCTCTCCCATGTTTTCCATTTTCCACAGCCAGGCTTTGTTGTCCTTGTTGTTTTTCCCTAAATACTTGAAAAAAACAAATGGATGTAGTTCAGAGGAATGTATTTGAGCTTTGTAACATTTCTGAATTCTCTGTCCTTGGAGAAAAATTCATCTCCAGGCTTGAAAAGTCATTCTTCTACATTTTACGGTTTGATGGGCGTTTCTCCTAGTCAAATTTAGATCCTTACATCAATAGGAAATGTGGCTTCATTTGGTTGGCCAGAGGATGACGTGGGAAAATGGTTTAACTTGTCACTTTTTTCCTTTTTGGTAAAAGGGAATATTTGGTCCCGTAGCTCCGCTCAAATCTGATTGGTTCTTTTGGTGCTTACGTGGATTCTTCTGATTGAATGGGGCGTGGCAGGTTTTTTTTGAACTTGTTCTTTTTGGCTACTTTGGCAAAAAGTTTGAACCCACCCCATGGCCCCACCAGGCTTTGATTAAAGAGAATTTTAAACGACAGGGAAAAAGTCTTACTTTGACCCCATAGAAGGACACATGCCAAGGTTAATGGTGAGAGATACGGGCCTTCAGAGGTAAGTTGTATGTTTTTCCCTTATGGAAAATGGAGTAAAACTCTAAAATGGAAGCGTGCCCCCACCAAGTCATTTTAAAGCTTTGAGGTCTTTGAAGTTGTGCCATAATGACACATGGAGGCCTCTACCACGTCTTCTTGCCTTAGACTTTTCAGCAACTTCTTAAAGGGGCCAAAGACACATGGTGAGCCCAAGCTCATTCAAGTTCTCAAATTTTGGGGACCATCTCAAGATGCGCCATTCTGACGCGTGACAGTTTAAAGAGTCAAAAGGCGGGGAGGTGGACCATCGGGGGAAACTTGGATTTTTTGGCTCTTGTCACCAAAAGGATTAAAGCATCAAAATGGCCTGTAAACCTGACACAGAATAGTCAAAAAAATTTCCTGGTCAATAGTGGAGGTGTGGACTTTCGGGGGAAATTTGGAAAATTTCTCTTTTTGTGAAGAAAGGAGTTAAAAGTGTAAAATGAAGTGTGGTTCCACTGGGACTCACATTAAGGACTAGAAGCGAAAGGGCAGAGCTGCGGGGAAAACTTGAAAAATTTTCATTTTTCGAAAAAAGAGGTGAAATAGCAGAATTTGGCCAAGATTCCTATGGGACCCACCTTAGAACATGTGTCAGGCTCATTTCCCAAAGGCGGAGGTGTGGAGAAAAATGTGAAAATGTTACATTTTTCCAAAAAATTGGAAAAGGAAAAAAGGAACCCGCAAGCCCATTTTAAAATGGATCTTCCACGTGGATGGTCCAAATTCAAAGTAGAAATCAATGGTAGTTGTACATTTATATCTATTTTTTTCTGCCAGTTTCACTCCAGAGCTCCTAAAGATGTGAGTCTTCATGATTTCTCAATATTTCTTGCATGCCAAATAGGAAAGGGGAGTAAATTTTATATCTAAGTTTGTTGAGGAAGATCTGGGAATGTCTTTTACCATTAAGATGAGATCTTACCTCTGGGCTCGATATAATCTTCTGTTGTTTCTTCCTGAGTACACAAAGAACTAGATTGGATAGATTAGGGGTGGAAGTGATTGGTGAGTTAAAATAATAATGATCTACTAGAGGAGGGAGTTGAATGTGGGATATTTTTAAAGAGATGTACCCCTTAAGAACCTGACAAATTTTTACAGATTTGATTTTTGGAATCACGATTGGGATCATGGCGAGCACTGATGTACTTAATGTTAGGTTTTTTTTGGAGGAAAAATATGTTGCAAAGTGATATAAATAGCATGAATTTTTTCATGAAAAGGGTTGGAGGCTGGAAGGTTGGAGTGTTAGAGGTCAGAACTGATCTTCTAAGAAAAGGCCTGATTGAGCCCATCTTTCTGAGGGACTGTTTGAGGAACTTGTGTATCTCTTTTGTGTTAAACTCAATCGTGTCAAGGTGGTTGCAAGCATACAACCATTAAAAAGCTCTAAGATAGTTCTAGAAACTTTCCCCTAATGATAAGTTCAATCAAATTTGAGTTATTCTATGCCGACTCTAAGCAATTAGTGTTTTATTTGTTTCAGAATGTATGTAAATAGTTTTATTCATTCCTATTACAATCTTATACTATAATTTTTGTGAAATCACATAGGATCTCATCCCTATGATAGTTTAGAGGTTTCTACAACTTCATTTCAAGAAGATCCTTCATCTTTGATTATATCAATAGATTTAAAATCAATTCACTGTCATTTGTTGATAAATATTGTTTGTAAGTTTTTGTGTGTAGCTTAGGCATGGTTGAATCAGAAACTATAGTGTTTAATTGGGTCCTCTAATTCAATCCTTCATGTTAGGGTCTGAAAGATTATGTGAAAATGTGCTGATTTTGGCCTCCATTGAAGTACACATTCTAGTTGAAGAAAAATCTTGACTGTTTTGAAGCTTTCTGTTGTAAACTTTCTCTTTATTGTAAAGTCCCTCCAAAGGTTTGGTATACTGAACTTTATCCTGCTTCACCTCCCACCAAATTTCATTCAAAAATAATTAATCATACCCATACTACCCCCTATTTGTCATTTGTGTATACAAATGCAAATTTTTTTCTACCAAAACATACAGAAACAATCAGGTTTTCATTGTCTTTAGTGGCCTGAACCTTGCTTAGAAGATATCTCCATTATCTAGGGTGATAACTCGTGAGAGTTAGGTTTTGTTTTATTGATCATATTTTCTTCAAGGTCTTCTTAATAATTTCACAAGGAAGGACATCTCCATCTCCTCCACAAACAATAGGATACAAAAGGGTTCTCTCACCTAGATTGAAAGGCACAACCATAACTTGTATTGAGGATAGATAAAATCCTCTTTAGGGTGCTATCCATTTATCCACATCTAAGTGGTAGAGGGATAGTTAGATCCCATCCCCAGATAAAAAATGACTCACTATGATCTATCTGTCTGAATTTGTTCTCTAAAGGTAGTACTCCATGGGAAACTAACATTAAACATAGTGTAAAATCCTCTTAGACCAACACTCATGTTGAGTGGCGAAGATCACCAACTAAACTTAAAAATAACTCTTAAGAGTTGGGATTATAAATTAACTCGATACACTATCTCAATTGTCATTTGGGTTCTATGATGCAATACTAAGAGTTAATTGTGAAACTTAACAACATTTTAATTTATGATTAGTTTGGGAAAATCTAACAATAATATGATTTGTTTGGAGAAAGGTTAAATTTATATCGTCCTTTTAACGTGTTTAAACCATCTTGTGGTGAGTAGCGGTATCCACATCGTATAAACTTTAATGTCATTCTTAACCTTTTAAATGAAAGACTATTCTCTCTTATTATCCCCCTTTTACTAGTTTGTAGTGAATGTATTATGTGAAATCATGTAATCATATTCTTGACATGACACCCCAGGAAAAGGACTAGTAGTCTCATGGGCATAAAAAGTCCCTATTAACAAATAGGCTACACAATTCTTTACAAAATGCATATGAACCTTTTTAGGGAAAAACCCTCTTAAGTTGGTCAAAAACGATACTCATGGAACCTAATCTAGAAACAAAAATAAGTAAGTTTGTTGCCATTTTAAGTTCATTCAAATGCCTAATTAATTGTTGGAGCATAAAAATAATAAAATTATAATAGACCCTTGACCTTGTGAAGTGAAATAGTGGGATCTTATTCCACATGAAAAGTAAAACATGGTCTTCCTTGTAGCATGATTAAGCCCTCTTGCTATGGATAAACCACCTATTTCATGTATACCTTCTTTTTTACTCACTCAATTATCAATTTATAAATGAATGTAAGAAACACGAACTAAATCCTTAAACAAAAATGTGAACTTCACCTCCTTTGGACTTATACTTGTTCCATTGTGTAATGGAGGTATGACATAAGATCAAGATCCATTCCCTAACGAGTGAATCCTAGGAATAATACCAAGTGGCCTTGTGGGTATATATATATCCTTTTGTGTAAATAAATATCCTATTAACGAATGAATGAATTAAAAAAGTAATTGACATAATGTAGATGATCCTTATTTAATGAGTTACATTGTAAGTTAAATGTTAAACAATATAAAACGAAATATAGCAAGAGGAAATGGAATGTATGATTCACATATTATGATCGTTCTATAACATAATTTTGAGATTTAATCATCATTGTAATAAATGTGAAATCATAAAAGTATCATGTCATGGGAAGACCGTATCTATAAGTTTATACTATATCTTAGTCATTATGTTGTGTCTTGTGATTAGATAAAAAAATTTGCCATGATGTGCGTCACATGTTTTCATCTTATCTGTGTGGGCTAATTTTGTGCAAACATGTCATGTGTTTTGTGTTGTCCTAAATGATCTCATGTATTGTTGTGTAATCTACAATGTAAGTCAAAAAAATAAAATTCAGGTATTTTAGTGTTGTATTTGTGTGTGTATAATGTGGGCGTTACAAATCACACTTGAATTTCATACCTTCAATCTCACCAAAACTATTGAAAACAGTTAATTTAAGATACATTTGAGAAAGGATTTTTTTTTACAGAAATTTACAAAAGGAAGGATACAAGTGCTGGATCACATTTTAGCACATGACCAAAAAGTTAACTAGTTTTTTTATAAGAAGACCAGGTCTCATGACTTCCAAGTTAGAGATCTCGTTCTATTTTGGGATAAATTAAGGGAGCCTTGTGGAAGTCATGGTAAGGTCGATTACATTTGGCTCATTCCAATATGGATGGAACTACCCTATAGGAATGATAAATTTAATATTCTACACTTCCGTTAAAATTCTACACTTTTGTGGATAAAATTAATATTAATTATCCTATATGGATGGAACTACCGTTCCATTTACATCTAGTTGATAGTACCTAAAGTTTTTTAAGTGTTGAGTGGGTGTTTGTACCTTGTACATAATTTTGTTTTTTGATTTTAGTTTTGTTCTGGTTGTTTGTCTTTCCTTTATTTTGGTTCTCTTCTATATATTCTTTGGCTTTATAGCCCAATGGATTAAGCACTAGTCTTATAAACCTCAATATTCTAGAGTTTGAAGATTTTCCTTATTTGTATATTGTTCAATCCAAGCCAATTCCAAGAAATATCCAATTATTTTTCGAGACTAGAAAATGTTGAAAAATTCAAACATTTAGAGTCATAGGTTTATTCTTTGCATTCTTGGTCACCTCTACTCTATGTCAAGTAAGTTCTGTTGTATATATCTTCCCCCCGGGTAGATATAGACAAGCAGGAGAATGGAGAAATCAAAGAAGTTCAAATGCCTGACATGACCAAGGCGCAAGGAAATGGCGCATAACAATGAGTGTCAACATGAGAATGTATGCGCCAAGGCGTAGGAAAGTGGCGCACAGAATTGGATGTCGACAATGTAAAGGATGTGCCCTTGGTGCACGGAAATGGTGCATAACAATGAGTGTCAACAGGGAAAAAGTTGCGCCTTGGCGCACATAAGAGGATGTCGACACAAATGTAAATGCGCCCTTGGCGCACAGAAGAAGATGTCAACATAGAAATAGATGTGCCCTTGGCGCACAGAAAGTAATGTTGACACGGAAAAAGTTGCGCCCTTGGTGCAGGTAAAGTGGCGCACGTAAACATGTGTCGACACAAACATATTTGCGCCTTTGGCGCACAGAAAAGAGTGTTGACATGCAAATGAATGCACCTTTGGCACAAAAAAAGGGTTGTCGACACAAACATATTTGTGCCTTTGGCGCATGAAAAGGATTGTCAACATGCATATGGATGCGCCAAGGCACACCTTCAGGAGGCGCAACATTCTGAGCGCTGACAGGAAGCAGACCCTGACCCAGATATTCAGATGGCCATAACTTTTGATTGGGAGCTCCGATTCACATAAGGTTGGACTTTTCGGAAATCCTACAGCGTCCTCTACCTAAGTACGACTGGATATATTTAATTGGGTGGGAAAAAGTTCTTAAAAATGCAAAATATAGTTTGCCACTTTTGGGGTTTGATATGGTCCTCACCTACCACCATAATGAGATGAATTAAATACAACTTGAGGTGGTTGGGGTAGATTTGAACTTTCTCTCTCTTCTCTCTCTCATTCTTCCTATAAATTGTAAGGAGGGGCTTCTTTCTAAAGGTTGGACATTCTTGTTTTGGCCCCTCCCTTCTTCTCTTTGGCAAGTAGAGTTGTGGAGCTCAAACCTCCCATATGAAACTGTAATGCACCTTTGCCTCTGGGCATTTTTGCAGTGTATTGTATCAACCTTCAGAGCAAATAAATGCATGACTGTGGATGTTTCTCAACCCTCTATGTGTTTCATTTTGCATCCTCCTAATCTTTCACTGTGAATATGTTTATCTGTGCATGATTTTGCATTGCATTTCTGTGGTCTGTGTTTAATTGGCAAAACATGTTTTCTTCATTCCTCGGTGCATCACCTCCTTAGCTTAGGTTTGTTTTTATGCATTTTTCTCTCCCTGTCTCCTTGGTAGTTAGATTAGGTTTTAGTAGACTCTCTGCATTTTATTGGTGCATCTGAATAGAGGAATAGGAGCCGGCCTTCATCCTGAGAGCTTTTCCGATTTCGCAAGGTCCCACACTTGGGAAAAGCTCCATGTTGTGCAATCGCACTGAGATTCTCAGCCCATCGAGTTGCAGAGTCCCAGGGGTGCTGTGATTCGGCACGAATAAGTTCTAAAAGGGAAAAAATTAGCAATTAGTTAAATTAATGTGTATTTGGAATTATTTTATTTATTCAGACAAATCAGCTATCTAAGGAACAGGAGGAGCTATTCCATTATTCATCCCATTCCCTGCCTCTTTGCATTATTCACCTTCATCCAAAAAATTAGTTATTACGAGCCTTGCTGACACATGTGACCCTCTTCCTTCAGGTTTTCCACTTTATGGTTTTCCAAATTTTATTTCCCATCTACTTTACTCACCTATTTTCCTAAGTCAGACATTTTGGGCACCTCTTGCACTCTGGGAATGAGTTCCTTTAGGTCATCAGTTCCCCGCATCTTTGAATCCCCTATTTTTATTTCCATAATCCAATAAAGTAGACGTGTTGGACCTGTGTGGAACATCAAGACCTATTCCCTTGGGCATCTAATTCTCTGATTATCTGATTCGCCCATTTGAAACCTCTCATTCAGGTAACACTTGAGTATTAGACCCTCGAACAGATCCATCACTTAACTTAAAATTGCGAGGAAATTGAGGGAATTCACATTATAAAACCCTTTTTATTCCAATTTAATTCCCTTCATTTGCATATATTTCTCTGCCATTTCATTTCCTTCCCTCTCATGCCTAATAGAAACACTCTTTTGTTCATTTTTAGACCAAATTAAAAAATTCAAATTGCATTGGAAATGCTGAGAGGTCACCTTTATCCTCATCTAATTGGTAAGTGATTTCATCACTTTTTTAAAAAATTAAAAAAAATTCTCATCTTGATGCCCTTCCTTTAAATTACCTCATAAATATCTTAGAAAAATCCATTTTTTAGTAAGTGTTTAATTTTATCAAGCTGAAGATTGAGCGCGTTGGGTATGAACCTGTTGGTACCCAAATTGATTCTCCCTCAAAGTCTGAGCAGCATCACAAGTTTTGGAAGGAAGCTTAGAGACAAATAGATCATGGTGAGTCATTTTGTAGCTGGGGATGGGATCTAACTGGCCCTCTGTCACTCAAATGTGGAGAAATGGATAGCACGCTCAAGAGGATTTAATCTATCCTCACTATTTTAGGTTGTGCCTTTCAACCAAGGTAAGAGAACCATTTTGTAGCCTGTTGTTTATGGAGGAGATGGAGATGTCATTCCTAAAAAATTTGTTAAGGAGACCTTGAAGAAAATATGATCACTTCAAAAAAATCTAACTCTCACAAGTTGTTACTCTAAATAGTGGAGAGATTCTCTAGGAAAGGTTCAAGCTACTAAAGACATTTGGAATCCTGATTGTTTTTGTATGTTTTGATGATAACATTTATGCATTTGTATACATTCATGACAAACAAGGGTAGTATGGGTAGGATTATTTGTTTTTAAATAAGTTTTGGTGGGAGGTGAGGCAGAATAAAATTTATTTGTCAAATCTCTGAGAACTACAAAATGGAAAGTCTAGATAACAGAATGCTTCAGAATAGCTAAAATGTTCCTTTTACTAGAATATGTAATTCAACAAAGGCCCAGTTTAGCACTTTGTCACACAATAGATGATATTTTTACACGAAATCTCAAGTTAGAAGACTCAATAAAACATCAAAATATAAGATCAATCACGCTTGAGATAAACCCAGAGGCTTACAAACAATCTCTTTCAATATGTGAAAGAAAAGTGATTTTCAATCGTTTATTTCACTCCCACATGAAATATCTTTTGACAAATGAGATTGTAGATTCCACTAAAGTGTCACAACGATTGATACCTGTGTGATTAACACATATTTTTATACAAGATTGCAATAAGAACAAGAAAAACTATTTATAGACATTTAGAAATTAAATAAACACATTTTTCTTAAGATCAACACAAAATAACTCGAGTTTAATTAAATTTATCAGAATGGGAAAGTTTCTAGAACAATCTCAGAGCTTGTTAATCGATGTACACTTTCAATCACCTTGACACGTTCAAACATACTACAAAAGAGATATACAGGCTTTTCAGATGGTTTCTCAAAAGATAGGCCTTTTCAAATTTTCCTCTTGGGAATTTTCTTCAACCTCTAACACTCCAACCATTTACACAGAAAATTTGTGCCATTTATAACATTTACATCAAATCCATTTTTCCCCCAAAAATCTTGACATTGAGTGTTACCAGTGCTCGCCATGATCACGGTCACGATTTCTAGAATTAAATCTACAAAAAATTCATCAGACACTCAGGGGGAAAATATCTTCGAATATCTCCCATATTCAACTTCTCCTTCAAGTAGATCACTCTTCCTTCAACTCACCAACCACTTCCTCCACTAATTTTTCAGATTTGGTTACTTGCGTGCTCAGAAGAAGAAAAATAGAAAATCATATCGAGCCTGAGAGTTAGACCATTTTAATGGTGAAAGACGTCTCCATATTTTCCCCACCAAACTCAGATATCAACATTAACTCTCCCCTTTGTTTCACCTGTAGTGAATAAAAAGAAATCATGAGGACTCACACTTCCAAGAATGTTTCAGTAAAATGGGGGGAAATTCATATTCAAACTCTCAGTTGTCGTTGATCTTTACTTTGAATTTGGGATGTCCATGTGGAAGATTCAATTTAAAATGGGCTTGGGCATTTCCTTTGACCTTTTATAAAATTTTGAAGAAATGGAAAATTTTCACATTTCGTTCCACACCTCCACCCTTGAGAAATGAACCTGACATGTGCCCTGAGGTGGGTCCCAAAGGAACCGTGGCCAAATTCTTATATTTCACCCACCTTTTGGAAAAGGGAAAATTTTCAAAGTTTTTCCCGCAGCTCTGCCTTTGAAAAATGGGCCTGACAAATGTCCCAATGTGGGTAATATCAGAACTGCATTTCCTTTCACTTTTAACTCTTTTCTCTTAAAAGGAAATTTTTCTAATTTTCCCCTAGGGGTCCGTGCCTCCGCCGTTGACTGGAGAAAGTGTTGACCTTTCCTCTATCAGACTTGTAGGCCATTTTTGGTATTTTAACCCTTTTAAGCATAAAAGGCAAAAATTCTAAGTTGCCCTCGATGGTCCGTCTCCCTGCCCCCTTTGACTTGTCAAATTTCCATGCATCACAATGGTGCACCTTGAGATGGTCCCAAATATTTGATACCTTGAATGAGTGCGGGGTCACCACTTGTCCTAGCCTGGAAAATTTGTTTGAAGGCTTAAAGCTCAGCAGAAGGCATCATTTGTCATGGTTTGAGGCAATCTCCTTTGGCCATTGAAAATTCTAATCAAAGTGCAAAGTGAGAGGAGGCCTCCAAGTGTTCTTCTGGCACTTTTTCAAAATGGTGCCCAAGTTTAAGAGCCTGAACGAGCGCAGGCTCGCCACATGTCCCTGTCCCCCCAAACTATATCTAGCTGCATTAAAAATTGTCTAAGTCCAAGAAAAGTAGCGAAAAAATCCATGTGTCCTCCTAGTGTTATTCTAAGGCCAAACCAAAAAGTAGATCTTCAAACGAGCATCATTCTTCCACGTGGAAAAATATTGAGTTCAGGATTTTCACAAAAAAATTGAAGTACCCAGCATAGTCGCGTCCAACACAAAGAGGCCACATTTCTTGTAGATGCGAAGATGTAAATTTAATCAGGAGAAATGTCTGTCAAACCGTAAAATGTAGAAAAACGACCATTTCAGCCCGAAGATGAAAATTTCTCCAAGGACAGAGAATTTAGGAAAGTGACAAGCCTCAGATACGTTCCTTAGCGATACATACATTCATTTTTCTTCAAGTATTCAGGGAAAAAATGACAAGGATGAAAAATCCTTACTGTGGAGAATGAAAATAATGGGAGAACCTAAGTTTTTAGATGAACAAAGAATGGGAGACCCAAATTACAGACCTTTTCCAGAGGAACAAAGAAACAAGAAGAAAAATATGGACCCATACATGATCCATGACCCAGGAAGAGATTAAAAATGGTGACAGAGATTAACTAGGCACAACACGGGGAAATAGAAAGTGATAGAGGCTGTAAATCGATAGATTTTCAAAGACAAAATGGGGTGAAAATATTTTGAGCACCAACATCGGCTCCGACTCAGGGATGGGCACTCCCTGTGAGTGCCATAAGAAAAAAGATAGACCAATTGCTAAAAATATCCATTTGGCAACAAATTCAACTTGTAGAGTAGCGAAACAGGGCCATCTCCCAAAAAAGAACAGAGAAACTAGAAAAAACAAGTCACTAAGGACTAGAACGGGAAAAAACACATAAAACAGGAAACTAAAAACAAACTATACACTGTACAAGATATTTTTACCTTGATTTAGAGACAACAATCAAGGAAATATTTCAAGCACCTCTCATCCTATATATGACCATGCTAAGAGGTTCTAGTATGTTTTCATTAACTGGAAATGTACCTCTTTTTTGTCTTTGTTTAGTTTGTAAACCATCCATTTTCTCTAAAGCTCCTCCATTGTGTTTAAGTCAAATTCTTTAACATTTTTCAAGGCTGAATCATAGACCAAATTCCCAGAAAAAACAACATACTTAGGAGCTTTTTTTTCAACACTTTCAGACTCCCTGGAATCCACAAAACTCACAAAGTTGTTAAGATCAATATCTACTTGTAAAATTTCATCAGATGCATTTCTTGGGTCTTCAATCAAGTACAAAATCTTCTTCTCTCCATATAATTTCACCAAGTTTCCTTCAATGGGGATAGTTGCATAAGACATGTCCATTTGTACACCACTGCAAACACTTGCTGCCCACTTTCTTGACAACAACATCCCCCACTTGGCAAGGCAGTCAACAATGACTACACAAAGCTTTAAGTTCCTTCCAAGATAAGATGAAAGTTGCATAACCAAATATATGACACATCCCACCACTGACACCTCTCTAGAGTCCATGGTAGTGCACTTCCCATATGCTACTGTTACTTTGATACCTAATTCATTCATGACCTCAAGAGGCATGACATTACAGGAAGCTCCAGAATCAAACATACAATTATGTAACATCTTGTATTTGATAACCAAGGTAGTGAAGAATGGGTCCACATTCAGCTAGGATGTAACCAAAGAAGTTCCTAAATAAACCTCTTGTGGTTCCCCCATCCCTTCCAACACTTGTAGCTTTTGTAACTCTGCAACAGTAAGAGGAATCTCAACCTTGTTTACATCTCTGCCTTGTATGATCTCTTCCTCTTTGAATCACAAACATTTAAAATCCCTCTTCTTGTGCTAAGGGATCTTAAGTAGCTCAACAATTGGGACATGAATTTTGATTTGACTCCAAACTTGGCCAATGTCATATGGAGCAAATTTGGGTAAAGCAGCACTAGGAGAAAGATTGGTAAATTCGTTAGATGGAATGGGATTCTTTTCATTTTTGGTATGGGGAGGAATAAAAGTTTTTCTTAAGGAAACAAGCTCTCTACCAGATGCATTTTTATTTGGAGTTTCTTTAGTAAGAAACAGAAATTTTTACCTGGCTTGTCACCCCTTGACATCTTTACTTTTGGTATTGTGCTCCTTTTCTTTGGCAATTACAACATTCATTAATAACTACCTATCTTCTTCTGAAGGAACTCCTCCATCATACTTTTCAATCATTAATGCCCTCAATTATTCAAAATCATTAGTGGGAAATTCAAAAGCTTATATAGTGTCTACTTCTAAAATATGAGATTGGGGAAGGAGAGGTACCCGGTGTACGCAATCCTAAAAAACAACAACAGCTCTAGCACTTATTACCTCAGTTGAAGTTGCTTCCCTTTGTGAACTTGCAGGGATCTCCATCAAGCAGGCATCATCATCATTATCATCATCAGATTCTTCTTATTCTTTCTGATATTCCTTAGATAGAGCATGGGGCATGAAACAACTGTCACACCAATCAATGAAATTTGTCTCCCCCACAACATCTACTTCTAAAGCTAAAGGATCAAGCACCATTCTTTTTTCCCTACCTTGAGGTTACCTATTTCCAAATCTAATAGGTCCCTTTCCTTTGTCATCAAATCTTTGGTGATTTGTGAACTTTTCTTGGCCTTGTTGCTTGTGTTGACCTTGTGAATTGTGCCCAATCCCCTTCTCAACCTGGGCTAGTTTGTATGAAATTTCTTTGACAACCCTTACCAAAGTTTTCACAACTTCTTCCAAATCAGTAGCCTTGCATTCCTGAGGTTTTTCTGGGTTAATTAGTTTTACACCCTCCCTTTTTGGAGGCTTTCCAATTACCTTAATATTGTTCTATATTTGAAATGCCATAGTGAAGGCCTACCTCAAATTGGTAGGGTTATTGTCCCGCAAGTAACATGCAACCTTTTTATTAATTGCATCTGAATATTTGATCAAACAATATTCATCACATGGCCTCAAGCCAACAGGAAATATTCTCAAGGTCTTGTTGAACCTTATGTTGAAATCATATACTGACTCATTAGGATTCTTCTTGATATTTTCAAATTTTGATAGAAGAAACCTTGGGTCATTCCTATCACCATATTGTAATCTAAATGTGTTATTCATCTGAGTCCAAGACTCAATAGAGTTATCTAGCAAAGTTTTATACCATTCCCTGACATCTTCTTCCAAGGTATGGATAAACATCCTGATATATATATCTTCATGTTAAATCTCAAAGTCTTCCATCATATTGATAAAAAACTTTGAATGTTGATTACCAGTTATAGCGTTGTTTCCTTGGAACTTTGGTAGTTTGTTTCTTACATCTTGAGGAACTGCATTTGGATAACCAATCATCCCTAGAAAATTTATAGGTCCAAAGGTATTTAAAACAAATGGAGGTCTAAGTGGGGGTAGGGCCATGTTGTTTTGAGGAGGTAACCCTAAAGGCGTGATAGATTGATAAGGGACAGAGGGTATTTGAAACACAAGGGTATAATTTTAAAAGTGGATATCACCTAAAGGCCTTCTTTCTTGGAAATCCCTATCAAATTCTGAAAATATAGGGGCAGAATGAGAAGCAAACTTCTCAAAATCAAATGAAGGCGCCTCTCCAATTGGAGAATTCAATTCCACAAAGATGCTACCTAATTCAAAAGCACTTGAATATAAGTCTTCAATGATAGGCCAATCACTTTCATCAATGGAGATCCCTCTTTTTGTCTGTTTATCCCCCACTACTCTCCAGGATTTTCTTCCTTCTGACTTAGCTTTTCCTAACTCTGAAAACAATGTCCTAGTAGGATCCCTAGCAAAGAAAGATCTTCTTCCTTCCAGCTTTACAAAGAATAGTACAAATCTCACTTGAAAAAGGTTAAGACACTGGTACTTATTAGAAATTAGATCAACAGGGGGTCACCACTAAGTATTTCCACCTTAGTTGTGAAAACGCACTAAAGTATGATCTGTCAAATGTTTTTCATTGCTAGATGCTGAAAATGGTAAGACCTAGCTTTTCTTTACCTAGATTTATCAATAAAAACTTAGTGCAGTAGCAACTAGAAGAGTTAGACATAGTACTTGCAACTTTGAACACTTCATACAAGCTTGAATAGAAGATGATTTTGGAGACAATGTCTTAGCACTTAGAGCATATAAGAAATGCTTACCAAGGCCTAAATATGAACAGTAACCACTATATCCATGCCAATGGCACCACTTAGGTGTTGTTGACAGGATAAATAGATATGAACTGGCAGTGAAACAACAAATTAGTCTCAGCAATGCAAATTAGTTACCAGCAATTCAAACCAATCCTCAGTAATGGTGTCAATAAGGTGTTGTTGATAGGATGAATAGATATAAACTGGAAATGAATCAAAAAATAATCTCATCAACTCATATAAGTCCCCAGAAATGGTGCCACTTCAGTGTTGGTACCCAAATGGATTCTCCCTCAAAGTCTGAGCAGCATCACAAGTTTTGGTAGGAAGCTTAGAGACAGATAGATCATGGTGAGTCATTTTATAGCTGAGGATGGGATCTAACTGGCCCTTTGTCACTCAGATGTGGATAAATCGATAGCACCCTCAAGAGGATTTGATCTATCCTCACTATTTTAGGTTGTGTCTTTCAACAAAGGTAAGAGAACCCTTTTGAAGCCTATTTTTTATGGAGAAGATGGAGATGTCCTTCTTAATGAAGTTGTTAAGTATACCTTGAAGAAAATATGATCAATGCAACAAAATCTAACTCTCACGAGTTGTCACTCTAGATAGTGGAGATATCCTCTAGGAAAGGTTCAAGCTACTAAAGACATTTGGAATCCTGATTGTTTCTGTATGTTTTGATAATAAAATTTATGCATTTGTATACACACATGAAAAATAGGGGTAGTATGGGTAGGATTCATTTTTTTAAAATAAGTTTTGGTGGGAGGTGAGGCATAATAAACTTGATTTGCTTAATCTCTAAGAAATTTAACAAAATGGAAAGTCTTAATAACATAATTCTTCAGAATAGATAAAATGTTCCTTTAACCAGAATATGTACTTCGATGGAGGCCTAGATTAGCACTTTTTCACACAATCTATGAGATTTTAACATGAAGGATTGAGTTAGAAGACCCAATAAAACATCAAAATCTAACATCAATCATGCCTAAGGTAAACCTAGAGGCTTACAAACAATCTTTTTCAATAAATGAAAGAAAAGTGATTTTTAATCATTTATTTCACTCCCAGATGAAAGATCTGAGAAATGAGATTGTAGATGCCACTAAACTATCACAAGGAATAATACCTATGTGATTAATATGGATTTGATACAAGATTACAATAAGAATAAGAAAAACTATTTACAGATATTCAAAAATGAAACAAACACATTTTGCTCAAGATCAACATAGAATAACTTGAGTTTGATTAAATATATTAGCAGGGGAAAGTTTCTAGAATAATCTAAAATCTTTTCGATGGTTTTACACTTGTAACCACCTTGACATGATCAAACTTAATACAAAATAAATATATAGGCTTCTCAGATGGCTTCTCAAAAGACAAGCTATGTCAAATTTTCCTCTTAGAAATTTTCATCGACCTCTAACACTCCAACCATTTGCATGAAAAATTTGTGCCATTTATAACATTTACAACAAAGCCCCTTTTCCCCCAAAAAATACCAACATTGAGTGCTACCAATTATCTCCATGATCATGGTCATGCTTTCTAGAATAAGATCTACAAAAAGTCACCAGGTGCTCAGGGGGCAAATCTCTTTGAATATCTCCTGCATTCAACTCCTCCTTCTGGTAGATCACTCTTTCTTCAACTCACCAACCACTTCCTCCCCTAATCTATCAAATCTAGTTCCTTGGGTGCTTGAGAGAAGAAAAATGGAAAATCATATCGAGCCCAAGAGTCAGACCATTTTAATGGTGAAAGATGTCTCCAGATTTTCCCCACCAAACTCAGATATCAACATTAACTCTCCCCTCTATTTTGCATGTAGGAAATACCCAGAAATCATGAAGACTCACATTTCCAGGCATGTTTCAATAAAATGGGGGGAAAATCAGATTTAGAAGCTCAGTTGCGGTTGATCTTTACTTTGAATTTGGGCCATCCACGTGGAATATTCAATTTAAAATGGGCCTGGGTGTTTCCTTTGACTTTTTACAAACTTTTGAAGAAATGGAAAAATTCCACATTTTGTTCTGCAGTTCTGCCCTTGAGAAATGAGCATGGCACGTGTCCTGAGGTGGGTCCTAAAGGAACCATGGCCAAATTCTGATATTTCACCTCCCTTTTCGAAAAGGGAAAATTTTCTAAGTTTTCCCCGCAACTCCACCTTTGAAAAATGGGCTTCACATGTGTCCCAATGTGGGTCCCATCAGAACCGCGCTTCCTTTTTAACTTTTAACTCTTTTCTCTCAAAAGGAAAATTTTCCAATTTTCCCCCAAGGGTCCACACCTCCACTGTTGATTGGAGCAAGCATTGACCTTTCCTCTATCGGTCTTGTGGGCCATTTTTGGTATTTTAACCTTTTTGAGCATAAAAGAAAAAAATTCTAAATTTCCCTTGATGGTCCGCCTCCCCACCCCCTTTGACTTGTCAAATTGCCATGCGTCACAATGGTCAAGAGAAAATGGAGGGAGAAAGGGAGTTTTCCCTAGTAATGGGGCATAAGTGTGAAAGGGGAAACTGAAGGTGTTGAAAAAGGAGCACATGGGGATTTTAGAAGATACCATACGCGAAGACGCAATAGAAGCACGAGGGATGAGGCCCAAGATGATAAAGACGTGGTGAAAGCTAGAAGAAGATAACATGAAGAAAACTAGATCTTGTTGGTGCTCAATATAGTCTTGCCCCATTTTGCCTTTTAAATCTATCTATTTATGGCCTCTGTTATGTTTTCTCCCCCCCCCGGGTTGTGCCTGAGAAGTCTCTGCTTTATTTTTTTGCCATAATTAATTTGTTCCTGGGTTGAAGATCACGTATGGGTCCATTTGTGCTTCCTTGTTTCTCTGTCTCTCTGAAAAGGTATGTAATTTGAGTCTCCCATTCTCTGTTCATCTAAAAACTTGGGCTCTCCCATTCTTTCTATTTTTTACAGTCACGATTTTTTGCCCTTGTCATTTTTACCCTAAATACTTGAAGAAAATGAATGGATGTAGCTATGAAGAACGTATTTGAGCCTTGTAACATCTCTGAATTCTATGTCCTTAGAGAAAATTTCATCTCTGGGCTCAAATGATTGTTTTTCTACGTTTTACAGTTTGATGGGAATTTCTCCCGGTTAAATTTGCATCCTTGCATCATCAAGAAATGTGGCCTCTTTTGGTTGGACACAACTTAGTTGGGTACTTCAGAGATTTTATGAATTGTCTTAACTTAGAAATTTGTCCACGTGGAAGAATGACACTCATTTGAAGATTTATTTCTTGGTTTGGCCTTCGAGTAACACTAGGAGGACACATGGAATTTTCCACTGTTTTTCTCAGACTTACACAAATTTTTATGCAGCTAATATAGTTTGGCAAGATAGGGACATGTGGTGAGCCCACGCTCGTTCAGGGTCTTCATTTTGGGCACCATTCTAAAATTGCGCTAGGGTGACACATGGAGGCTTCCACTAGGTCTACCCATACTTAGTATTTTTTTAAAAATGTTTTGGGAGATCTGGGACACATGGAGGAACTATGCATGTTTGGGGATCATCCCTTGAGATTCATTTTAAAGAAGTGCCAGGAGGACACTTGGAGGACTCCGCTCACTTTAAATTTTTCTTAGACTTTTCAATGGCCAAAAGAAATTTCCGCGGACTCTGACACATGGTGCCTTCCACTGGGCTTCAAACTTTCAAACAAATTTTACCAGGCCAGGACACGTGGCAAACCCGCATTCTTTCAATATCTCAAATTTTGAGAACCATCTCAAGATGCGCCATTGTGACGCGTGGTAGTTTGAAAAGTCAGACGGGGCAGGGAAGCGGACCATCGGGGGCAACTTAGAATTTTTTCCTTTTATACTCAGGAGTGTTAAAATACCAAAAATGGCCTAGAATTCTGATAGAGGAAAGGTCAATGCTTACTCCAGTCAATGGCGGAGGTGTGGACCCTTGGGGGAAATTTGGAAAAATTTCCTTTCAGGAGAAAAGAGTTATAAGTGAAAAAGAAAGTGCAGTTCTTCTAGGACCCACATTGGTAAATGTGTCATGCCCATTTTTCAAGGGTGGAGCTGCAGGGAAAACATGGGAAATTTTCCATTTTCCAAAAATGAGGTGAAATAACAGAATTTGGCTGTGGTTCCATTTGGACCCACCTTAGGACATGTGTCAAGCTCATTTCTCAAGGGCAGAGGTGCAAAACAAAATGTGTAATTTTTTGTAATGTCTCCATTTTAAAAAAAAAATAAATAAATAATAAAATACTAATAAAAATAAAATAAATAAACTAAAATTTAAAAACCCGTGTTTGTGGGGGTGGATTAGGGTAAAACCCCCTTCCACATTTTGAAAATGCAAGCCTGTAATGTGTTGGACAGCTGGCTTGGGGCATAGGTTTTGTGCACAAAAAAATGATTTTGTTGAAACGGCCATGGAAAATTTCATGCAAATGATTATTTCACACAAAGCCAGACTTCACAAATATCCAGCACTCACCCAGGCCGTGCGTCATACCCCCTGCATGGGAAAAATGAGATTTGGAGAAAGGAGGTCAGCCAGATGTTGTTGTAGGTGCCTAAAGCTTATGGGAAAGGGTATGGACGTGCCTCAAATAGCTCTCCAGCTTGTGCAGTCTTCTTTTGCTAGCAAATACCTAGCCTGTGTAAAAAAATGCGCGCCCAGACTGGTTGACCCCCTTTTAGCGCATGGAAGTTAAATTTCTTTTCTCAGATGTGGCTGTTGCAAGCACCTGGGCAGACGCATATGCCAAAATTTGGAAGTATGTGTATGGTTCGATTTAATATAGGTAATAAATGTCATTCCAAGGACTACAATGATAGCAGGTTATGCAAAAAAAATGGGTCTGTTAAAAATAAAAGGCGCTGAACTGTTTATTTTAATGCCTCTAAGAAATGCGGTCTCATGGAGTGTCGGGGTTGCAGGATCTACAAAAAATGGATTGTTGAAAAGGATTTAGAATTTTTCAACCAAGTGTAAACAACAGCATCAAAAATAAATTTAACAACTGTGCCAGAATTCTCACTGCCTGTGCCAAAATAGATCTCTTGAAACAGAGTATGGGCTTCCATCAAAACATAAAATAATGGACTTTTTCAGATGTCGTAGTTGCCAATGTTCTGTGCACGCTGTTACAGTGTTTGACCAAATGAAATAACGGGACAACAGCTCTCTAGAAATGCTTTTTTTTTGGTAGTGTATAGGAGACACGGTTTTCCTCGCGGGACAGTCACATTGTTTGGCATGTGCAACAAACAGGTCTCCAACATGATAGTTTTCTTTCCCAGCATACTCTAGCCATGTTAAAATAAGAGCTTTGATGTAGGGAAGGGACAAGACATATGGCATATTTTTGGAGTTCAAAGTGTTATAGTATATAGGTGGATGGAGGGGCAACGTTGGTTGCTCTATATGCCCATATGAGTTGTTTAAAATGGATTGGATCCTCCCTAGCCAATGCAACAAACAAGTGTCCAATCTGATAAGAGTTTATTTGTTACACACGTTGTAATATGGTATGTTTGGCATGCACATCAACCTGTTTTATCAAGGCATAGAAAACAAGATGTTTTGGTTGTAATGCAACTCCCCTGGTAGACGTGTATGTCAAATGGTGGAGCTGTTGACGCTCGTGATCTAGTTGACGAAATGCCCAAGCATGTGTCTTCGATCGACTTCCTTCTCCAAGCATGGTGTTTCTTCCCTTACCTCTCATAATTCTCATGTTTTAGTTCTCTTTTACAACTGAATAGAATTTTAAAATTATGGGGTTTTTTAATACAGTTAAATTTTCCTTCAACTCGTAAAAATATACTTGTCGTGTCGTAACTCACGAACACATTATAACTCGCCTACTTTAAACCATGAACTATCACCCTCACTTCGAGATGTTTCAAAAAACTCTTACCCTTCTTGACCGCTCCAATATCGTTCTATCGACCAGACAAATTTGACTCCCCATTGATAAAGTTGACCTTCTCTTGGTTTTAAATAGTTAAATTTTACAATTTTCGAAGACTCACCAAGTACCCTTCGCAACTATGAAAAGGAGATGTGAAGTTTCATTTGTGTACCTTGGTATACGAGGAGTCGCCTTGATTTTTGGTTTGACCCGAAACGATCATACGACATCCTTTTGATGCTCTTGCAAGAGCCCTGCTACACCAGTTTACAACAGTAGAGAGTTGTTAAAACTAGAAAGTTGGCTTTTGTTTGGGACAACCATTTAGAACCCGGAAAGAGAAATCACATTCCATCTTCGCAAACCTCGATCGTTTATAATATACAAATGCAGGGAACATTCAGCATAGGAAAGAGCACTTTTCGGTATAGTTTGGCGAAGCCATTTTGTAAGCCTCTGATCACAGTTTGACGAGGTCAAACTGGACCAAATTTCTCCTTGTCGCTCCAAAAAACTTGTCGCCATTTAAAACTAGTTTACTTGTTCTCCGTCCCGTCAGCTCTGATGAACTCTCCTTATATAGGGGAACTAGTAGGAGATGTCTCATTGCGTGCTCCTTCATTGAACGTCAGTTATGGACACGGTTTTCTAGCCCTCGAGTTAACTTTTGGCATTTTACAACTGGGTGAACTACGACCAGTGGCCCCATAGAACTAACCGTCAAACACAAATCGTTCGCTCTTTTTCAATTCCGTCAGTTGCTATGAACTCCTGGTATATCTGGGGACACGTAGAAAGATAGTTGTGGTGTGCATGTTCTTTGGGAGATAACCTTTGGAAGCAGTTTCTTAGCCTCCGAGCTCGTTTTGTAGCTAGTGAGAAAATGTAAAAATAGAAAATTGCGGACCCTCGTAGGGTTTCCAAATCACCCTGAAAACTTTTAACACATGAAAATAACTATTTGAAACCCTTAGTGTATCTGTTGTGTGAAATAGAAATTTTTACCAAATGGTGTTTTCTCTCTCTTCCCTTCTTTTTCTCTGTCCTGGGTTACAAAATGAAGAAAAAAAATGAAATGCAATGAATACATGGTTTCTAGACTTTTTATTTCGATTGGAAAATTGTAATTATTGTCTGATGTAAATGGGAAACTAAAAAATGACAATTATGATTTATTAGGTTGGATGCCATTCCAGCGAATTATAGCTGATATCATGCTCACGTGGGTTTTATAGGATGGTTGATTGACGACACAAAAGACGATGTGTAATTTTAATTATTGTAATTGTAATTTTTATAGGTCATTGTAAAATGAATAACTTCCTAATGCAGCTTCTTGTTACTGAAAAAAATTAGAAATGAAATTTGTTATTATACATGATATGCCAGTTTTAGGGATACGTAGGAAATGTGCTTCTAATCATCGGTTCAATTTGTTATTAGTTATGTATGGCAAAAAAGGGGGGTGGTTTGAATTATACATAGTAAATTGAAATTGAAGATAATATCTTGTAGTACCTTCTCAGTATTCAATAAACGACTAAATTAATTATTGGGTCATCTTCTTACCTTGTAAACGTAATAAAGAGTTTTAATGGGAACACTCAACATTAATAAATTATTCGTGCATAACTTGCCTGCATGTGTGATTCCTTTTTTTACCATATAAGGAATTAAATTGTAGAACAACCTTAAACTTGCACTCGATGCGACCCTCTAGGTTAGGTAAATACAACCCCTAGCTGGAGTTTACCGTCTGAGTCTTTTTGTCTAGCGACATTGTCGTGAACCCATGTTTAGGAATTTCATGGTCCCAACTACCTAGAGTATGTGGTTTCCTTCTAGATTTGGTAATCGCAAGAAGAATTTTCTCTCTTTAGGTCCGACACTAGGCTGAGTGGTGAAGATCACCTTGGAAGTCACCTTATGAGTCCTTATTAAAAGGATTGACTAAGTAGTGTAACCTTCCCATCTGTGGAGTAGGTAGAGATATTACTCCCTTGTATCCTATTGGGTTTCTGGGCCTTATGAAGATAGATCTAGAAATTAACTTCATCAGTGAATGAAATCCATGTTGGATCCAAACGACCTAAATGCAGATCGCGATATAGTTTTTCTATGTCTTGCACCCTCATTAGTGAACCCTTTTGTCCCTCGTAGATAAATGTCTTGTCTTAGGCTTGTGAAAATTTAGTGCCTTGATCTTTCATGAAAGGATTATAGGATAAATACATTTTAACCTTAACCACACCTATAATAGAGATTGAAACCCTGGGTGAAACTGGAAGTAAGCTTAACCATGTGCTTCATTAATATGTCAGACAAGTACTATCGTAACTCTTATGTTTAAAACGATAGTAATCATGTGACCCTAGTGCGATGCAAAAGAAAATCATATGAGAGTAAAACCAAAATTTGAGGTTGGAAATAATGTCACTGGGAGTCCTTATGACTTATATTAAGCAACTTCATGTGTTACAAAGAATATGAATTGTCAATTGGTGTGATCAACTTCGAGAAAACAAAGGATGTATATATTTATAAATCAAAATTGGAATTCAGCAAGTTATTGTACTATAATAATAATGGTAGGGAAATAACTATTCTGTGATAGAAAGATGTTCTTGGGAAAAGGCTATCTCGAATCTATCTTCCTTAATCCCAAGATTTCATCTTGACATCACGTTAGATTTTCGTGTGTAGCAAGAGTAAATTTTATACATTAAATAAATGTTTGAGAAGCAAAATCTTAACATAAGAATGAGAGAATTAGAATCTTGTAGGCACTTTGAAATATGGAAAAATATTTATGTAAGTTCTGAAGATTGTCATAAGGGTAAAGAGAAAAATTAAATGGTTGAACAATAAGTGAATCATGAAACGAATTTTCAGAACAATGTAGGTGGAAAAAAAGGAGAAAATCATGCTTATCTACTAATGACCTTTGAAAGTTATCCGTAACTAAAATACATTTAAAGTAACGATATGTCATGGGTTCGCCGTTCCTAAAGTCACGTTTCTTATGGTTGGGTCTTTGCTAGTATTCATTCGTTGGGAAAAGTGTGGTATCGACATGCCGATGTCGTCTGTATGTGTCTATGTGAGTCGATGACTTATGTGATTGTCGCATGTGTGTCGAGTTCTGTACTTGGAGCCCTTACTATGTTGTGTGTCGTGAGCAATGTAAGTCAAAAAAAAAAATTATCCTGGTATTTTACTGTTGTATTTGGGTGTGTAAAATGTGGGCACTACATATGGTATCAGGGCGGAGGTTCACACTCTCGAACCTTTGGGATAGATTGGAGTTGTGATGATCCTGCATGATGGCGATGGTGTTTCATGATGGTGATAAATATTGGAAGAGTAATGTGTTTTAAGAGTGATGTGATCTATGTCATAATTGTGATAATGTGAATGCACATGATGTGTATGTCACTTAGTGTGTAATTGTTGTCATGTTGATATGCTTGTGATGAGAGTATTAACTCTCCCTTTCATGGATCCAATGAGGAATCTGTGTGTGAGGTACCACCTTGTTTTGTGTGGAAGAAAGGATATTGTGAGTTGTGGAGTGCTGAAGCATTTTGACCTTATGTGATGTGAACATGTGAAGATGTATTGCATGAAGAAATTGATGTAAAGTGAATTGCAATTATTGTGATGTCATCACCGTATTGTGATTAGTTGTGTGCATCGTTGTGTTATTTTGCATTTGTTTATATGTCGTAATGTTAGACATTGTGTTCCTCATACGTATAATTCATGTGATATGTGATGGTTCATGTCATGACTTAGGGGCATGTGGTACAGTGATTGTACTTTGGGTGCAAGATGTGGTAATGTGATGTATCGTAACCCGTGAAGGTAATGATTGTGTTGTACCCTATATATTTATACCATGCGCAAGGTGTTATGTTTTTTGTGTGTGAATTACCATTGTGTTTGTGATGTAGTTATGTGTAAGTTGTGAAACCTTACACTAGATGACCCTGAGGGGATAAACTGTCAAGAGTGTATGTGTGGAGAGAGGAGGCGTGGATCAGGTTTTCATAATCTTCAGCTGAGTACGAGTGAGGAAGTGGAGTCTCATGTAGACTGAAAATCCACTTCTATATGTTTAGTATACTTCGAGCTTGCTTAGTATATTGTGGGTGCACACCACCTTAGGCTCCACTTATGCAACCTTGTGTCCCCTGCTCTTCCCTATTGGATTGTTCATTGAATAATCCTATGTGATTTTGACTATGTTGATCCTTATGGGAGTTTGGAGTTATGATTCAGGCAGAGATGATGACAGTCACATTATTTGATATACTCATTTCTTGTTACATGTATATTTTCACGAGCTGAGGCTCGATGTCCAAGTGTCAACAACTCGATGAGTACCCATTTGGTGGCGTATGAGGCCACATAGTGATTATGATGTGCTATTTTCTCATTACGTATTTTATTCGTAAATTTTTATTTTTATTTTCTCTTTTAGCTAGAGCCAGCCATTTTTATTGATTGACATGTTCTTATATTTTGGGCATTTACCTGATTGTTGCATTAACATTTGGATTATGCACTAACCAAGGCTAATTAGCCATTTGTTTTTCTTAGTTCTAAAACTTTCTTTTCATATTTGAAAGTTTTGTAGCCTAGCCCAAGGCTTTTGGTTTTGCCACTTGGTATTTGAATGGATTGTTATGCTGGTTCTAATGTCATAATGTGTTGGGTTAGGGTCATGGGATTAACCATGGAGTGGTTGAACCTATGGACCCGATTTGTTGTATGGGGGTACGCCCCAAGGAGTTATAGATAACTAGCGGGTTGTTGAACAACGAGTTATTACGACACTTGGGTTTGGGGGTGACGGGGCTCTGTGTCCAGGGAAATAGGGTGACCTGGCCTCATTAAAATGAGAAAGGAGATTGGCCTCTATGATTGAGAGACCCGATATTATTTCTTATGACACTCTATGATTGAGTGACCTGTTATTCTGGATGGGGCTCTATGGTTGAGTGACCTGACTTGGTTTTGACACTATGTTTCTCTCTCTTTGGGAGGCATATGGAGATTATCTGGTGATGCATTGGGGAGTATATGGAGTTGCTCTATGATACTTCAGGAGATATATGGAGTTTTACTTGGTACTTTTGGAGATATCTAGGGTTTGTTTCGTGATGTTTTGTTATGTGTGGAGTTGGTATAGTGAGTTATGTGTCCTCTTGAGAGTCTGGTTAGACTTGGTTATGATTGATGGCATGACTCTCCCCTTGGTTGGTATGGACTATTGGTTATTGGATTGGAACTATGTTGGTACAATCATGGATTTCTTTGGGTCTTGTGATAATCGTTGTTTATTTATCCGCGCGATGAGTTGTTTGTCAGTCATATGTGTGTACTAGATCTATGTTTAGGACGTAATTGGTTGAAATTATCTATTATGTGGACTACTTGTTGTCATTCCATGGTTTGGTGAAACTCTTGTGATGTGATATGGTCATGTAAGTACATAAAAGTATGCTTGTGAAAATTAGGAGTTGTGTATGACCTTGGTATGTTGTTATGGCTATAGCTCATGATGGGAACACACATGAATGAAATAACTAAAGTTATGCAACAATGAAATGCTAAAGGACTTGAATTAAGAATAATGTTAATGGAAAGAGATTAACGAAATAATGAATAAGAGAGAACTACCAATCTTCACATAACCTTGAAAGTTGAGATTTCTACCTATTGTTCCTAGGGCCACCCCGTGACCATGCCTTTGTGTCTGAAATCTTAACCCTAGTGCGTGCCTTCGCCTTATTCATTTATTGTTTCTTACCATTTCTCCTTCTTCATCATATGTCGCATCGAGGACGATGCTTTCTTAAGGGGAGGAGAATGTAATGCCTCCATTTTTTAAAAAAATAATAATAATAATAAAATACTAATAAAAATAAAATAAATGAACTAAAATTTAAAAACCCGTGTTTGTGGGGGTGGATTAGGGTAAAACCCCCTTCCACATTTTGAAAATCCAAGCCTGTAATGTGTTGGGTGGCTGGATTGGGACGCAGGTTTTGTGCACAAAAAAATGAGTTTGTTGAAACGGCCATGGAAACTTTCATGCAAATTCTTATTTCGCGCAAAGCCAGACTCCACAAATGTCTAGCACTCACCCAAGCCGTGCCTCACACCGCCTGCGTGGGAGAAACGAGCTTTGGAGAGAGGATGTCAGCCAGATGTTGTTGCAAGCGCCTAAATCTTATGGGACAGGGTATTGACGCGCCTCAAACAAGTCTCCAACTTGTTCAGTCTTCTTTTGCTAGCAAATACCCAGCCTATGTTAAAAAAAACATGTGCCCAAACTAGGTGACCCCCTTTTAGCGCATGGAAGTTAAATTTCTTTTGTCAGATGTGGCTGTTGCAAGCACTTGGGTAGATGCATATACCAAAATGTGGAAGTATGTGTACGGTTCGATTTAATGTAGGTAAGAAATACCATTCCAAGGACTACAATGATAGGAGGTTATGTAAAAAAAATGGGTTTGTTAAAAAGAAAAGGCGTTGAACTGTTTATTTGAATGCCTCTAAGAAATGCGGTCTCATGGAGTGTCAGGGTTGCAAGATCTGCACAAAATGGATTGTTGAAAAGGCTTTAGAATCTTTCAACTAAGTGTAAACAGCAGTAGCAAAACTAAATTTAACAATCGTGCCAACATTCTCACTCCCTGTGCCAAAATATAGCTCTTAAAACAGAGTATCGACTTCCATCAAAGCATAAAATAATGGACTTTGTTAGATGTCGTAGTTGCTAATGTTCTGTGCACGCTGTTATAGCGTTTGACTAAATGAAATAACGGGACAACAACTCTCTAGAAATGCATTTTTTTTTGCAGTGTACAGGAGACACGGTTTTCCTCGTGGGATAGTCACATTGTTTGGCATGTGTAAGAAACAGGTCTCTAACCTAATAGTTTTCTTTCTCAGCATACTCTAGCCATGTTAAAATAAGAGCTTTGATGCAGGGAAGGGACAAGACATATGGCATAATTTTGGAGTTGCAAGTGTTATAGTATATAGGTGGCTGGAGGGGCAACGTTGGTTGCTCTATATGCCCAGATGGGTTGTTTAAAAGGGCTTGGATCCTCCCTAGCTAATGCAACAAACAACTGTCCAATCTGATAAGAGTTTATTTTTTGCACACATTGGAATATGGTATGTTTGGTGTGCACATCAACTTGTTTTATCAAGGCATAGAAAACAAGATTTTTTGGTAGCAATGCAACTCCCCTGGTAGACGTGTATGTCAAATGGTGGAGCTGTTGATGCTCGTGATCTAGGTGATGAAGTGCCCAAGAAAGAGACTAAACCCAAGCCTGTGGCTTCGATCAACTTCCTTCTCCAGGCATGGTGTTTCTTCCCTTACCTCTCATAATTCTCATGTTTTAGTTCTCTTCTACAACTAAATAGAATTTTAAAATTATGGGATTTTTTAATACAGTTAAATTTTCCTTCAACTCCTTGTAAAAATATACTTGTCCTGTCGTAACTCAGGAAGACATTATAACTCGCCTACTTTAAACCATGAACTATCACCCTCACTTTAAGATGTTTCAAAAAACTCTCACCCTTCTTGACCGCTCCAATATTGTTCTATCGACCAGACGAATTTGACTCCCCATTGATAAAGTTCACCTTATCTTGGTTTTAAATAGTTAAATTTTACAATTTTGGGATACTCACCAAGTACCCTTCGCAACTCTGGAAAGGAGATGTGAAGTTTCATTTTTATACCATGGTATATGAGGAGTCGCCTTGATTTTTGGTTTCGAAACGATCATACGACATCCTTTTGATGCTCTTGTAAGAGCCCTGATACACCAGTTTACAACAGTAGAGAGTTGTTAAAACTAGAAAGTTGGCTTTCGTTTAGGACAACCATTTGGAACCCGAAAAGAGAAATCATGTTCCGTCTTCGCAAACCTCTATCGTTTATAATATACAAATGTAGGGAACATTCAGCATAGGAAAGAGCACTTTTCGGGATAGTTTGGCAAAGCCATTTTGTAAGCCTCTGATCGCAGTTTGATGAGGTCAAACTGGACCAAATTTCTCCTTGTCGCTCCAAAAACTTGTCGCCATTTAAAACTAATTTACTTGTTCTCCATCCCGTCAGCTCTGATGAACTCTCCTTATATAGGGGAACTAGTAGGAGATGTATCATTGTGTGCTCCTTCATCAAACGTCAGTTATGGACACGGTTTTCTTTCCCTCGAGTTAACTTTTGGAATTTTACAACAGGGTGAACTACGACCAGTGGCCCCGGAGAACTAACCGTCAAACGCAAACCGTTCACTCTTTTTCAATTCCATCAATTGCTATGAACTTCTGGTATATCTGGGGACACGTAGAAAGATAGTTGTGGTGTGCGTGTTCTTTAGGAGATAACCTTTGGAAGCAGTTTCTTAGCCTTCGAGCTCGTTTTGTAGCTAGTGAGAAAATGTAAAAATAGAAAACTGCGGACCCTCGTAGGGTTTCCAAATCACCCTGAAAAGTTTTAACACATGCAAATAACTATTTAAAACCCTTAGTGTATCTGTTGTGTGAAATAGAACTTTTGACCAAATGGTGTTTTCTCTCTCTTCCCTTCTCTTTCTCTCTCCTAGGTTACAAAATGAAGAAGAAAAATGAAATGCAATGAATACATGGTTTCTAGACTTTTTATTTCGATTGGAAAATTGTATTTATTGTCTGATGTAAATGGGAAACTTAAAAATAACAATTAGGATTGACTAAGCAGTGTAACCTTCCCATTTGTGGAGTAGGTAGAGATATTACTCCCTTGTATCCTATTGGGTTTCTGAGCCTTACAAAATTAGATCTAGAAAGTAACTTCATCAGTGAATGAAATCCCTGTTGGATCCAAACGACCTAAATGCAGATCACGATATAGTTGTTCTATGTCTTGCACCCTCGTTAGTGAACCCTTTTGTCCCTCGTAGATAAATGTCTTATCTTGGGCTTGTGAAAATTTAGTGCCTTGATCTTTCACGAAAGGATTATAGGATAAATACATTTTAACCTTAACCACACCTATAATAGAGATTGAAGCCCAGGGTGAAACTGGAAGTGAGCTTAACCATGTGCTTCATTAATATGTCAAACAAGTACTATCGTAAGTCTTATGTTTAAAAGGATAGTAATCATGTGACCCTAGTGCGACGCAAAAGTAAATCATATGAGAGTAAAACCCAAATTTGAGGTTGGAAATAATGTCACTGGGAGTCCTTATGACTTAATTTAAGCAACTTCATGTGTTACAAAGAATATGAATTGTCAATTGGTGTGATAAACTTCGAGAAAACAAAGGATGTATATATTTATAAATCAAATTTGGAATTCAGCAAGTTATTGTACTATAATAATAATGGTAGGGAAATAACTATTCCGTGATCAAAGGATGTTCTTGGGAAAAGGCTATCTCGAATCTGTCTTCCTTAATCCCAAGATTTCATCTTGACATCACGTTAGATTTTCGTGTGTAACAAGAGTAAATTTTATGCATTAAATAAATGTTTGAGAAGCAAAATCTTAACATAAGAATGAGAGAATTAGAATCTTGTAGGCACTTTGAAATATGGAAAAATAGTTATGTAAGTTCTGAAGATTTTCATAAGGGTAAAGAGCAAAATTAAATGGTTGAACAATAAGTGAATCGTGAAACGAATTTTTAGAACATGTAGGTGGAAGAAAAGTAGAAAATCATGCTTGTCTAATAATGACCTTGGAAAGTTAGCCGTAACTAAAATACATTTAAAGCAACGATATGTCATGGGTTCACCATTCCTAAAGTCACGTTTCTTGTGGTTGGGTCTTTGCTGGTATTCATTCGTTGGGAAAAGTGTCGTATCGACATGCTGATGTCATCTGTATGTGTCTATGTGAGTCGATGACTTATGTGATTGTCGCATGTGTGTCAAGTTTTGTACTTGGAGCCCTTACTGTGTTGTGTTTCATGAGCAATGTAAGTCAAAAAAAATTTATCCTGGCATTTTACTGTTGTATTTGGGTGTGTAAAATGTGCACACTAAATTTTTCTATATCTTCAAAAGTTTGTAAAAGGTCAAAGGAAATGCCCAAGCCCATTTTAAATTGAATCTTCCACGTGGACAACCCAAATTCAAAGTAAAGATCAAAAGTAGCTAAGAGTCTGAATCTGATTTCCCCCTCATTTTACTAAAACATGCCTGAAAGTGCGAGGCTTCATGATTTCTTGGTATTTCCTAGATGCCAAATAGAGGGGAAAGTTAATGTTGATATCTGAGTTTGGCGGGGAAAATTTGGAGACATGTTTCTCCATTAAAATGATCTTACTCTTGGACTTGATATGATTTTATGTTTTTCTTTTCCTGAGCACACAAGGAACCAGATTTGACAGATTAGGGGTGGAAGTAGTTAGCGAGTTGAAGAAAGAGTGATCTACCATAAGGAGGAGTTGAATGTGGGAGATTTTTGAAGAGATTTTCCCCCTGAACACCTGACGAATTTTTACAGATATGATTCAGGAAATCGCAATCGTGATCATGGCGAGCACTGGTAGCACTCAATGTCAAGATTTTTGGGGGGAAAAGGGGCTCTGTTGTAAATGTTATAAATGGAAAAAATTTATTGTGTTAGAGGTCGAAGAAAATTCCCAACAGGAAAATTTGATAAAGCCTGTCTTTTGAGAAGTCGTCTGAGAAGCCTGTATATCTCTTTTGTATTAAATTTGATTGTGTCATGGTGGTTGCAAGTGTACAGCCATTGATAAGCTCTGAGATTGTTCTAGAAACTTTCCCCTACTGATAAATTTAATCAAACTCAAGTTATTCTATGTTGATCTTGAGAAAAATGTGTTTGTTTCATTTTTGAATGTCTGTAAATAGTTTTTTTTGTTCTCATTACAATATTATATCGACATCTGTCTTAATCACACAGGTCCCAATCCTTGTGATAGTTTAGTGCCATCTGCAATCTCAGTTCTTAGAAGAGCTTTCCTCTAGGAGTGAAATAAACGATTTAAAATCACTTTTCTTTCATTTGTTGACAAAGATTGTTTGTAGGTCTCTGGGTGTACTTCAGGCGTGATTGATCTTAGATTTTGATGTTTTATTGGGTCTTCTAACTCGAGCCTTCATGTTAAAATCTCATAGATTGTGTGAAAAAGTGCTAATCTAGGCCTCCGTCGAAGTACATATTCTGGTTAAAGGAACATTTTAGCTATTCTGAAGCATTATGTTATCGAGACTTTCCATTTTGTAAGAGTTCTAAGATATTTGGCAAATCAAGTTTATTTTACCTCACCTCCCACCAAAACTTATTTAAAAACAACTAATCCTACCCATACTACCCTTTTTTGTCATGTGTGTATACAAATGTATAAATTTTATTACCAAAACATACAGAAACAATCAGGATTCCAAATGTCTTTAGTAGCCTAAACCTTGCCTAGAGAATATCTCCACTATCTAGAGTGACAAATCGTGAGAGTTAGATTTTGTTGCATTGGTCATATTTTCTTTTAGGTCTCCTTAACAACTTCATTAGGAAGGACATCTCCATATCCATCTCCTCCATAAACAACAGGCTACAAAAGGGTTCTATTACTTTGGTTAAAAGGCACAACCTAAAATAGTGAGGATAGATCAAATCCTCTTGAGGGTGCTACCCATTTCTCCACATCTGAGTGACAAAAGGCTAGTTAGATCGCATCCTCGACTACAAAATGACTCATTATGATCTATCTGTCTGTAAGCTTCCTGCTAAACCTGTGATGCTGCTCAGACTTTGAAGGAGAATCAATTTGGGTACCACAAATCTGAAGGTCAAATGGTTGATGGTGTCCAGAGGATGTAACAACTGATAAGGAGGAACTAACCACCCAGAGACCTGGCTTAAGGGGATTGGTCTAGAGAAAATTCTGCAGATAACAGAAATAAAGAAGACAAATTAAAATTCAAAATCTGAGCATGAAAAGTTGAGGAGCCAATGCAGAGGAAAGAGAAACGAGGGGGGTGATTATAAATAGAAGAGAAACTGGCCATGTTGAGGTTGTTGGAATTGGTTGAGGCTAAGAGAGGTTATTAAAAGGTATAAAGTAGTAGAAGAGTGGTGGTCAAGACAAAAAAAGGGCCAAAGAGAATTAGTTGGCTAGCGAGACCACATAGAGAGGTCAGGATTGACCACGCAATGGAAGAGAATATGGTTATCCCTAACCAGTGCCAATAAACGTTTGTGTTTTATCCGTTGAGTTGTACCCTAGAAAATGACAAGCTCAGGGAGTACACGGTAGGGGCCTAACCCCTGCCCCTAAGTAATATTAGAGAAGGCTACTTTACTACAGATGAAGCTAACAAATAGTTGAACTTGAGGCAGTTAGCAAAGGCATCATGTTCTCCATCATGAGTTAATATGGGTACATGACACATAAAAATGTTTGGGAATGCAACAGTGGCGAAGAACGGTGAAGGGATGACAGATCACCGAATGTGAGGTAGCTTACATGGAATATTTTTTCTTCACTATGAAAAACGTGTAGAGAATGCAAGCCAGTGAGAAGATTGACTAGATGACAACAAGGAAAGAATATTTTTCTATCGCTGAAGCCATGAAGAAGACAACAGAAATAATGCAGGAGATTCGAGGACTTCAGGATCTGCAGATCCACCTGGAACGCGTAAAAGAAGACCTCCCAAAAATGAATGGTCTTATCACCAAGGGAGGTGAAGAGGTGAAGAAAGTGAAGGAATCAACGAAGAGTTAAGGACGTGATGCATAGAATGCACAAAGGATGCTTGGAGAGCATCAGAAGAAAGTGTGCATGGAAACACAGCCGAAGGTTTGGCGGGAAGAGAAAACTGGAGAAGAATAACCCAATACGGGAGCATCGCCAAGAGAAGAGAGTTTAACTACGATAACATCGCAAAAAGATGTGTATGTGGAGGCACATCAGACAAAAACGTATGAGAGTATTATGTTAGTGGAGGATGTTAAGGAATAAAGAGACATGGACAATGAAGACCATACATTCATGGAGGTATGGGAAGAGCCATAAGAGTAGGTCTTACTGATGGAAGACGGAGGAAATAAGGCGCACATAAGAAAGATGCACAAACATAATACTCATGAGATGCATGGAAGAGCATCTTGAAGAAACCGTAGGTTTGAAACGTCTCAGGGAGTGTATAGGAAGACACCGTGGTCAAAACGAGAAGTGACGCAGGATGTGCAGAGAAGTAGATTCTAAAAGTAGTAGAGCAGCAAGAAAATGAGAATCCAAAGAAATGCAAGTACCATTATAGGAAAAATCAAGCAATACTTGGAGTTTGTGACAGTGTGCATGAAAAGGGCATACCCAATTAGGAGATCTAGGGAGATCTGTAAGAGAGGTGTGCAGGAGAAAGAAAGCGGATGAGCCAAAGGGAGTGTGATGGAAGTTTGGAGAAATTGTAGGAGAATGCGGGAGAGATAGGATCAAGAGAGGTCGGGAAATATCTGAACCAAAAGAAGTTACCCCAAAAGAGAAAAGTGTAGAGAAACTAAGAGAAGTTGTTGAAGTGCGGATCGAAAGAAGCGGACAAGGAGGAGAAGAAATCAGCATGGATCTAAAGGAGGCATCCTATAGAGAGGCTCCATGATTCCTACACAAAGTTGCAGGAACAAGAAGAGGGGAAGAGACAATAGAAGGATGTGGCGCGGTAAAATTTCAATTTGAGGGATAAGAGATAAAAGGCCCTCAGTAGCAGTGTGGTCTAACAGTTCCCAAGAGGCAAGAGAGAGAAGAATCCCTCAAGAAATTTGCAAGAAAGGAGGATGTAGATGGGCAGAAGAGTTGTATCAGGAGGAGCACACAGAAGAGTGTTTACAGAAGAGGTCTTGGCGGAAGGGTAATGGAGAAGAAGAGGAGAAGGCAAGGAAAGAAGTGTGCAAGGATGTACGTAGCAGAGAAGAGAAGTCCAGCGGCAAGATAGACCGTAGAGGACAAGAGTGAGGTTATACTTGCAAAGAAGAAGGCTTGGAAGAGAGACTTTACGGAGTAGAAGACATTCCCGAGAGAAAAGGCAGCATGGAGAGGCCACCAGGAAATGGCCAAGGATTGTAAGAAGCAAACAGAAGAAAGGATTAATGGTTGAAGGAGTTGGTACTATCTGTGGATATAGTCTAAAGAGTGATGTTATCACTTAACAGAACCGCTTGAGGACCTTAAATTTTAAAATACCCCAAATATTTGATGCAGGGGCATCATGGGACTTAGACATAACCCGCACTAACAATTAAGATGCGCACAAGAATTGAGGGATGCGCGGGAGAAAATTTATCAAAACACAAAGAGAGAGCGCAACGATGGGAGCATCATTACAACAAGGTGAAGCTGTTTTCTTGAGGGAAGCAATGAAGAGAAATTGTAGGAAAGGTTGCTAGAGTGCACATAAAACAAGGTGCACCAAAAGAAAGAAGAGGTCGGTGGAAGGTCTCATCAGAGCAAAGCATGCAGAAGAGCATGCAAATGAGGAAAAATACAACAGAGAATCACACACGGAGTTTCTCCAAAAACAATTCAGGAGAAGTAGCATGAAGCGAAAGTTACAAAGAATGGCAGAAGGAGCGGAGTGCAAGGAAAATTTTGGTATAAACTAAACAATGTGTATTACATTGTAGGGGCGGTTACTAACCTGTATTTATAGGTCCATTTGAATTATTACGCCGAAGGCATTCCCCCTATGGGAAAGGCCCTTGCGGACGTTTCTATGACTATCTTAAATTTGACGTTTTGACGGCCGTCTGGACGTTTTTGCGTTTTCTAGCTATTTTAAATAGTTTTTTGATCCCTGCATGCTTGGTTTCATCTGCACTACTTTACGCCCATGGTTCGAGCTCTTTTGCATAGTTTCCCTTGATTGGTCGCGTTTTTCTTCGCTCTCAAACATACTGCATAGCAAATTCAAACCATATTAGGGAGCAATGGGTTGTGTCCAATCGGCCTCAACTTCAGTTCAGACGCACTAAATTACTCCTCCTTTACCACAATTTTCGACCAAAGCTCAACTATACCCATTTCAAAGACATTCAAAAGGAATTTTACAAATGTAGGAGATGATATATCGTATTATAATGCAGTGGTGGAGGTCTCGAAAGAGCTTAAAGTGTAAGTCCTTGCAGACATTCTGGAATTCAAAGAAAAGTTTCAGAAGTTGAATTTTATTGTCACATTGGAAGCAGCGATGATTACGGGTGTTGGAGAAGAATTGGTGAAATACAAATACTTGTCTTGGGCTGATAAAAAAGGTCATGTGGTGAAAAGCACTCACACTCTTTCAATAAACATGTAGATTTCTCCACACTACTTGAGAAGGTTTTACTTTATGATATGATTATAAACTATTATTCTAAGCATCTCTTTAGTTGCTGATTTCCAATCCTTAAAAAATAGTAATACCAAGGGGATTTATTTTTTAATTTGCTTCATACGTCATTGTTTTCTAATTTCTCACACACAATTCAAAAACTCAGTTTTCTTGTACATATACAATTTGAAATCTTATATCATGAGTGATGGGATTTTGCGGACTATTTTATTTGAACTTAACATGAATACATGAAGGCTTCCGTCCATGTGTAGCTTTTATATCATGAGTGGTAGCCGTTTGTGTCTATTTTTTCGCTTTAAGCATGAATACATTTGATACCGTTTTCGATAGTTAATTACATTTATAGTTGATGTAGATTGTATTTATTTCGGGGCAATTTTTTTAGTGTTGCATCGATTGTTTGGTTGGTCTTTTGTTGAAAAAACCTTTATTGTACACTCGATAAGGCGTGATTGATAGTGGTAGTGTAGGAATATAGATGAAACATTACATTGAAAGGTTGTATGTGTACATTTAATTTTGTTACAGATTCTTATATTTAAAGTTGCAAATCATATATGACAACATCAGATACATGAATACCTCCATACACATAACGAGACATGTATACATTTGCAGTATTTATATCATGAATGGTAATCTTTTGTGGGCAATTTTATTTTTAGTAAACATGATTACATTTGATACCCCTTGAACGACAATCCCACTTTAGATACAAGAAGTGTCGAGTAAAGTAGTAGTGGAGGTGGTATCAAAGTAGAGGGTTGTATTTATGATGGGTTAAGGGATAGTAGTCTTGACGACTCCTTTCTTCTTGATCCAAGTGTTGGTATGTGCGCCATTTTTGAGTACCTTTCAAATGAAAAAGTAGATGAAATGCGCATATTTGCAAGTGAGGGAACTCTAGAGAAAGCTATGAATGTCAGACCCTGCCTTTTAGTGGTTCTAATGTCGACAGTTGCTATGTGCAAAGTAAGTCCCTGGGATTTGTGGATAGTAAATTCCCATGCCATTTTAATCAGCAATTGCCTTCGATTCCCTCTCAAAATAGGGGGTATGTGAATATGTAACGGGTTGGAGGTATCCCAACATGGGTTGTTGTATCTATCAAATTTGAATACAAAAATTAAAGGTAATGATGGCGGTGGCATTGATGCGTTGTACACAATGTCGTTGATTGTTCATGTAGCACCATTCATGAGGCCTGTGTCAACCCATAAATTTGCTATAAGCATGATTTTTTGTTATTAGCACAACAAAACTTTGTGTTCCAAGTGATCATCATCAGGATCTCATGTTGAGGTTTGTGCTATGTTGCCACCCAAATCTTGTCATCCTCTACATCTCGACTAAGTCCCTGCCACAGTGCTCTACACATCCAACTCGATTCCCTCTGTCAAAAGCTCAGCGGTTGTTTAACAACCCTCACAGCTCCACGCTCTCCTCAGGAAGTGATCCACATTGCATCATTTTTATAAGAACAAGAATTGGAATCCAACTGAAATAAATGAGTGAATTCAATGTCGATCTGTGAGACTCTCAGATAACCTACCTGCACCCAAGGTGTGTTTTAATTCCAGTTTGAATAGCCCATAATGAATTTTTTTAGGCTCCCCACAAATGAGATAGAAATAGACCATTAGGAGGTTGTTATATTCATTAAAATTAATATTTAATAGTTTATGCACTTTAGATATAAATATTAAGACAAATAAAGGCATCAAGTTCAAGTTTTTAAATGTTCAAGCCTTTAACTATGCACTTTTCTACTTCACTCTTTGAATCTTGTGCTTTGGACAACATGCACAATTTCATTGATTTTTTATTGTTTCAGGCATGCTTTAACCTTATTTTAGAATTTTTCCTTTGTTGTGTTTGCTTGTTTTCGAATGAATTGACTTCAAAATCATCCATTTCGTAAATGGATGTACTTTCTAGATCATAAACTTATGGGCCTATTATTATTCCATTTAAGATTTTGAAGCATTCTTCTTTGTGCATTGAGTGCAGGTTTCAAGATTAATCTATACTAATTCAGGAGTTTCTATCTTGGCTTTAGCTTCTAATGTTGTTCACAAGCTCTGGAAATGGCCACAAAATGATCGTACTACGAGTGGAAAGGTTTTAATATCCATATCTATTTTATTAAAGTTATTATTTTCATTAAGAATTGTCAAGTTGATCATGTATATGCCTGAAAACACTTCTCATATTTTTTCCTTTGGCCATTTGTGGGGGTGTGATGCCTCTCTAGAGTGTCTAAGGTACCTGCCAGCAATACTAGATATAAAACAAAGACAAAGATGAATACCATATTCTTTTATTAATTTTTGGTCTCTTTCTAGAGTTTTGAAGGTAGCACTCCTACTTGTTTATTTCATTGTTCTTCAAATTTGTTTTCACTCTTACCCTCCATTTTCTTATCCTATCCATGGTCCTCTATTTCAATAAATTTCTTGTAATGTCTTGGAATGTACCCGGTTGTATATATTTTATTCCTTGGAAATGTGTGGGTTAAGTCTATTTTGTGCTGCTATTTAGGAGTTAGTCTTGAGAGTTTGATACAAGTACCCAGTCCCAGGCCATATTTTTATCATTCATTATATCTACCCAAAGTGGAAGGATTAATCCCATTGCTACACTGATGATCATTTCACCAACAAGACTTTGTGAAATCTAAGAGAACTCCTTCGTCCCTTGCATGCATGGAGTTCCTCTCCAATTTTTATCTAGGCTCCATACATTTATATAATCACATCTCCCTTCTCACCAATGCATCTTATTGTGTGCAGTCTCTGTCAGCTTGGCTAGCACTCCCCATATAGTTTGAATCCCTTCCCCTACTATACTCACCATCCTAGAAAAATAAGGATCAATATTAGAAACAAACTAAACAAGGGAAAATACCTATCCCTCTAAAACAAATATCTTATACCATTCGGCGTTCACATTGCATTGTACACATGCGATTGCTAGTCTAATATTATTCTTAGATTTATAGATTTGTCTCTCCTAATAGTGGTATCAGAGCATGTAAGCGGGAGCGTGGGAGAATGCAGAAAAAGGTTTGTATTTCATTTTTGTGTGGACAATTGAAGACCTGCTTGGAACTGTCGCTTCCCCTCCTCTGTGGAAATCTCATTTGAAATTTGTACTTTTCCTTCTTTTGGCATTGGCCTGACTGCTTACTTAGCGTCGCACAGACCTTCATGGAAACTATTTTTGGCAGTTTAGTGGAAGTCTGCACCGACCAACACAACATTAAAGAAACCAGCGACAATGAACAGCGTGGAATATGCAAACCTGTTGAAACCTATTTTATTTGCGCAGAACAAGCCAAAGACCTGTGCCAGATCTTGCATCTTCGACCGGTGCGGCTCTGCTTTCTGGTTTTTGACCCCTCAAAATATTCCTAACATGCAATCAAGATCATACAAGGACTGAATGTAGCATTTGTACCTACACAGCTCAGACCTGCGACATATGTCGGGTTGTATCATCATCCTGCACAGTCGGCGGTGGGCTAAAACTCCCCTAAGTTACTTTAGAAATACCAACCAGGAATCCAGATAATGATGCAGAGGCTAAGTCTCATGTACCATTGTCTTTGCAGAGAGTGGCGAATTTGAGAAGAGGAAAATAGTCGGTTATAGAAATTGTAGTCCAAGAGAGAAGGAGACCACTTGAGCAAGGAAGTAGCAGCGACCACCAAAATTGCAGACCTACATTGGTAGAATCCTTTCCCCAACATGTTCTCTACTTTTGTTTGAAGACCATCCCTCTATTGTCGCATTGAAGTCGTGTCAAGCCACCACAAACCATTGTCGTGGAGGTTGTAGACTGATTCGAAATAACCGTGCTTATTTAGCAACTTGCATTGCATCAAAAATTTCAGGCAACTCACATAGAAAATATCAAGAGACATATTTAAATTTTTTTGAATCAATCAGAATAAAACAAGTTCAAAACACAACCATTTTCATCAAATTTGCTATAAAGGTATAAATGAAGAATGCGAACAACCATCCTATGATCCCGTGGAACAATTGGAAAGCATGAAAATCATGCCGATTGAGAGAACCAAATTCAAGCCCACAAGAGTGTCGGTATCTACTTTGTGTTGCTGAAAAGACTCTTAAACTTACAATTCGAGGACATAGGGATGAAAAAAGAGCGACGTCCAGACGGAGAAGGATTCTTCTAAGCTTGTAGAAGGCTACGATACAAATGAAAAATGTGAAATTAAACTCCCTCAGGAGCATCCGCGTCACACTACTCAAGCATAACGAGATCATCTCTTTGTCTACATTTTTTACAAAATGAGAGCATATCTGTCACAAAGGTTCACTAAAATCCAGATGACGTCCTCGACACTGGAAGCTGAAATGACATGTCACGACTCAACAATATGATCAATTTGAACAAGAATATGATGATTCAGGGTTACATTTGTTAAAACAATGTAAAAAGGGGGAATGTTGGCATAAACTAACTAATGTGTATTACATTGTAGAGGTGATTACTAACCTATCATTCGATTATTCATCCATGCCTCTTCCGCCTTGTATTTATACCTCCTTTTGCATTGTATAATATTATTTTGACATTTCTACATTTTTCTCTCCTAACAGAAAGAAATAGAGGAGAACGATATCCAAGTAGATCTCAAAAGTTGAAGGCGAAGAGGAAGCCACCATGGAAGGTATGCTCGATAGATCAAGGGCTGCCAAAATGGTGGAAGATAGTTGTGGAGACAAGTGATCGAGTTATATGGGAGAAGTCATCTAAAGTGATGAAGACATGTGCAAAATAATGGTGCATAAGTTGAAGATGGCGCGTAAGATGGGGTGAGTAGAGTAGAAAGAAGGTAAAAAGACTTGCTCAAGAGAAAATAGAGAGAAAAAGGGAGTTTCCAATGACAAAGGGGCTTAAGTGTGCAAAGTCAAACTAAAGGCGTAAAGAAAAGGAAGCACATATGGAATTTGGAGGAGATTGTAGGGGAAGACATAACATAAGTGCAAAGAACGAGGCCTGAGAAGATATGGACATGTGAAAGCTGGTAGAAGACAAGATGGAATGAATGGATTTGTGGGTTATATGGTTGATGGTGACTAGATGATGGAACAATGTATAAGGAGGACCCAACCAACAAGAGACATGGTGCATGGGGATAATTTGAGAGAAGATTACATGGATAAGGTCAATAATTCAAATTTGAAGTTTGATCAGATAAAGTGGACGAACCAATATAAAGGAGAGAGAAATGAGAAATATTTTACCATGTGATTATAAATAGAAGACAAAACACCTAAGATGAGGTTATTGAGGTGGTTGAGGCTAAGAGATGCTACTGAGGGGATCAAAGGGGCCAAAGAGTGGTGGTTAAGGCCACAAAGTTCTAAGGAGAGTTGATTGGCCAACGAGACTCAGAAGACAAGTCAAGATCGGCCACAGAGTCGAAGAGATTTGGGTTAGCCCAAGGAGGTACAAACAATTGTAATATCACTTAGAGGCAAGATGATTGTAGATGTTGTAAAGGCATTTAAATAAATATAAAGAAATTTTTTCTTTCATATAATCTGTTGGAATCAAAAAATAAAGGCTTGGGGAGCACTCGGTAGAGGCATAACCCTCATTGTCATAAGACATTTGAATAATTATTGTTATAAGGCCTAGGAAATATAAGATGTATTTTTAAAAATTGAAATGATTACTTGGTTTTGATAACACTTGGATCTCAAAAGAGGAGTTCATTAAGATGAAAAAATTAGAATCAATTGAACCACAATCTATAAATTTCAGAAAAAGTGAAGGATGATGTGGACTAAGTAAATATAGTTGTCCTAATTAATTTATTTAAAAAAATTAAAAGTGCTAAAGGTATGGATGGTTGATGGCCATAGAAAGAAATGAGTTTAGTGGTGATTGTTTTTTCAATTTAAAGTATGCATGTATTAAGGTATGATAATGGAATAAAAATATAGCATTTTTATGTTAGTTTTGTATGCTCATTTTTAAGAAATGCTTGTTGTCCACATTTTGGACATTTGACAAATTTTGTATATAAAATTAAATGTATTGATATCCTTTCTCAAAAATTGTCACAAACAAAGTAGAAGTCTTGTCTCTTCATAAATAACCTCACAAACCATTTGATTATATTTCCCTAATGATATTTTCCCTCCTAGAGTCAGTGGTAATACAAAGTTGCTAAGAACCTCGATCTGTAATGTCCCATGTCCTAAGTACCTTGTCCAAGCTTCACGAGTCACTGTAGCCTTTCTTGACACTACAACTTATTATTAATAAACACTAGTGTTCATGGTATACTGTCATATGTAATTGTTTCGTCATCAAATGGAACGTGTTTTTTTTTTGTTGGGACATTCAATGGTGGAGGCTATGTCGAAGAATTGCGGGGGTGTAAATCCGGGTTGTAGGTTCTGCCAGATTATTCCCAGATACATGCATCTCAACCTACTTTCATCAAACATATAGTGAACTGCTCAACGGTAGCTCTATAGTCAGCTAATAAAAGTTAATATAATCCTTACCAAGCACAAATCTCTACTTGAGGGCTTGCAAAGAGGTAGATTTTCCACGAGGTTGCCAATTAGCTTTGCACATCTGAAGGATATACTAGCTGCAATTGTCAAGTATTAGATTCAGAGTATAGAGAAAAATTGGATGGAGATGTTGTGAACATTTATTTCTTGTGCACTAAAGAAGCGAATGCGATGGAGGCATTTCTTTACCAATCACCTCACCTAATATTTTTGTGCGCTTGTTTCCATTTACAGCCCATGGAGATATATGTTGATGATGAGGCAAAATTGACATTTCATGGATTAGTGTAGGTTTTACTCGCTATAATACTTAATTTGACATTTTTAAATAGACTATATTTGTTTATTCTCCTTGGTAGTGGTTGAAGCACATTTTCCTTTCTCCCTGGTTAGCTGGCAGATGGGTCACATTTCTTGTCACTTCTTAAATGATCTGTAATCTCCTGGGTGGCATGTGACAGTGGGAGTCAGTGGAGTCCCATTTTTCTCCACCATGATCTTATTTTGATTTTGTTATTAAATGCTTATGGGTGGGTGTTGGACACGTTTTTTTTCTGGGGCTGCAGGCGTTGGAAGGAGGGAAAACGTGTCCTTAGGTGCTGCGAGGTGTGTCTTGTTTGGGAATCCACAACAATAGCCAACAACAGTGTATAGCCAGGCAACAGGCATGTCGCAGCATGGTAGAAGCCTGTTGAGCGCCTCGAACAAGCAGGTTCTCCAACTTTGTTGTTATCTATTCAACATCGACCTGCATCCTCAAATTCGGGATTCTCCTTCAAGATATTTGTTTCAAAATCGATTAAGTGAGAGTGAGAGTGTTACCAGGAGACCCGATGAAATTTATTATAGAGATTCTCTATTGATTTCTTACTTTTCTTACGAGGTAACTCATGGAAGAGAATCTCATAGGCGTGGATCTGTTTCATTTCAGTATATTCATGAAGCACGATTTGCGTTGCTATTATATGAGCTTCTTCATCGATTCACTAAGTTGGCAAGCTCTCATGGCGAGGGGTGAAAGGAAAGAGATCTTTGGAGAATCGAGAGGCTGCCATTCCAGCGCCTTCACCTGCCCACTGAACGATGGGATAAGGAATTTGCTAAAATTGAGGCTGGGTAATGTTTTTGCGCCTCTTCTCAGTTCACCCATTTTTTACAGTTGGGTTTCTTGTTTGCTTCTAGGTATCCTCTGATTCGAGATTGGGGATCATTACAGCTACTGCCCCCTAGAAAATTCTGTACACCACTATCTGGGTATTCTTGTTCTCATATTTTCTCGTCAATTTGAAAAGAGGGGATCGGTCATATGCTTTTCTCCGCACACCTAAATGCATGTATTGAAAAATTTTACGGGGATCATAGAGCTTTTTCCAAATTGAATGTTGGGTATATATCATGAGAATTGGGTGTTCAAGATTTCATCAAGATATTGGATCGGGCATTGGTAAAGGTGCTATAAATTCAAGGTGTTGACTGATTATTTGTCCTATTCAATAATTTGATTGAAAGTCCAGCCAGATTAGATCTTTGTTAACTCGTCCATTCACTTATCTTCTGTCAAACATCCCAACATTGGGATTTGAGGAGGAAGTGTGAATGGATTCACCTCGAGGACATGCTATGACAACGGTGGGTGCTCCTATGGCAAGCAAGGAACACTCAACGCGTGAGAGTTTTGTAACATGCGATGTGATGCCTATTTATGTTAAGGAGCTCATTGTAGGAGGCTTTTCTGGTGGGTTTGCAAAGACTGCAGTTGCACCCTTGGAATGCACAAAAAATTCTTTTACAGGTATTGGAGCAGTTTGGAATACAGAAAAAGTAGAAGCTGGATCAATAGTTACAATATTTGGTCTTGGTACAGTCAAACTCGCGGTTGTAGAGGGTGCTAAAACAGCGGGTGCTTCACTTGTTATTGGCATTGACATTGATTCTAAGATAAGAGATAGACTCACCAAAGCCATTATGAAAGAGAACACTCTGGCTAGGAAGAAGAGTGGTGCTAAACAACTTTTTGTGGATGCACTGCTCACACTACAAGAAAAATATGATCTCTGTGAGGATACAATAATTGGTCTCCTTTGTGACATGATCACTGCAGGGATGGATATAACAGCCATAACTGTGGAATGGGCCATGGCTGAACTTGTTCGCAATCCTCGCGTACAGCAGAAAGCTCAAGAAGAGCTAGACAGGGTGATTGGTAAAGACAAAGTACTCTATGAGACTGGTCATTTTCTTTTCACAGCGTCAAGGACGTCGAACAGCTTGCCAGAGACGAGCCCAAACACTCCGTCTGGCACAGAGTTACTCCCGACGTGAAGCTCGCTAACGAAAAGCTCAAGTTTTTGTCCAAAGCAATGGAAGAGGCAGGAGGAGGAAGCTAAATCTGGAGAAAAAGGCAAGATATTTCTACACTTTTCTACTATTATTTTATTTCATAATATTGTGACATCAAACCACTTATCCTTGCATTGATTTGTTAGTTGGATGTCATGATGGGAGATTTCCCTTTCTGCTTGTTTCTTCTTGTTTTATCTTTTATCGTTGACAGTATGTGGGTCGAATAGGATGCGTGTGCCCTCTCCTCTGAATGTTATGTTTCTCTTACTCGAATGATAGACCTTCGTCTGTTTGTTTATGTATTAATTCTTCTCGGCGATTGAGTTGCAAGTTATTATGTTGATCAAGCTAGTATTTTCGATATCATGGAAGTAAGTTTATGATAACTATGAAACCCCCTTCCTAGCACCCAAGTTTGTCCTTGACATTTTTTTTGTTAGTTCCTTCGCAAGTCCCTTTGATAACCTTTTGGCATCGAGAAAGAAAGGTTGTAGGATTGTGTGAGCAATGCGTGGGCTAGCCAGCTTAGAGTTTTGGTATTAAAACTGGTAGAATGAAAAGGTTTGTTTGCAACATGTTTTTCCGCCTTGCGTGTTTAGACTCTTATACTATCTTTCATCTAGTTTCTAGGCTTTTAAGGCCATCCTCAAGAAGTGCCTTGACCATCCCTATCAACTTGAACCATAACTAGCTTTTCGGATCAACTAAGCCGGAGGTTTCATTGTGCGAATCTTGTACCTCGTTGACACTAGAATAGTTGGTCTAATCCCCACTCATAATTATTGCTGATGGCGCTCTTATATTTTTCCTAACTTGCATTATTTACTCCCTTGTAATGTTAACGCTAGCATTAATTATTATTGGTCGGTTTTTTTTGTGCACGTAATTACCGTAATATTTTGTGATGGAAATTTCCTTAAATGTGATTAACCTTCGGGAAAAACTCAGCTTTCATTGATATTCTTATGGATTCATAGTGGAAGGTTTTGTTTTGATAATGTCACTTAGAAGTTAGGTTTGTATCTTTGTGTGACGGTTGACTGTCTTACCAAGGGTTGCCTTAAAATATGGTTGTTTCAGGAAATGGATAATTTATTTTAAATTAATCAAACATTAGAATTGTTGTGGAAGTTTGCAAATCTTTAGTGTATTAAAAATTGTTGATGACATTATTGTATACTGTTGTGTGACGGAGCCCCCTTCTCCTCTCGCATGCTAGCTACTAGCCTGTAAGACTTTGACCCTTATTGGATGATTGGAAAATCTTGTAGTTAATGGTCAAAACTAGTATACCTTGCCTTCGCTTCGAAACTTATGTTGTGTGTATACTCTATTTGATTTCTGGTTTGAAGCTCTTTTATACATGACTTTTGTGTTAAATTTTGAAACCCGTGTTTCCCCTTTCTTGGGCCGATCAACTTTTGTTCTTCTAGAAATGTATTATTTTAGCCTATGCGTTGGTACCTTTGATAAAATTCTAGATGGCTGGTCTATTTATATCAAATCTCAATCTTGTAATTATTGTTATTTACTTACTTGATGGAAATTTTGTTCTTTGCTAGATTGTTTATATCTCCTTATAGGGCCAAGGGCCATTCTCATACGATTATTACTTTCGTTGCTTTTGCTCCTAACTGAAGTACAAGGTCTTCTCCTTCTTTGATTGGCATGATGAAGACTTTATTATAACTTGATGTGTTAATAGTGTTTAGAGGTTTGAACCAATTCTTGTAATAAAGTGCTTCCTTTTCGTGATATTGTTAGATAATAGTTATGGTGGTTTTGTGTAGCCTTATCTTGCTCAGTTCTCGTGAACTAACTCTTGTAGAAAATTTGCTGCAGATGGATTTTGTGTGTAGATGAGGGATAGAATTGTAGACTTTTGTCATCAACCTCAGTTGAGAAGTTCCTTTACTCGAAACCTTTTTATGTTGTTCAACTTTTGTTAACGTCAAGTGGAAAGTTTAAAAGAGGATTAATGTCTTAGTATAAAGTATTGTGGACCTTGTCATCTGAACTTTGGAAACCTTGTATTGTTTGACCATCTTTGAAATTATAAGAAAATTTGGTTATTGTTGTTGAGTGACTTGTGGAGTATCAGTATTTTAAGAAATGATGTAATCTTGTTTTGTTCATGTAAATGAGTGTTGCTACAACCTTGCCTTGAGAATAAATTTTGAGTTAAACCTTGACATGACTTAGTAATAAAGTGTCATAAGTAAACTAACATGGGATTGTTTAATACTTCTGGAAGTTAAATTAAAAGTTGTATTCAAATAAAGTAACGTAGGGGTCACCAAATTGAGAGCAATAAATTCTTTAAGTAAACTAGGGCAGGACTATCATTGCAAGTAAACTTTATATCATGATAACCCTAGCTCCTTTAGTGAACTTAGTCCTTTTACGGTGAAATTTGTAAAATGACCCTAAGGTGAAATGAACTGTTTGTTGTTTGAAGATTATGAGATTTAATAAGCCAGAGAAAACAAATTGGATACCTCACCATCTATCTCTTAGCCATTTTGAAAGTAAATTCTTTTACTCCTTGATAATACTTTTAGTGAAGCCTAAGTAAAGTTGTTGTTAATTCTGGTTAAGATCCCTAGCTTCAATTAAATACTGGCAATAACTAATGAGGTCCTAAAAATGTTTTATCCCGACCTTCTCCCTCTATCCCTTTTTCAAGGCACCTTATATCTCTTCTCTTAAGTGTGTTGAACTTAAAACCATGTTGTCTTGTGGGCAAGAACGAATCTTAGTAGCGTTAGTGGTGATCAGATGGCCTTGGGGAATTTAATTACTCCTTTTTCTTGATAAACGAATTAAGAAAATAAATGTCATAATAGAGAAGATTTAAAGATAATTACTCTGTGTCAAAAGAATAAACTTAGCTTGGTAAGATGAATTGTACGAATCTTATCTTGAGCCTCCTTGAAAACGTAAGCTAAGAATTGTAAGATGTCCTTTAAAAATAAATAACTCTCAAGAATATCTCATTGTGGATGGCCCTAACTGTAAGTGTGTTCTGTGATTGGACTTCTATGTTGTCTTGTCTAAAAGAAAAGTAAATTGTCCCTGATAGGTGTGAACGTTTCCGTGCTGCCTTTATGGCCATCCTTGTATCAAGTTGTTCACAGTGTTAGTTGTATCCTTGGTGACGACATGTTACATCATGTTATGTGTCAAGCAAGTCAAAAAAAAAAAGTTATCCTGTATTTCACTGTGTTGTTCACGTGTGGATTTTTGGGTCGTTACATGATCACTAGAATGAAACATTCTTGTAATAACTATTGTACTCTATTTCTGCATGTGGTTTTTATGGTTTCCATGAGTAGAGTTAACATATATTAAATTTCCAAATGTCTTGAAAGGATTTAATAAAACTGCTATATATAAAATAGCAAGAACTAAGTACTGGAGTTCATGAGTTTATGCTCGAGATGTAGCTGTAAGAGGAGAGAAAAAAAAATACAGTAAAATAGCAAAACAAGATATAGCAAATAAGAACATATTTGTATTAGGTATTTGAAATTCAGATATAGTTTGAGCTTCCTTTTATCTTTTTACACGCCTCTTCACTTTTCTTTAAAAATAGAATATCCTCTTTGCAATACAATACAAATAGAGCTTTTTCCCCCTTTTTTGTTTGAACACAGAAGTTTCCATATTAAAAGATAAAAGACTAGATACATGCAAAGGAAGATAGGTAAATGGGTGAGTTAATTAAATGTGGTGGTTGGAGAATGATGTGACGTGGTAGAGGAGATTACTCAAGTATAGCTAAAAATCCACGTCCACCAACACTCCCCCTTAATGTTTACTACTATATATGTATGTTATTCCAGTTCCTTCCTAGAGATGCTCAAAGACATTCTTTGCAAGTGGATTTGTGAAGATGTTTGGAAGTTGTTATTTGTACCTGTAAAACTCAAGATTTATGTCACCATTGTTCACTAATTCTTGAATAGAATTATATCTTGTATCAATATGCTTACTTGGTTTATGAAAGACATTATTTTTAGACAAAGCAATTGCTGAATTATCATCACAAAAAAAAATTTAGGTTCTTCTTGTGGATGCCTCAAATCGGACAGTACTCTTCTCACCCATACTGCTTGGCAAGCTACTCATGTCGCTGCAACATATTCTGCTTTAGCTAACGAGAGTGTCAGAATTGGTTGTTTCTTTAATGCCTCATAAAAAACACCCGATCCTAGATGAAAGATATACCCAGAATTGATTTTTATATCATCCATGTTACCTCCCCAATCACTATCCATATATCCAATTAGTTTGTAATCATCTAAAGATGTATACAAAATCCCAAAGCTCTTTGTTCTATCTATATACCTTAAAAATATTTCTCCATCTTTCCAATGTGATTCCTCTGGTTTGTGAATGAATCTAGAAATGATACTAACCCCATACATTATATTCGGTGTTGTGGCAATTATATACATAAGGCTGCCAACTAGTCTTTTGAAGAAGGGTCCATCAACACTAGGACTTTTGTCATCCTTGCTAAGTTTCAAAACCAATGCAACTAGTGTAGGAGCTGTATTCACATTTTTCATTTTGAATCTCTTCAACAAGTCACTAGCATATTTAATTTGACATATAAAAATTCCTTGATTACTTTGAGTTACCTTTATTCCAAGAAAGTATCTCATGAGCCCCAAATCGGTCATATCAAATTCTCTTTCATGGCTTCATTAAATGAGTTAATTGACATGTTACCTGTAAATATCAAGTCTTCTACATACAAGCAAACTATCAAGATTTCTCCTCTATCATTGAATTTGACATATAAATTTGGTTAGTGACCAAACTTGCTAAACCCATTGTTCAGAAAATAAGAGTCTATCCCACTGTACCAAGCTCGAGGATCTTGCTTCAAACCATATAATGCATTTTCCAGTTTTTATACCTTATGTTCTTATCCCAAATATTCATAACCAAGTGGCTATTTTATATACACTTCTTCTAAAACTCCATTCAAGAATGTTGATTTGACATCCATTTCATAAACCTTCAAAAAAAATTTGAGTTGCTATTGATAAGACCATTCTAATGGTATCCAATCTTTCCACAGGTGGGAATGTTTCATTGTAGTCTATGCAAAGATGTTGCGTGAAGCCTTTAGCTACTAGTATTTCCTTATATTTTTCTACTTTTCCATTAGCATTATACTTTTCCTTGTAAACCCACTTAACTCCAATCACATCCTTTCCTTTAGGAAGATCTACTAGATCCCAAGTTTGATTCTTTTAAATTGACTGAATTTCTTTATTCATGGTTGTAATCCAATTGTCATCTTTAATATCATTCTCAAAATAAATTGGATCAAATTTTGTTAAGAATGTAAAATTAGAGCATAAATCATCTTTTTCAGCCTCTTGTATTTCATCATAAATATCTCTTAGACTATGTGTCTTCTTTGAAGTGTTTATAGACCTTGATCTTATTGATGCAACTATTGGATTAGAAGACTCATTGTTGTTATTACTTACTAGAGTAGATAGATTTGGAGTGGTAGGTGATTTACAATGAGTTGTAGGAACATTTTCTTGTGTAGTAAGATTCACAACTTGAATTTCATTCTCTTGTGGAACACTACCTAAAATCGTACTTGTTTTCTCTATTCTATCATCCCATGCTTCTTCTTCAACAAAATCAACATCACGACTTATTATGACCTTCTTTGTGATAGGATTGTATAGCTTATATGACTTGTTTTGTTAACTATATCCCAAAAATATGTACTTCTCTTCTTTATCATCTAGTTTCTTTCTCAACTCTTGAGGTATCAAGGATTATGCCACACATTAAGAGACTCTCAATTTTTCTCTATTATGCTTCCTTTTTCTCCAAGCTTCTTTTGGTGTTTTATTTATCACTTCTTTAATTGGACATCTATTTAATATGTATACTGAACATTCAACTTCTTCATCCCAATACTCATTTGGTAGGTGTACTTCTTTTATCATACTTCGTTCCATTTCCATAATTGTTCTATTTTTCCTCTCAGCTACTCCATTTTGTTGAGAATTATATCTTGTTGTAAGTTGTTTCTTTATGCCATTTTCCTTGAAAAAGTAATGAAAATCATTTGATATGTATTCACCACCTCTATCATTTCTCAATATTTTTATATAATGTCCACTCTCCTTTTCAACTTTTTCCTTGAACTCTTTAAAAAACTACAAATACATCTGATTTATATTTCAAGAAAAAAACCCAACCTTTATTTATGAAATCATCAATAAATGTCAAGAAATAAAGACTTCCACTTATGGATGGTGTTTTCCTCGGTTCACAAAGATCTTAATGAACTATCTCAAGAGGATGCTTAGCTCTATGAGACTCCTCAATTGAATTTTTTTGTTAATTTTGTTTTTCCAATATGCAACTCTCACATGTTGTCTTAAGGGGCTCTATTGGTGACAATCCATATACCATTTTTCTCTTATATAGCAGCTATAATCCTTTGAAGTTTAAATGCCCCAACCTTAAATGTCATAGCCAAGATTCATTTTTGTATGAAGCTTTGAAAGATAATTCAACAACCTTTTGCAATTCTTGTGGCTCTAAGAATAGTTCACTTTGGATTCTAAGTGGAAACATCCTATTTTTTGTCATTTCAACTTTTGCAATCAGCCTATTGCTTGGTTTCTTATCTAGAATCACACATTCACCATTTTCAAAGTATATTCTATACCATTTTTGCACTAGTTTCCCAATGCTTATGAGATTGTGTTTCAATCCAGGAACATAGTATACATCAGGGATATGCTTGTTCTAACCTTGCTTAGTTCTTATATTAATTGACCCTTTTCCCATGACTGATACTTGGTGATCATTCCCTGATTTTACTTCATATTTCAATGAATCATCTAATCTTGCAAAAAAATCCTTACTCCCACACAAGTGATTGCTACAGCTGTTATCTAAAAACCATACCTCCTTTGAGCTTTGTTGTGTAACATTACATGTTATCAACAATGTGTTTTTTTTAGTAGTGTTGGGCTGGTTTTCATTTGTAAAGTGTGCCTTTTATTTATTCATATCATCGTGTCTTTATCTACAATTAGATGCAAAATGCCCAAATTTATTGCAATAATGACATTGGATGTTAGATTTATCATACCTTTCTCCTTGATGTTTGTTATGAGAATGGTTGTTGGCTCTTCCTCTTGTTGGTGTAAAATGAGTATGTGGGCTTGATGTTGGTCTTCTGCTTTCAAATTTTGTAGTTTCTCTTCCTCCTCTTAGTGTAAAACGCCCTCTACCTCTGCTGTAATTTGATCTCCCTCTTATTATGCCAAATGGAAGCTGAGATTTGAATGCATTCTCCAATTATTATGTCTCTGATCGATTTAATTTTTTCTCATGTGCTAAGAGTAATCCTATTGATTCATCTACTGATAGCTAGGTAAGATCTTTGGATTCCTCAATAGCTACAACAACTGAGTCAAACTTTATAGGAAAGATTCTAAGTATTTTCTCTACAAATTTTTGATCGTCAATGGTTTCTCCATAGGATCTAATCTAATTTACTATTTTCATTGCATGAGTGAAGAATAAATCTATAGAATCTGAATCATTTTCAAAATACCTTTTTAGGATTTGTAATTTAATTTTTTTTATCTTGCTTCTGCCTTGGTATGTTGTTTACAAACTATCCCATGCCTATTTTGATCTTATGGCAGCTACTACTCTTGGAAAGATCTATTCCTCCATTATTTGTTAAATGAAAAATAATGCCTTTGCATATTTATTTTTATTTTCCTTCAATAGGTCCTTCTCTACCTATGAGAGAGCTTGATATACTTCTTGGTCTACTCATTCAGTAAATACATTCTCAACCAAGTCCCAAACATCTATGGAGCACAACAAGATTTTCATTTTTATGCTCCAACAATCATAATGTTTTCCATTAAATGTTGGTATTTGAGGTTGTGCAATGACTCCACTGGTGCTTTCCAATGCTCCAAAACTTTGCCTCTACTCACTGATGTTCCACTATTTCCCCCTTTTTCTAAAAAAAATGTTTCCTTTTATCTTGAGAACCTGCATTGATCGGTGAAATAACAACATAAAACAAACCTAAATTCACTTTTCCAGATCGATCACAATCCAATATTGTCAACACTAATTTATTCACAGCATTGGAAGCTCCTTGGAATGTCTATTTGTTCACTCCAAAGGTTGTTGCAGGGGTTATTTACAAATATATCTCCCATGTATCCAAACGTCAAGAGAGATTTGCACACTAAACAAAACTAGACAGGTAAAGACAGCAAAATGCCAAAAACGAGTTTGGATTTCCTCCTCCCACACAGGACGTTGGGTGATCTCTGATACTAGTTTGTAAGAGGAGATCAAAAATACAATAAAATAGCAAAAAAAGATACAAAAATTAAAAACATATTTGTATTATGTCTTTGAAAATCAGATACAGTTAGAGCTTCTTTTTCTTTTTTACACTTGCCTTCCTTTTTCTAAAAAAAAGAGAGTATCCTCTTTGTAATACAAAACAAAGAGTTTGTTTGCCCTTTTTTTTCGTTCAAACACACAAGGTTCCAGATTAAAAGATAAGAGTCTAGATACATGCGGAGGAAGATAGGTAAATGGGTGAGTTAATTAAGTGCGATGGGTGGAGAATTACGTAACGTGGAAGGACAGATTACTCAAGTATAGCTAAAAATCCATGTCCACCAACAATAGCAAATCTATAACTGAAATTTTTTTAGGGACTTAGGTAAAGATTTTCGACACCTACTCTGAGAGGTCAATTGATAACATTAGAGCTAAAGCATTGTGGATAAGAGTGGCTGTGTGTAATGGTGGAACAACTCTATGAAGAAATTTGCAGCGGGATGATCATTTTCACAACGTTGTAGTTTTCTAAAATGACTCTTAGGGCATTTCTAAAACATATTTTCTATGGTCAAATAGAAATGGACAAGACTTTAAAAATGCACCAACGAATACAATTTTATGGGTAAGGGGAACACAGTGGTGCATGTTTCGAAGCAAAATGTTTTTTAAATGAAAATATATATGTAGCAAAAAAATTCGTCAACTTTAATTCACAGTTGTATACATTTCAACTTTCAGATCATTTTCTCACATTATTTACTTGATAGGCTCAAGTGAACGTAAAGAGGTTAAAAATTTGTTATAATAAGAAACAATGTCAAAATAACGTCATTATGTTCGATTATATAAAGTTTAGTCTATGCTCAAATTAAGTTTGGATTGATTAAAATGTCCTGCCAACAACATTTGACACATTAATACTTAGTTCGTTTTCAGTTATAATCCAAATTTTCAAAATTGACATTGAGTGAGAATTTTGAATTTGTTTTGAGTAATGAATGTATACTATCTAGTAATAAATTATTTGGTGAGAGAATATGAGAATGTGAGACGAAACAATATGAGATTTATTTATAGTTTTTAGTTGTATAGAGGTGGAGCTTTAAATAATTGTAGAATTTATTTTAATCATTTAACTATTTTTTTAATGAAATAGTGATTATATTACTCAAAATAAAATGGTACAATTATTCAAAAAAATTGAGAGCACCCTCCAAAATAATCGTAATTCAAGAAGAATATTCAAAAACACCAAAATAACAAATTAAAATACAAAAATATTAAACAACAAACTTAGAAAAAACAACCAAAAAAGGGTCTCAATCATCTAACTCTTAGATTTTAGTTTTGATTAAAATGTAACTTGAGATCATCCCATAGTATAAATTCTGCACATTTCCCATGCTTCTTCCAAACCCTGAGAAATTTATTATATATATAAATTAAAAAACATCCCATGTTAAAAGAATAACGATAGTTTTATAATTTTTATACTTTATATTTGTGTATTAAAGTGAATTTTCATTTATTTCTTTTGTTTATCACAACTATATTAGAGATTAAGGTGGCCCAACAATCATCTTTGTTTATTTCCTTCTATTGGAGAATATCCTAACATTAAATAGAAACATATAACCAAGAAAACTAAAAAGCACGAAATTCTAACGTATTGTTTTGTTAAAAACGTTTGGGCTATGATGTTAACAATAAAGTATACATAATTGAAATTTACTGTTGGGACTTTTCAATCTTAGGAAGCACTTTTAATTGAAATGAATTCTATAATCAAATCTATAAAATGCAGTTTGAGCTCAACATAGACACAGCATAGGAACGAGAGATAGCAAATAAAGTAGAATAAACATGCTGGACCATAGGGTGGCGTTCAACTCATGGGAGCCTACGCACACATTCTCATCATTGAATGTTTTGTTTGTAAGATAATAAAGAATTAATATTTAGAGTTCATATGACTTAAATTACCTGAGGTTAAGGCTCTTATAAGACAGATCTTGTTGAGTTGTGGCATTTGTTTTGGCCAATTTATCATTGAATTTTTTTGTCATGTCAAGATTAACGTCGCTTTCTTTGTGGCTTCTATCGAACTATTTTAAGTTTAGAATTCAATTACAGTTAACCCACAAAAAAAACACTTTTATCATGCTATGTCCATAGGAAGACTTTCACCTCTTTACAAAAATTAGCGTTTTCCTCTTTCAATGTTTGTTCCTAAGTCTCAATGAAATTATAAGCCATTGACAAATATGATCATGACCTAAAGAATATACATAACCTTTGTTTTTCAACAATTCAAATTCGAATAAGACAAAATGAAGTTTAAATGTTTTGATATATCTGATTTATGTTGGATAAAAACGTTTTCAATATGTTAACTTAACATAACTTAATTTAGTATATAAATAATAATAATAATAATAAATTAGATATTAAAAAAAATTATTAGACAACATAAAACGAAAGTTGTTAATGCAAAATACACTAGTTTGTATTTAGTATTGAAATAAGATACACAATTACAATTAAATGGAGAGGTTTTTAAATATTTGCAATAAACTAAGGTTAAGCCATTGAAAAAAAAAACTTAAATGATTATTGATTTACAATATGGATACTTTCTATGCACTCTCTCCAACATTCCTATTTATTTTTTGATAATAATATCTAATCTTATTAAGGACAATTGGAAGTAATTCGGGTTAATTTCCAACACTTTATTGGAAAATAAGAGACAGCAACATAAAGACAGAAAAATTACAAATAGTAGAGGAATTATTAGAAGAGCTTCAATGCCATAGAAAAAGGAAAGGAAGTTCCTATCCCTCAGAAAATTCTTGTCAACAAGTAGTAATTGAAGAAAAATCTACCAAACCCAAATAAGAAGTAAGAGCTGCCATGAATGCAATAGGGAAAAACAATGGAGGTAGAAAAACTAGCGTAAAGTACTTGTATGCAAGCAATCAAGGAAAAAATAACAAAAATAATGTGGTATCATGCAGGGGACTGCTACTTAGATTTAACTGGGACATAAGTAATTAAATTTTAGAGAGAGGCTTTACAGGTCCATAAAGTAGTGGGGGCTACAAATAAAAATCAATTGTTTAATTTTGTTTGGGATTTTTTATGCCACTGGGCATCTCTCGTTGATTTTACCTCCTAATTCTTCCTTCGATTCATTAGATATTATTTTTGTTACTGCTAAGGTCTCTTATTTTGTCTCTACAAAGAAAAATAAAAAATAATGGGACGTTATTAGTGCTAAATACCCTTTTTTATCTGCCACAGCTACTCAAAATAATTAGTTCGCCCCTTGGATGGGACCAAATCCAAACCAAAAGGAGACCAAAATCTAAATAAATATGGGAAGCTTGTTGGCGAAAATCATGAAGTGGATGATTCTAGAAGGTCAACTAACTATGATGTCAGGATACATCCCCGAACCTCTCAAACCATGCCTGATACATATCTAGTATGGATTCATACGGATTCAAGTATGGATATGCCCTGGGTTCGTGTTGATACATCTAGGGTATGCCAGGGGTATGTTTGGACATACCCAGGATGTATGCACATGAACCCGTGGCATACCTTGCCTAAAAAAATGTCATTCAAAGGTTTAAAAACAATTTTTTTGCCTTTTCCAATGCATAAAACTGAACCCTAAAAATAAATTAATAAAATAATAAACCCTAATCACCACAAAAAAGTTATAAAAAGTGAGGGAGAAACCAAACGATAGAATATAGAGAAGAACTCAAGTTGTTGATTAATTCAGAAGCATGGAGGAGGAATTTATACATGAGAAACATAACAACATGCCCCGATAATTTAGGGGAATTCTAACAAATAATGAATAATCGAATACAACTAAAACAACCTTTCCTAAATTATTAGCTACATTGTAACTATGCCAATATTCCCCCCTTATTACATTATTCTTGCAAATGTAACCCCTAAAAAGTTTAAATTTCACTTTTGTAAGGGATTTTGTGAGTATATAAGCTAAGTGTGCTTTTGTAGGACAATACTAGAGTTAGATGTGGTGGTTCAAGATGTTCTCCCAAAGGAAGTGACAATCAATCTCAATATGCTTTGTTTGTTTATGAAAAATAGCATTCTACATGAGCTTCAATAAACTCTAATTGTCGTAACAGAGAATAGGTGACTTCTCTTCACAAATGCCCATGTCATCCAAAGTGTGACATAACCATATCATTTCACATATAGCTCCTTGTACTGTGCAATATTCTACATCTATGGATGAAATAGGAACAACATTATGCTTCTTGTTTATCCACGAGATAGTTCTAGATCTGAGATGAAAAATATATCGTGTAGCTGACTTCCTGTCGTTAACAGATCCAGCGTGGTTCAAGTCGATGTATCCTTATAATAATAATTGATCATTCTTCTTATATTCCCGAGCATAATCAATTGTACCTCAGACATACCTCAAAACATGCATTGTTGTAGTCTAGTGACAGTTCTTCAGCTTTTGCATGAACCTGGAAAGATGACTGACACCATAGCATAAGTCTAGTCTAGTATATGTCAAGTAAATGAGCCCTCCAACAAGCTTCCTTTAGAGAGTAACATCTACTTGAGGTGAGTCCTAGAACCGTGATATTTGTAAACCTTTTTCCATGGGAGTGGATATAGGTTTATAGTTGGACATTTTTTACTTTTCTCGTAGTATCTTGGCATACTTTATCTGGGAGATAAAAATAAGATGCTTCTTTTGCCATATCTCCAAGCCAAGACAATAATGTAGTAGTCCCAAATCAGTCATGTTGAAGATTATTTTGATATCATTATTCATAATATCAACCTAATATTTTGAACTACCATTGATCACAAGATCATCCACATACAAAACAAGAATGACAATTTCTTTTCCTACCTTATTTATGTACAAATGTGAATTTTAGGTGATACGAGTGAAACCATGCTGCAAAAGGTGATCATCTATCTTGATGTACCATGCCCTTGGAGCTTGTTTCAGTCTATACATTAATTTGATGAGACAACATACGTTATTGGGATGCTTTTCATCAATAAATCCTTTAGGTTGGGTCTGAAATGCCCCATCTGGGACATCGAAAAACGCGCTAAACAGGGTAAAATTTTAAGGTAGAATTTTTATTTTTTTTTTAATTTTTATTTTTATTATTTTTATGGGAAGGAAGCTTTTGGATTTTATTTGATTTTGCATTGAATAACTGGTAGGTTTAAAACAATAAAGGAAATAAACATTACTATACATTTTACTTTATTCTATTGCACATATATTTATGTTCATACATTTGTTATTTAGTTATTTATTATTATCGTTATGTTTATTTATTTATTTATTATTCTTTTTTTTTTTTTTATATATATATACCATCACTAACTTATTCTTGGTTTTATATACATATACACACACACACACACACACATAGATATATATATATGTGTGTGTGTGTGTGTGTGTTTTTATATGTTATGTGTGTGTGTGTATATATATATATATATATATATATATATATATACCTATATATATTAGGTTAACTTTAAACTGTTTCTTTTTATAATATACTATATGTTTTATGAAAGCCGCAGGTGGAGGAGGGTTGGGCGGCGACAGGGAGAGAGGAGGCACGCGAAGGGGATAAGCGTGGGTTGGGGAAGGCGGAGGAGGGGGTTACAGGCCGCGGAACGGGCAGAGGCGATGCGGGAGGACAGGAGGGGGCCGGGACAGGGTCAGCTGGGCACGGGAGGGGGGGTCGGCCAGGGTGCGGCCGGGGACAGGGTCGGCTGGTGTGGCGGGACAGGCCCGCGCCCGCGGTTCTGTGCGTAGGTGCAGTGGTGGGGGGGGCCGAAACCCCCCACCATATTAGTTTTTTTTTTTAATAAAAGTTTGGTTTAAACAAAAAATTCTATAATAAATGTTATACATTTTATTTATACATATAAATAAATCATTAGATATATATATTGCCATAAAACAAATGTCTGCAATAAAATCAACATGAATATAATTTTTTTAAAAATACATATATACATATATTCCAAAAGGATTTCTTCTAGGTACATGTATAAATATAACTCTTTTGTAAAAAAATAAAAAATAAATCTATATATTAAAATATCACCACTAGATAATCCATTTTCTAAAACAAGAGAGATACCGTTTTGTTTTTTTTTTTCTGTAAATATAATAAAAACAGCAATATATTCCTTTGCATGAAATAAAAGAAGGATTTCTAAAACTTTAGTAATCCAAAACTGGTTATGTACATTTTACAAATGACTTAGTTTCTTCCATGGTTTAACAAGGACAACCTTCTTTTCAGGTATCAATAAGGAATAATTCATACTTTTAACATGAAATGTATACATATCAACAAGAAGGCAAAATTCCACATTTGTATATTTTGTTTTATTTCAAAAAAAAGAGACTACATACACTCACAAGCTATATTTCATTTATTGCTTTTTTTTTTTTTTACATAACTTCCAATACATCTCCGTGCAACTATGCAATATCACAAAGGGAACAACTTAGCAACTAATTCCCAAAATTGGAGTATGGCCTTTAATTTACAAATAAAGGAAAACAATTTCATTACAATACTTTTTTTTCTTATTTTCTTGTTCAAGTTCACATATACCACATTACATATCCACCCAGAAAGGGGTTTAATACAATATCTTTACAAGACAATGAAAGCTCACACAAACCATTCTTTTCAAGATACAAAGAAAGAGAGGTCCATAAAATGATGAAGGAAACAAGAAGAAAATCCAAGTAGACAAGGATCTTCATGCATCTTCCAAAGGCTTTCCAACTCCAAAATCTTTTCAAGGCCAACACAATGAGAAAGGGCTTGTTTAACCACCCAACCTTTAGGCATCATCACATGCCTATCCCAAGGTTGGGATGCATGCTAGCCTCCCCCAAGCCCATGGGAAAGAGGATAGCTAACCAACACTTGCACAAGGTGAAGGGTAAAACAACAATGAAACAAACACACACAAACATTAAGTTCACAACAACACAAGACTCCAATTTACAAGGAGGAGACCCATGTTCATCCTCCAAAAATGGGGAAGAGAGGAGAAAGTTCTCCTAGAATTAATCATCAATATTACTTGTACAATGAACACAACTTCTTAACCTCCTTATTGCTTCTTAATCACAACAAGACCCTCCTTATTCCTCCCCCTTTCTCCAAGTCCTCCTTGGAAGGATTTTCAAACCCCAAAAGGGGTTTCCTTACCAAGGATGGGGAAGGAGATTCAAGCCAAATGAATCCATTTCCCCACCTCAACCATTGAGGGGAAAAAAAATAAGACCCTACAAGGCTTGGCCATCAAGCCTTGAGGGTTGAGAGGGAAAATTCCCTCTCTCTTCCCCCACACTCCAAACTCCATCATGCCATATGATGGAGGGAGTAAAAACACACACAAGCAACACTAAAGCTTCATTCAAAAAATAACAATTTTCAACAAACAATCTAACAACTAAAATAAAGCAACACAACTACAAGATCTAAGAGCCTACCTCAAGGAAAGCTCTCCAAAAAGCTTCCTAACTTCAATTCTTCCACTCTTAGCTCCAAGCCAATCCCAAGCTCCAAAATCCCCCAAGCATCCAAGCAAGAAAATCCAAAAAAAAAGTCCCTTTTCTTCTCCATGAATGAGAATATGAAGAGGAGAGACCAAGCATCCTCACAAATGAGCGGGTGGCATTTGTCAACCCTCTCCCTCCTCATGGTCAAAGATGCCAAAAAAAAAGAGAGAAAGGGTAAAATTATCTTTTTGCCCTCTTCTCCCAAATTTCCTTAAATGTTAGCAAGACAAAACTAGTGGCACTTTTGATAAACACACAAATCCACATCCCTTACATGGATGTGACAAAACAAGGGTAGAAAGGGAGGGAAAACTCCCTCTAGCCTTGAAAACAAGCCCCCCCTACCCATTAGGTAGGGTCCAAGGGCTCATTTTAGTGATAGGAGGACTCCCAAGCTACAAAGGGGTCCCCAAAAATGCCCAAAATACCCTAATTTCGGGTTTTGAATTTTGGCACAAGGGTAGAGGGTGTGGGGACCACCCAAGGGTCTCACATGTGACCCTAAACCCTTGTGATTAAGAGACTTATTAACAAAAATCAACAATTTAAAAGAAAGTGGAATTATTAACTCCCTAAGCAAGTTTACAACCTTACTAACAACCCTAAACAAAAATTAATAATTCAAAGCAAAATACTTTACATACATTGGGGTCACTCATAGTGCCCAAAATTAATAATCATCTATCCTAGGGCTTCACACAGTGAACATGGCTAGGACTCAGCCCATGGGCTGCTTGTCAAGTTTTGAGTAACTGGCCTGAATCCCACGTTCTCCTGTAAGCCTGTCACCTATACACTCATTGCACACATTAACTACACCTGTCCAATACAATATAAATTAAATGACATAGTAAGATATCAATGCATGCTAAACTATCCTAACCTCCTACTGAAATCATGTTGCAACAACGTGGACCATTACATTCCAAAAGTTAGACAAGATGAATAAAGTGACATATAATCCCACCATGCAACAATTATCCATCAATATAATTAGATTTCCAAGCACATCATATTCATTAGTTTCCATGTCATAACAAGAAAAATGCGACAATAAGAACTTATGCTAAGTTGGCACTATATGCCTGAATGTCACAAATGTCTAATATAATCAAACATCTAAAAATAATGTCCAAGATATCACCAATCACTGTCAAAACATGTCTATGAGCTAATAAACAACAAACTACTGAGCTATAAAAAGTGTGGGCACTACATCCCCCTCTACTAAAATTAGACTTCCTCCTGGAAGTTACTGAAAGAGGTAGGGATATCTAGCCCTCAAAGGTATCGCATCCTCCCAAGTAGCTGTTGTCTCGTCGTACCGGTCCCATTGTACTCTAACTTGGTCCAAGTCTCAACCCCAAAGGGCTAAGCTCCAGTGCTTCAGTATGTGTACGGGCTCCAATCTCCACTGTCCTCCGTCCTCTACCTGTAATGCCGACCAATCCAAGACATGAGAAGCATCAGGTACATATCTACGTAGTACAAAAACATGAAAAACATCATGGGCCCATGTAAGGCATGGTGGCAAAGCTAGGCGATAGGAAACTAGACCGATGACCTCTAAAATATCAAAAGGCCCCACAAAACGAGGCGATAGCTTAGAACCCTTTCCATAATGGATAGGACTCTTATGCGGATGAACCCTCAAGAAGACTTTGTCACCCACTGAGAAGTGACGATCATTCCTCTTGGTGTCTGCATACGCCTTTTGGTGTGCTCTGGCCTACTCAAGACGCTGTCTAATCAACACAACCTGCTGCTCTAAATCCTAAAGATAGGCCGGGGGTCCCAGAATGATCCTGTCATCTAGTCTATCCCAACTCAAAGGTGTCCTGCAAGGTCATCCATACAAAGCCTGGTAAGGAGCCATACCAATGGAACTATGATAACTGTTGTTGTAAGAAAACTCAACTAGATGTAAATAATCCTCCCATTTCCTCTGCTGATCCATGACATACATTCTCAACATGTCCTCTAACACCTGATTAACCCTCTCTATCTGCCCATCTGTCTCTGGATGATAAGCTGAACTGAAATTGATCTGAGTACCCAGAGCGGCCTGAAAAGAAGTCCAGAAATACTGAAGTGTAGATAGTATCCCTGTCATTGATGATGGTCTTCGGAATCCCATGCAACCTAACAATGTCCTCCATAAATACCTTGGCAATGGCCTATGCATTATAGGTGACCTTGGTTGGCGAAAAATACGCAACCTTAGTCAACTTATCCATGGTGACCATAATGGTGTCATGACGATAAGATGACATAGGAAGTCCGACTATGAAGTCCATGGAGATCACATCCCATTTCCACTCGGGAATATCATGAGGCTGTAAAAGTCCTGCAGGATGAGAATGCTCTGCCTTGACTCTCTGACACTCAAGGCAACGTGTAACAAAATCTGCTATGTCTCGTCGAAGACCTAGCCAATAATGTAACTCCCTCAGATCGGCATGCATTTTCTTCACTCTTGGATGTGCTGCATATGGGGCTCGATGAGCCTCTGTGAGGATGAAGCTACGCAGATCACCAGACTTAGGCACGTAGATGCGCCTGCGGAAATGAAGCAAACCATTTGTCTCTAAAACATACCCAGAATATCTACCCTCTAAAGCACCCTGAGACTCTAACATCTGTTTAGCTCCCTCATAAAATCTGTCCTCTAGAAGGTGCTCAATAATCCTGCCTCTCAAATCTGACTAAAGGGTCAAAGAAGCAAGCACATGCCGTCGTCTACTAAGAGCATCTGCAACAACATTTTCCTTCCCTTTGATGTACTGAAACTCCATGTCATACTCACATAGGAACTCCATCCAACGCCGTTGACGAGCGTTGAGGTTCGGCTGTGAGAAGATATGCTGCAAACTACGATGGTCTGTCCTCAAAATGAAAGGCCTACCCAAAAGGAAATGTCACCAACGCACTAGAGCATGAACAACTACTGCAAGCTCCAAGTCATGAGTAGGATAATTAAGCTCAAAGTCCTTGAGCTTATGAGACTCAAAAGCAATAACCCGACGCTCCTGTATAAGAACTGCTCCCAAACCCTCTAGTGATGCATCAGTACAAACAACAAAATCCTCTGTCGGGTTTGGAACTGCTAAGATGGGTGCCGTGGTTAACCTCTCCTTAAGCAACTGAAAGGCTTGCTCACATTTCTCTGACCAATCGAACTTCTTCCCTTTCCTCTGAAGGGAAGTAATAGGGTGAGCAATCCTAGAAAAATCCTGTACAAACCTGCGGTAATACCCTGCCAAACCCATGAAACTCCTCACCTCAGTAACTGATGTGGGTGTTGGCCAGTCCAAGATAGCCTGTATCTTAGAGGGATCTACAGAGATACCCTCTCCTAATATGATATGACCCAAGTAATGAATCTCTGTCTGAAGGAAGCTGCATTTTTCCAAGCTCCCATATAACTTCTACTCTCTCAAAACCTAAAGTACCTGTTTCAAATGCTCCTCGTGTTCCTCCTTGGAACGAGAATAAATCAATATGTCATCAAGGAACACTAAGACAAAGCGATCCAGAAATGTCCTGAATACACCATTCATGAGGCTCATGAAGACAGCTGGGGCATTGGTCAAACCAAATGGAACCACTGTGAACTCATAATGCCCATAACGTGTGCGAAATGTTGTCTTATGGATGTCTGCATCTGAAATGTGCAACTGATGATATCCTAACTTGAGATCAATTTTGGAGAACACTCTCACTCCCTGCATCTGATCAAACAAGTCATCAATCCTAGGGAGCGGATAACGGTTCTTTATTGTGACTTTGTTGAGCTGCCTGAAGTCTACACAAAGCCTGAGAGAACCGTCCTTCTTCTTCACAAATATGATTGGCGCTCCCCAAGGAGATACACTAGGGCGAATGAGACCCTTATCCAACAACTCCTCTAACTGAATCTTGAGCTCATGAAGCTCTGGTGTCGTCATCCGATAAGGTGCCCTAGAAACTGGTGCTGATCCAGGTACTAAATCAATGGTGAAATCCACCTCTCTGCGGAGTGGTAGCCCTGGAAGCTCATCTCGAAAAACATCTGCATACTCCCTCAAAACTGTATGATTGTCTAAAGGTGAATGCTCTGGAATGCTCTCAGATCGATCACTGATAGTGATAGCAAACAACTGGCAACCCTTACGCATGCTCCACTTGAGTTGCTTAGCCGATATCATGCGCAAGGAGATAGGTCTCTGCATCCCTGATATAACAACTGCACTCCCAAGATCATCCTGACACTCAATGAACTTATTTCTGCAATCCACCTTAGCTCGATGAGACTTGAGCCAATCCATACCCAAAACTACCTGATAGGAACCTAGAGGGATAACTCGAAGGTCAAGAGTAGTGGAGAAGGCTCCTAAATCAAGTACGTAACTCTCCACATACGAGCCCACGGCAAGTTTGGCTCCAAAAGCCAACTCAACCTACCAACTATCTGGTTGCCTAGCCACCACTAGCCCACACTGGTCCACTATAGAAGGTGATATAAAAGAATCTGAAGCACCTGAATCAAAAAGTACTGAGACAGAAATACCCCTAATAGTACCTGTCGTCTCAATGACCGTGGCCTGATGCTCGGCCTGGCGGTTGTCAACCGCTGCATAAACATGATGAGCGCGTCCTACGTCACCCACCATCTGCTCGGATCTAGCAGCTCTCTATGCATCCATGGTATTGGGTTTGTGCGGGCACATGCGCACATAGTGATCTGGAGATCCACAAATAAAACAACCTCCTGTACCCCTCTGAGATGGGGTCCCTCCTGTACTTTGGTGTACTGATCCTGCTGGTCCAACCCTAGCAGACTGCTGAGTGCCCTGCCTCCTATCCCTGGATCCACCAAAACCACCTCTAGAAACACCTCTCTGAAATCCCTGTGTCTACCTAGCCCCCTACTGTGGGTGGCCATGCTATTGTGTCTATCACTGTGGGTGCGGTGGAGCTCTCGTGGCTGCTGGCGAAGGCCAAAATCCTCCTCTAGGGGGTGGTGCAGTACCTCGTGAACTCTGACTTTGAAATGCCTATATCCTCTCCTGAAACTTTCTCTTGTTCCTATCACGATGCTCCTGTGCCTTGGTCCTGTTCTCCTCAGCTAAGTAGGCCTTCTCAACGGCCTTCTCAAGTGTGGGAGGAGATAACATCCTAACTACTCCTGCTATATCTGCATTGAGCCCTCGAATGAACCTGTTAACCTATAATTTCTCATCTTGCAGGTAATCCACGTACTGAAGAAGATCCAGGAACCTGCTCTCATACTGCGCTACTGTGCCAGATCCCTGTCGTAAGTCGTGAAAATCATCGATCCTCTTCTGAAAAAAATGCTCTGACATATAACGCGCCCTGAAACATTCCTCGAACAACTCCCAAGTCACTGTCTCTCGGGTCAAATGGAGCTTCCGCTCCTCATTCCTCCACCAAACGCCTGCTGCGTCTCGGAGGAGGTGTATGGCGAACCTCGCCTTGACGTTGCTCTCGTAAGAGTGCAAGCCAAAGCAACTATCCAAGCTAAGGAGCCATGACTCAGCCCCAAAGCCATCTGTAGAGCTGGTGTAAGTGGGCGGCTACAAGTGAAGAAGATCCCGGATCACACTGCCTGTATCTCGATCCTGGCGATGTAGTCCAACAGGCGAAGGGAGTCGCCTATCCTCGAAAGGTCCCTCAAGACTGTGTGATCGGCTACGACGGAAAGAAGCTACCCTCTCGTGATGAACGGAAGGGCTGCGTGACCTCTCCCACCTCGGTGTGTCGTGTTCTGGCGGCTCCGAATGCGCGTCCACGCCTATCGGCTCCTCATCTCCCAAAGATGCCTCCACTCTCGTCTCCTGTGGCTGGGGTAGACGCTGCTCCACAACGCCTATCAGCTAGCGCAAGGCCTCTAATATCTGAGGCCCAAAATCGGGTGCCGACGGCTCCTGCGTAGATGCACTACGCCCCATACCTCTGGCTGATCGTCCTCGCTTAGGCACCATCCTGCGCACGAGGTGAGCGAGTAATTTATTAATTTAAAATTTAATGATAGTGAATGGTTCATTTTATCTGTTTAGTTTTATTCGTTTAGTTAATTTTGTTGTGTTAAAATTGACATTAACTATTAATTACCCAGTGGTCCTGGAGTGCGAACCCCAAGCTCTGATACCAACGGAAATGCCCCATCTGGGACATCGAAAAACGTGCTAAACAGGGTAAAATTTTAAGGTAGAAATTATTATTATTATTATTATTATTATTTTTTAATTATTTTTATGGGAAGGAAGCTTTTGGGTTTTATTTGATTTTGCATTGAATAAATGGCGGGTTTAAAACAATAAAGGAAATAAACATTACTATACATTTGTTATTTAGTTATTTATTATTATCGTTATGTTTATTTATTATTCTTTTTCTTTTTCTTTTTTTTCTTTTTTCTTTTTATATATACCCTCATTAACTTATTCTTGGTTTTATACACACACACACACACACACACACACACACACACACACACACAAACACACACACACACACGTATATATATATTAGGTTAACTTTAAACTGTTTCTTTTTATAATATACTGCATGTTTTATGAAAGCCGCAGGTGGAGGAGGGTTGGGCGGCGGCAGGGAGAGAGGAGGCGCGCGAAGGGGACAGGCGTGGGTTGGGGAAGGCGGAGGAGGGGGTTACAGGCCGCGGAACGGGCAGAGGCGACGCGGGAGGATAGGAGGGGGCCGGGACAGGGTCGGCTGGGTGGGGGGGGGGGACGGCCAGGGCGCGGCCGGGGACAGGGTCGGCTGGTGTGGCAGGACAGGCCCGCGCCCGCGGTTCTATGCGTAGGTGCAGTGGTGGGGGGGGGGGCGAACCCCCCCACCATATTAGTTTTTTTTTTTGTAATAAAGGTTTGGTTTAAACAAAAATTTCTATAATAAATGTTATACATTTTATTTATACATATAAATAAATCATTAGATATATATATATATATATATATATATATATATATATATATATATATAAGTGTATATATATATATATTGCCATAAAACAAATGTCTGCAATAAAAACTGCATGAATATAATATTTTTTAAAATACATATATACATATATTCTAAAAGGATTTCTTCTAGGTACATGTATAAATATAACTCTTTTGTAAAATAAAATAAAATAAATCTATATATTAAAATATCACCACTAGATAATCCATTTTCTAAAACAAGAGAGATACCGTTTTGTTTTTTTTTTTCTGTAAATATAATAAAAACAACAATATATTCCTTTGCATGAAATAAAAGAAGGATTTCTAAAACTTTAGTAATCCAAAACTGGTTATGTACATTTTACAAATGACTTAGTTTCTTCCATGGTTTAACAAGGACAACCTTCTTTTCAGGTCTCAATAAGGAATAATTCATACTTTTAACATGAAATGTATACATATCAACAAGAAGGCAAAATTCCACATTTGTATATTTTCTTTTATTTCAAAAAAAAGAGACTACATACACTCACAAGCTATATTTCATTTATTGGTTTTTTTTTTTACATAACTTCCAATACATCTCCGTGCAACTATGCAATATCACAAAGGGAACAACTTAGCAACTAATTCCCAAAATTGGAGTATGGCCTTTAATATACAAATAAAGGAAAACAATTTCATTACAATACTTTTTTTTCTTATTTTCTTGTTCAAGTTCACATATACCACATTACATATCCACCCAAAAAGGGGTTTAATACAATATCTTTACAAGACAATGAAAGCTCACACAAACCATTCTTTTCAAGATACAAAGAAAGAGAGGTCCCATAAAATGATGAAGGAAACAAGAAGAAAATCCAAGTAGACAAGGATCTTCATGCATCTTCCAAAGGCTTTCCAACTCCAAAATCTTTTCAAGGCCAACACAATGAGAAAGGGCTTGTTTAAACCACCCAACCTTTAGGCATCATCACATTCCTATCCCAAGGTTGGGATGCATGTTAACCTCCCCCAAGCCCATGGGAAAGAGGATAGCTAACCAACACTTGCACAAGGTGAAGGGTAAAACAACAATGAAACAAACACACACAAACATTAAGTTCACAACAACACAAGACTCCAATTTACAAGGAGGAGACCCATGTTCATCCTCCAAAAATGGGGAAGAGAGGAGAAAGTTCTCCTAGAATTAATCATCAATATTACTTGTACAATGAACACAACTTCTTAACCTCCTTATTGCTTCTTAATCACAACAAGACCCTCCTTATTCCTCCCCCTTTCTCCAAGTCCTCCTTGGAAGGATTTTCAAACCCCAAAAGGGGTTTCCTTACCAAGGATGGGGAAGGAGATTCAAGCCAAATGAATCCATTTCCCCACCTCAACCATTGAGGGGAAAAAAAAAAGACCCTACAAGGCTTGGCCATCAAGCCTTGAGGGTTGAGAGGGAAAATTCCCTCTCTCTTCCCCCACACTCCAAACTCCATCATGCCATATGATGGAGGGAGTAAAAACACACACAAGCAACACTAAAGCTTCATTCAAAAAATAACAATTTTCAACAAACAATCTAACAACTAAAATAAAGCAACACAACTACAAGATCTAAGAGCCTACCTCAAGGAAAGCTCTCCAAAAAGCTTCCTAACTTCAAGTCTTCCACTCTTAGCTCCAAGCCAATCCCAAGCTCCAAAATCCCCCAAGCATCCAAGCAAGAAAATCCAAAAAAAAAGTCCCTTTTCTTCTCCATGAATGAGAATATGAAGAGGAGAGACCAAGCATCCTCACAAATGAGGGGGTGACATGTGTCACCCCTCTCCCTCCTCATGGTCAAAGATGCCAAAACAAAAGAGAGAAAGGGTAAAATTATCTTTTTGCCCTCTTCTCCCAAATTTCCTTAAATGTTAGCAAGACAAAACTAGTGGCACTTTTGATAAACACACAAATCCACATCCCTTACATGGATGTGACAAAAAAAGGGTAGAAAGGGAGGGAAAACTCCCTCTAGCCTTGAAAACAATCCCCCCTACCCATTAGGTAGGGTCCAAGGGCTCATTTTAGTGATAGGAGGACTCCCAAGCTACAAAGGGGTCCCCAAAAATGCCCAAAATACCCTAATTTCGGGTTTTGCATTTTGGCACAAGGGTAGAGGGTGTGGGGACCACCCAAGGGTCTCACATGTGACCCTAAACCCTTGTGATTAAGAGACTTATTAACAAAAATCAACAATTTAAAAGAAAGTGGAATTATTAACTCCCTAAGCAAGTTTACAACCTTACTAACAACCCTAAACAAAAATTAATAATTCAAAGCAAAATACTTTACATACATTGGGGTCACTCATAGTGCCCAAAATTAATAATCATCTATCCTAGGGCTTCACACAGTGAACATGGCTAGGACTCAGCCCGTGGGCTGCTTGTGTAAGTTTTGAGTAACTGGCCTGAATCCAACGTTCTCCTGTAAACCTGTCACCTGCACACTCATTGCACACATTAACTGCACCTGTCCAATACAATATAAATTAAATGACATAGTAAGATATCAATGCATGCTAAACTATCCTAACCTCCTACTGAAATCATGTTGCGACAACGTGCACAATTACATTCCAAAAGTTAGACAAGATGAATAAAGTGACATATAATCCCACCATGTAACAATTATCCATCAATATAATTAGATTTCCAAGCACATCATATTCATTAGTTTCCATGTCATAACAAGAAAAATGCGACAATAAGAACTTATGCTAAATTGGCGCTATACACCTGAATGTCACACATGTCTAATATAATCAAACATCTAAAAATAATGTCCAAGATATCACCAATCACTGTCAAAACATGTCTATGAGCTAATAAACAACAAACTACTGAGCTATAAAAAGTGTGGGCACTAAAGGGTCGTGTACACTTCTTCTTTCAGATCACCATTAAGGAAATCACTCTTGATGTCCATCTGCTAAAGTTTCCATCCATTCTGTGTTGCTAGTGTACAAACATCTCTGATGGTCTTGATCTTCACAGTAGGTTCAAAGGTTTCTTGATAATCAATGCCCTCTTTTTAAGCATATCCATTTCCTATAAGTTGTTCTTTATGTTTTTCGATGGATCCATCATCCTTATATTTTGTTTTTAAAACCCATTTGCAACCTATGGGTTTCTTCCCTGCAAGCAAATCGATAAGTTCCCACGTCCAATTTTACATGAGTGAGTCACATTCTACATCCATGGCTTCTTTCCACTGAGGTTGACTAAGTGCTTCACGAACATTATCAGGCTAGGAGGTATTAATCAATGTACTTATGAGTGTAAAATTTGCCTCATTTCTTGTCTAAATCCTTATTCTAACTCTTGATGAAGTATTTGGGAGTGAGTGCATGTGAGAGTCTTTGATGGTGCTCTATGCCCCTTCGGACGAGAACTCGATGGCTATTGTGAAGAAATTTTTTCTTTGGACATGAGGGTGGATGTGTAGTAACATTCTTCATCACTCTAAGGTCAACATATAGCTCCCCTTGCATCTCATCTTTTCTCTGAGTAGTCTCCTCTTGTTCGTCTTCTGACTCGGAGACTAGTCAGTGAGAGGTTGTTGGTGATAGTTCTTCTTTCTGCACTACTGAGTCAAAGGATGACTCAAAAACTATATATATATGGATGCAAATATATTTGATAGTTTAATCTTTAGATAATGCTTTTAAGGAATTTCTTGTGTAGTGTTTTACTTGGATGTTGATGTTTGTGATTTGGGAAGATTTATTTTTAAAAGTTGTTTGGATAACTTTAACCTATGTGGGGGATGCTCTTAAAGTTTCCTCCCACTTTAGGGAAATTTAGGAGATTTTGGAATGCCTATATAACTCAAGGATTAACTAATTTCCAATTGTAGGTGTCTACACTAACCTAGAGAAACAAATAAATTTAAAATCATTTAATTGATACTTTTTTGTGTTGAATATAATACTCATTCAAAAATATTCTCATTATTCCTAGTAAAATTAATACATTGTATCTTTTTTTTTTTTGGTCATGAGTTTTAATATGTTATTATAATATGTATGTATGCATTTTAATATTGTGGGGTATATCATACGTTTTCTAATTATTAATGGATCCATATAATTATTAAATTCTGTAAAAAATCTTTTGGAATATGACCATAATGATTATTAAAAATTAAGAATTTGAGAAGAAATTGTGTATAACTTTATGAACCATTTACATTAAGCAATGAAATCATGACTCCAAGCAATAATTAGTACTTTCCTTCCATTATTACATGCTTACAACCCATTAAACAAAAGCGGGGATTTTACTTCTAGGACATGCATTTAGTATAATAACCCATCATTGATAGTCACACATTTTTAATCATCCGAAATGCTAACTAATTCATGTGGTCTGTTATTGTTTAAGTTACAAATAATCAACTTCTTAATTTTGGAATTACATGCTCAATTTTGACTAACCCTCATGTTTTTTATTCACTACATCTACTTTTCACCCGTTTATTTTATATTTTTTTGCATACAAACATCAGAGTGGTCTTCATATAATATTGTTTGCATACAAACATAAGAGTGGCCTTCATAGTATACTATTTTCAATTTTCAACATTTGGCGTTCCCTTTCCTTTTCCATTATTTTGTTATGAATATAATAGTACCAACTGCAATTCACTATTTTCACATAAATTTTAAGTTATGATAATAAAAAAACAATAATTTTTAAATGGGAAATACCATATGTTACTTTATTTTAACGACTAACATTAGGGTTTACATATTCAAAAATGGTAACAACATAAACTTTTCATCTAATTAAAATGTAATGGTTTTCAAACATGTTATTGACATATATCAAATATTAATTTAATTTTGTGTGAAATTTTTATTCATGTGGCATTGAGTCTCATTTTTATTTTTAAGTTGAGAAAGTCAGACCTAGCTCATTATAATACTTTTTCCATGATATTGCTAACATTGATTCTAGTTACATTGTATGTAATAACCTAATGTTATTTGTGTTGATGAATTAAAATACCAACTTTGGCATGCCTCCCATGTTTCTATATTATATCTCATTATTTGCATTAGAATAATAAATTGATGCTAATTTTACATAATTGACAAAAAAATTAATGTCTCAAAAAGGAGGAAAAATACGAAAAAGTGTGGCTAAATTAAAACAATCTACTAATGAAATATCAATTAATTTTTTTTCTTAGGTTATAGTAGGGATGGTGTGGCACACGGACCAATTATCTCCCTTATGAACCATTTCTGTAACAAATCTTTTATTTTTCTACTCATTTCCTTTTTCTCTTGTCAATCTAATTTGTATGCAAACTCAATTAAAAATATTTGATTCTAAAATTAAATTCTAATAAGTTTTGTAATATCGTGTGACATATCTAAGCCTCTAGAAATTATGTTGGGGTTACATGAGAATTCTTTTCTAAGAGTTTTTGCACCTCTTGTGGAAAGTTTGTCTTCATGTAGCCTTCCCCCGCTATGACATAAAAGATAAAAATCTTCTTCTTTAGTTTTTTTGATTTTTTTCTTACAACCTATAGGTACTAGTGATATTCTAAATTTTCATTCGTCTTTCCAAGATTTTAAAAGATTTTTATTCCCCTTATTTTATACTTCATATGTGTTCTCTCTTCCATGATGGATTCATTCTTTATCCCTTTTTAGGGCATTCTTGATACCAAATGAAAAGCATTTATTAGCACTATGTCGCATAATTATGTCTTAAGGACTAAATTTTAAGTCCATGGGACAAGGTTGATTCAAAGGCATACTATGATCATTTTTCTATAATAAGGATATGATTTTGCAATGTGAAAAAATAATATTTTCACCATTTTTGGATGCACCAAATTCTAGATAGATCGTCTATGATATCCTTAGACAACTTGTATTCACACTAGAATTTTTTTTTTACATACTCTTATTTCTCTATTCTAAATCAAGGTCCTTTTTGTTTCTTGGTATTAAGATTCTTGGGTCATAATGACTCCCTTGATGTAACGCCCGCTAAAACAACCCACTTGAAACCCATGAACAACCTAGGTTTAGTTAGAAAATTATAAAATAATTTTATTTTTTAAAGTATCAAGGACAATTAAATTTAACTGATAACTTTTCCCATTATAATAAATACTAATTCCACATTATAAAGAAACAAGTGTAATAAGTCCACACCTAGCTCAAATCTCCTTAGGGATTAATTTAATCACTGATTACATTGACATTTTAGCTAAATATTCCCTGATTAAAATTTTAGGGTTAAGGGACCACAATAATTAAATACCCAAGGTATTTAATTCCCCAAGATCTAAGACAAGAACAAGGTTTAATTACAGTGGGGAAAAGAATACATATTTAAAATCATAAGAGTAAATTCTTATTTACCCACTCCTAGAACTTGGTTAAAGATTTAATTTGATTTCTCCCATGATTAATGCAATTAAAAATTCTTGAAAAAATTCCCATTAGGTAGGGAATTTCCTCACCTTTTTGATGATATAAAGACATCCTCCTAACTCCTCATATTTCTCAAGTTATGGACCAACGGAACTTGGGATGAAAATTTTCCCAAGAGCAAGCCTGCGGGCGTGGGAGGAAAAGTTACCCCAACTTGGGCCTGCAAAATTTGGAGAGAAAATTTTCCCAGAGGAGAAAAGTAGACCAGCAGAGTGGGTAAGCAAAATTTCCCCAGACACAGGCCGATGGAGCGGGGAAGACATTTAGCGCTTTTTCCCTTTTGGCACAAAAGGTGCAATTTGCCTCCGTGCTTCCGCGAATCCATAAGGGAACATGTGTCAGCATTTCAAAATTCTGGTGGAAAGTTAGGTTGCCAGAGAATTTTAAGGATTTTATACTTTTTTTTTTCAGACGCCCAATGAAGGCACGTGTCAATCAATGATTGGCTACGGGGCGGCGGGGCCGTGAAGCCAAAATTGCCAAATTAACTTTTTGGACTTAGATCATTTTTAGACAAAATGAAGGCTTGTGGATTAGCGGAGCGGAAAGAAACTTCATGAGTTTGTACGTTTTGGGAAAAAATCAAAAAAAGGAAATTTTTAGCCCACGGTTCCTTCGAAAAACATTTTATTCATTTAAAATTTGACAAATAGACTATTTTGAGTTCAAAATGAGGTAAAAACTTCAAAAGGCCATAAATTTTGATTGGAAACTCAGTTTTTGGCAAACGAGGAATTTCAGGAAAGCTCTCGACGTCCTCATTTCACAAAAATCTTAGGAATTTCATTTTGATAAAGTTTAAATTGTAAATTTTGAGAAAACATCTTTCTATCTCTTAGAAAGTGATATGGTATTTTTAACTTATCAATTTTGTTCAAACTTGCCATTAATTATTTTTCCACTTGCCAAACAAGAATGGCAGATTTTACTTAGAAGATTTTAGAATAGATTTTTAGGGTTAAATTTTTTTATTGAAGATTAATTCGAATTTCCCTAATTTAACAGTAAAAACGACTGACAAATTGTTTCAGCTCGATTTTGAAAGGTTCTATGAAAATTTCTTGAGTATTATAGTTTGTGTGGGATCATTTTGATCTTTCTTATCTTGTATTAATGTTTCAAATGTCTTTCCTAGTCTACAGGGTCATTATGTACATTTTCTGATAATTATTTACTAGTTTGAAAATGTCTAACAAAGATCTAATTCAAAAGGATCTGTTTCCCATTTTCTTCTTCCAAGTATTACGATACATTCCAATTCCAATCTAATACATTTAGTTGATTCAAATCAAACTATTCAAAACTAAAATGTAATTCTGATTTTTAATTTTACACATTTCAAAAGACAGAGCTCTGTGTTTTCCTCACACGCATTTCTTCTTTTCAAATAGAGATTTAAAATACATTTAAATAATCAGATTCAATAGCACAATGCGATTTGAGAAAGTTAATACAATCATTTATTGACTCCCAAAAGAAAACTTACAACTTCTTTCTTTCATTCTTCAAATTCATCGTGCAGAATACATTTATTTCTTTTAAAAGAACAAAAATGGAGTATATCTCTTTCACATTTCAATCTTACAAATTTCGTATTCAGTACAACATATTTCCATTACAAAACATATACAAGTTACTCCAGTTCAAGTGGGAAGGTTACAATAAGATTTATCTCAACAAGGGACTGTCAACTATTTTATTTCATTTTCCTTTGCTCTAGAACAACATGTAGATTTATCATTCTTCCAATTCTGATCACAACAAGAGCAAGGAAAAGACAATGCTCTCCACCCAACCAATACATCCAATGACAAGTAGAATCCATCCTTCTTCATTGGCCCTTGAGTCCTAACCACAAAGCAATGGAAGATGTGATTCAACTCATGGAAACAACAGGCTTCCACAAACGCACATGTAAATTTCACATTCAAAACACATTCCAAAACAAAACTATAGTTTGCCACCACAAAACAAAACAATAAAAAACACTCAAACTTATTCATGCAAGCCAAAGGAACAAGAAACTATGGGGGATGTTGCTTATGCCTCCGAAAGGGGAAAATTGGATATCACCACTTAAGAACAACCCACCATACATACATACATACATACATAGATAGATACATACATATATATATATATATATATATATATATATATATATATCATTTCAAAACCCTGTCATGCTCTTATGCCTCCCCTAAGTACCCCTTATTCCTCACATTTTCTTATATCTCCCCAACCTCTTATGGCACCCCATAATGAGTAAAGAAATGCAAAAAAATTCTTTGTAAGGTGGAACCCAAATCCCAACTACCTCCACCCTTATACCTCCCTAAAACACACTTGTGCCTCCAAAAAAATAACCCCATAGTCTTCTCCTATACCATTCCTAGGCCATCTACCCAACATCCCACAATATATACCAAAACATTCACACAAGAACATTTACGTATATACAAGAAGAACATTTCAAGAGCCAAGCTCCTACCTCTCCATGATGGAGTTGTTCCAAGTTCCAAAACAACAATCTTTATCCCAATGCAAGCAATCCAAAATAGTCAAACACAAACATGCAACAATCTTCCAAAAACTTCTCCAAACAAGAGCTCCCAAAATAGCAAGAAAAATTTGCCCATAATGAAGTCTCCAAAAGTGAAGCAACCAAAAGAGTGTAACACCCAATCAATACAATGAATTCGAATATATATAGAGGGAAGAGAAGAGGATGAGGTGGATCCAAGTGGAATGCCCCATCACACATCCTCAACTCTAACTCATAAGTCTACTTCAATCTCCAAGGCACAATAAATAAGTAGGTGAATAAATGATAGTTTTACTTACACACTCAAATCAAGCCCACAACTCATAAGAACTGAAATTGAAAGCATGTAAGAAAGTGCAATTAAAGCATACAACTTGACTTATAAAAATGCATAACGAAGGCTAGATTTAAACCCTCCAATCATAGGTAAGGTTGACATGCAAATTTAAGAGGTATGGGACAAGTTTAACTTGTCCCATAAGCTTCCAAAATCAGCCTCCAAGGTCAAATTCGAATTTCAAAAGGAGGTGGAGTGTTTCATACTCCAAAATTAATTTACACATCACTTACACAGTTCTTACAACACTTTAATTTTAGGCCAACAACTCTAATAATTACTTTCTTATGTCCCAATTTGATTAATTAATTTTAACATATTTACTCACATTAATTTACCACAATTAATAAATAATGCAAGGGGTAAACACATCACTTAATAAACACATACAAATATCAATAAAAAGAAACCAAATAAATAAATATACATAACCCTTGGTCACATTTAAAGGTGATCCCCCCATTGGAATCCTTAACAATCAAACACACACACACGAACAGTACAAGTTGCCATAGTGACCTTGTTGAATTCATCTAGAATTTCAATGTGGTTGTTCTCCAATCCCACGATGTTTGTTGTGATATTTTTAACCTACACAATACAAATACCCCTTCTGCCTTGTGGTCATATCAGAACATCCAAATGAATATAATATAATTTTAAAATCATCAATATATATATATATGAATCACAACAAAATCTAGAAAAACAATATCATTTACAATTTTATCAACAACTATATAATCATCAATTTTAAATTCAATTTTCTCGGTCTAATCAATATATCCTAATATCACATTTCCTAACAACATCCATATATATAGATATATATATATATATATATATATATATATATATATATATATATATATATATATATATATATATATATAACCATGTCCAACAACATGTCAACATCTATAAAATGTCTCTAACAATCATCATGCATCATATGAATCAGATTCAACAATAATCTATGATCTGACATCTAACACCATACTAAATCAAAACAATAACAACTATAATATAGTCAGCAGTATCATGATTAATATCAAAAGTGTCGAAGGGAAGTGGACACTACAATTGATGACTTGACTTTGGGGTTTTGAGCCTTTAGGATAGCCAATGACTTTATGAGATGAGGATACAAATAGTTTTAATCAATTGTGGAGAATTTTGGAAATATTGAATAAAAATATAGTGCAGTCTATCCTATCACCCTCAAGTAGATGGGAAAATAAATGTAGTAAACAAAAACTTCAAAAAGTTGCTAAGAGGTTTAGTTGGAGATAACCCAAAATAATGGGATTTAGTATTGTCGTATATAGTGTTAACTTAATTCAAGAATCAATATATCTACAATCCAATAGAATAAATAAATATAATCAATTTTCCTATTAGAAAAAGTATAACAAGATGCTAAGGAAGTTTCAAATGATACACAAGAAGTGCAACAACAAATCAGGCTAAACTTACAAATAGAAAGAGAGTAGTATAATAATCTTGTAGACTTGAATTAAAGAGAAAGATTCCTAATAAGATTGGGTAATCATGTTTTACTTGCACAAGTAAAGTCTTTTGATATGTACTTTCAATAAATTGAAGCAAAAAAACTGGTCCTTGTCAGTTTCTTACATAAATTAATGAGAATGCATATTTAATAGAATTGATTTAATAATGTGACATCAATCATATATTTAATGTTAAAAATCTTTATCTCTATCATGCAATCATGGAGTATGTTCGAGATGAAAATCTGTTTTGAGACTAGAGCAAACGTTTGCGGAAGAAAATGTATTAATAAATTAAGAAGATAGTAGACAAAATAAGCATTGTTATAAAGTCTAAAAAAAATAAGATGTATCTTCAAAATACAAATAATTACTTGATTTTGATAACACATATATTCCAAATGAGGATCTCATTAAATTAACAAAAGTAGATTTAGTTGAAGTATAAGGTTTAAAATTTAAGAAAACATATCAAAGGGTCCTTGGTCTATTGGTGACGTAGTTAGTCTTTTAATGAGCCCACCAAAGATTAAGTCTTGCTGAGGACAATGCCTAGAGATACCCGACATGAAGAGTTAAAATAGTTGAGGCAGGGATCGTGCCCTAGGTAAATTTGACGGCACGGGTGCCCCTTATTCATAGCTTCTTAAGTTGAAGGTGATCACTAGTTTAGTTGTACGATTACTCATAATTTTAAATCTGCTATATGTTTTCTCCCAAACATATTGTTGTAGGCTTACTAATAATTTTAAATCTGCTATATACTTCCCCCCAAGCATGAGCTGAAATGTTGAGAATCTATGTAATCTAGTGCCTAATGAGTGTGGACTACTCATCAATAAACAAAAAATTGGAAAAATTCAAGAATAATGTCGCTAACATTATCAGTTTATTTTGAAAGAATAAAGATGTTAATATTAGGGGCGGTTGACTGCCATAGAAAGTTAGGACTTTAGTTGCAATTATTTTTTCAATTTAAATTATGCATGTATTATGGAACCTCCCAAACCATTTGAATCTATTTCCTTGATGAGATTTTCCCTCCTAGATTCTGTTGTAATACAAATTTGGAGACCATTAGACATAAATCTATCACCCTGAGTTAAGAACCCAGATAATTTGAATGAAACTTTCTTGGAATAGCTACTGTACTCTTTTTCTATGTGTTATTTTTTTGGTTTCCTTGAGTAGACTTAACATATATTACATTCACAACTTTCATGAGAGGATTTAATAGAACTGCTATAGATATAATAGCAAGCACCAAGTACTGGAGTTCATCACTAAAAATTTCTGAATGACTCTAAGCAAAAATTTTTGACACGTACTTTTTGCTACATCAAGATGACATTTGAGAGGTCAATCGATAACATTAGAGGTAAAGCATTGTGGATAAGAGTGGCTGTCTATAATGGTGGAATATCTCCATGAAGAAATTTGTAGTGAGATGAACATGTTCACAAGGTTTCAGTTTAAAATGACTCTTGGGGCATTTATGAAACGTATTTTGTATGGTCAAATAGAAATGGATAAGAATCTAAAATGCACCAACAAATTTACAAATTTATGGGTAAGGGGAACACACCGGTGCATGTTTCGAAGCAAAATGTTTTTTTAATGAAAATATATACATAGCAAAAAAATTCGTCATCCTTATTTCGTAGTCATATACAATTCAATTTTCACATCATTTTCTCACATTATTTACTTGATGAGCTCAAGTGAAAGTAAAGAGGTTAGAAATTTGTAATAATAAGAACCAATCTAAGAAAAACGTAAGTATGTTTGACTCTCAAAGTTTTATTCCTTGCTCAAATTATGTTTGGAATGACTGAAATGTCTGGCCAACAAGATTTGCCACTTCTCTAGTTAGTTCATTTTCAGTCATTTTTCCAAATTTTCAAACTTGGCATTGAGTGAGAATTTTGGATGTGTTTTTAGTAATGAATGTATACTATGTAGTGCACATGTCTATCCAATTGTAAGGCTGGTAGGCCATAAATTATATTCTGAGAGAATCTGAGAATGTGAGATGAAACAAAATGAGATTTATTTATAGTTTGTAGTTTATAGAGTTGGAGTTTTAAATAATTGTAGAATTTATTTTAATCATTTTATTATTTTTTAATAAAATAATAAATATATTACTCAAAATAAAATAGTACAATTATTCACAAAAAAACTGACTGTATGAAAACACCCTCCAAAACATCGCATTAAGCTAACAATCATAATTTAAGAACAATATTCAAAAACATAGAGATAACCAGCTAAAATAAAAAAATATTAAACAATAAATATGAAAAGAACAGTTAAAAAAGGATCTCAATCATATAACTCTTAGATTGTAGTTTTGAGTGACAAACTATATTAAAATGTAACTTCAGATCATCCCACATTATAAAATCTGCACATCTTCCTATTCTACTTCCAAACCCTGATATATATATACATCGAAGGTTAAAAGAATAACGGTATGTTTATAATTGTTATAATTAATACTTGTGTACTAAAGTGTAGCCTCTCACCCTTCATTTATTTCTTTTGTTTATCACAACTGTATTAGAGCTTAAGGGAGCCCAATAAACAGCTTTATTTATGTCCTGCTGGAGAATATGCTAACACTAAATAGAAACATATAATCAAGAAACACGAAAAGCACGAATTCTGACGCATTGGTTTGTTAAAAATGTTTGCAGGGCTGAGATGTAGATAATTGAAATTTACTGCTGGATCTTCTTCAATCTTAGGAAGTACTTTCAATTGAAATAATTTTTACAATAAATTCTGTAAAATACAGTTTGAGCTCAATATAGACACAACATGATGGACGAGAGATTGCAAATAAGGTACAAAAAACATGATGAACCATCGGGTGGCGTTCAACTCATGGGAGCCTGCACACACATTCTCATCATTGAATGTTTTGTTTGTAAGATAATAAAGAATTAATATTTAAAAATTAGATGACTTAAATTACCTAAGGTTGAGGCTCGTTTGAGAGAGATCTTGTTGAGTTGTAGCATCTGTTTCGGCCAATTTATCATTGAATTCTTTTGTCATGTCAAGATTAACGTCGCTTGCTTTGTGGCTTCTATCCAACTGTTTTAAGTTTAGAATTTAATTACGGTTAACCCCCCCGAAAACAAAAACACTTTATCAAGAGATGTCCATAGGAAGACTTTCACCTCTCTACGAAGATTTGCGTTTTCCTCTTTCAATCTTTGTTCCTGAGTCACAAACAAATTATAAGCCATTGATGAATGTGATCATGACATAAAGAATACACATAACCTTTGTTTTTCAACAATTCAAATTTGAATACGACAAAACGTAGTTCACATGTTTCTATATATCTGATTTATGTTGGATAAAAACATCTTCAATATGTTAGCTTAACATAACTTAATAATATATAAATAATAAAAAAATAATTTTAGATATTAAAAAAAATTATTAAACAATGTAAAACGAAAGTTGTTAAGACAAAAATACACCAGCTTTTATTTATTATTGAAATAAGATACTCAGTTACAATTATATGGAGAGGTTTTAAAATATTTACATTAAATTGAGGCTAAGCCATTGGAAAAAAAGACTTAAATGACTATTGATGCACAATATAGGTACTTTCTATTTACAATATAGATACTTTCTATTCACTCTCTCCAACATTCCTAATTATTTTTAGATAATAATATCTAATCTAATTCAGGACTCTTGGAAGCGATTCGGGTTGATTTCCGACATTTTATTGGTCATTAACAGACATAAAGATAGAAAAATTAGAAAGATTAGAGGAATTATAAGAGGATATGCAATGCCATGGACAAAGGCAAGGAATTTCCCGTCCCTCGGGAAAATCCATTAGACAAGTAGTAAATGGAGAAAAATATTCCAAACCCAAGCAAGAAGTAAGAGTTGTCATCAACGCAATAGGGAAAAAATGATGGAGGTAGAAAATTAGGGCAGAGTACTTGTATGCAAGCAGTAGAGGAAAAAATAGCAATAATAGTTAAGCCTTGGAATTTTTTGAGCAGTTACATTTTAGGGAGAACGCTTTCCAACCCCATAAAGCAATGGGGGACACAAAGAAAAATCAACTGCTTAAATTTTTTTGGCATTTTTTTGTGTCACTTGGAATCTCTCATTGAGTTTCAATTCTTCCTTCAAATAATCTATCCGGTATTCATGGTACCTTATTTTTGCTAATGCTAAGGTCTCTTATTTTGTCTCTGCAAATAAAAATAAAAAATCATGGGACCCTATTAGTGCTAATATACTCTATTATTTCTCTCCCATAACCACTCAAAATATTTATCTTACCCCTTGCATGGGACCACATCCTAAGCTAAAAGGAAAACAAAATCCATAAAAATGTGGGAAGCTTGTTGGAAAAAATCATGAAGTGCAAGATTTTGGAAGGTTAACTATCCATGGAGGAACTTTATTAATGGACATAAAGGAACTAGAAGGTAAGGGACAAAATAAAGCTCAAATCCTTCCCAAAAGGATATTTCATTGTGGTTTATTGAAATGAATTTGATCGACATCAAGTGTTTAGAGGGGAGCCATTTTTTTTTTACTTGAAGAAATATTCATAAAGCGTTAGCATTTAAAATTCAAACCCATGGAGGATATGCCTTCAACAAATCTGGTATGGATAAGGACGTACGATCTTCCGCAATAACTCTTGTTCAGGTCTGTAATCGACACCATTTCTAACTCCATCTCTAAACATATAGAAACTTCCAAACCATACCATAGAAAAGCTCTTTTCATTTGTGCAAGAATCCTTGCAGAAATGGACCTTACTAAACCTCTCCCTACAAGTAGAATACTGAGAGTATGGATTCACACAAGCTTAGAGATGTTTCTTGAATACTAAAATGAAAGTGAAATGGACACGAGGAAAAGATCATAAAAACAACAAGATAAAAACCTCAACAACACTTACATCAAAAATGAGGAAATCGTAGATAGCGAAGGGAGTTTGAGTCTTAAAAGTCAAATCATAATGATAAGAGTGTTAAGATTGAATAAAGAAAGAGAAAGAAAAAAGGAAACGTAGGAAATAGAAAACTAAAAATCGCACATGAAATGTGTGATGGAAATGTCAAAGTGGATGCTTTAAAGAAGTTAAACTTGAGTGGGTGAAATTTCAGAGGAGGAAGTAGGGTGATGAAGGAGTTATCTAGGGAGAAAAAGTAAACTAGTGAGGAAAATGTGGAGGGGGGGGCATTGTATGAAACTCTTCTTTCTTACGACCAGACAAATATGAGCCACATGCCATCTTTGTCGATCATTTCAAAGAGAAGGGGTGTGGTGTGCAGGTTGTTGAGGCAACATATTTTGAATAGTGAACACTTTAAAGGGAATCTTCCATATGTTTGAATTTTGAGCTCTAAATATATAAGATACATAAACTATGCATTTAAGGTTCCATATGTCATTTATTTATGGCACATTTGTGATCAGGGATTCAATTTAGTGATTAAGGTAATAATCAAGGATTCCACAAAACAACTATTTTGATGATGTCGCCTTTCAATGACCATTCACACAAACTTGTTACCTTCCATTTTTGCCAATGCGTGTTAGGCACATCCATTAATATTCCTATTTGGAAATGCCTATAAACTAAGTTATGTTTGAGACATTGACAAAAGAGAAATATTATTATTTATGTGCGTAGTTGATACCTCCTTCAATCATCTAGCTCATCCAAGGTTATAAATACAATTTGCAAAATATAATTTGGTTGAATGGTTGTTAGAAATTGCTCACATAAATTGTAATGCCCATTTTTAGGGATGAACCCAAAAAAAATCACATAAAACTGAACTAAAATGTATTCTGAATTTTATACCAGCCAGCTATAAAGATGGAACAACAGTGCACAACGAACTTATTTTGGAAAAAAAGCTATGAAAGATCAATAATTTATCAAAATATCACAATTAACAACATCTATAACATGTAGAAATTTTTTTGGAATATTTAAGGGAGAATATCATGTAAAAATCAATCACAAACATAATTGGAAATTAATTAATTAAAGTATCGCTCTCAAAAGTGATTGAAAATGAGGTCTCCAAACCCCAATAAATACCAAATAAGTGATAAATCAGCTTTATAAAGCTAGAAAAGTTTGAATAGCAACTAGAAATGCAAAAATGTGCCTTAGAAGGCACACAAACACACTCCTACTAGAGGCACCACCCTAGGAAAGCATGTCAAAAGTGACAGAGAACCCTTTATATTCTTCTCCTTCAATGCCCTAGTTGCCCAACTATCAAGATTTTCTTCTTATTAGTCCTTAACACCACGAAATTAAAGAGTTTTCATTCTTCAATATTCAAAAAGTAAGGGTTTCATACTTCTTGCTTGCCACACTAATCAATTTTCACCCTTAGGTGGATTGGAATACAATAACCAGCTCTAGAACCAAAGAGATGAAAGTATATTAGCTAGAAAAATGCCCAAGATGAGTCTATGTGACCCTTATATATCCTGATGGTGGCACCAAGAATTTTTAAGGAGGAATTCCCCCAATAACAATCTCCTTTGAAGTGTATTTCAACTTTTAAGCTTATATTATAATCTCTCTAACCCAGTTGACATTCTTCAAAAGGGAAATACAAAAGATAAATATAATTATAATTACAAAGAGACTAAATATAATCCAATGGATTCCCATGTTCATCTTCTTCTCACCCATGGGAGGAAGAATGTTCAAGATGTCTTTAGTTGGATCATTCAAAAAAAATTACATTTCACTCCTCCCTTCCTGAAGTTGTTTTCCCTAAAGAAATTGTAAGCACCTTGATCCCAAACAAATATAAGGTTCTCTTTCTTTTTGTACCTACAAAAAAATCAAACCTATTAAATAAAAATAATCTTCCATCCATCCTCCCTCATTATTTGTAGCCATTATGATCAGCTTCCTCTCATTCCTATCAAACTTCATGTTTTCTCTTTTTGGATGATATACATCCATGCTATCAATGACACTGTTGTAGATAATTAATTTCCCTTTTGGAAGGAAATAGATAAGATTGAAATAAAATATAGGAGAGTTGAAAATGACTACCCTTGGAATTAATATCTCTCCAACAATTGAGATACTTCCCTTTCCAATTAGGTAATTATTCCTCCCATCCTATCACAGCTATAGTTGAGTATTTTTCCTCACAACTAGGCATTTTTGATTACTAGGGTAATTCAAAAGAGATACGAGTATACCTTCTTCTATTCATATGGTAAAGAAAAATAATTCATGCATCTTTTAACTTTCTCTCCATACATTTCCATGATGTTGATTGCCAAACTTGTGTTTGTAAATTCAGATATGATCCAAATTTTCTGAAATGCTAGTAAGGGATACAATTTAGTCCCCTTTTTCTTAACCTTGTCAACTTTCACCACCACGATTAGCAACTTAAATTATCCCTTTATAAATTTGTTTGGTGAATTAATTTATGCATGCCCAACTATAATTATGTTCTTCCAATGAGGTGATAAATGAAAAAGTGGACAATAATGATAGTACCCTTGCTTTTCTCCCATGAATTCATCCTTACACAAACCTTGGGTTCTAATTTATTTGTCTTCAACCGAGAATTCAAGTATTTTATTGGGGTGGTCGATGATGAGTTCCCAAAATAAATTAATCTATTGCATCCCAAGAACAAATTCTATCTCAGCTGAGACAAATAATTCAATGCAAAGTTTGTACCTATCCTTAGGAATAGTGAGAGTTTTCCATTTGGTTATGGTGATCATGAAACCTTTATGACCAAACGTACTCAGTCCCATCATTCTTGAAAATTTCCATTCAATGAACTTATGAATGGTACCATGAGATGCAAACACAGTGGCTTCTTAGTCACGAGGAAGACCCTTCACCTAGGATGATTGATAAGTATGTATGTATGTCATACACCAAAACAATAATGTTTCCCTTTCCCTATATACTCCTTAACTTAATCTCATACATGGAGCCATGGATCGTCCCTTTATCAATAAGAAAATCATAATTGTGATCCTTCTTTTGATGATCCTAATATAACAATGATGTAGCAAAAGAGGGCTGCAAGGAGTATCCATTAGGAATAGAACTACTAGGATTACCTTTCCCAAGAGTGAATTTTGACATTTTTATTACATCGGCACATACCAAGATGAATTCACCCTAAGTACTAATTTTGAAATGAGTGATTATCATTTCAAGAAGTCACATAACAACACCCATACCTTTATCATGATGATATCTCACTAGTTGTGCCATAGGAATAGAAAACATGCATGAGACATGATCATGCTTCCTAACTTTCTGTGCGTGATGAAAACATACCTGAACTAAATAAAAATTCAGCAAGTGAAATGAAATATTCATATACAAGGGACTTCCCATGATGTCTTTATGATTCAGAATTTCTAATTTTAAATTGGAACTCTTCATTTGTATGATTTTTTCACCGAGTGAGAGATTTTTCTTCTTGCATTCTTTCAACAAAAAATGGTGCTTGTATTAGGTATCATTTGGATTCTTGTTATGGATATTGAATATTTTTTGGAACAGTTTAGTCACTTCATTAAGTACTTTCCCTAAATTGTGTCCTTTATGGAGAGTTTCTTCCAATCTTCTTGACCTCATTTAACTTGTTGAGGTACCCTCAACACAACCATCATTGTGATCCAAAATTATTCCCTCGAATACATGTGTATCAGACATGGATTAATAACCAAATGGAAAGAGGAAGCAGTTACCTTTGCATGCATAGTGTGGGTCTTGGAAAGATGATAATTTTTTATCTATCAAATTTTAGTCCTTCCGCATAAATTGAAATTTGTCATGATGGATGCATAACTCATAGGTTTCATACAAGAGTTTATATACCCCTTACTACTCAATATTCTCTCTATTATTCCCACGTTTGTGTCATACTATTTGGGATGATTAGCCTCATGTAATGTTAACTAGGAAAAAATAAATTTTGGATATGTTTGTTTCTTGGATTGTGATCTAAATACTCATTTCCATTTTCCTTAGATCCATCTACAATTGGTGCTTTAAATTTTTTCACTACCTCCATACCTTGTTCATATGTGTTTGAATGTCTTCATAGATCTTACTGAAGTCTAATCCATCATCATTTTTCTCTTCATTGACTATTGTGAGGACAACTGTAGTAGGCTAAGAGTGATTATGGGCACCCAGAAATGAGCTTTCTTTGTGGGTATAACTTCCAACAATTCCACCCCCATTTTCCTTCCAAAAATCTACTTTTTTCTACTATTATTCATATCTATGCAATAATTATATACCAAAAATTCATCTTCAAATGCTAAAACATTTTTACCTTGGGTTACATGCTGATTAATCTCCTTCTCGTTCCTTGAGATGTGCTCCATGATTTATCCAAACCATTGTGTCTTGATGGTGCTGTTTGTAAAATTAGTCAATAGATCCACCTTGGAAAGGGCGATGTTGCTTCTAGGGATGCCATGGGTTCCTCTTTCTCCATGATCAATAGCTGAGGTAGTTTGTCTATTTTATAAGGATGGGAATTTCAATCATTAAATATCAAAATTTAGAGTTTCGCTTCCTCTTCATCAAGTTTTATAGCCTCTTCTTTATTTTCCAACATGAATGGGATCTTCTCCTGTAGGGTTGGGATATCCATCCCATGAATGTTTTTGTATGAATTGGGTCTTGGACCAAGTTCCAATTCCCACTTTATCTTTTCTCCATCCACCAAATTCAGAAAATGATAGGGCATCACGAATAACTTCCGGAAGAGCCTTATACTCCTCATACCATGTGGAAATGTTGTCCATTTTTTATGGATGATTAATATTAACTTATTTTGAAGACATCCTTCCACCATTCATATCTTGAGTAATATGGATCAACTTAACCTTTTTTTTACAATCTTTCTTGACATAAGGCAAGACATTCAAATCTAGCATCATCAAAACAATTATCTATCATTTTATATTCTTGCATGAAAACCCTTAGGATGGCAAGACCGACACCCTGATACAACTGTAATGTCACTTTGTGGGGCTGAATTACAAAGAAATGAAATCACACAAACCTAAACTAAAATCTATTTTGATTATTATACTAGTAAACTAAAAAGATAGATCAATAGTGAACAACAAACTTATTTTAGAACAAGAACTATGAAAGAGTATTAATTTATTAAAACATCGCCATTAACATCATCTACAACATGTAGAAACACTTTTTGAATATTTTAGGTAAAATATCACTGAAAAATCAATCACAAACACAGATGGAAATTAATTAAGTAATAACATAAGTACAACTCTCAAAAGCCATAAAAAATGAGGTCTCCAAATCCTGATAAATGTACTAAATAAGTGATAGATCATGCTTATAAATTTAGAGAAGTCTTACTATCAACTTGAAATGCCAAAACATTCCCTATAAATCAGCCAAATACACTTTTACCCAAGTCATCATCCTAAAAGAGGGTGCCCAAAGTGATGGGGATCCCTTGATATTCTTTTTTTTCAATTCCCTAGCTACCCAACTATAAATATAGTCTTCTTAGAAGTCCTTAACACCACCAAATTGGAGTTTTCATTCTCCAACCTTCAACTAAGAAGGGTTTCATCCTAATTTCGTGCCACACTAATCAATTTTACTCTTTAATGGATTAGAATAGACCAACCAACTCTAGAACCAAAGAGATTAAAGTATATTAGCTAAAAACATGCCCAAATTTAGCCTATGTGACCCTTATATATCCTTATGGTGGCACGAAGAGCCTTTACAGAGAAATTTCCCCACGACTGACCACCTTAGAAGCATATTTCATTTTTTAATATTATATTAAGAAGTGTCCAACCCAAACATCCTTCTTTAAAAAGTGAAATACAATTATAAAATATAATTATTAATTAAAAAAATACTAAATATAATCCTCGCGAGATTCCCTTGTTCATCTTCTTCTTGCCCATGGGAAAAAGAATAGGCCAGAAGCCTTGAATTGGATCAATTTGAGAAAGGGGACATTAGATCAATCTAGTTTCAAAAAATGACTATCAACATAATTTCTTGTTAAAATTAAAATTTAAACAATAGTATTCCATAGCATTGTTTATAGATAATTCATTATTTGCCTATCTTTTTTTTGTATATAACTGATGGTGTTTCCTTTTACAATATGTGTTTTGTGCATAGTTTTCAAATTAATTATTTTAAATTTAGGTACAACCATGACACATTTTACATTCTAAGTTTGATGGGTTGGTTTCATTTTATAATTTAATTAAATTTGAGAGGTGATGAATTTGGGAAGATATTTTGAAATATCTGTAGAAGGTATGATTATAATATTTTCCATATCAAGAAAAAAAGGGAGAGAATACTTTAGGGTAGGTGCATGGATATGATGAAATAAGTATTGAGTATCATGAGTCAAATTAGTAAAAAAAAGCCCCAATATTAACAATAAATAGTGTCTAAGCATTTGAACTTAAGGAAACAAAACATCGAAGAAGCAAGAGGGGTGATGAAGAATGGGTTTTGAGGGAAGCTTAAATTTGTGGGGAATGTGTTAGGGTAAATGTTGTGTAAAGCTCTTATTTCTTATAACCTGACACATATCAACCACATGTATTTTTAGGAAATTGTTTGAAAGAAGAAGGATGTGTGGTGTGCAGGTCATTGAGGAAACATAATTTAGATGATGAATACTTCCAAGGGAAACCTGCATATGTTGGAATCCCACTCTCTACAAAGGTTAGATATGGAAACTTTGATTTCAAGGTTCTGTATGTTGCTGATATCATGTAATTTTTTTATTTTGATTTCTCCTTAATGATTAAGGTATTGATCAAGGTTCTCCATCAATGACAGTCTTCATAGTTCCATCCTTCAATGACCATCAACACAAAACATTGTACTTCCATTTTCCTTGATGTTTGTTAGGCACATCCACTGAGACTCCCATTTTGAAATTCCAATCAGTGTAGGTAATTTTTTTTGTATAAAAAATGAGGAAAATTACTATTTGTATGTTCACCTTTCACCTCCTTGATCCTCTAGCTCATCCACGGTTATAAATATGGAAGGTTTTAATTTCTATATTATAATTCAGTGGATTGGCAATTAGAATTCACTTGCATTGGTCTAGATTAGAAATTTTTTTATTAACATAGTTACTTGTTAAAACAAGTAAAATTTTAAGAACATTATTGTATGGTAATATTACTAGATAATTTTTTGTTGATCTATCTTTTTTTGTGTATATATAAGTGAAGGTGTCTACTTTTAGAATCTACATTTTGTGTATATTTCTTTTAAATGGTTAATTATTTCAAACATAAAAATAAATGTGAAAATTTTAAATATTCTAACTTTGATAGGTTGGTTTAGTTTTATAATTTTTTATTTATGAGATGTAACAACTTCGAGAAGATATTTGACATATATCTAGATAATGTGATTGTAATATTTTCCATATCAAGGGGAAAACAAGGAGAGAATATTTTAAGGGGTGATGTGCGAATATTTAAGGAAATAAGTATTGAGTAACATGAGTGAAATAATAAATAATTGTATCGAGGTTAAGAATAATGTTATATTGTGTTATTTTTTAGGCATATACAAGGGGAGCTTAATCAATGCCATTATCTTATTTATTAGTTCTAGGGAGCCAACAAAAAGGCCTTACATATTAGAAAGAAATGATTTTTTTTTTGAGAAAATATTAAAAGAACAAACTTAGATCATTTTAAGTTTATGGTTTATGGCATCAAGTGTTTTTATCATAAAATATTTAATTTATTAGATACGATTAAGACATAAATAGAAAGGTAGAAATAAAAATGTGGGAATTACATACATCCATGCCCCACAATTGTTTTACAGCTTGGAGTTTTCCTATAAAAATAATATCCACCATCTATACTCCACTTTATCATATCAATCGCACTTGCATTATTCACATAAGTACAATTTGTGCTTAAATGTGTTAAAATAAATAATGGGGAAAATCCAATAGGTTCTTGGTTGAAATCCCAACCACAATATTTATTTATTGTAGCACTTTAATGTAGCCTTCCTTCTATATTTTAAGATCGAATAAGTGCAAGATGTCATGTGATACACAAACAATCGTCAATAATTGATCCCTTCCAATAGTTAGTCATATGAGCTATAAGTAGATATTATATGAGGTATTTTCACTAATTAAACCATCAAAGTGTACCATGTAATGTCTAGGTGCAAAAGAGACTCCTTGTTTTCTTACATCAACATATGGATTGTAAAAGATAGCACGAGAATATTCCAAATGGCATTGAAATTAATAAGAACCAAAATTTTTTTGACTAAGGCTTTCCAATCAGTACCGTGTTGGAAATTCATGTCAGATATATGTTTTTGTTGTTTGTTTATTATTTCTATCACAAATTTCAAATTGACCCAATAGAGAGGTGATAAAGAGATGAATGATGACATACCAAGAGAGATATAAACCTTGAAGGAGATAACGTTGGAAAAAGTTAGTGCCAACAACACTGACACAGGAGAAAACATAACTAGAACAATTTAAAACACACACACACACATAATATCTATATATTATATTTAAAATAAAAATTTCATACAATCAGAGTGTTTCTCTTCTTGAGTCCTTTCTCTTCTCTCTCTTCCTTGCTATTCAATTCCTTTGATTTGTTGCTCTATGATATTCTTTTTTTTGTATATATTGTTCTCCATTTTCTTCTTCTCTGTTATATTCCCCTTTCTATTATATTCCCTTCTCTATAGTATTTTTCTTCATGCTATGGCATATATATATCCCCTTGTTATATTCTTCATCGTATATTATGCTAACACACACACACACACGCACGCACGCATACACACACATGCGCACGCACATGCACACGCACACACACACGCACACGCACACGCACACGCACATGCGTGCACACACACACACACAAAATGTTAGAGGGTCAACGAAAGGTTGCCATGTGGTTAGTGCTATGGAGAGGGATTCAAAATATAACAACCACAAGGAATTAAATGTGTGTCAGTTGTGAGGTAGTTTGGAAGGAGGGAAGACATATTTGAACACAGGGTAGTGTTCAAGATTATAGAGCCATAATAAATTCTGACACTCTCCCTTAATCTTGAGCCAAACAAAAAAAAAAATTCATACAAAAACCTGATAGTTAATATTTGGAGCTAGGTGGTCCATCTATGAATCTCAAATTTTCTCTCAAATTCTCAATCTTGTCATTTGATAAAGGCTTGGTAATAAAATTTCAACTATTTCATGAATAAAGTGATACCTAATTGCAATATGAAGCTTCTTCCATGGAATACTGGAATATTTGATAATGCAATAGAAGACATATTGTCATAGAAAATTATGGAACCTCCTTATTGCTCTTCATGAAAATATGAGAGGATTCTTCTTAACCATATCATCTAACAAGCGACTAAGTTTTTTACAATATGCTCTGCTTCATTTCTATACAATGAAAAAACTGACTATTTCGTTGAAGCCCGTGAAATGGCCCCTGACCCGACATTCAACACATATCTATATGTGTTTTTTCCATCATCTAGGCTTCCTAGCCAATCATTATCTATATATCCAACTAATTGCAAATAATTATCGCTAGCACATTAAATTCCATAATTTCTTTTGCCATTCACATACCTCAAAATACGCTTTATTGCTTGCAAGTTTTTCTCATTTGGAGTTTCCATGAATCTAGAAATCAGACTAACTACACACATTATATCAAGTCTAGTTTTAGTCAAATACATCAAGTTTCCTACCATGATTTTGTATCTTGTAGGATTCACAATGTTGCATCTACAATCATCTTCGGTTAATTTTATAGTTATTTCAGTCGGTGTAGATGTTGGTTTTATCTTTAACATTACGAATCTTTGCAAAATTTCCTTTTCATACTTTACTTGAGAAAAAAATATGCCATGCTTTATTTACTTGACCTCAATTCCAAGAAAGTACTTCAACAATCCCGAATCAGTCATCTCAAACTCCATCTTCATGGCTGATTTGAATTCATTTATGGTCTTGTTTACATTTCCAGTGAAGATTAAATGATTTACATACAAAACAACAATCAAAATCTCACAATCCTTGCTTTCTTTGATGTATATTGTGGGATCACTACTTCCTTTTCTTAAGCCATTTCTAATCAAATAAGATTATATCCTACTGTACCATGCCCTTGGTGATTTTTTTGAGTCCATACAATGTTTTCTTCAAATTATACACTTTCCTCTCATGTCATGGAATCTCATAACCTAGTGGTTGTCCCACATATACCTATTCTTCAAAAAATCCATTCAATAAATATTATTTTACATCCATTTGATGAATTTTCCACTTTTAATCACGAGCAACTATGGTAATGCTTGTTTTCAAAGTTCCTATCCTTGTCACTGGAGCAAATGTTTCATTATAATTACATCCAGACCTTTATTTGTAGCCTTTGACAACTAGCCTTTGCTCATGTCTTTCAATATTACCTTTGGGAGTACTCTTTGATTTATAAACCCACTTGACTCCAATGACTTCCTTTCCCACTAAAATGTATACTAACTCTCATGTTGCATTCTTCTCTATTACATGCATTTCTTCATCCATTCCTTTACACTATTTATTATTTTTAATTGCTTCCTAAAAAGATAGGATCAAATGCTGAAAATAAAATAAGAAAAACTATTTCATCTTCATTTTCATCATACCTTGAATGCGTATAAATATCTTTTACACTCCTCATTCGACCTTGGTGCTGAATTGAATCAGATGATGATGAAAATGCCTCATTTTCTAGTCCTTGCATGCTTGGTTGGCTACTGACATTTGAAGTTTCACCCATTTTTGAAATGGGTTCCCAACAAGTTGCATTTTTTAATCTTCCATCTATTGTTTCATCATCAATGATAGGTGCATTTGGATTTGTTTGTGGCTTTTACACTTCTTTTACATCTCCCCAAGATGCTTGTTCAACGAATTGAACATCCCAACTATTTTTTATCTCCTTTGTGATTAGATTGTATACTCTAGAGGATTTATATTGCTCACCATATATAATGTAAATGCACTTCTCTCCTCTATTATCATACTTTGATGTTCTTTTATTTAGCACAAGTGTATATGCTACACACCGAAAAAAACTCAAGTGCTCAACACTTGGCTTTCTTACACTCCATCCTTCCTGAGGTAAAATGTTCCTCACACGTTTTGTAGGACATCTATTCGAAAGATATACTATAGTTCCAACTACTTCAACCCAGTATTAATTAACCAATCCTCTTTCTTTGATTGTTTTTCTTTCCATTTCTTGAATGGTACAATTTTTCCTCTCAGCTACACCATTTTGCTACAATGTATACCTTGTTGTAAATTTTTTCTTGATCCCATGATCATTACAAAAGTGTAAAAATGGATTTGATATATACTCTCACCCTCTATCCATTCTTGATGTATTTATATAATGGTCACTGCACTTCTCAACCATAGTCTTAAATTTCTTAAATACTTCAAATGTCTCTAATACTGAATTCATGTACTAAAGTAATGAAATATTCACTTTTAGACAATGAGGGAGTATTTATGGGACCACACAACTCTGAATGTATTAGCTTCATAGGTGAGCTTCCTCTCCAAGATTTACCTGAGGGAAAAACATTTATTTGTTCCTTCCCTAATATGGAGGCCTCACATACTTTATCTAGTTCTTCAATGGGGCAAGTCCTCTAGCTATTTGTTTATTCTAAATAACATGCAATCCAAAAAAACTCGAATGTCCATATCTGAGGTGTCAAATAGTAGATTGATGAATGGATATTGTTTTGAAGGTTGATGTGCTTCCACTCTTCATCCTCAAAGGAAACATTCTATTTTATTTTATCTTCATTGTTAAAATTAGCTTGCTACTTCCACTTCTATCATATACATTGCATTCTCCATTTTAAAACTTCACATTCTATCCTTTCTAGATAAGCCGCCCAATAATAAAAAGATTATACTTCAATCCTAGAACAAAGAAAGCATCTTAAATCTTCCTCTTGTCTCCTTATTTGGTGACAATGGATACACTACCTTTATCCATAACAAGAACCTTGTAATTTTTTCCCATCTTCACTTCATATATGATTTCTTCATCTATGTTATTGAACATTTCCTTATTTCCACACATATGGTTGTTGCATGCACTATACAAATACCATATTTGTTTGTTTCCTTTATGAGCTATATTTCAAGTTAGAAATAGAGTTACACTCTTTTTATTCTTTTTAGGTTCAACATCATGAATATGGATCTTATCTCCTTATTTGATGAGAATGGATACACTACCTTTACCCATCACAGGAACCTTGTCATTTGTTCCTATCTTAACTTCAGATCTGATTGCTTCATATATGTTATTGAACATTTCCTTATTTCCACACATATGGTTGTTGCATGCACCATCCAAATACCATATTTTTTTGTTTCCTTTCTCATCTATATTTCAAGTTAGAAACAAAGTTCCACTCTTTTTATTCTTTGCAGGTTGAACTTCTTTTTCTTTAGAGAATATTGCATTATGATTTATGAAATCATATTTTTTATTTTTGCATTCACTAGCATAATGTCAGAAAAAATTGCACTAACATCATTTTACATTCGATTTATCATACCTTTGTGAAGAACCACCTTTGGAAGTTTTATTTTTCCTTCCTCTTCCTCTTACTTATGGATATTGATGGTTGTGTGTTCCACCTTCTTGTTGGTTGCTAAATCTTCCTCTTACTTTGTTGTAGGCTCTTGTCCCCCTACATCTAACATTTGTGTTTGTATTGAAGGCTTGTTCATTGGAGGAGCTTGTTCTCCTACTCATCCTCTATTCATGGGTTTGTAAGGAATGCATTAACTCATGAGCTATCAATTGTCTCAAGTCTTTAAAATCCTCTATTACAACCATAACATGATGAAATATGGTTGTAATGCTTGTCATTACCTTCTCTATTATCCTACAATATTCAATAGCATCTCCATTAGTCCTCATTTGTTTGACTATGGTCAATGTTCATGTGAAAAAATCATTTATCGATTTTGATTCTTTCATTATAAGAGTTTGACAATATCTCCTCAACATCTCCAATATGACTACCTTCACCTTGTCACTTCCTTGATAAATAGTTTGCAAGGTATCCCCAGATTTTTTGGAGTTTATAGTTGTTATTATCCTTGGGAAAATTGAATCGTTAGAAATCACAAGCACTGAGGGGAGGGGGTGAATCAGTGCAGATCAAAACTTTAAAAAAACTTAAAAATAAAGTTACTTGATTATAAAAAACATGGTGTAACATGAATGTATAATGAAGCATACACAAGATGGTGATAACTTATAACTGAAATTTTATAATGGGAAACCCATTAAGGGAAAAAAACCACATTGAAACCAAGGATTTATTAGGAACACCAATTCCAAACCTTATAATAATATTGGTTTTGTTTAGAACCCATTCAACTTAAGAAGCACCCACTTCAGAATATTGAATCACTCGTTTGAAGAAATATTAGCACCCACTCAACTAGTTTAACGAGATGAAACATATAAGGAGCACCCACCCCTTATGATTTCAATACCCACTTAGAAAGATATTACAAACAATTTGATCATATAGTTCCTATATTGCTTATACAATGGATTATGTTTACCTTTCTATTGGTTTCATAACACACTCTCCAAGTTCATATATCTAGCTCTCTCAAGCATTTATCTGATATGATTCTCTATTTTTGAAAAAGTCTTATATGCTCATAAAATATTCATTTTATAACTCTAATTTCTCTCTCTCTCTCTCTCTCTCTCTCTCTCTCTCTCTCTCTACAACCCATTCAATTTGAATTCACCCTTGCACTTTTGATCAAAACATTATCATTCTTAACATTTGTTTTATATAGACAAGTATGGGTGAACATGGAAGGCTACAAGAATATTTCTTGAAAATATCTTTAGTTCCACTATCCTCCATGACATTCTGAACATTCAAATGAAGACATTTCACAAGTTTCTCTTTTTTAACATTTTTTTGTACCTGAAAAATTAGATTTTTGTATTTCATAGGATAGAGGATGAATCCACCTTTTCAAAAACTCAAAAACTTTGAAAATCTAAATTCCTGGAGTGAAAGTTGTCTCAATGTGGCTATAGGGGGCTCGTAGAGCACTAAGTTCCTAAATATAAATGACATTCCACACTTATAAGCCTTTATAATCTTTTAAATCCTTTCCTTTTTCATCCCTTTAAAAATAAAAAATTTTGGATTATGGGGGAACAAGAGGTACAAGGGAACTTGGGCCTTCTAGACTATGTTCTTCTTCACCCCTTACTATCCGCACTTTACCCCATTTCTTTGGTTTAAAAATTAAAATATATTGTGGGGAACTTGGGTTTGTGTATTCCATTTTCCGCTTGGGCCCACATCCTTCTCCTGTCCCACAATGAATTAATTCCTTTGTGTTACGGCTCTACTTGCTTTGCAGAGAACTTAAGTTCTTCATGGAACATGTTACACCTACACCCTATTTTCCTAACTCCTCCGCTCACATTCTCATTCTTCTACTTTGTTTTTTACCTCACAGATAAAACTTTCAGACAAGGAATAGTACGTGTGGGCCTTCTATGCCTACATTGATCTCCTAACCTAAAATACTCTTAACTCGTTTATATTTCATCCTGAATTGCTTTAGAGGGAAAACATGTTCTCATAGAACTTTTTCCTTTCCGCATCCTCTGTGCCCGATTCACTCACATGATCCACATAACACTTAATCCTTTATCTAATGGCTCCAAGACCCTTGTGGGGTACTGTACGTACCCAAAATTGTAAGGTACTGTACTGCGGAACGGTGTAACAAGTTCCCCAATGATGATACAAGTCTCTTCGCAAGGTGTTCGAGATCCAGAAAAGACCTCGGAGTATGCGTTAACATCCCACATGCCCCGCTTAGCCCCCACACCCTTTGTTTTCCCCTTTTTCCTTCTTTCCTTGGCCTCTTGATCTTCAGTGATGAAACCACCGCCCTGAAGGGAGGCGGTCTCGTAACCACCGCCCTGATCAGGGCGGTGGTCCTGTAACCGCCGCCCTGCTCAGAGCGGCAGTCCTGTGCGTGTTTTCCAGAACATTTTTTGACACGAATCGCGGTAAATATCACGATTCACCAGCTTTTCCTTGCCGACTTGAGCATGCATTTATGTTTTTGGTCCCCTGGAATAGTGTTTTTCCTTTGTTTATTGTTTAGGAGTTCAATTTGGTTTTGGTTCTTGGGTGATTGAATTCCTATAAATGCATGGTTTGTGCACATGCAAATGGTCTGGAGTTTTTGATCTGAAGCTTGGCTGGATTTTGAAGTTTGATCTTTGCTCTCATTCCCTCATTTTAGTGTTTTAGTTAGTTAGCTTGTTTAAGAAGCCATAGCTTGAATTCACTTGCATCTTTTGTTAAATTGCTCAGCTGTTGGTAAACCACAAACCCATCTTGTGTAGGCAGTGCTGTTATCTCATCCAAATCCAGTTAGAAGCTTGCCTCTGAATTTCTCTTTGCTGTAGATTTGCTTTCATCATGTCTTGGAGTTCTTAGTTCAATTCGTTGTATGCCTAGTTAGCTTTATTCAGCTGTTGGTAAGCCACATACCCAACTTGTGCAAGCAGTGTCTTTATTTTATCCAATCTATTGGAATAGAGTAGCTTAGGAAGCCATTAAAGTTACAGGTTTTTCTCTTCATATAGGATAGTTACAGGTCTTGGTCGCCTCACGTTGCATGACTCATAGTAAAATCCCGCTAGGAATCACATAATCCAAGCTCTGTACTCTTGCGCTATCCCTCTCCTACTCGCATTTTCGGTCTGCATTCTAAGTTGTCCTTGTTCCAAATTCTACTCCTATCGGTGCTAGCATTACACGCTTTTCTGGATTCATGTGAACACGAAAGAACGAGGAGACCATACTGAGGGGACGAGATCACACACACTATCAGATTTGCCACTGTTCTGCAGAATCTAGGTTTAAATTTCAAAGTTCTAGTTGGAATCTTATCAAATAGAGTAGATAAATTGCTTCATTTCAGTAAAATCTATTCTCAATATTGCCATGGAAGCTGTGAGGATTGATAGTTTCTGAGAAACTATGATTCACTTCTCACTTTTGAGGTAGGATCGAGAATCTTGCAGATAGATTAGACGAGCTATTTTACTTATTTAGAATAATTCTACAAATCGCACAGGCAAATAACTACACTCGGTTATCTTGTCTGTTTTAAATTGTTATTCAATTATTATTTCTAGATATGCTTAAAATAGTTTGCTTGCCTTAGAATTGTTAAAAGATTTCTTAGAAGAATAAAAAGTTATATATGTTAGATTTATTTCATGTAGTTAGAATTTTCTTCGTTACAGTTAGATTTGCATTCTGTTTTGTATGACAATCACGGGACCTCAGGAGCCCAGGGAATATATATTTGAGCCAATCGTGCCTCAACCAAACCTCGTCACAGCAGTAGTTGACATAGACCAAAATCTCAGAATACAAGTATTCTGAACAACCACAGATTTACAACTGATCAGTTCTCAGTTAAGAGGATTAAATATAGAGGATGACCATGCATATGCATTTTGGTCAAGTCAGCCAAACTACAAATTACTCTAGAAAATCATCCACATGACTGTAGAAGGGTTTGAAAGAGAACAAACATTCGGGTGCGATCCTTTAGTTCCACAGCCAGACGCTGGAGAAACACTCGTGGATATAGATACCAGCTTAAGAATCCAGGTTGCGAGAACACCTGTGAGGTATTCTGAGAAGATTACACAACTGTTGGTTCTAAACATAGAAGCTGAGAAAGCGTACGATTACTAGATACTAGGGATTAGAACTTGATCTCGCGTATGACCATAACAGGACCGTAATAACTAAGAGTCTACGGTTGTGACCCACAAATCCCACAGCCCAATGAATCCATAAGAGAGTTAGATATAGACACTGGCCTACGCACACCAGTATTTCAGTCCACTCCACTTCCACCCATCATCATCGAACAATTGTCCTTACTGAATATAGCGGCTAACGAAGCTAGAGAGTTCTGGACTAGCCCAGAAAATCATCCATAAAAGTCAATTATATTCACCATCCACCATATGACCTTATTAGGAGACATACACGAAACTATCCCAGGTCATTTTCCACGTATTCCGCAACCCATAGATCGAATCACGCTAGAGCTTGATATTGATTGGAGCCTTCGAGCAGTCATCCTTGCTGATCGATCTATCACACTGGTCCAAGTTAGAAGGGCCTTCTTTGCCTTAGATTCACAAATTCCATTAGTGCGTGTCGAAGACATTAGACTCCCTAACTAGTTTGTCTAGATCCAACGCATATTTTACCCCCACCAGCTGTCTCGGCACGACCTCAAGAGGTCGGGTATGCGGAAGAGTCACTTGTAGATTCTCATGCTCACCTGTTGCTTTTCCGGCGTACAGGAACTCATGTTCCTAGGGAACTAGTTCCATCCGCACTACAAATGTCCATAATACACTAGAAAAGGAAAAATACTCAAATTTCTCCATTTTTTATAAGTACCATGATATTTTTCTTTTAACTTAGATACTTTGTAAGCACTTAAGACATATGTAAATGAATTGTAGACCTCAATCAACTGACTCAAATGTACTATCCTTTTCAATACTTTTAGCAGACTACTATCTCATTATCGAAGCCTATAGAGTCCTGAACACACCTTAAATCATCCTGAAATAATTGAATACCACATAAACAGTTAATATCCATCAATGCCATCATCTTGCCCTAGTTAAACCTTCTCACTTTCCTTCTTGATCTGAACCTAGAATTAGTCCTGAGATTTCTAAAAGTTCACGAGTTGATCATGAATAATAGTTACAGACTTGTTAACACCTAAATGAACATGTCTGACCTTGGGAAGTCTTCATATCAGTCTGTATAGAACCCTTAGCACACACCTTGACCATGGAATCACTGAGGATGTACTAGCAATCAACATTCAATTTCATAATTCAGACCTTTTTTCCATCAATTCGACTTGACATCATTGACAACACTAATGACTAGGGTTCAACAAACTCCCCTTTGTTATTGATGGAAACATACTCAAAACATTTTATGGAAAAAAATAATTTCAAACTAGTTTCTTAATGCACTCTGTCCCCCTTTGACATCTATGACAAAGGGCTAAACATGTAACACCATGAACAATATATAAGTAATCTTGATTAGCCATTATCTTACCTTGGATTGTGCTTCTCTTTTGATTGATAGGGTACAATATGATGCATAATCCTACTTAACACCTTTTTCCTTGGACTAAAAAAAAGCTATCCTTTTCCACAAGCTCCCCCTTGGACTATATTTCTTCTTCTCTAATATAAATCATAAACAAAAATTATTCCATTTGACTTGTTAAGATCTTCAACAGGGCTCCCCCTGAGCTGATATACTTCATGATCTTTGTTTTATGCCAAATGCATACTCACATTATCAAAACTACTTCCTGTGACATAAGCCATTTTAACTACATGCACCTCTTAAAATTTTTACATACTGAGACCTGTTATCTCTCAAAAGTGCACCCTGTAGAGAGATGTATGCAGGTTTTCTAAGCTTGCACAAATGATCTCTCTCTTTCGTAGATACAATGGAAACACCTCAAGTCTATGGGTATACCTATTTTGAGGTGAGTCTCTGGTATCAAGGCTAGTTCCTTATTAGTGTATCCTAAACTATTTTCTGGGAGTTTGAGGGGTAAATATAACTGAAAAGATGATTAAAACTAAGGTGATACACCAAATTTATATGAGGGCTTTGACTGATTATATGCACAACTGATCTGTGAAGGATTCTTGATGCACAAACCAATATTTTTTGTAGAATATTTAAGGGCAAAACACTTGATTCTACTGAGGGAGGATCACAATAGTACTAATAAGTTAACATGCACATTAAAATTTAAGCAGAAAGCACTAAAATTTGCAGTAGGGTAAGGTGGTTGACCTAGGAATTTGCATTCACAAGATTAATATAACATACACAAGACTGCAAAGTAACTTGGAAAGGTTGAAAACACTTCACACTCAGAGGGCAAAAATGGCAAAATTTTCTTTAGTACTCATATATCTAAAAGTACTCTAGGAAGGATCGCCTGTGCTTTGCAAAGGAACACAATATATAGCAAAATAAACCTTCCCACCCTTTTTAAAATACACTAAGGTTGTACTCGCCCATGCATCCTAATGTTATCCTTTATTTAATAATAAATAAAGGGATAAAATAATGCAAACTAGAGTATGTAATTAAAAATAGGCATTAATAGCCTTATTTACAATGCAGTAAAATTGAAGTTGACTATTCTATTTTTAAGAAAAGAATGGGTGAATAGTTTGCTAATAATAAAATTGCTTCTAAGGAAAGTCTCCCTCCTTTGCACATGCAAATTCATATTCTTCTCTATTCTGTCTTGTTATGAAGCATGCAAGAAATACAACTCTCTGCCTGTCAGCAAATAATTACAACACTTAGCAATATTGCAAGAATAATTCATCCAAACATTAATCCTTATTAGGACCACCTTTTTCTCTGACGTTGAAACTTGTCTTTAGTGGTCACATGAGTGACACTTTGCAACTCCACTCTAACCTCCTCATTGGGACCACCTTTAACTCACTTGGTTGGCCACCTTAGTGGACTTTATAATATAAAATGGCATGTTTCAAATACACATGGGGAACTTTTAATAGTTATCACCATATAATATTTGACCACCTTTGACAGCATATATGGATCTTATAATATTCGGCCACTTTTTACTATTGTTTCTTTGGCGGATCCTGCATTTGAAAGGACCAAATGATTATACCTAAAAGACTAACCTTTTAGGTGATCATGCCGACATGTATGGTAAGATTTATTTGTTTTGGATCAACTCTAGTCAGACTCTACAAGTCATAATGCAATAATAATTTGAAAGGCACGTGGGTTGGCCCCTTCCCATGGTGACTCACCCCTTCATGCATTTGTCGGTGGTGATTTAACCTGTGTCGAGTTTACTTTGATATTGGTGATGGAAACTGGGTCGTTGATCTTTTACCTATGATTTTTGATGTCATTGATATCTTACCCATGATTAGGGTTCAGGCTTTACATTTAAAACGGTTGGTGGGGACTAACTATGGTTGGTTGCTTTGAATTCGATGAATGATCACCAGCCGTTGCTCTTCGTACCTGGATGAAGGTTGGTCGTTGATGCTTGACACTTGGTTAGGTTTCATTAACTCTACTCTCAAGTTGGTATGGTAAAAAGAAACTTGAATCCGATGATCATTTCATTCAAAATTTTGTGAAGTGGGAGAAACTGTAGAAAATTTTCTTTTGACACCATGGTTGAAACTTTTGAAGCTTGGGTCAATCCATTTTTTGGCCTTCTTGGCCTTCGAGCATCTGTATACTAGTTATTTTGCTCTATAAGAGTTTTCTAAGTAAGATCTGGTCGATATTTTAAATAGTTATCATTGTCTTTAAGCTTGGATTTTCTGAGGTTTTTACGATTTCTAGCCACCATAATTATTCTCTTGGCATTCGTTTTTGTGTAACTGTGAATATATAATTGTACGAATTTGTTTCTTGACAGTTTTTAATAGCTCTGGTTAGAATTTGTGGCTCCTTTAATCTCGACTATTCACCCATTACCGTTTGAACTTCTTTCAACCATGGTTTCGAGGTAACTCTCAATTCACCCTTTTTATGAAAGGCTCAGTAGTATGAATACTCTGTTTTGCTTAATATTGATAAGCTTGTGTCACCATAACTTTCTTGGTTATTATTGTTAGATTTCTTCGAACCGACTGTGGAGGGTTTTCTAGATAGTTTATGTTCTGGATATTCCATATTTTTCTTCGCTATCTCTGGATTTGGATTTTTCATCAAGATTTTTATCTATATATCTTTAGGGACCTGTGTTTTCTCTGTATTTTGACTTCTCTAGTCTTAAAATGGTGACTGTAGGTATATGTTTGTTAGAAAATCTACTCATACCCTAATTAAGAGCTTTCCAAAGACAAACCAGAAATTTAAATCTTTAATCGAGAGGTCTCATATTATATTCTATTTTTCTGATTTGTGCATTCTTTACCTTTGATAGTCGCTCCACTTATTCTTCTCTGTTATTTCTTTACTTTATCCTCTATGGCCATGTGCATTTATCGCCATTGTATGATTACAGGGGTTTTGATATGGATTTCTTCTAAAACCTGTCTGCTATGGAGTCCTATATTCCATGATGGCCACCATTTTCCTTCATGAAGCTCTACCTTTTCTTGAGTTTCCTGTGGTCATTCTGAGACTCAGATTTCTTCCTTTTTGATCTTTTATTTGAAGTAGCCACTATTTTGATCAATTCGAGCTCTGTATCATGTTATTCCTAGATACATTCCTTGGACGCTATTTTTGAATACCTGTATCTTCCATTTTTGTAGCTCTTCAAGTTGTACTAATATAAAATGCTATTCCAAGACTTCCTTCATTAAGAAAATTTTGTTCTTTGGCTGAGAGTAGATTCTTTGATTACAGTCTTGAGTTATACTCATCTCTTTTAATCTGAGCCTGAAATGATATACCTGTTCTGAATATATAATTACACTTTAGATCTGGGTTATTATGACTTCTATAACTCTAAATTTGTTCTAATGATGAAATTTCCTTTTACTTATCATTTGGATTTGGAACAATGGCTTCACTTTGATAGCTTCTTTTACTTATCTCATTGCTTATACCTTGTGAATCCTCCAAATATAGAAATTAGTTCTGCCATCATCCTAGGACTGTAATATATAGTTATTTTGAAGAAAATCAGGTGTTATCCTGCTCGAAACTATATCAATATGTTTGACTCTTTCGTAACTATTTGACTTGGATATCTGAACCATTTGTATGGTTATTTTCCTTGAATTCTGAAGATGATGATTTGATGCACAATTTAACCTTTCTACTCCAAGTTTGATCTTTTCCTCGAATATGGAATGAAGTTCTACATGCTTTCCTTATTGTTCTTGTCAATATAAAATATTGTTTTCCTATTGTAACACCATTTTCAAGAATAATCCTTGATTCAGATACTTTATTCTATTACTTTCATTGCATTTCTTTAATTTCCGTTTGGATATAGATGCTGGAAAGTTGTAAATGTTGATTTTATAAGGTGAAGCCCTGTAAATTGTTTTCCATAATTATCTCTCTTCCAAAACATTTTCAACCTGGACATGTTCCTTGCCTGCAAGTATCCCCTCTATTATGAAAAAGTTGAGCTCATGAAGACATGTAGCTTAATCTGGTTTTTTCTTGTATGGTTACTATATGATGATCATTCATGCACTTTGTATCTTCTGTAGCTTACTTTAAATTATTCTTGTATCTAATTTTAATGTCATCATGGGATATATTCTTTTGTTCACCTGTAATGGCTTCTTCTTATATTGTAGATGAGTACTACCTTTCTTGAATGATTGTACTTCATTGATATTATAGTAATTAAGTGCTTAGAATATCTACTTTATTTTGAAAATTACAACTTAGAAAAGCTGAAATTTCTAATACTATCTTGGAATTTCAATTTCCTTTAGTTGTGGTGGCATAAAGATTTTATTTTCTGCGTTATATACCGTATTTCCTTTCATTACAGGTTTGTTATGTATGCTGAAAAATTTGGAATGTTGATTTTACATGGTGAAGCCCTGGAAAATTTTTCTCAGAATCTTCTCTCTCATCCTATTTCAGTTGTAACCCTTTTTGCTTTTAGCTCCAGCTTGTTGAAATCTAATTCTCCCTCTTCTTTGCAAACAAAAAAAAGTACTTTTGTCTTCCATTCTCCCTTCTGAGCTCTAACCTCTTCCATTTCCAGAATGTTTAATGAATTTTGAGTTACACTTTCCCTTCTTCTTAGCATGTACTTATGACTTATTTAATTCTCTCTTTGGCTACAACCTATACCTACACACTTAGGAAAACAGTTAGGAAATATTTCGGCGTTTTGGCATCTCTTATGTCCATGTTTTCTTCTTTCTTTTCACTTTCTTCTTTCTGAGTGATTAAAGAATGCATAGAGTTTGTCCTTCGAGTAGAATACATCTCTTATTTAGGGGAAGATTCATATGCACAAAGTAGGATAGTGTAGGAATATGGTTTGATCCCTGAACTCGTAACTGATGCTTGACTTATTTTTGCTTTTCAGGTACCATGACTTGAGGATGAAGGAGCTGACAAGGAGATGCTTTGCATAACAAAGACTATATAAGGAAATGATGGGTTCACCCTCATACTCATTTGTTTTCTCCTTCATGCATGTGTATCTTTCTTTTTGGTAGTTGTACTTTACTTTTCAGTTACATCCCATGGCTTGTGTGGGAAGCATTTGACTATCCTTGTGATTAAAGCATTGAATTGTGTAAATGAGTTGTGTATTTCTTTCTACATTTCTACTTTGTGTATGGATTTTATAATGAACTAAACAACTGAGTAACATAATTGAATGTCTTAATCATGAAGGAAAGAACATTGAACAGAACTTGTAACATTCAATAATGAACTCTGATTTCCTATTATCTGCACTTATGTTTGCTATTCCAAAACTTTACACTTCACCTACTCTGTGATTGGATGTCCTCATCAAGACAACACAAATGTCCTTCGGGGCTTGTGTTCTTTTACTGAGGATAGTCATGGAATTACAAACTATGTAATTTGTTACATTTTTTAGTAGCGCACATAGCTACAAATTTTATGTAATCTTTTAAAGAAATCAACAACAATGACATAATCTGATGTGATCTCCCCTAGCTTAGGTATACTTCACTTATTCTATCCATCGTAACAAAGTTTTGAGTTGCCCATTTTTGCACAAGCGTAAAAATTGTCAACATTTCTGGTGATCCTATGGGGAAAGCTGCCTACTAGCTTATATACTAGTGCCTTGCTCTTGTCCATTAGGCATGGAGTCTGAAGCATATAACCAAAATCTGCCTTTTCGAAAGGTCCAACCCTTCTTAAAAAAACTAATGCTAGGAAAGGATCTGGTAAACTAGACCACATGCATGAATGCACTTATTGAATTAAAAAATGATGCAATGTGTAGAAACTACACTTATTGAAGGGAAATACTAATCTAACAATCACTGTAAGATTTTCAATAACAGTGTTTGAGAAACATACCATTCACAAGAATGAGAAGTTCCTCTCCATTCAGCTTCGAAAGCTAAAAAGCGTTGCGTAGCTTGTAAGCGGAAATCATGTAAGGACCACTATGTAGTGTATCAAACTTTGAGTGTCTTCCTGGCTTTACACGATCAACATCCCACTTTAACAAAATATCTCATTCATTGAAGACTCTAAATTTGGCTTTCTTGTCAAAATTCTTCTTGATTTGTTCCTAATTCTTTTCCATATTTAAATGAGCTTGATTTCTTAGCTCTTGTAATTCCATTAACTCTACATAACAAAACTGCAATGGTTCATTCTCAAGTAGCTCCATTTGATCCAGCAAATCTAATGTGGGTAACTCAACTAAAATAGGCATTCTTGCTTCTTTTCCATACACAAGCTTGTATGGTGAATTGCTAACTGATCTTTTAGGAATCACTCTGTTAGCCCAAAGTGTAGAATTCAGTTCATCAAATGCCAAACTCTTTGATTATCCTTAACTGTCCTTCGGATGATTCTTAACAGATTCTTGTTAGTACTTTCAGCTAAGCCATTACCTTATGGGTAATAATTGGATGAAGAACTCAGATATATTCCATGCTTGACAGCCCAATCTATTACCTTTGCACTGAGGAATGCTAAAGCATTATCTGATATGATAGTTGTTGGAACACCAAATATGTAAACTAATCCTTCATAAAAGAATAATAGCAAAGCTTCGTTAGCATCTTTCAAGGCTATTGCTTTAGTCCATCTTGTAAAATAATCTGTAGCAATTAGAATCCACTTATGTCCTTCTGATGAAGGCAGGTTTATCATGCCAATAAAATCAAGACCCCACTGCATAAAAGGATGATAAGATGAAATAAGATGCAAAGGCAATGAAGTAAGACATTCTTTTCCAACAAAGAAAGCACATTTCTTACACTTTCTAATCCATTCAAAATAGTCTTTGAATATTATAGTCCAATAGTAACCTACTTTCATAATTTTTAAAGCTATAGTATGTGCTGAGAAGTGACCTCCTTTAGGTCCTTCATGGAATTCTGATAATATTTTCTAAATTTTGTCATAATCAACACATCGTAGCAAGATCTCATTTATGTCCCTTTTGAACAACACACCATCAACGAAAAGATAAGGAATAGCTTGTAATCTGAAATATCTTCATTTTTTCTTATCCATACCTTTCAGATAGGTGTCATGATGTAAGTAGTTCACCAAATTAGTCATCCACCTTGATTCTTGGATCTCTTGAGAAAGTTTAGGTTCTAATTTTCTGGTTGAACCATGATATTTGATTGTTGATACACAATTTCAGCATGTTGTTCTTAATCTTTGGGTTCTGCAGCTTGCTCTTTTCCCATATCTACAATTAGATGTTCATATAAACCTTTACCTCGAACCGTCTTAGCTACCCGGATATCAACATAATATTCCATAACCTTCATTATCTAGCCTACTCTTTTCTCATTCAATTCTTTATTAAAAAGGAAATCTTTGACACTTGAATGAGAAACAAGAATGTGAATTTTATTGTTTGAAAGCATGTACTTAAAATTCTTTAGTCCTCTGACTATTGAAAGTACTCATTTTTCAAGAAATGTATACCTTGTTTCGTAATCATGCAAACTCTATCCAAAGAAAACAATTGGTTGCTCAATATTTTCATCATTAACTTGAGTCAAAATAGCTGATATTGTTTCAGCTCTTGCAAGTTTATACATTGTAAAATATTTATCAAAATTTGGGTTTGTAAGAGTAGGAGCCTAAGAGATAGCTGATTTAATTGCTTCAAAACCTTCCTTTGCTTCACTGGTCCAAGAGATAGTTTTCTCTTTCTTTAACATAGTTGTTAATGGTTTGACCAATGCTGCAAAATATGGAACAAATCTTCTAACAAAGTTGATTTTTCCAAGAAAACTTTGCAATGCCTTCTTATGATGAGCTAATGATAGTTGTGATATAGCTTCGATTCTGAAAGGATCAATTGCTAAACCTTTCTTAGAAACAATATGGCCAAGTAATTTACCTTGATGTACTGAAAATATAGACTTCAGAGGATTCAGAGATATTCCAAACTACATGCATAATTGAAAAGTCTGCGTTAAGTGCATGAGATGCTCTTCTATATTTTTTAAGAACACGGTAATATCATCCAAATAAACAAGAATACATTTGTATAACAAGTTCTGAAAAGCCATGTTCATTGCACATTGAAACGTTGCTTCAACATTTGAAAGACCAAAAGACATTCTTTTGTAAGCATAGGTACCCCACTTGGTGGTAAAAGCTATTTTGTCTCTATCTTCTTCTCGGACTAAAATATAATTATAGCCACTGTAACCATCTAGAAGAGATAGTCTATCTGAACCTGAGACTATTCTCAAAATCTGATCCATATTTGGAAGTGGGTAATTATCTTTTAATGAAGAGTTATTAAGATCTCTGAAATCTACACATAGTCTGATTTCACAATTCTTCTTCCTAAGAGGAACAATATTGGCTACCCAACTTGAATGCTTAAATGGAAAAATAATACCTGATTTGATCAACTTGGATAACTCTTTCTTCATCAGAGGTTCTATTTTTGGATTTACAGGCCTCTATTTTTTTCTTACCGGCTTAGCATTTGGATGTCACTCGATTATATATTGTGCTAGACTGGGATAAAATCCTTTCATATCTTAGTATTTCCAAGAAAAGACATCTTTACACCCTTTGCAAAGATTAATAAATGACTTCTTTTCTGTTGAGGAACATACCTTTCCAAGAAATAACTTTTTCCCTTCATCAACCAAGATCTCTTCGTAATTATCCAAGGGGGTTGACATTTTAGTCTTCACCTTTCTTAACTGATCATTAGTACTGAAGATGTCTTCCAATGTAACTAGACCTTGAGGTAATTTATTTGTCTTCAACTAAAAAATTTGATCACCATATAAATGTTTTAACTTATCCTAATTAACTACAGAGAATTCAGCTTCTTGCTATAAAAACCTGTATATTTGATCATCACTTTCAAAAACTTTCCAACTTGATTCATTATCAGGTATAGAAGACCTGACAATTAGCTTAATATGAGGCTGAATTTTGTTGTTTTCAATCTGTTTCAGCACTTCGAAACTAGCACCAACTGCTACATGTCTATCTGCATGCTTATTTTCAGCTCTGGGAATAAACTAAATATTAATAGCCTCAAAATCCTCCATTAAGTCTAAAACTCTATGTTTGTAAGACTTCATTAGTGAATTCTTACAAACACTAAAGTTTTTTACTTGATTGAAAACTAACAAAGAATCACCAAAGATTTGTAATGTGCTGATACCCCTCTTTCTGGCCCAAAGTAAGTCATGAATTAATGCTTCGTATTCAACCACATTACAAGTGCATATAAGTTGGAGACTCAAAGATGAGAAATACCTTTCGTTTATCAAGGAAGTGAGCATCAAACCTGCTCCTTGTCCTTTCTTGTTCTTAGCTCCATCAAAATGAAGCTTCCAAATCCCTTCTGCTGAATCACCTGTTTTAGACAGCAAGGAAAGTGGTGTATTTTCTTCATGCATACAATACACACAAAATAGATGTTCTTCAACCTCCTTAAAAGGATCATGATCATGTTCTTCAACTGTATTTTCATCCATAAACAGGTTACAAACACCATCTAATGATGAAACCTGTGCTACATCATTAAAATCAGATTGCTCTAAAGCTGAGTAATTAGCTACTGCATTCGGAGAATGAGGTTCAATATGGAATCTGGCTAATGGTTTTGAATTGATAGTAACCTTAGTTCCATAAAATGTGGTGAAAAATAAGAAGGACCGATCTAAAGAGAGATAACCTCCTATTTTTTCTATGAAATATCTAGATAAGCACAAGGCAAAATATAGAGGTAGTTCCATAACAGTAACATCTTGCATAATAGAAACATTTGGGCAAGCATGTAACATTACCTCCAAATTTTTGATAATACCAACCGTGTTACTTGCAGTTCCATCAAGTTGTAAGACACTCCTTTCTGTAGGCTCATACTGCAGGCCTACATTCTTTCTGCAACCTTCCCACTTTTGGCATAACCTATGCTACTGTGCACCACTATCCACCATTGCAATTATGAACTAAATGTTCTCCAATAATTAGTGATAAATAAAATGGTGGTGGTTTCTTAATGTCATAATCATTCAAAACTTTTTGTACCATCCACTTAACTTCCTTAATACAGTCTTGCTCAAACGTTCCAAGGACCATGTATGTCTTCTAAACTTCCTTCTCTACTGTATTTGAGGAAATCTGTAGCTTAGCTAGTTCATGAGATAGTAAATCTTGTTGTCTAGAAATAATTAGAGTGTCCCACATTGAGATGTTAACATTATGCTTTTTCATTACATTAACAATGTTAAAAGAAGCAACTGTCTTAGAAACATAATCAACTATCTTAGAATAGGCCTTAGCGAAAACTGATTCTGCTTCAGCTCTCTTGGATATCTGAGGTTTAAACAGTATTCTTAGATTAGATTGTAGCTGTCTTTGATGACTCAAATTGAATGGGACACTTGCTGATTTTTTAGGAACAATAGGGTTATTAGTTGACTTTCGAACTGTAGATGTTGTTTCATCAATGACAGTAGGCAGGATAGGCCTATTTGTTGCTTTTGATTTTCAGTAGCCCTGCCTTGAGCCCTAGTAGTGACTGCAATGAAATCCTCCTCATTAAAACTGACTAAATTTCTGCTTCAGATGCTTTCTGAACATGAGTTTTTCTGCTGCCCACCCTCCATTTGAGGCATAGACCTACAGTGTTTCAGATTGAGGTTTTGCAACAAGATTCAGATTCAGAAAAGCGTTTGGGCAAGTTACAGCTGAATGAGGTTTATTACAAGGTTGACACCACTCCTTGTAGCCATATTAACTGGATATTCTAAAGCATTAGAAGAACTAGTAGCCTTTGGGTCAAACTTTTCCTTTGCTGGTAAGGCTTGCCTATAATTCTGATTTGTTGATAGGGCTTGAAACTCAGAGTTGATTCTGTGGTAGGGATCTAAGGAGATTGCTAGGTCTGCTAGGTATGCGAATTTTATTCTCAATTGAAATCAACTTATTTCCCATAGTTTTCAAATTGAAATTTGAATACATCATCTAATGGAGCCACAATAGTGAGGTTCTATGATTGTAATAGGCTGAGTAATAGGAGATAAATCTGCTGAAAATGGCATTGACGGTCCTTGGTGCTAACTTTCTAGCTTGAATAAGGCTATTTTTCATAGCCTCTGGATAGTGTATTTCATAAGCTATGTGGAACAATTTGTCTTCTCCATACCCTAGCTTGATTGAAGGAAAGTTGATAGGGGATCTGTTGTTGTAAATCAGCAGCACCCCTGGATGCAAATCAAGGTTCTAAGTTGATGTTCAGGGCATCCAGTGTGATTGCACAACATTGAAACCTCTCTCCAAGTGTGGGAATTGCAAGATGAGAGAGGAATCTCTAGATTAGAGGCTGGTTCCTCAAACTCCTCTGATTAGATCTATTATTTGCACAACTGCAGAGGTTCAGATCCTAATTTTATCCTAATTTGCAAGGAGACAGGGATAAGAAATTTGCAAAAATTGAAACTAAACTGATAAAGGTGATACACCAAAGGAGTGGTGAGCACTTCTTGCTCATGAAAATTGACACAATTCAGAAATTGTAACATAAAACATCATGCACAGGTTGATAACTGTGATCAAGGGTTTGAAATGAAGCAAACAACACATACAAAGGACTGAAAGCATTCACAGAGCCTGCATTGTGATTTTCAACATCAAAATCCTTGTATTCCAACACCAAAGAGGTAGAAAAACCTGTTACAATCCCTGGAAGGTCTGATACTTTCCAAAATCACTTGCTGAAGGTGAAAACAGAAGCTTGTTGTGCAAAAAAGTGTTCAACCTTTGAAAAATGAGCCAAATCTGGCTTTTACAGTGCATGGGTCAAGCCTAGGAGAGAGAAAACATGAAAAAATGTGGGAGCCATTCCTCATTGACCAAAATGCATTAAAAACAGCATGGAGGTCCTTACAAACCCATGCCCTGACATTTTTGACCATGCTGGAGAAGAATGCGACCCATTTTGCATTAAAATTGGTTGTTGAAACGTCAGTTCTGTCCATGGGCGCGTACTAGAAGTGTTTTTTGATTTTCTCCCTCCAAACTAAACCAAAATGCAAAAATTACCATGGAATCTTGTAGATAATTTCACCATCTTTCCATTGATATAAAGAACGTGAAAATCCGAGCTCTGGATCGAAAGATATGGCGATTTGAAAATTTAGGGCAAAACAGGCCAAAATCGGATCGGCGGGCAAAAAGTTTGAATTTTTACCCGTTTGGTCTTTGGAAATTTTTTTCAAATTTTTCCCTGGCGCTCCACCACTCCAGGTGCCACATGGCACATTCTAATTGGTCACGGGCCCTTCCTGCTGCCATTTCTAGAAAGATTTGAGTGCCTAAAAATAAAAAATGGAGACTGAGGCACAAGAGAGGCAAGAACACAAGGAGTTAGCCACAAAAATGAGCAGGGGCACATTTTGGATAACAATTTTGGTGACTCAGAGGGGTCATCTACCTGCTAGATGAAGATACCAGTTTCCTGAAGTAGCCCATTGGGCATGGAGTCATAAAATTTTCTGTTCAAAATCCCAACTGACTTAGAATGTTGCAAGGAGGAAGATGGAATATCACCTGATGGAAGCAAGGACTGCAAAATAGCTCCAGGGACAGCAAGCCTGTGCCAAAGCACTTAGGGAAAGCAAAACAACCTACAGTAAAACAATGTGCACAAGCACTTGGAGGAATGAAAACCTAAGCTAATATTTACAAGGTGGAGAATTTCCCTTTAGTAGCAATGCTTTAGATAGATTCCATTGACTGGAATCTGTAGTTCTTCACCATCCAATGAAGACAATTGGAAGGCATTACTGTCCTTACACTTTGTGACCATGTATGGGCCACTCCAAATGGCATCAAATTTTGAATGCCTTCCCGATTTTTCTCTATCTGCATCCCATTTTAACACTAGATCTCCAACTTGGAAAGATCTACTCTTGGCCTTCCTATCAAAGGTCTTCTTGATCAAAGCTTGATCCTTCTCCATTGCTTGGGATGCCTGATCTCTGATCTCTTGGAGCTCCATCAACTCTGCATATCTCACCTCCATGGGCCCAAACTCTAGCAACTCTAACTACTTCATGAGTTCCAATGTTGGCAACTCAAGTGACATGGGCAAGATTTCCTCTCTTCCATAAACAAGCCTGAATGGAGAGTTACCTGTGGATCTCTTGGGAGTTATCCTATCAGCCCATAAGGCTGATTTCAGTTTGGTATGCCAAGACCTCTGATTCTCATCAAGAGTCCTCCTAATGATCCTCAACAAGTTCTTGTTTGTAGATTCAGCCTGGCCATTACCCTGAGGGTAGTAGTTTGATGAAGTACTTAGGTAGATCCCGTTCTTGATAGCCCACTCAGTCACCTTGGATCCAATGAATGCTAATGCATTATCTGAGATTATTGTAGCAGGTATGCCAAATCTGGTTACTATCCCCTCATAGAAGTCTAAGATGTTAGACTCATTTGCTTCCTTGAGTGCTACTGCTTCAGTCCACTTGGTGAAGTAGTCTGTGGCTGTCAAAATCCACTTATGCCCTTGGCTTGAATTGGTATTAATGACTCCAATGAAGTCCAAACCCCATTGAATGAAATGGCTGGTCAACTGAAAAATGGATGCAATGGAAGGGCAGCAAGCCTCTCTTTACCTGTGAAGAATGCACGAATTCTTGCACCTTTTGATCCACGCAAAGCAATCACTGAAAATCTTGGGCCAATAATAACCAGCCCTCATGATTTTTAGAGCTGTCACTCTTGGTGCAAAATGACCACCAGCTGGTCCACCATGGAACTCTTCCAACACCCTATGAATCTGATTTGTGCTAATGCATCTCAGCAGCACTCCATTCACATCTTTCTTGAACAAAACACCATCTACTATGGCATATGGGACAGCCTGCAATCTGAAGTGTCTTCTTTGGGTCTTGTTCATCTCTAGAGGGAATAGGCTTGTGCTTAGGAGGTGCATTATACCTTGGGTCTAGCAAGGAGTGGGGACAACATTATCCTCTTCTTGAGTGCTACCTTGCACATGGCTGTCTTGAACTGTCAAAACAACCTCTTCTTTATTGCATACTCCTTTTTGCTTGCCCAAGAATCAGCTTCTCACACAATCCTTTTCCTCTTACCAGCTTGGTGACCTTGATCTCAATGTCATACTCCATGACATGAGTGATCCAACCTGCCCTTTTCTCATTCAAATCCTTGTTGAGGAGGAAGTCCTTTACTCCCGCATGAGAGACCAACAACTGAACCTTGTTGTTTGAGACTAAATGCTTGAATTTCTTCAAGCTTCTGATTACTGCAAGAACATGCTTCTCAATAAAAGAATACCTCACCTCATAGTCATCCAGGCTTTGGCTGAAGAAAGCAATTGGCTACTCATCATTGTGCTTGTTCTGCTGTACCAAAATGGCAGAAATGGTATCATTACCCCCAAATGCATAGAGGATGAAATCCTTGGAGAAGTCCGGGTTGATGAGAGTTGGTGCTTGAGAGATGGCTTCTTTGATTGCTTCAAAACTCTCCTTGCCTTCTGTTATCCATTTGAAAGCCATGATTTTCTTCAACATCTTGGTGATAGGTTTGACAAGGGCTGCAAAATCTGGGACAAACCTCCGAACAAAATTTATTCTCCCCAAGAAACTCTGAAGTGCCTTCTTGTGGCTTGGCAATGGTAGTGCTCTTATGGCTTCAACTCTCTCTGGATCAATTGCTAATCCTTCTTTGGAGACAATATGGCCAAGGAGCTTTCCTTCATGTGCTAGGAAGATACACTTCTTAGGATTCAAAGACACTCCAAATCTCCTGCACCTTTGGAAGACTTGTCTCAAATGAGAGAGGTGGTCTGATGCATTCTTTGAAAAAATAGTGATATCATCAAGGTATATCAGCACCACGTTGTTAATCAAACCTTTGAACGCCATGTCCATTGCTCTTTGGAAGGTAGCTCCAGTGTTGGACAACCCAAATGGCATTTTCCTGTATGCATAAGTTCCCCATTTGGTTGTGAAGGCTATCTTGAACTGATCTTCTTCCTTCACCATAATCTGATTGTAGCCTGAGTAGCCATCAAGTAGTGAAAACCTCTTAGAGCCAGCCACAACTTGCAAAATTTTCTCCATAGAAGGGAGTGGGTAATGGTCCTTGAGAGACACTCTATTCAAGTCTCTGAAGTCAACACACAATCTGATCTCTCCACTCTTCTTTCTGACTGGAACTAAGTTGGCAACCCAACTAGAATGCTTGATTGGGAATATGATTCTTGACTCAATCAACTTGTTCAATTCCTTCCTCATGAGAGGTTCCATGTGTGGATTGACTGGCCTTTGTTTCTACCTGATGGGCTTAGTATTTGGGTCCAACTCAATGGTGTGCTAAGCTAACTTGGGATTAAAACCTTTCAAATATTCGTAGCTCTAAGAAAACACATTAGGGAACTTTTGACACAGCTGCATGAACTCATATCTTTCTTGTTCAGTTGTCATCTTTCCAATTTGCAATGGTTTGTTCTCTTCCACCAAGATGGATACTGAATCTTCTCTCTTGACCTGAATGTTTGCTTTCTCTTTCCTAAACTGATCATTGGGATTGAAAATGGACTCTAAAGTGATAAGTCCCTTGGGCAGCTTGTTAGTTCTCAGCTGTACCACTTGGTCACCATACTGCTGTTCCAATTTTTCCTGATTTTTAGCTGAGAACTCAGCCTCTTCTTGCAAGAAATAGATGATTTGCTGATCATTTTCAAACACTTTCCAACTTACATTGTTGTCCGGCACTAAAGGCCTCACAATCACATGGATGTTTGGTTGTACCTTGTCCTTTTGAATGCTTTCCACAACGTCAAAGGCTGCCCCAACTACTGCAAGCCTGTCAGCAGCTTGGTTCTCTTTCCTAGGAATTGATTTGATGCCAAAACCCTCAAAATCTTCAATGAGGTCCCATACCCTGTTCTTGTAGCACTTGAGCAGATTATTCTTGACAGCATGCTGCCCCTTAACTTGGTTTACAATCAATTCACTGTCACCAAAGACTTGCAAGTTCTTTATTCCTCTCTTTATTGCCCAATGCATCCCTTGCACCAAGGCTTCATATTCAACAGTGTTATTGGAGCATGCAAACTGAAATCTAAAAGCTGAATAGTACTTTACTCCTTGAGGTGAAACGAGCATAGCTCCACCTCTTGCACCTTGTCTACTCCTTGATCCATCAAAAAATAGTTGCCATACCTCATTGTCATCCTTATGGTTTGGCTTGGTGATGCTAGGAATGGGCTGATCTTCTTCACGTATGCAATAGACCCCTAGCTCAGACTCTTCTACTTCTTGATAAGGATCAAAAGCATGTACCTTGTTTGCCCATTCATCAAGAGTTAGATCTGGGATGCTTCCAACCTTGGTGTCAGCTTCATCAGTGCTTGGGTGATCTTCTTGATCAAATGCTGAACAATTGGCATTGATCTGACTTGGAGTGTAGGGCTCAATGTGGAAGTTTGCAATAGGTTCAGACCTGATTGTAGCTTTGGTTCCATACCTCATTCTGAACAACATGTGTGACCAATCAGTAGACAAATATCCTCCAATCTTGGCTGTGAAGTCCCTTGACAAGCATAGGGCAAAGAGTGGTGGAAGGTCTATAACTGATACATCTTGTAAAACAACAACATTTGGACATGCATGCAAGGTAAGACTCAAGTTTCTAATCACTCCAACTGTTGTTACTACTGTCCCATCCAGCTGCACTACCCCTTTGGATATGGTTTCATATTGGAGCCCCTGCTGATCAGCTATTTGTTTAGGCATCACTGAGCTACTTGCCCTGGAATCTATCATGCAATTGTGCACTAACTGATTTCCAATGATTAATGAAACATAGAAAGGAGGGGGCTTCAACATTTTACCTTGCTGTCCTCCATGATTCCCCTCAGGCTGACCAGCATTTGTGAGCACCTTCTCTTGCATCTGAACTTGTTGATTCGAAGTTGGCCAGTCCTTCATGGCAGCTTGTAGCAAATCTCTTTGGCCTGGGATAGATAGGGATTCCCACATTGATATATTTACATTTGTCTTCCTCATCTGATCAATAATACTAAATGGTGATGAAGGATCTCTTTGTTGTCCCTTGGTTGGCACATTCACTCCTTGCATGTGGGCAGCAACAACTGGTATTTGAGTTGGTCTAGGAGCTGTTCTTGGCTGCCCTTGTGCATTTGAAATTAGATTTTGTTTGCCAACCATTTATGGAGCTATAGAAGGTTGGAGATTGGTTGGAGCTAATGGCTGCTCTTCACGCAAATTCCTTCTTTTTGACCTTGTATTGGTTGTAACACCTTGAGAGACTATTTGATTCATGCCACAAAAATCCTCTGCCTGCCAGTTCACAAGTGTGGTGTCATTTGGGGCTGATTGTTGTTGGAATGTTTCTTGTTGTTGGTTGTTTCCTTGACTGCCCTCACCTTCCACACTAGTAGTTGTCACCATTAATGCTTGATTCAAAGCACCATTTAAGCACATGGATTGGTTGTGAGGTTCATTACATGGAAAACACCAATCATACTCCTGAGCAACGTTGTTTTGTGTTGGCACCAATGCCTTAGAGGCAGATATGGCATTAGGATTATAGGGCTGAAATGGTCTATTGGCAGGAGGCCTTGTTAGATTTATATTTGCAGCTGGATTAGGTGGTCTTTGTGGTTGGTATGGCTGCCTGTTAGGCTAAGCTTGGGGCTTATAATAAGGTCTAAAACCTTGGGCTTGTTGCCTCTTGAGAGTAACCAGCTCATTGCCTAAATTTTGTGATTGCTTCATGACTTCTTGAAGCTCATTTGGGGCACTTGGAGATGAAGTAGAAGCTTCATTTGAACTCTGATTTCTAGGAATGGGAGAAGGAGCCAAATTAGGTGCTTGATTAGTGTTTGGGCTCTCTAAACTTGGAAACAATGGCATGGGAGGTCTAAGGGCTAGTTTTCCAACTTGGATCAAACAATTTTCAGCCCTAATGGCAATGCTATAAGCCATAGGGATAGTTATGCCTCCCATGGACTAAATCAACATAGAAATATCAGAATTTAGAGCTTTGAGGTAGTAGAGAAAAGCACCTTCTACTGTTGGCCTGAATGCCACTGGTATTCTCTCCCAAGTCTTTTGAAATCTGAAGTTGAAATTAGTCAGCTGCTCGTTGGGAGCTCTCTTGATGGTTGTCAACTGCTCCAAAAGAGACAAGTTGTCTCCCTTCTCTCCAAATTTCTCATGAAGTGCTATACATAGCTGGTTCCAATTCTGAATATAACCTAAGGCAAGACTTCCAAACCATTGCAAAGCCTTCCCCTTGAATGAAGATGGAAGCAATTTGACAGCAACTTGCATCTCATTGATTTCATGAACTGCACAAAGGTTGGCAATGTCTTTAACATGATCACCAGGAGTAGTCTGATTCTCTCCAGTGAAATATGGAATGTTCTTCAAGGCTAAAATTGGAATCAGATTTTTTGCATTGAGAGCAAGTGGGCTGCTTCCCGTGAAACTGACATAGGGGTTGTTTTGTGCCATTCTAATTGGCCTTAGAACCCTTGTTGATTGAATGAAAGGCCTACCAGGTGGACGAGTTGAGAGAGTTATGTTTGGTGGAGATGGAGACCTTTGGATTCTCCTCCCACTTTTCCTTACTCTTGGAGATAACTGCAAATATTCAAACAGTTCCTCTTCTTCTCCAGCTCTTGACCTTGTAGTGATTCTTCTCATGAGTTTTCAGGTCTACACTGCTAAAACTAGCTGATTATTCTTCCTTGGAGTTGCCAGATGTGCAACTTATAGCTCTTTTAAGCAAGAAAATTGCAGCAGATGCACATCAACTTTTCTGCAATGAAAATGAGACCTCTAAGGTCCCACTGGGTGTGCCAAAACTATTGTTACAAATCAGCAGCACCCCTGGATGCAAATCAAGGTTCTAAGTTGATGTTTAGGGCATCCAGTGTGATTGCACAACATTGAAACCTCTCTCTAAGTGTGGGACTTGCAAGATGAGAGAGGAATCTCCAAATTAGAGGCTGGTTCCTCAAACTCCTCTGACTAAATCTATTATTTGCACAACTACAGAGGTTAAGATCCTAATTTTATCCTAATTTGCAAGGAGACAGTGATAAGAAATGCAAAAATTGAAACTAAACTGATAAAGGTGATACACCAAATGAGTGGTGAGCACTTCTTGCTCATGAAAATTGACACAATTCATAAATTGTAACATAAAACATCATGCACAGGTTGATAACTGTGATCAAGGGTTTGAAATGAAGCAAACAACACATACAAAGGACTGAAAGCATTCACAGAGCCTGCATTGTGATATTCAACATCAAAATCCTTGTATTCCAACACCAGAGAGGCAGAAAAACCTTTTACAATCCCTGGAAGGTCTGATACTTGCCAAAATCACCTGCTAAAGGTGAAAACAGAATCTTGCTGTGTAAAAAAGTGTTCAACCTTTGAAAAATGAGCCAAATCTGGCTTTTACAGTGCATGAGTCGAGCCCAGGAGAAAGAAAACGTGAAAAAATGTGGGAGCCATTCCCTATTGACCAAAATGCATTAAAAATAGCATGGAGGTCCTTATAAACCCATGCCCTAACATTTTTGACCATGTTGGAGGAGAATGCGACCCATTTTGGATTAAAATTGGTTGTTGAAATGTCAGTTCTGTCCATGGGCACTTACCATAAGAATTTTTTGATTTTCTCCCTCCAAGCTAAATGAAAATGTAAAAATGACCATGGAATCTTGTTGATAATTTCACCAACTTTCCATTGATATAAGGAACGTGAAAATCCGAGCTCTTGATCGAAAGATATGGCGATTTGAAAATTTAGTGCAAAACATGCCAAAATCGGATCGGCGGGCAAAAAGTTTGAATTTTTACCCCTTTGGTCTTTGGAAAAAATTTCAAATTTTTCCCACGCTGCGCCACTCTAGGTGCCACGTGGCACGTTCTGATTGGTCACGGGCCCTTCCTGCTCCATTTTTAGAAAGATTTGAGTGCCTAAAAATAAAAAATGGAGACTGAGGCACAAGAGAGGTAAGAACACAAGGAGTTAGCCACAAAAATGAGCAGGGGCACATTTTAGATAACAATATCATTGATTAATGCTCTAAGATAATAAAGGTAAGCATGATTAGCTTAAGGCTTGACACTTGCTAGAATTCTCTCCCATGTTCTGGTAAAACGGATATTGAAACTAGACATAAATTCGTTGGGAGCTCTTTTAATAGTAGATAAATGTTCAATGAGAGAAAAATGATATAAGTTGTCTTGGAGCTGTTTGAACAATTTTTCACCTAAAATATCCCAAGTTCCTATGCTTCCAATTTCTAAGTTTTTATAGCATTGCAAGGCTTTCCCTTTAAAAGATGCAACTAAAAGTCTTAGGGCTACATCCTCATGAGTGATATTATGGACTACACATGACTGCAACATCTTTGATACGTTAAGGTGGTGTAACTTGATTTTCACCTGTGAATGATGGCAAACTTTTCATGGCAGCATTGGGAATATCATGATAAAATGGAATTACTAATGGGATACCATTAGTAAAGGGCACAAAATTCTTGGGTGGTTGTTGGGCCATTTGAAAAATTGGGATATTGATACAAAAATCAACACGTGGTAAAGGAATATTAGGAGGAGGGTTACCAAAACTAGGTCTATTATAAGGAAAAGTATTACTAACTCTTCTCTTTCTAACAGAATTCAAAGGTAAAGAAACAAAATTAGAAGGAATTCCTCTTACCGATGATCTTGTAGTCACTTTAGGAATGGAACATGCTGCAATACTAGCCTGAATTCAGCTTTATGGAGTCGCCAAAAGATCATAAAATCTTTAGAATAAATTAGCTGTAGTTTTCTCCCGAAAGTGACTTTTAATCTACTATAGATCTACTATAAATCAAAAAATTACATACATATCTGATTCTTTGTTCCAACGGGCATGCCAAAAACTATTATCTCTCGAAAGTGCACCCTATGGAGAGATAGCTGCAGGTTTTCTAAGTTTTCACCAATGATCTCACTCTTTCGTAGATAAAATGGAAACACCTCAGGTCTTTGGGTATACCTATTTTGAGGTGAGTCTCCAGTATCAAGGTTGGTTCCTTATTGGTGTATCCTAAACTACTTTCTAGGAGTTTGAGGGGAAAAGATAACTAAGTAGATGATTAAAACTAAGGTGATACACAAAATTTGTATGAGGGCTTTGACTGAGTATATGTAGAACTGATTTGTGAAGGATTCTTGATGCATGAACCAATAGTTTTTCTACAGAATATTTAAGGGAAAAACACTTGATTGTACTAAGGGAGAATCACAGCAGTACTAATAAGTTAACATACACATTAAAATTTAAGCAGAAAGAACTAAAATTTGGAGTAGTGTAAGGTGGTTGATCAGGAAATTTGCATTCACAAGATTAATATAACATACACAAGACTGCAAAGTAACTTGGAAAGGTAGAAAACACTTCACACTCAGAGGGCAAAACTAGAAAAATTTTCTTCAGTACTCATATATCCAAAAGTCCTCTAGGAAGGATCACCTATACATTACAAAGGCACACAATATAGAACAAAATAAACCTTCCCACCCTTCCTAAAATAGACTAAGGTAGTACTCGCCCATGCATCCTAATTTTATCCTTTATTTAATAATAAATAAATGGATAAAATAATACAAACTAGAGTATGCAATTAAAAATAGGCATTAATAGCCTTGTTTACAATGTAGTCAAACTGAAGTTGACTATTCTATTTTTAAGAAAAGAATGGGTGAATAATTTGCTAATAATAAAATTGCTTGCTAGGCATGGCTCGCTCCTTTAAGCATGAAAATTCATCTTCTTCTCTGTTTTGTCTTCTTATGAAGCATGCAAGAAATACAACTCTCTGCCTATGAGAAAATAATTACAACACTTAGCAATATTTGCAAAAATAATTCATCCAAACGTTAATCCTAATTGGAACCACCTTTTTCTCTGATGCTGAAACTTTTCTTGAGTGGTCACATGAGTGACAATTTGCATCTCCACTCCAACCTCCTTGTGGGGACCACCTTTAACTCACTTGGTTGGCCACCTTGGTGGACTTTAGCATGTAAAAGGGCATGTTTTGAATACACATGGGGAACTTGTAATAGTTATCACCATATAATATTTGACCACCATTAATAACATATATGGCTCTTATAATATTCAACAACTTTTAACTATTGTTTCTTTTTCATCTTCTGCATTTAAAAGGACCCAATGATTATACCTAAAAGAATAACCTTTTAGGTGATCATGCCAACATGTATGGTCGGATTTATTTGTTTTGGATCAACTATAGTCAGACTCTACAAGTCATAATGCAATGATAATTTGAAAGACACGTGGGTTGGCCCCTTCCCACGGTGACTCACCCCTCCAAGCATTTGTCTGTGGCAATTTAACCAATGTCAAGGTTGCTTTGAATTTGGTGAACAATCACCGGCCGTTGATCTTTGTACCTGGATGAAGTTTGGTTGTTGATGCTTGACACTTGGTTAGGTTTCATTATCTCTACTCTCGAGTTGGTATGGTAAAAGGAAACTTGAACTCGATGATCATTTCATTTGAAATTTTGTGAAGCAGGTGAAGCCCTGGTAAAATTTCTTTCGACACAATGGTTGAAACTTTTGAAGCTCGGGTTAGTCCATTTTTCAGCCTTATTGGCTTTCAAGCATTTGTATACTCAGTCATTTGCTCTGTACGAGTTTTCTAATTAAGATCCGGTCGATATTTTTAATAGTTATCATTATCTTTAAGCTTGGATTTTCTTAGGTTTTTACGATTTCTGGCCACCATAATTGTTCTCTTGGAGTTCGTTTTTGTGTAACTATGAGTACATACTTGTACGAATTTGGTTGTTGACCATTTTTAATAGCTCTGGTTAGAATTTTTGGCTCCTTTAATCTCGAGGATTTAGCCATTACTGTTTGAACTTATTTCGACCATGATTTAGAGGTAACTCTCGATTCACCCTTTTTATGAAAGGCTCAGTAGTATGAATACTCTGTTTTGCTTGATATTGATAAGCTTGTGTCACCATAACTTTTTTGGTTATTATTGTTAGCTTTCTTCAAATTGAATGTGGAGGGTTTGCTAGATAGTTTATGTTCTGGGTATTCCATATTTTGTTTTGCTATCTCTGGATCTAGATTTTTCATCAAGAGTTTTATCTGCATATTTTTGAGGGCCTATGTTTTCTTTGTATTTTGACTTCTATGGCCTTAAAATGGTTATTGTAGGTGTATGTTGGTTATAAAATCCACTCATACCCTAATTAAGAGCTTTCTAAAGACAAACCAGAAGTTTAAATCTTTAATCGAGAGGTCTCAAATTGTATTCTATTTTTTTGATTTGTGCATTCTTTACCTTTGATAGTCGCTCCACTTAGTATTCTCTATGATTTATTTACTTTATCCTCTATGGCCATGTGGGTTTATCGCCATTATATGATTGTAGGAGTTTTGATATGGATTTCTTCTAAAACCTATCTGTCGTGTAGTCCTAAATTCCATGATGGCAACCATTTTCCTTCATGAAGCTCTACCTTTTCTTGAGTTTCCTGCGGTCATTCTAAGAATCATATTTATTTCTTATTGAAATTTTATTTGAAGTAGCCACCGTTTTGATCAATTTGAACTCTATATCATGTTATTCTTTGATACAATCCTTGGAGTTTGTTTTTGAATACCTATATCTTTCATTTTTTATAGCTCTTCAAGTTGTATTAATATAAAATGCTATTCTGAGACTTCCTTCATTAAGAAAATTTTGTTCTTTGGATGAGAGTAGCTTCTTTGATTACAATCTTGAGTTATACTCATCTCTTTTAATCTGAGCCTGAAATGTTATACCTATTCTGAATAGATAATTACACTCTAGATCTGGGTTATCATGACTTTTGTAACTTTGAATTTGTTCTAATGATGAAATTTCCTTTTAATTATCATTTGCAACTAGAACAATGGATTCACTTTGATAGCTTCTTTTACTTATCTCATTGCCTGTACCTTGTGAATCCTCCAAACTTAGAAAATAGTTCTGCCATCATCATGGGACTGTAATATATAGTTATTTTGAAGAAAATAAAGTGTTATCTTGCTCAAAACTATTTCAATATGTTTGAATCTTCTGTAACTCTTTGACATGGATATGAGAGCCATTTGTATGTTTATTAACCTTGTATTATGAATATGATGATCTTATGCACAATTTAACCTTTCTACTCCAATTTTGATCTTTTCCTCGAATAGGTAATGAATTTCTACATGCTTGCGTTATTGTTCTTGTTAGTATGAAATATTGTTTCCCTACTGTAACACCATTTTCAGGCATAAGCCTTGATTCAGATACTTTATTCTGTTACTTTCACTACATTTCTTTAATTTTCGTTTGGATATAGATGCTAGAAAGTTATAAATGTTGATTTTATAAGGTGAAACCCTGCCAAATTTTCACCAGAATTATCTCTCTTCCCAAACATTTTCAACCTAGACCTGTTACTTGCCAGCAAGTATCCCCTCTATTCTGAAAAATTTGAGCTCATGAATACTTATAGCTTAATATGGTCTTTTCTTGTATGGCTACTATATGATGATCATTCATGTACTTTATATCTTCTGTAGCTTACTTTAAACAATTTTTGTATCTACTTTTAATGTCATCATGATATATATTCTTTTGTTCACCTGTAATGGCTTCTACTTATGTTGTAGATGAGTGCTACCTTGCTTGAATGAATGTAATTCATTGATATTGTAGTAATTTTGTGCTCTCATATTTTCTTTATTTTGAAAACTGAAACTTAGAAAATCAGAAATTTGTAAGATTATCTTGGAATTTCAATTCCCTTTAGTTGTGGTAGCATAAAGAATTGTTTTCTGCGTTATATACTGTATTTCCTTTCATTACAACTTTGATATGTATGCTGAAAAATTTGGAATGTTGGATTTTACATGGTGAAGCCCTGGAAAATTTTTCCCATAATCTTGAGTCTCATCCTATTTCAGTTGGTACCCTTTTTACTTTTAGCTTCAGCATGTTGAAATCTAATTCTCCCTCTTCTTTGCAAAAAAAAAAAGTACTTTTGTCTTCCATTCTCTCTTCTAAGCCCTAACCTCTTTCATTTTAGAATATTTAATGAATTTTGAGTTGCACTTTCCCTTCTTCGTAGCATGTACTTATGACTTATTTATTTCTCTATTTGGCTGCAACCTATACCTACACACTTAGGAAAACAGTTAGGAAATATTTACGCATTTTGGCCTCTCTTATGTCCATGTTTTCTTCTTTCTTTTCACTTTCTTCTTTCTGAGTGATTAAATCATGAATGTAGTTTTTCCTTCGAGTATAATACATCTCATGTTTAGGGGAACATTCATATACACGAAGTAGGATAGTTTAGGAATATGGTTTGATCCCTCAGCTCGTAACTGATGGTTGACTTTTTTTTGCTTTTCAGGTACCATGACTTGAGGATGAAGGAGTTAGCAAGGAGATGCTCTACACAACAAATAATATACAAGGAAATGATGGGTTCACCCTCATACTCCTTTGCTTTCTCTCTCATGCATGTGTATCTTTATTTTCAGTAGCTATACTTTAATTTTTCAGTTACATCCCATGGCTTGTGTGGGAAACATTTGACTATCGTTGTGATTAAAGCATTGAATTGTGTAAATGAATTGTATATTTATTTCTACATTTCTACTTTTTGTATGGATTGTATAATGAGCTAAACAACTAAGTAACATAATTGAATGTCTTAATCATGAAGGAAAGAACATTGAATAAAACTTGTAACATTCAGTAATCAACTCTGCTTTCCTATGATCTACACTTATGTTTTTTGTTCCAAAAATTTACACTTCACCTACTCTGTGATTGGATGTCCTCATCAAGACAACACAAATGTCCTTCGAGGCTTGTGTTCTTTTGTTGAGGATAGTCATGAAATTACAGACTATGTGATCTATTACATTTTGTAACAACACACATAGCTATAGATTTCATGTAAACTTTTAAATAAATCAACAAAATTGACATAATCTGATGTGATCTCTTCTAGCTTAGGTATACTTCACCTATTCTATCCATCGTAACAAAGCTTTGAGTTTCCCATTTTTGCACAAGTGAAAAAATTGTCAACAAGACCATTCTTACAACACTTTGTGATCCATGATAATGAAGAACAACATGAATGGAATTTCTTAGGTAAGATTCTAACCCAAGACTTCAATAAGAGCTTATTACACAAGCTCCATAATTGTAGTGTGAATCTCTTTGCAGTTTAGCTGAGTAAAGGGCTTTTGCATGAAGATTATGCTGACATTTTAGTTATCTCTATGAGACTCATCATGGGTTATTTGTGTGTGAAAGTATGACTCCCAGAGAGATTTCTTAGAGTTCTCAGAGATGATTCTTTGAGATTTTGTAGATGTGAGTCATAATAATAATAAATCTCTGAGGATCTTTTGTACTTACATATTCAAGGTTGATCTTCTTATCAAACAACATGCTCCCTTAAGGTAAAGGGTAATATGATTGAAGACCAAGTTTCTGGAGTTAAACTGGAACACTAGAATTTTTTAACAGAGACATCTTTGTGAAGATCCTCATTACTGTCACCTTAAAGGAGTTGGGTATGATTGATGCCATCAAAGTATGAATACCTTCTAGAGATCTGATTTAGATTTGTAATTCAATGATCATGACTAGTATTGCACATGGAAACAACTGATATAGGTTACATCATTTTTGGAGAGTGCAAAGGTAGATAGTTTCTTGCATCAACCTGAGATACTCGGAAACTCGCAACAAAGAAGGCAGGTAAACTTATACTCTTCATGACATCAATGTGTATACAACTGACCTGGATACTGCTAGACTCCCAATGGTATCCAAATCCATCATTGAATTCATAGGATTCCAAGGGAATACAACCACAAAAGTCCATCTATCTAGACCATTTATACTATAATACTTAATCACAGGATCAATAAACTCGATAGCTATACAAACATTCAAGAGGGGATTTCAGAGTCATTACCTCGTCGTAAAATTTCGGAACAAGACTTCCTTGCGCGCTTTAGGGCCATCATCACCATGTCTTCACTAGCAGTAGTAGTTGCTACAGATTTCCTATGAGAGACCATTATATAAGCAATTGGCCACTGCCCGAAAAGGTGTAGGTGTAAATACCCATCTCATGTTGCATCCTAAAAACTCTGAATTTTTGTTTAGATATGGTGTGAGATGTATTGTCAACATGCGAAAAACCTAGCAAATGCAAAGCTTTGTTATATGTATTGGGTATTGGGATAAGGCATAGATTTCATTAATCAAATATCAATAATTTGATATGATTAAACGAATTATAATGAATAGTTTTATTTAAGCATTGACGTCCCTCCATTATTACTGTTTCTCATCACATTAGAAAATTCATGAGTCATCTTATCATGATCTCCTCCAATTATTATATCATCCACATATATTATAACAATCAGAAAAAGAAGAATCCCCTAATTCTCTGATGGACTATACTTACATTGTCACGCCAATCAATCATTAACTATAAGCATTACTCAATGATTTAAGTACAGAGCCTATTGTCAAATACATTTTATTGAATGGTTCGCTGTTTCGTTGAAGTCCATATAAAGCCTTTTTCAACCTATACATATATTATTTATCTGTCACATCACATATAATCCACCAAGTTGCTCGAGATCATCAACCGTCCTCATTTATAGAACCATTTGAGGAGATCAACCAAAATCAAGATATACAATAGGACAAATAGGCAGGCTCTTACGTCAGTTACACGAAGCATATGCCAGGGGGAGTCAGATTGATTTGCGTCACTTATAAAACCATAAGTATGAAATCAAGCATTTGAATCAGGGATGGACAAAGGCTTTCACGTCATTTATAAGACCTGACTGCCATACAAATATTACTTGCAAATTTCTTTTCATCTATCACCTACTTGATAGATTCTATTCTATATTTTGAACACGCATTTTGAGCCTATTAAGCAGCCATCGGAACATTTGGCCCGTCTGCTACAAGCTAGCAAGTAATCATCCCATCTCCTCAATTATTGCAAGTTGCTCACTTGTATGGAACTTCTACGTCATGATGTTCACTTGCAAACTTATATGCATCATTCTTGGGTCCAAAATCACGGACTACAAGTACTACTGTTTTTTATACGGAGACAAAATGCACGGGCTGAAAGAAGCACGTCCAAGAGGGCCTATGGCGGTATCGATGCAACCACTGAATATAATCTCATCGTTGAATGATCACTCTTAACTCTGGCTTGATGGCTCAGTCTTGTATGAATTATTGCATGTATTGTCCATTTCTATGTACTTCTCACGATGTTTACTATTAAACGTGTTGTCATCAGTCTTCTAGTGATAATTGGATACATGTCCATAACGATGAGTGCTATAACAGGGTATGATAAGACTCATTAGCATTCTACATTTTCACTCTCAACCACAGTTTAGCAAAGATTCTTATTATAACATATGTGGATTGAACGTCACTGCATTAAAAAATCTTCGGGATAGATGCCATCATGAAACATTGAGTCGAACACTATCATAAGTATTCAAACAATCCCTCCTTATATAACATTCTGTATTCTAAACACTCTTATGTGTTTCACATTGGATGGCATTCCTTTCCAAAATTTCATAACATGTATTTCTACTTTTCATTCTCAATTGATCTCTTTTTAGAATGTAGATAGCTATACAGACTACCTCACTCCAATAGCCATAAGGAAGTTTAGATTCATTCGACATAGTTTTGGCCATTTCTTGCACAGTCTTGTTATTTCTTTCAGTAACCCCATTTCATTGAGGTGTCCTAGCAGCTAATAATTTTCTTTGAATCCCATGTTCTTCACAATATTCATAAAATTCATTGGATCAAAATTTTCCACCCTTGTCTGATATCAAATTTGATTTTTATTTTCTTTTCATTCTCCATTAGTGCTTTGAAAGATTTAAATCTATCCAAGGCTTTAGATTTATGGTTCAAACAAGCTACCCATGTCATCCCAGTGAATTAATATATAAGAAGCATGAAATACACATCTCCTTGTATAGTTTCAGTTTGTGTAGTCCGATAATGATCTGTATGGATCAATTCTAAAGGTTTAGTGGTAGAATAGTCCTTGGACTTGAATGAACTTCATGTTTGTCTACCATATAGACAATATTTTCAAAGAGTGTCTGTTGGTTTCACAATCTTTTACATATGTCTAACACCATCTTTAGTACTTAATTTACAAATATTTTCAAGGTATATATGTCACAGACTTCTGTTCCATAACCAACTATCATAAAGTTTATTTGAAAAACATTTCTCTTTGTTTATTTCCATGAGTACATACACATTATTCTTGTTCCTTTTGGATTTTTCCACTTTCTTTCCTGACTTAGCATCAATAATTTCACACCCGTTGTCATGAAATATCATGTTTTAACCTTATTACACATTTGAATCACACTTAAAAGATTGTACTTGAGACCTTAAACATATAGAAAAATTTCAGTATTTTTTTTCCATTACAAAAGGTTTTCCTTTTCCCACAATGTTTACGGAATTATTATCACTAAACCTAACAAATCTTGATGCATTGTTTGACAAATATATAAAAATACTTTTTTCACCTACCATATAGCTAGAATAGTCACAATCTAAATACTGAATCTTTTCTTCATCTTCTACGTGAAAATAGTTTGTACAATCAAACTAGATTCTTTCCCTTTGTTGGATTTTTCCTTCACAATGTACATCCATTGGTTTTGTTTAGGAGGTTATTTATTACACATCACAGGTATGTGACCATCCTTGTGAAATTTGTAGCAAACACTGTTATGATATATTCTAGTGATTTGTGAATTGCATTTTCTTTCATATCCCTTAGCATTTCTTCTATATTTAGTAGCTTTGTGCCCAAACATGTTACATGAAAAGAAATAACCATATAAATATTGTGAGTACCTCATAGCATAGGTGATTCTGGGAGCATATTTTTTCCTCTTGGTAGATTTGGAGGCTTCTTTTTTTGTGGCTTGGGAGATGTTTAGTGTGGACTTGTCCTCTTTCCTCTCTTCTGGTTTAGGTGCTTCACTTTCTTCCTTGAAACCTATTCCAAATTTGTAATTTGTATCCCTTTGAATGCTTAGTATATTATTCAGGACATCTGAGATCTTCTCTAGCTTCTCATACATCTTGAGTTTATTAGTCATTTATTCCAATTCAGTCTTTAGGTGTTTTAGGTAAGTTTTCATATTCAAGCATTCATCCTCATTTTCCTCGGAGGATTGAGATATATTTTTAAGATGAGATTAAAGTTCTTTGAGCTCATTTGTTTCTTCCTCTTCCTGTAGAATGTCTTATTTCAAAAACATGAATTTTCTCTTGATAGTTTTTCAAAGTACATCTCAATTTTTTGCTATTTCATTTGCATAATTTTAACTCTTCAAGAGAACATAAAAGTTAAAATTCTAGGTTCACATTTGTCTCTTATTCATCAGAATATTCATAATCAACTGTATTCTTTCCTTTAGCGATGCATTCCTCAAGGATATCCATGACCATAAATAAAGATTTAGAATGAGTTTTTTTAGTGCTTGAAATCATCTCGCCTCAGTTTACCTTTGAAAATCTATCAATTTACGGCTTCTGTCACTTTCTTTGTCCTCATGTTGTACTTGGTTAATCTTGGTTTCCATTTTTAATCTGTTCATAGGTCATAGATCCCTTATGGGTTCATCGATTTCTACTTGTTTCTTTGTTCCTCCAGAAAAGGTCTGTAATTTGGGTGTCTCGTTCTCTGTTCATCTAAAAACTTGGGTTCTCCCATGTTTTCCATTCTCCATGGTCAACATTTGTTTTCCTTATCATTTTTTCCCTAAATAATTAAAGAAAAATGAATGGATGTGTCCCTGATGGACGTATTTGAGCCTTGTAACATTTCTAAATTCTTTGTCCTTAGAGAAATTTTCATTTTCAGGATCAAATGATTATTTTTATGTATTTTACGGTTTGACGGGTGTTTCTCCTAATCAAATTTACATCCTTACATTGAAAGGGGATGTGGCACCTTTTTTTTGGATGTGGCTCAGTTGGGTTTAAAATTTCTATGAATCACCTCAACTTAAAATGTGTCCCCCGTGGAGGAATGACACTCGTTTGAAGATCTAATTTTTGGTTTGGCCTTGGAGTAGCACCTGGGGGATAGGTGGAGGTTTCTGCTACTTTTTCCAGACATAGAAAATTTTTATGCAGCTAAAATAATTAGCTGGAGAACAAGAACACGTGGCGAGCCCGCGCTCATTTAGAGTCTTTTACAGAAGCACCAAGAGGACACTTGGAGGCCTCCGCTCACTTTACATTTTGTGTGGACTTTTAAATGACCAAAAAATACAGCCTCAGTGCATGAAAGTTGCCACCTTCCTCTGAGCTTTGAGCCTTTAAACAAATTTTACTAGGCCAGGTCACGTGGCGAACTTGCACTGATTCAAGGTCTCAATTTTTGGGGACCATCTCAAGGTGCACCATAGTGACATGTGGCAATTTGAAAAGTAAAAAAGGAGTGGGGAAGTGGACCATCAGAGGCAACTTAAAATTTTCACCCCTTACGCTCAAAAGGGTTAAGATATCAAAAATGGCCTGCAAGCCTGATGGAAGAAAGGTCAAAGCTTGCTCTAGTCAATGGCAGAGGTGTGGTCCTTTAGAGGAAATTTGGAAAATTTTCCCTTTGTGGGAAAAAGAGTTAAAAGTAAAAAAGGAAGCGTGGTTATGCTGGCACCCACATTGGAAACTTGAAAGCGGAAGGGTGAAGATGCAGAACAAAATGTGAAATTTTTCAATTTTTCCAAAAGTTGTAAAAAGTTAGAGGAAACTCCCGGGTCTATTTTTAAGTTTGAATCTTCGACATGGACGGCCCAAATTCAAAGTAAATATCAACAGCAGCTAAGATTCTGAATCTGATTTTCCCCCATTTTTACTGAAACATACCTGGAAGTGTGAGTCTTCATGATTTCTTGGTATTTCGTTCACGCCAAGTAGAGAGGGGAGTTAATGTTGATATCTAAGTTTGGTGGGGAGATCTGGAAGATGTCTTTTTCCATTAAAATGGTCCATTTTTCTTCTCTTGAGCACATAAGGAGCCAGATTTGACAGATTAGGGGTGGAATTGGTTGGAAAATTGAAGAAAGAGTGATCTACCAGAGGAAGGAATTGAATGACGGATATATTCTATGAGATTTGTGCCCTCGAGCACCTGGCAATGTTTTACAGATATGATTTTGGGAATCGCGATCATCATCAATGCAAGCACTGGTAGCACTCAAGGTCTGGATTTTAGAAGGGATAAGGGGTATCTATTGTAAATGTTATAAATGACACAAAATTTTCATGCAAATGGTTGGAGTGTTATGGGTTGGGACTAAATTTTCTAATAGAAAAAGCTCGACAGAGCCCATCAATTTTAGAAGCCATTTGAGAAGCTTGTATATCTCTTTTGTATTAAATTTGATAATGTCAAGGTGGTTACAAGTGTACATCCATTGACAAGCTCTAATACTGTTCTAGAAACTTTCCCCTACTGATAGATTTAATCAAATTTGATTTATTCTGTGTTGTCTTGAGCAAAATGTGTTTGTTTTATTTCTGAATGTATGCAAGTAGTTTTTCTTGTATCTATTGCAATCTTGTATTAAAATCTGATTCAATCACACATGCCTTAGTCCTTGTGATAGTTTAGTGGTATCTACAATTTCATTTCTTATAAGAGCTTTCATCTGGGATTGGAATAAACGATTTAAAATCACTTTTCTTTCATTTGTTGACAGATATTATCTGTAAGCCTTTGGGTGTACCTTACGAGTGATTTGACTCAAATATTGATGCTTTGTTGGATTTTCTAACCCGAGTATTCGTGATAGAATCTCAAATATTGTGTCAAAAAGTGCTAATCTGGGTTTCCATTGAAGCACATATTATAGTTAAAGAAACATTTTAGCTATTATGTGGCATTTTATTGGTTTATCCTTCAATTTTGTAATATTCCTCAAGGATCTTGTGAATCAAGTTCATCGTGCCACACCTCCCACCAAAAATTTATTCAAAAACAACCAATCCTACTTGTACTACCCCTGTTTGTCCTATGTGCATACAAATTCATAATATCTGTTACCAAAACTTGTGGAAGTAATCAGGGTCCCAAATTTCTTTAGTAACCTTGTCCTTGTGAATATTTTTCCATGATTTGGAAGTGACAACTCGTGAGAGTAAGACTTGGTATGCTGATCATATTTTCCCAAGGTCTTCTCTATAAAAATTATGCAAAAGAAGGATTTACCAGCATTCTTCAAATAACATAGGTTACAAAATAGGTTCTCTTACCTTGGTTGAAAGGCACAACCTAAAATAGTTAGGATCAAATCACATCCTTTTAAGGAGATACCCACCCCTTTCAAAACCTGAGTGCTAAAAAGTAAAATAGATTGCTTCCCTGGCTACAAAATGACATACATGATTATCTATCTACCTCTGAGTGTCCTGTCAAATCTGTGATGCTACTTGATCTTTGAAGGAGATTAAATTTGAGTACCAAAACACTTCTGGTGCCGTTGTCAGGGATTCTTTTGAATTATTGGGAACTAATTTGCATCGCTAAAGACTGATTTGTTGATCTATTGGTAGTTCATATTTGTTTGTCTCGTCAACATTCTTTTGGTGATGTTGTCAGGGACTTTCAGTTCACTATCAAGACCCTCGTAAAACACTTCTTGTATGCTCTAAGTGTTGTATGCAGTTCTGTAAGTTTTCACACCTAGTGCACTAGCTTTCATTTGATAAATCTAGGTAAAGAAAGTTTAGAATCTTTCCATTTCTAGTTTCTAGCATTAACAAACATTTGATAGATCATATTTAGTGCATCTGCATAACTAGGGTGGAAATCCATAGTGGTGATTCCCTGTTGATCTGATTTTTAATGAGTACCAGTGTCTTAAAACTCTATCAAAGTCAGATTTGTTACTAATATTGGCAAAGGTGGAAGGAAGAAGATATTTCTAAGGGATCCTGCTAGGACATTGTTTCCAAACCTAGGAAAAGTAAAATCAGAAGGAAGAAAATTCTGGAGAGTTGTGGGAGAACAATAGACAAGAAAAGGGATCTCCATTGGTGAAAGTGATAGTCCTATCATTGAAGACTTCCATTCAAGTGACTCTAAATTAGGTAGCCTCTTTGTGGAATTGAATTCTCAAAATAGAGAAGGGCCTTCATTTGATTTTGAAAATTTTTCTTCACATTCTACACTTTTCATTTCTGAGGCTGATAGGGATTTCCAAGAGACAGGGTCTTTGGGGGGTATCCATTATTAAAATTATACTCTTGTGTTCCAAGGACCCTCAACCCCTTATCAACTTGTCACCCCTCCAGTGTCATATTCTTGAATCAACATGGCCTAGCCCCCACCCAGACCCCCTTTGGTTGTAAACACCTTTGGACCTATAAATTTTTTGGGAATGGCTTGATATCCAAATGTAGTGCCTCAAGATGTAAGGAATAGAATGGCAAAGTTCCAAGGAAACAATGCTATTACTGGTGATCAACATCTAACAATTTTTATCAATATGATGGAAGCTTTTGAGATTGAATATGAAGATGTATATATCAATTTATTTATCCATACCTTGGAAGAGGATGTCAGGGACTAGTATAAAGCATTACCATATAACTCCATTGATTCTTGGATTGAGATGAGTAATGCATTTAGATTGTATTATGGTGATAAAACTATCCCTAGGTTTTTGTTCATAAAATTTGAAAACATAAAAAAGAATCCTAATGAGTCAGTACATGATTTTAACACAAGGTTTAATAAGACTTTGAGTAGGTTACCTATTAGGATAAGGCCTTGTGATGAGTCATGTTTGATCAAATATTTTGATGCATTTGATAAAAAGGTTGCATATTACTTAAGAGACGAGAACCCCACAAATTTGAGGCAGGCCTTCACCATGGCTCTGCAAATTGAGAAAAACATCAAGTTAATTGGAAATCCTCCAAAAAGGGAGGGTGTAAAATTGATTAACCTAGAAAAACCTCAAACAAGTAAAACTGCTGATTTAGAGGAGGTTGTGAAGACTTTGGCATGGGCTGTCAAGGAAATTTCCTACAAACTAACTCGTGCTAAGAAAGGAATTGGGAAGAGCTCACAAGGTCAGCACAAGCAAAAAATCCAAGACAGGTTTACAAATCACCAAAAATCTGATGATAGAGGCAAAGGATCTATTGGATTTCGAAATAGGCAGCCCCAAGGCAAGAAAAATAGATTGGTATCTGGTCCTTTGGTTGTCAGAGTTACTACTGTGGAGGAGACATATATCATTGATTGGTGTGAAAAATGTTTCATGCCTCATGCTCCTTGTGAAGAATATCAGCAAGAAGAAGAATAAGTTGATGATAATGATGATGATGTCTGCATGATGGGTTATTTCACAAGCTTACAACAAGGGGCAACATCAACTGAGGTGATAAGTGCGTGGGCTGCTGCCACTTTTTGGGACTGTGATCATAAGGTACCTTTTCTTCCTCCCTCTCATATTTTAGAATTAGATACTATACATGATTTTGAATTGCTCAATAATGACTTTAAATATTTAAGGGCTTTAATGATAAATAAGTATGATGGAGGAATTCCATATGAGGAGGATACATAGTTATTGATGAATGTTGTTTTTGCGCAAGAGAAGGAATATAACACAAGAAGTAAGGCTGTTAAAGGGACAGGGCCTGCAGCCAAGCCAAAATCTCCCTTACTTTCAAACATTCTTAAACAAGATCTTAAGAAAGAGGCATCTACCAAAATCCCTGCAGTTCCAAACAAAAATCATACCCCTCCTCATGCCCAAGTTGTCAAAAATTCTGTACCACTTAATGAGTGTGTCAAATTTCCTTCCATTAATGCCTTGCCAAGGAATGTCCCATATGATATTGCCCATGTTTTCAGTCAAATTAAAATCTTTGTTCCAATTTTTGAGTTTCTTAGGATTCTTGAGCACAAAAAGAAGGCATTTGAATACTTGGGATTGAAAGAAGAGAAGACTTCCCTAGGCAGAAATGTAAATATTATGGAGAATCCTCTAATCATTCAAGAATTAGAGACACCACTAGCATTGGAGGAGCTAGATGAACCTCCTGAGGTCTATTTGAGGTCATCCTTTGTGGACTCTCAGATGAATGTGGATTCATTCTTCACCACCTTGATCATTAAGGATAGACTGCTGCACAACTACATGTTTGACTCAGGGGCATCATTCAATTTCATGCCTTTGGAAGTCATGAATGAGATAAATATCAAAGTGACAACAAAATATGGGAATTGCAATACCACGGATTCCAAAGAAGTTCCAGTAGTGGGATGTGTGAGGGGTTTGGTGGTGCAACTTGTAGCTTACCCAGGTAAAAATTTGAAACTTGATGTTGTCATCGTTGACTACCTAGCCAAGTGGGGCATGCTATTGTCAATAAAATGGGCTGCTAGTGTTGGTGGGAGTATGTCCTATGCCACCATTCCAATTAAAGGTAACCTTGTCAGGTTGTATGGAGAAAATAAAATGTTGCATCTTATTGAGGATCCCAACAATGCATCTTATGAAGTATTGTACACAAATGTTGATGTTGACAACTTTGTAGGATTTTTTGATGGAAAGGATCAAAAGATTGAGTAATGAAACTATCTTGAACAAGTGGGCTCTCCTTGGATTCTATTATTTGATGGAGCTTGCTGCAAGTTTACAAATGGTGCTAGTGTTGTTCTACTTTCTCTTGGTCAGGAAAAATTTGTTTTTTCCTTCAAACTCAACTTTGAGTGCACCAACAACATTGTTGAGTATGAGGCACTGATGTTGGGTTTAAGAATTGCTTGGAAATATGGTATCAATGACATTATTGTCAAAGGAGATTTAGAATTAATTGTAAAACAATTCAGAAAACTATATGCCACAAAGATTCGGTGAATGAAGTAGTATAAAAATGTAGTTTGGGATCTTATTGAGATGTTTGATTCATTCAACATAGTGCATCATGATAGGAAATTCAATGACTTGGTAGATAAGCTTTCAGTGTTGGGGTATTGGTTTGACAATTGTACAATGTCCCCATATTGTGAATATGAGATTGAGGTATTGAAAAGACCTTATGTCCCTGACAACATTAAACATTGGCAGGTTTTTGATGATGATGCTCAGATCAGAAGATTTCTGCAGAACAAGGGAGAGTTTACTATTCAATGCATTGATTTGGAGCCAATGATACATACAATAGAAGGAAAAGAAACCTTTTTTGGCAAGGGCATCATCTAGGTAAAGACCAATACCATTCTTAGAGGGCTGGTTGCTCTTGAGTCCCATTTTGATAATGTTGATCACATTATTAGTAGATGTATAGAAACCTCAAGGGATATTGAGGAACATGATCTTGGTACAAAGGAGAAGCCAGGGAAAATTTGGTTAGGCAGTAATCTCAGCAAGGAGGAGAAGCACTCATACATCTAGTTGTTGAAAAAATACCAAGATTGCATGGCTTGGACCTATTCTGAACTAAAAGAATACAGAGAGGACCTGTTTCAGCATGAGATTCCCTTAGAGTCTAATGTAAAGCCATTTAGATAGAATCAGATGCCCATCAATCCACACTTATCTCTCAAAATGTAAGAGGAACTGAAGAGGCTGAGGGATGGAGGGATTATTCAGCCCACAAGGTATTCTTCCTAGATTACAAACCTAGTACAAGTCAGAAATAAAAATGGTGACATCATGTTATGTGTGTACTTCAGGAATCTGAATAGAGCATCAATGAAGGATAATTATCCTTTACCAAATATGGACAACATGCTGCAGTTAGTGACTAGTTCTAAGTTACTTTCCACCTTGGATGGTTTGTTTTGTTATAACCAAGTTGTGGTGAAGGAATCAGAAAGGATCAAGACAGCCTTTACTACTCCTTGGGGGACCTATGTTTATGTCAGGATGCCCTTTGGTCTGATGAATGTTGGAGCCACCTTTCAAAGAGAAATGGATATTGATTTTGTTGGTTACGTCAATGAGTTTATTGTTGTCTACGAGGATGACGTGACTGTGTTTTCTAGAAAGATAAGTGACCACTTGGTCCACTTGGAGAAGATGTTGATAAGATGTAGAGAATATGGCATCTCACTCAATACAAAGAAGTGCCATTTTGGAGTGCAGAAGGCAAAGTTTATTGGTCACACTGTGTCACAAGGAGGAGTGATGATTGATCCAGAAAGAGTAGAGGCCATCAGCAAGGTCCCAATCTCAAGAACCAAGAAAGGAATTCAGTCCTTTGGACAGATAAACTCCATCAGAAGATTCATATCAAACTTTGCTGAGTTTACCATTCCAATCACTTCCATGTTGAAGAAAGACCGGGTCATCAAATGGGAGGAAGCTACCATCCAAACTTTCAATGGGATCAGAGAGGCACTAAAGCATGCACCTATTCTAGCAGCTCCAGACTATAAGAAACCTTTCCAACTATTTTCCTTTTCTTTAGAGAACACTATTGCTTTTGTCCTACCGTAGAAGGATGATGAAGAGGCGGAGAGGCCCATTGCTTTTTTCAGTAAGGCTTTGCAGGGGGCTGAAATAAAGTACACTATCATGGAAAAAGAGGCATTTTCCTTGGTAAAAGAAACAAAGGTTTTTAGACCTTACATTCTAAGTTCTAAAGTGGTTGCTTATGTTCCCCACACCATGGTGAAGGAAATTTTGTTAAAGATGGAAGTATGAAGCAAAAGATGTAGGTGGGTGAACAAGTTGCAAGAATATGATATGGATATCCAAACCACGAAGTTGGTGACAGGTTTGGGCTTAGCTAAGCTTATGGCTGAGAGAAAATTGTAAACTATTGAGGTAAATGAGGTAGAAGAAAAAAGGGCAAGTGTTTTTCGAAAGTTTGACAAGTTCTGAGTGGTACAAGGATGTAATTTTTTATCTCAGACACTTATACTGCCCTGAGCATTTAAGTACGAGCCAGAAAAGGGATCTTAAGTTGTCCTCCCATAAATATGTTGTTACTGATTATGGGTTGGCTTGGAAGAACCCAGAGGGAGTCTTCTTAAGGTGCATTACTGAAGAAGAATCCCCCAAGATAATTGCTGATCTCCATGGAGGATTTTGTGGGGGGCATTTTGCTGCAAGAGTCATAGCACACAAGATCCTGAGGGCTGGTTATTGGTGGCCAACTCTCTTCAAGGACACAACTCTTTTGGTTAGAAGATGTGAGAGTTGCCAACACTTCTCTAGAAGACTAAAAGCTTTAGGCTCCCTTCCTTTGCATCACGTATCAATTGAAGCCCCATTCAACCAATGGGGAATGGATTTCATTCGTGATATTTCAGACCCGTCAAGTGCTAGCCATAAGTGGATTCTTGTAGCCACTGATTACTTCACCAAGTGGGTGGAGGCAGTCCCCACCAAAAGAGCAACACACCAAATTTTCATGGATTTTCTATTGAACCATATCATCTATAGGTTTGGGGTGCCAATCAAGATTGTTGCTGACAATGCCATGAGCTTTAGGGCTAAACCTTTGGTGGCAATGTGCAAAGAATATGGGATTAACCTAACATATGCCTCTAATTACAATCCCCAAGGAAATGGATAGGCTGAGTCAAGTAGTAAAAATTTGCTAAAGATTATCAGAAGAACACTAGACCAAAACAACAGAAAGCGGGGTGAATAGTTGAATTTTTTTGTTTGGGCTGATACGATCACTACTAAAAGAGCCACTTGAAAGAGTCCATTTGAGTTGGTATATGGGACTTAGGCCCTGCTGCCACTTCATATCAATTTATGTAACTGGAAGATCAAGAGGTAAGTCCTTATGATTCTTGCATTAACCAGATTGTTGAGCTTGATGAAGAGAGGAAGGCATCCCACCAGAGACATGTCAAGTTTAGAGTAAGGCTGAAGAAGTTATTTGACAAGAAGGTCACTCCTAAGGATTTCAACATTGGAGATCTTGTGCTACTATGGGATAGCAGGCATGAAGATAAGGGAGAGCATGGCAAGTTTTACTCATTATGGATGGACCCTTACTCCATTGATATCAGGATTAGTAAGCATACCTTCTTCCTCAAGGACTTAGATGGTAACTGCTCAAATTACCTATTAATTGTAGGCATATGAAGCATTTCTTAGACTGATTCCCCTGATCAAGGCATAAATCTTTTGTATAGTGTATAGTTTGTTGTTTGTTTCATGTCTTTTGTGTTTTTCTTCGTTCTGGTCCTTGGTGACCTATCTTTGTTGGTTTCTCTATTTCATTTTTGGGAGATGGCTTTGTTTCTCTGCTTTGCAAGATGACTCCATTATCAAATGGATATTCTTAGCACTTGGTCTACCTTTTTTCTTAGCACTCGTAGGGAGTGACCATCCCCGAGTCGGAGCCGATGTTCGTGCTCAAAATCATCTCACCCCAGTTTTCCTTTGAAAAGCTATCAATTTATGACCTATGTCACTTTCTTTATCCCCATGTTGTGCCTGGTTAATCTTTGTTGCCATTTTTTATCTGTTCTTGGGTTGTAGATCACTTATGGGTCCATGGTTTTCTCCTTATTTATTTATTCCTCCAGAAAAGGTCTGTAATTTGGGTTTCCCATTCTCTGTTCATCTAAAAACTTGGGTTCTCACATGTTTTCCATTCTCCATGGTCGGGATTTGTTTTCCTTGTTATTTCTACCCTAAATACTTAAATAAAAATGAATGGATGATGTCTCTCTAATGGACCTATTCGAGCCTTGTAACATTTCTAAATTCTCTGTCTTTAGAGAAATTTTCATTTTTGGGCTCAAATGATCGTTTTTCTATATTTTACGGTTTGACGGGTGTTTCTCCCAGTAAAATTTACATCCTTGCATCGGCAAAGAATGTGGCACCTTATTGTTGGATGTGGCTCGGCTGGGTACTTCAAAATTTATATGAATCGCCTCAACTTAAAATGTGTCCATGTGGAGGAATGACGCTCATTTGAAAATCTATTTTTTGGTTTGGCCTTGGAGTAGCATCAAAAGGACACATGGAGGTTTCCACTACTTTTACAAGACTTAGATAAATTTAATGCACCTAAAATAGTTTGGCGGAGAACAGGGAATGTTGGCTAGATTTTCTGCATAGCATCAAACCTAGGCAGTCATGAGATAAATCTCCCTCATTTAACCGGTGAGGCTCCCGTGTCAGATTTTTCAATAAAAATGTGTTATTATCTATCAGGGGTTTTACTTTAACCACTTAGTTCATAAACCATAACTAAGAAGTTCTGCAGCAAGTAAGCAGTTGTTTAAGAAAAGAAAGTTATAGAAGAAAGAAGTAAATGAAATACAGAGAAGAAGTGGGGAAGATGTGCATCCCAATTAGTAGATAGCAGAGCTAATTACATGCACATAGAAGAAACTTAATAGATATGAACACAAAAAATTATAAAACAAAGGTAGCTCTAGATCTAGATCTAAAATAACACAAAGTTTATCACGAGATCTAATATACAAAGCAAGAAACATAGTACACCGTGACACAAAGTTCTCCGGAAACCTGCTCCTTTATATTCCTTTGCTCCAAGTTGCTCTCAGGAGTTCAGCACAAAGTCTAGAACTCAGGATTGCTACTTACAAATTCTGATCGATCATTAACCTGAAGGTTCTTCCTCTACTTATAGAATGTAGAGGGGAAATTACATGTTGGAAGCTTTAGTTGAACTGGCACATGTGGAATTCGAGAAGAAACAATTGGCAATCTTCCTCATGGAATTCCTCTTTGCGTGACATGTATGATTTGTAACTGAAAATAGAACCTTCTACTTTGTACGTGCTACCTATCTCCAAGTAATGGCTTTTAAACCAATTACTTAAGTTGCATAATTGAATTGATCGCTGAATTACTTTGTCAGAGGAAAGAAGAAGGAAGAGGAAAGCTGACTTTGTCCTTTTTCATGTTTTCATGCAGATGATTCAAATTAGATCTGGAAGTAGCTGGATCTAAAAATAAGCTAGAATTGCAAGCAGTTGGAATTGGAAGCAAGCTGAAATTATTTCTTCTCATTGTCTTCTCTTTTGTCCTTGAAGCTTTTGCAGTTCTTCTGTTGTAAATGCATCAATGCAAGGTTGGCCGTAGATAACTCATCATCCTTATTTTTAATTTCATATGAGCAATTAAAAAATTCTGGAAAGCACTCAGGGTGAATGAAAATTCAATGAAAGCTTCAACTGGAAGATGAGAGCACATGTACGATATCTTGGAGGGAATTTTCCACGAATTGACTTCTTCACGGGCTACATTCGAAACAAGAGGATGAAGCCTTTGTGCCGGAAGCTTTTACAACTATGAGATCTGGATCTGCATATGGATTTGCATCTACATCTGCATAACAAACTTTGGCAACTGGGCTATGGATGGAAAAGCTGCAACTCAAATAATTCCACTGCTTGTAATCTGCACGCATGAGTGAAGTCTTTCCTGCTCTGGATTTGTCTATCAATTCAGCAAGAGGTTTCAAGCCTAGATCTGTGTCTCCAGTATCTGTAAATTTAGAAGTCATGCATGACTCAGTTGTGCTTTCTTTTTCATCTTTCTTCGCCATAGCTTTGTCTATCTTCGTTTGAATAATTCTTTTTCTTCTTACTTGGCCGGATTTCTTCAATATTGGTGCAGATCTAGAAAATTCTTCAAATTCGGAAGATATATGCAATGTATTGGACATTGATAAAAGCTCATTTTCCTTTGTAACGCACTTGTAATGAATTCCTGCAATTTATTCAGACAAAAATGGCCACCGGAGCATGAATAGTGAATTTTAATTGTAAAAATCTGCACTTTTCAAGCCTACTGCCCCAAAAAATGGTGTTTAATTTGCACATAAAGAGAGCATAAATCCTTTCAACAACACCTGAGCTCCTGTAACACCTGTCCAAACAATTATGTAGACAAAGATCAACCTCCTTCAAAGCATGCGCCAAATTTGGAAGCTTTTAGCCTTGTTTGCACCTTGCCTAAGAAAAATCCTTCTTCAAATGGGGGTGCACTTTTCCTCTTGGCTGCAATTCTTTACCTGTGAATCAAATAATTCACCCATATGGCTGCTCATGCTTATATAACCTTCACAATTCTATAATTAATAATTGCCCTAACAATTAGACGTAATTAATTAATTAAAATTCATGCTCTTCTCTTTAAAAATAGCATGTTTAAGGACAACCATCCAATAAATTAAATTAATCCAATTTAATCCTCCACACTTCACTTCACTTAAGTTTCACAGTGTGCTTTTACCATAGCCACTGAAAATAGAATTTAATATAATCTTTTAATAGTTTAAAAAGTATTAATTCCTTCTCAAAAGGGGCTGCATTAAATAAATTAAATTTATTTAATTTTAGAATTCTATTTCCGATTGATTTATTCCCCTTTGCTTTTGTTGACTTTTCCACAAGCCTGGGTGCCAAAATTGGGTGAATAAATATTAACAAATATTTATTTAATGCATTATTATTCACCCAAGGTGGGTCGCACTTTTTTGCATAATAGAATTCTATTTTTAACAATTTCTGACAATGAGATTTTTTACCCTGCAAGGCAGCCCCGAAAATCCCATGATCCACTTAAGTGATTTGACTTTGACAATGGGATTATTTACCTTGCAACGTAGACACTAAAATCCCATGATTTCACTTAAGTAACTTTCCTTTTATTTTATCATGGGAATTTTTACCCTGTAAGGCAGGCAATAAATTCCTGCCTGCCTGCGGCCTCTAATTTTCCCACTGCAGCTTAAGTGAATTTTATAACATGGGAAAAAGTACCCTACAAGGCAGGCAATAAAATCCCACCTGCCTACTGCTTCTATTTTTCCCACTGCAACTTAAATGAATTTTCTATCATGGGAAAAAGTACCCTGTAAGGCAGGTAATAGAATCCCACCTGCCTGCTGCTTCTATTTTTCCCACTGCAGCTTAGATCCTTTGTTTTCCAAAAATGTGCCCATCCCCGCAGGGGCTTTTCCATGCACGACTTCCCTTTTTCCCAGTGATCCAGACCTCTGATGACGACTTCCTACGGGCATAATGTGCTTATATGTTTTCCAATGCTCCAGGCCAAAAAATCGGGCTTACCCGGCAAAGGAATTGTTCCAGAAAAATTTCACAGAAAATGAAATGGGACACCACAAAAACACGAAAAATTGCCAAAAGTTACAAATAAAGCCCAAAACTTATTCCAAGTTAAAACCCTTCTGGCACATAGGAATAATGACATATTCGCTCATAATAGAGTTAAAACGGAGCGCAAATAGCCTCATATGGGGCTTAAAATAATTAAATACAAATTTCCCGCAAACAAATCCTGACGATAGAATAAAACAATTTTGGGCATCTGGGTATTTGGTGAAAAAGGCTAATATGGCTCCCTGGGATTATCTTGACACAATTCATGAACTTTCAGGCAATAAAAACACAAAATGACCCATTATTTTAAAAGTACGAACAAAAATCAGATAGGGTAATCGTAGATTTCAGCATGAAATCTGGGTGATACCAGTTGGCTCCGTCTATGGACATCTTTTTTTTTGTCAGAATGACAAGGGAAAAGATGAGATCCCAGCATCTCTGGTTTCGTATCTTGTCCTTTACGCATGGGGTCAGGAAAACAAACATAACACAAAAAAAAACAAAACAAGGAAAAACAAACAAAGTTTTATTTATATACATACAGGTTTTAACCTACTTTTTTTGTTCCTGAACAGCTTCAGATGTTGCACATCGAAAGGTAATGGTAGTTCAATTCCATCCCGGTAGGCAAGGAAGAAGGTATCCATTCCTGCAACTCTTTTGATCACGAAGGGCCCTTTCCAGAGTAGATCAAATTTGTTGTGTATGCCCTTCGGTTCATGTCTCTTGTCCCACCAGAGTACCCAATCTCCGATCTTGAACTTCCTTTCTTTGGCCTTCTTGTCAAATAGTCTAGGCAAGTCCTTATCAACTTCATCTGGTGGTGGCTCATCCTTTCTTCTCTCCATGACAGGTAAGTCTTCATTAACTTGCTCCGTTCCCAGATTTACTGGGTGTATTTATGAGGAAGAACTATCACCATATTCCTTGTTCTTCTCTAGGTACTGATCATGCTTGTTGAAAGTCTCCACTAAGGAAACTAAATCCTTGGGGATTTTGTTACCTTTTGGTTGGATCATTCCACTGCTATCACCATAACCTGGATCACTTTTTCCTGTGACTGTTTGTCGTGGGGGTGATTTAATTCCTTCAACATGTAGACATGCAGATGTTTGTTCAGGGACTCTGGGTTTGTATACCATCTCCACTTTATAGTTTCCTTATCTGAATGTGGATGGTGGTCTATTCGGATTCAATAGTACAGAATTGACTTCCAAAGAATCTGCCTTGAAGTTTTGATTTATTGGAATGAAGTCAATAGAGAAGGCTGTAAAATCAAATGTGGCAGAAAGCAGTTTATCTCTGTAATGCTCCAGCCTATCTCTTTTGACTTGACTTTTCCCTCGAACCTGCTTTACTAGAAGTTTAGCATCTCCTTGGGCTTAGAGAAGTTTTACTCCTTTCTTTTTAGCTTGTTCCATTCCTAGAAAATCAAACCTAGGCAATCATGAGATAAATCTCCCTCATTTAACTGGTGAGGCTCCCGTGTCAGATTTGTCATTTAAAATGTGTTATTATCTATTAGGGGTTTTAATTTAACCACTTAGTTCATGAACCATAACTAAGAAGTTCTGCAGCAAGTAAGCAGCTATTCAAGAAAGAAAAGTTACAGAAGAAAGAAGTGAAGGAAATACAGAGAAGAAATGGGGAAGATGTGCATCGCAATTAGTAGATAGCAGAGATAATTACATGCACATAGAAGAAACTTAATAGATATGAACACACAGAATTATAAAACAAAGGCAACTCTAGATCCAAATCTAAAATAACACAAAGTTTACATAAGAGATCTAAGATTCAAAGAAAGAAACAAAGTACACCGTGACACAAAGTTCTCCGGAAACGTGCTCCTTTGTATTCCTTTGCTCCAAGTTCCTCTCAGGGGTTCAGCACAAAGTCTAGAACACAGGATTGCTACTTACAAATTTTGATCGATCCTTAACCCGGAGGTTCTTCTCCTACTTATAGAATGTAGGAGGGAAAGTACAAATAGAAGACTCAAACTGAACTAAAGCATGAACAAGTATAGATGACATTTATCAATCATCCTCAACTAACTTCTTCTTAAGTGACACATATATCACTTAACTAATAGAATGGTTCCACATGACTTCAAGTAATGGTTGTAAAATCAATAACTTAGAAGTTTTACAATTTCATCCGAGAACATAGAAAATAGAAGAAGAAAGAATAGAAGAAGTCATGGCAGCTGTAACATTTATGTCTTCTTCTTGTTCTGATATCGAATATACTTGTCGAACATGTAATTCAACATCTTTCCATCTGTTTTAGCCACTGCTTCCTTCTCTGTCCTGAATTGCAGCAACCCTTCATTCAACACTTTGCTGCACACTTCCACCTCTTCCAAACTTGGTCCAAACCTTGCAATGTCTGCCTACAAAGCCACCATTCTATTGATAGAACTCATCGTGAAAGGCTTGGTAGCTTTATCAATTCTCTTTTGTACCATCAGAAGAGAACCTTCCAGGGAATCAGGCACTTCGTTAGAAATGATCCACACGTATGAAGTAACACCTCCGTCCACTCTTTCCTCAGTGAAAGAAATGATACTGTCTGGTAAATCTGATGTTCTACTCTCAAGTGCCTGCATCCTTTCCAGCAAAACTCTACAAATTTCCAAGCGGAAAGATACTGCAAACTCTAGCTGCTTCCCCTTCTCGACTGATCCGTCTGGTACAATCTGTTCCGAAATCAATACATCTCTCGGCAGCTTGTTGATCTCAGCCAAAATACTTAGGTTACTCTCTGCAACTGTATTCATACCTTCTATGTTTTCCATCAGTTGCTTTAGTTGATTTTCTGCATCATTCATGACCTTTAGGTGGGCTGGCACTTCGCCAAGTTGTACAAAAGCTTGACGAATAATCAGATCCTTCCATTCGTCAATAGCCTTCACTTGATTGCTTGCATCCTCCATTTCCTACATAAGATGATCACTCACCTGCTCTGAAATGGGCTGAATGGAAGGTTTAGCAACCTTGGCTATGATCTCACATAATTGAGATACTTGCTTCTGCAGCTCTTCTTTCTCCACCTTTTCACTGTCAATCCTAAGAAATAAAGCGTCTATCAATGTCTGTGTGTCTTGCTTCAATCCTTCAGTGGTGGCTTGACCGAGTGGTACTTTGGTCACTGTCACATCTTCCACCGTGAGCTCCTCTTCTATCTTTCCTTCTGCCGGAATTGATATCTCAGCAAACTTCTCTCCCGAATTCTCAATGATCAACCTAGAAGTTGCTTTAGCAACTTTAGGCCTTCTGTCTCTTTTTCTCAAATCCTAGAGTAGCTACAAGTCATGCTCCTCTAAGTTCATCTCGATTCTCACTTCTAAAACCAACTGCAAAGCCAACCATTCTGAGAAATTACTTCTTAGAGAGTGAGAAGTCGCTGAGTGCACTACCATCTCCTTCTCTGCATCCTCTTCGTCAGAAAGTGCAACAGTGTTATGGCTGCCATCCTCTGAATCATCCAAGGACATAGCTCTTTCAAACTCTGCCATCTGCAGCTTCAACATCTCCTCTGGAACGGGTGATGAACGAAGTGGCTAAGGAGAGAAGACGAACGTTGCTGGATTCAATGAAGGCATGGAAACGTCTTGCTACTATGGTGCAATAGTTGGTGAAGTACTGGGTACTGGAGAAGCTGGAGTCAAAGCTATGGTCGTACAAGTGATCTTCTCTTTCTCTTGAGATCTTCTATGTACTTTCAACTTCTCGAACCTTCTGTTGCTTTCTCCTTCATGCTTTCACTTGAGGAAATCTCCTGCGCCGAAGTTTCCCGTGATTTGATTCATCAATGCTTCATCAAGGCAATATCCCTTTGTCAGCAACCAGTTTGAAGTATTCACCAACACAGCTCTCGACCTTTCTTCAATTGTGTTGCAGCGTCCCATGTTATTCTGCAGTATGGCTTTATCTCCTCCCATTTGATGGTAAGTGTCAAGTACCACATTCCCATCATCTTTAAGATCTGCAGGTATCTGCGCTAGTCCAAATTCAAACACTTGCTTTGCTGACAGCCTGCTGAAATCTCTCTTTCTGACCTTGTACTCACTTCTGCACTTCATCCAGAAATCTTCTAACGAAGGCACATGTGTGTATTGTTGGGAGATTGCCTTCCTGGCTACTCCAAATGGATCGAAGTTCAGCCATTCAGGGAAGAACTCTTGCTCATACTCAGATAACATTTTCACTTCCATCCCTTGAGCTCTTTGAATGCTAATGCAGTTGTAATATCCCACAGTGATTGGGAAGAAGCCCGTAGACTTGTGCCGCTTTGACTGAAGGTCGTGTAACTCCACAAGTTGCCTACTCAGCTCCATGGCGATCAATCTATCATTCGGATACCTAGGCATCTTTATTGGTTCTCCAGAAAAGCCCATAACCTTGAGGTATGTGAAATCTACAAATTGAATGAATAGATTTCCAATCTTGGACACGGCTTCCCACGCTTCCTTCCTTACCCTGTTCGCCTTCAAGTCTTTGTCTATCCTATAGATGAAATCGTAGAAGAAGTCATCATTGATCACTTTGAAGTATTTCTCACCTGTAGGTGCAGTAAGCTGCGGGTAGCACTCGAAAATGGGGTCCTTGGAAAGAACACCACATCTATCTAGCTTGGAAAAGACACCTTGTGAAGCTACAACATACACCAAGTATGAAGTCATTTTGAAGCTGAAAGTACGCTTCACGTTCCGAAGTTGCTCACCGATGTTGCTACTAATAATTTCTAACCAATTGATTATAGAATCAACTTTGTTGATTTTAATGGTCTTAATGAAAGCATACATCCATGTACGGAAAGTGTAAGCATTCGCTTCACCATTCATCCTGCATAGCAATTTGACGACATCATTTTCCTCCTACACCAAATTGGACCGTGGAAGAGTTCTCCGGAACTTTGAAGGGGATCTAGGCTTCTTCATGAACTGGCTATTCATGATGCTCACACAATCAACTCTATGTTTTTCCCACCTACTGTCAGCATCCTGAATGCTAATAGAAGTCACCACCTTTCGAAGTGGAATCTTCAAACAATAATTGATGAAATCTGCGTCTAAACGAATTATTGTCTTTCCCAAAGCATCATGCAGTCATCTGGATGAAGGATGGTAAGATCTAGCACACTCCATCATGAACTCTGGCAATTGGGCTGTACATGGAAAAGCTGCAGGTCCGATAATTCCACTGCTTTTGACCGCATGCATGAGTGAAGTCTTTCTCACTCTGGATCTATCAATCAAATCGGCAAGAGGTTCTGGGCCTAGATCTGTGTCTCCTATGTCTGCAAGTTTGGAAGCAATGCATGACTCCATCGTGCTTTCTTTTTCATCTCCCCTTTGACATGGCTTTTTCTATCTTTGTCTGAATAATTCTTTTTCTTCTAACTTGGCCGGATTTCTTCAATACTGGTGCAGATCTGGACAATTCTTTAGATTTGGAGGATATTTGCAATGTATTTGACATTGATAAAAACTCCTTTTCTTTTGTAAAGCACCTGTAATGAATTCCCGCAATTTATTCAGAAAAAAATGACCACCGGAGCACAAATAATGAATTTAAATTATAAAAATCTGCACTTTTCAAGCCTGTTGCCCCAAAAATTGGTGTTTAATTTGCACATAAAGAGAGCATAAATCCTTTCAATCAACACCTGAGCTCCTGTAACACCTATGAAAACAATTATGCAGACAAAGATCAACCTCCTCTAATGCATGCGCCAAATCTGGAAGCTTTTAGCCTTATTAGCACTTTGTCTGAACAAAATCCTTCCTTTAATGGGGGCGCACTTTTCCTCTTGGCTGGAATTCCTTACCTGTGAATTAAATAATTCACCCATATGGCTGCCCATGCTTATATAACCTTCATAATTCTATAATTAATAATTGCCCTAACAATTAAAGGCAATTAATTAATTAAAAATCATGCTTTTCTCTTTTAAAAATAGCATGTTTAAGGACAACCATCCAATAAATTAAATTAATCCAATTTAATCCTTCACACAGCACTTCACTTAAGCTTCATAGTGTGCTTTGACCATAGCCACTGAAAATAGAAATTAATTTAATGTTTTAATGCTTTAAAAAAAATTAAATAATACTCAAATGGGGCGCACTTTTTCAGAGGAAGAGGGCAGCCACTAAATAAATTAAATTTAATGCATTTAATTCCTTTCTTTTATTCCATCTTTGACTTGTTGACCTCCTCCAAGCTTGGGTGCACTTTTTGAGAGGAAAGATTAATTAAAATAATCAATTTAATCCTTTTATTCTCTCACCAAAGGGGGCACACTTTTTTGCACATGTAATTCTATTTTTAAGAATTTTTTCATAATGGGATTCTTTACCCTGCAAGGCAGGCACCAAAATCCTCTGATCCACTTAAGTGATTTGACTTTGACAATGGAATTATTTACCCTGCAAGGCAGGCACTAAAATCCCATGATTTCACTTAATTCACTTTCCTTTTATTATATCATGGGAATTTTTACCCTGCCAGGCAGGTATAAAATTCCCACCTTGCCTTCGTCTTATATTTTTCCCATCGCAGCTTAAATCCTTTGTTTTCCAAAAATGTGCCCATCCCCGCAGGGGCTTTTCTGTGCACGACTTCACTTTTTCCCAGTGATCCGGACCTCCGATGGCAACTTCCTCTGGGCATAATGTACGTATATGTTTTCCAACTACTCCAGGCCAAAAATCGGGCTTACCCGGTAAAGGGATTGTTCCAGAGAAATTTCACAAAAAATGAAACGGAACACCACAAAACATGAAAAATTGCCAAAAGTTACAAATAAAGCCCTAAACTTAAAATAAGTTAAAACCCTTTTGGCACATAGGAATAAAAACATATTCACTCATATTAGAGTTAAAACAGAGCACAAATATCCTCATACGAGGCTCAAAATAATTAAATACAAATTTCCTGCAGACAAATCCCGACGACAGAATAAAACAATTTTGGGCATCTGGGTATTTGGTGAAAAAGGCTAATATGGCTCTTTGGGATTATCTTGACGTAATACAAGAACTTTCAGGCAATAAAAACACAAAATGACCCATTATTTTAAAAGCACGAAAATTTTTCGGATAGGGTAGTCACAGATTTCAGGGTGAAATCTGAGTGACACCAGTCGGCTCCATCTGTGGACATCTTTTTCTCTTGTCAGAATGACAAAGGGAAAAGATGAGATCCCAACATCTCTGGTTTCGTATCTTTTCTTTTGGGCATGGGGTCAGGCAAACGAAAACAACACAACACAACACCAAAACAAGACAAAACAAGGAAAAACAAACAAAAGATTTATTTATGTACATACAGGTTTTACCCTGCTTCTCATGTCCGGAATAGCTTCAAGTGTTTCCCATTGAAAGGCAACGGCAATTCAACTGCATCCTGATGAGCGAGAATGAAGCTATCTGCTCCGGTGATCCTTTTAATCACAAAAGGCGCTTTCCGTAGTGAATCAAACTTTCCATGCATGCCTTTTGTTTCTCTTCTTTTGTCCCATAAGAGGACCCAGTCATTAACTTCAAAATTTCTTTCCAAGGCATTTTTTTCAAAGATGACTTTCACCTTCCTTTGATGCTCTGTCAACCTATCTGCAACTTGAGTTTTTACTTCCCTCAATTCAGTCAAGTACATAATTCTTTTATCAATAGCATCTATGAATGTGGAATCCTCCAGGGCCTTAGAAAGTCGTAGGGCAGGCAATTCCAAGGTAAGAGGCAGCTCTATGTCTCTACCATATAGCATTTGAAATGGGGACTTACCTATCACCCTCTTTGGTGTGATCCTATTAGCCCATAATGCATCAAACAACTTTTTATGCCAAGTCCTTTGATTTTCCGTTACAAGCTTGCGCACGATAGTTACCAAGTTTTTATTACTAGATTCAGCTTGACCATTCCCTTGTGGATAGTCGTTTGAGGAATGAACCAGCTGAATCCCATAAGTGTAGTAGAATTCCACCAGCTCCTCAGAAGAAAGATTCGGAGCATTGTCTACAATTTTGCTGGGCATGCCAAACCTGACAATAATATTTTCTTTTATAAAATTACACACTTCGGCGGAAGTGGCAGCCTTCACAGGGATAGCTTCTACCCACTTACTGAAATAATCAGTAGCTGTTAGAATGTAATGATGACCGGCACTGGAAGTTGGGTTAAGCATTCCAATAAAATTCATTCCCCACTATTGGAAAGGTTCTTCAATCACAATGGGTTTTAGAGGTAATGCACGAAATTTCACATGTCCAACAAAATGTTGGCATGCTTGACACTTAGCTACCCATTCTGCAGTATCTTGAAAAAGGATGGACCAGTAATACCTTTCTCTGAGGATCTTGTGTGCAGTGACTCGGGTTGAGAAATGACCACCATAAGCCATGTCATGAAACTGTTGTAGTAGCTGATCCTGTTGAGCCTTGTCCACGCATCTGAGAAATACACCATTAATTCCCCTTTTGTACAAACCATTATCCCAAAGAACAAAATATTTGGATTTAAGTTTGATTGTTCATTTCTCTTTTCTGGAAATTTGATCTGGGCATTCTCCATACGTCAGAAAGTAAGCAATGTTACTGTACCACTCTTCTACCAGATCTATAAAAAGTATTGCAGGAAAATCTCCAACTATGTCATCTTGATTTGCTTCTGTCTTTGATGTATTCATCTCCGTCATTAATTCACACATACCTCTTCCTCGAACCAGCTTTGTTGGTTTAATATCCAGGTCGTATTCTTGAACTTTTGTCACCCATGTGCCTCTTAATAATCCTAACTCTTGCTGAGTAAGAATGGATTTAATTGCAGTATCTGGAACCAAAACCATAATGTGTGAGGAAAGAATATAATACCTGAATGCTTTGCACACCTTCACCACTGCGTATGCGTGCTTTTCCATGGGAGTGTATTTCAACTCATAGGCTTTAAGAGGCGTACTCATGAAAGCAATAGGAACTTCTGCGTCCTCTTGATTTTTCTACATCAGTATTGCTGACATGGTGTGTTTAGAGGAGTAACAGTAGAGAATAAATTCTTTACTAAAGTCGGGTGAAACCAAGACTAGAGCTTTTTATAGGGCCTCTTTAATTTTCTCGAAAGATTCCTTCGCTTCACTGCTCCATTTAAAATCTTGTGTCTTTTTCATCATATTCGAAATATGATGGGTTAGCTCAGCAAAGTCAAGAATGAATCTCCTGAGAAAATTCACTTTTCCAAAGAAAGAGTGAACTCCTTTTTTGGATGTGGGCAAAGGCAATGTCTGAATGGATTTGACATGCTCTGGATCTATCTTTGTTCCTTCCTCGGAAACAATGTGCCCAAGCAGCTTTCCTTTGGTCACTGCAAAGATGGATTTCTTGGGATTCAAAGAAATACCATGCTTGCGGCACTGTATGAAAACCTCTTCCAAGTTTGAAATGTGTGCGCTTCTATCTTTGGAAAATACTATCAGATCATCCAGATACACCACTATGCTTATATTTTTGAGGTGAGAAAAGGCTAGATCCATAGCTCTTTGAAATGTAGCACCAGCATTAATCAGGCCGAATGACATCTTCTGGTATGCGAAGGTTCCCCAAGGTGTGATGAATGCCGTTTTGTATTGATCTTCCTCGGCCACCTTGACTTGATTGTAGCTTGAGAAGCCATCAAGCATGGAAAGCATCTCAGATCCAGTGACCACCTACAGAGTGTGATCCATGATGGGGATGGGGTAGTTGTCTTTCAGTGAAGCTTGATTAAGGTTGCGGAAATCCACGCACAACCTAATCTCACCACTCTTCTTTCTTACAGGGACTATGTTGGCCAACCAGTCCGAATAATGTATGGGATAGATAATCTTTACGTCTAACAACTTCTAGATTTATGCAAAGATGGTTCCTGAAATGGTAGGGTTGTGCTGCCGCAGCTTCTGCTTGAAAGGCTTATGTTCTGGTTTAAGTGGGATGTAGTGTTGAAATTCTGCAGGCTGATATGTTTTTAGATCCTGGTAAGACCAGGCAAAAACATCCATATATTTCCTAAGAAGCTCAGTAAAAGCTTTTCTTTCTTCCTTTGAGCAATACTTATCCAGATTTACTAATTTGGGATCATTGCCAACTCCCAAATTTAGCAATTATGTGTCGGAGGAATAACCTTCCTCATTCTCTTCATTTTTCTTAAGTACCTGATCATGCTTATCAAACATTTCCTCAAGAGATACCAAGCCTTTGGGAATTTTATTTCCCTTTAGCTGGATAATCTCCTAACTTCCTGAGACGTCCACATCCATTTCTCTGACAGTAGTCTTCCTAGGAGGTGAATTTCTTCCCTCATAGTAGATTCCTTCAAAGTTGTCTTTCTGTTGGAGAAACACAACAATTTGCGTGTCATCGTTGAAAACCTGCCATTGCTGGATGTTGTCAGGAACCTTTGGGTGAAAGACCATCTCCACCTTGTAGTCCCTTTGTCTAAAGAACACAGGAGGCTAATCCAAATTCAACAAGGCTACAGTTACTGCAAGCGAATCAGCTCTTGAATTTTGTTCTCTCGGAATGTAAGATACTAAGAAAGCTGAAAAATCCAGGATAGCAGAGTAGACCCGATCTCTATAGTGTTGCAGTTTGTCTTTTTTGACTTGGTAGAGGCCTCTTATCTGCTTCACAATCGGCTCAACATCTCCTCTTGTGTGTAATAATTTTATTCCCTTTGTTCTTTCCTAGTCCATGCCTAACAACAATGCTTCCTAGTCAGCCGTATTGTTAGTATTTTCGAACATCAATTTGACAGAGTGCACATGCACCTTCCCTTCAGGAGAGATAAGAACAACGCCTGTGCCAAATCTAAATGAACAACAACTACCATCAAATTCCAGAGTCCAAATATTGTTATCAATTTGATGTGATTCTCGAATCACCGGTTGAATTTCTTCTTTATCCATTTCTAGATAATAGACTCCGTGATATGATTCCTGAAACAAGATCTGAGATCTAGGATCCTCAGACTTTGATACTGTGTACTTAGATTTCTTCTCAGGTTCCAGATTTTCTACATAGCATCAAACCTAGGCAGTCATGAGATAAATCTCCCTCATTTAATCGGTGAGGCTCCCATGTCAGATTTGTCAATAAAAATGTGTTATTATCTATCAGGGATTTTACTTTAACCACTTAATTCATGAACCATACCTAAGGATTTCTACAGCAAGTAAGCAGCTGTTTAAGAAAGGAAAGTTATAGAAGAAAGAAGTAAAGGAAATACAGAGAAGAAATGGGGAAGATGTGCAACCCAATTAGTAGATAGCAGAGCTAATTACATGCACATAGAAGAATCTTAATAGATATGAACACACAAAATTATAAAACAAAGGCATCTCTAGATCCAGATCTAAAATAATACAAAGTTTACTAAGAGATCTAATATTAAAAGCAAGAAGCAAAGTACACCGTGACACAAAGTTCTCTGGAAACATGCTCCTTTGTATTCCTTTGCTCCAAGTTTCTCTCAGGGGTTCAACACAAAGTCTAGAACACAGGATTGCTGCTTACAAATTCTGATCGATCCTAGATCTCAGATCTTATTTTAGGAATCAGATCACAGAGTCTATTATGTAGAAATGGATGAAGAAGAAATTCAACCAGTGATTCGAGAATCACATCAAATTGATAACAAGATTTGGACTCTGGGATTTGATGGTAGTCGTTGTTCAATTGGATCCGGTGCAAGCGTTGTTCTTATCTCTCCTAAAGGGAAGGTGCAAGCGCACTCCTTCAAATGGATGTTCTATCAGGGGTTTTACTTTAACCACTTAGTTCATGAACCATAAATAAGTAGTTCTACAACAAGTAAGCAGTTGTTTAAAAAAGAAAAGTTATATAAGAAAGAAGTAAAAGAAATATAGAGAAGAAATGGGGAAGATGTGCATCCCAATTAGTAGATAGTAGAGCTATTTACATGCACATAGAAGAAACTTAATAGATATGAACACACAGAATTATAAAACAAAGGCAGCTCTAGATCTAGATCTAAAATAACACAAAGTTTATCAAGAGATCTAAGATTCAAAGCAAGAAACATAGTACAACATGACACAAAGTTCTCCGGAAACCTTCTCCTTTGTATTCCTTTGCTCCAAGTTGCTCTCAGGAGTTTAGCACAAAGTCTAGAACTCAGGATTGCTGCTTACAAATTCTGATCGATCATTAACCCGAAGGTTCTTCCTCTACTTATAGAATGTAGAGGGGAAATTACAAGTTGGAAGCTTTAGTTGAATTGGCACATGTGGAAGTCGAAAAGAAACAACTGGAAATCTTCCTCCTGGAATTCCTCTTTGCATGACATGTATGATTTGTAACTAAAAATAGAACCTTCTACTTTGCACGTGCCACCTATCTCCAAGTAATGGCTTTTAAACCAATCACTTAAGTTGTATAATTGAATTGATCAATTAATTACTTTGTCGAAGGAAAGAAGAAGGAAGAGGAAATCTAACTTTGTCCTTTTTCATGTCTGCATGCAGCTGATTAAAACTGGATGTGGAAGTAGCTAGATTTGAAAATAAGCTGGAATTGCAAGCAGTTGGAATTGGAAGCAAGCTGAAATTTTGTCTTCTCTTTTATCCTTGAAGCTTTTGCAGTTCTTCTGTTGTACATGCATTAATGCAAGGTTGGCCGTAGATAACTCATCATCCTTGTTTTTAATTGCATATGAGAAATTAAAAAATCCAGGAAAGCACTCAAGGTGAATGAAAATTCAATGAAAGCTTCAACTGGAACATGAGAGCACATGCACAAGATCTTGGAGGGAATTTTCCACGCATTGACTTCTTCACAGGTTGCATTCGAAACAAGAGGATGAAGACTTTGTGCCAAAAGCTTTTTTAACTATGAGATCTGGATCTGGATCTAGATCTACATATGGATTTGCATCTGCATCTGCATAACAAACTTTGGCAACTGGGCTATGGATGGAAAAGTTGCAACTCGAATAATTCCACTGCTTTTAATCTGCAAGCATGAGTGAAGTTTCTCCTGCACGCATGAGTGAAGTCTTTCCTACTCTGGATTTGTCCATCAATTCAACAAGAGGTTTCGAGCCTAGATCCGTGTCTCCAGTATCTGTAAATTTAGAAGTGATGCATGACTTAGTTGTGATTTCTTTTTCATCTTTCTTCGCCATAGCTTTGTCTATCTTCGTCTGAATAATTGTTTTTCTTCTTACTTGGCCGGATTTCTTCAATACTAGCGCAGATCTAGAAAATTCTTCAGATTCGGAGGATATATGCAATGTATTGGACATTGATAAAAGCTCATTTTCCTTTGTAAAGAACCTATAATGAATTCCTACAATTTATTCAGACAAAAATGGCCACCGGAGCATGAATAGTGATTTTTAATTGTAAAATTCTGCACTTTTCAAGCCTGCTGCCCCAAAAAATGGTGTTTAATTTGCACATAAAGAGATCATGAATCCTTTCAACAACACCTGAGCTCCTATAACACCTGTGCAAACAATTATGCAGATAAAGATCAACCTCCTTCAAAGCATGCACCAAATTTGGAAGCTTTTAGCCTTGTTTCCACGTTGCCTAAGCAAAATCCTTCTTCAAATGGGGGCGCACTTTTCCTCTTGGCTGCAATTCTTTACCTGTGAATCAAATATTTCAACCATATGGCTGCTCATGCTTATATAACCTTCACAATTCTATAATTAATAATTTCCCTAACAATTAGAGGTAATTAATTAATTAAAAATCATGCTCTTCTCTTTTAAAAATAGCATGTTTAAGGACAACCATCCAATAAATTAAATTAATCCAATTTAATCCTTCACACTTCACTTCACTTAAGCTTCACAGTGTGCTTTGACCATAGCCACTGAAAATAGAATTTAATATAATCTTTTAATACTTTAAAAAGTATAAATTCCTTCTCAAAAGGGGCTGCATTAAATAAATTAAATTTATTTAATTTTAGAATTCTATTTCCAATTGATTTATTCCCCTCTGCTTTTGTTGACTTTTGCACAAGCCTGGGTGCCAAAATTGGCTGAATAAATATTAACAAATATTTATTTAATGCATTATTATTCACGCAAGGTGGGTCGCACATTTTTGCATAATAGAATTCTATTTTTAACAATTTCTGACAATGAGATTTTTTACCCTGCAAGGCAGCCCCGAAAATCTCATGATCCACTTAAGTGATTTGAATTTGACAATGGGATTATTTACCCTGCAAGGCAGGCACTAAAATCCCATGATTTCACTTAAGTCACTTTCCTTTTATTTTATCATGGGAATTTTTACCCTACAAGGCAAGCAATAAATTCCTGCCTGCCTGCGGCCTCTAACTTTCCCACTGTAGCTTAAGTGAATTTTATAACACGAGAAAAAGTACCCTATAAGGCAGGCAATAAAATCCCACCTGACTGCTGCTTCTATTTTTCCCACTGCAGCTTAAATGAATTTTCTATCACGGGAAAAAGTACTCTGCAAGGCAGGCAATAAAATCCCACCTACCTGCTGGTTCTATTTTTCCCACTGCAGCTTAAATCCTTTGTTTTCCAAAAATTCGCCCATCCCCGCAGGGGCTTTTCCGCGCACGACTTCGCTTTTTCCCAATGATCCAAACCTCCGATGACAACTTCCTTCGGGCATAATGTGCGTATATGTTTTTCAATGCTCCAGGTCAAAAATCGGGCTTACCTGGCAAAGGAATTATTCCCGAGAAATTTCACAGAAAATGAAACGGGACACCACAGAAACACGAAAAATTGCCAAAAGTTACAAATAAAGTCCAAAACTTATTCCAAGTTAAAACCCTACTGGCACATAGGAATAATGAGATATTCGCTCATAATAGAGTTAAAACGGAGCACAAATAGCCTCATACAGGGCTCAAAATAATTAAATACAAATTTCCCACAGAAAAATCCTGACGACAGAATAAAACAATTTTGGGCATCTGGGTATTTGGAGAAAAAGGCTAATATGGATCTTTGGGATTATCTTGACACAATACAAGAACTTTCAGGCAATAAAAACACAAAATGACCCATTATTTTAAAAGTACGAAAAAATTTCGGATAGGGTAGTCACAGATTTAAGGGTGAAATTTGGGTGACACCAGTCGGCTCCGTCTGTGGACATCTTTTTCTCTTTCAGAATGACAAGGGAAAAGATGAGATCCCAGCATCTCTGGTTTCGTATCTCATCCTTTGGGCATGGGGTCAGGAAAACAAACACAACACAAAAACAAAAACAAAACAAGGAAAAACAAACAAAGTTTTATTTATATACATACAGGTTTTAACCTACTTTTTCAGTTCCTGAACAGCTTCAGATGCTTCCCGTTGAAAGGTAATGGTAACTCAATTCCATCCCAGTAGGCAAGGAAGAAGGTATCCATTCTTGTAGCTGTTTTGATCACAAAGGGCCCTTTCCAGAGTGGATCAAATTTTTCGTGTATGCCCTTCGGTTCATGTCTCTTGTCCCACCAGAGTACCCAATCTCTGATCTTGAACTTCCTTTCTTTGGCCTTCTTGTCAAATACTCTAGGAAAGTCCTTATCAACTTCATCTAGTGGTGGCTCATCTTTTCTTCTCTCCGTGACAGGTAAGTCTTCATCAACTTGCTCCGTTCCTAGATTTACCAGGTGTATTTCTGAGGAAGAACTATCACCATATTCCTTGTTCTTCTCTAGGTACTGATCATGCTTGTTGAAAGTCTCCACTAAGGAAACTAAATCCTTGGGGATTTTGTTACCTTTTGGTTTGATCATTCCACTGCTATCACCATAACCTGGATCAGTTTTGCCTGTGACTGTTTGTCATGGGGGTGATTTAGTTCCTTCAACATGCAAACATGCAGATGTTTGTTGAGTGACTCTGGGGTGGTAGACCATCTCCACTTTATAGTTTCCTTGTTTGAATATGGATGGTGGTCTATCAGGATTCAATAGTACAGCTATGACTACCAAAGAATTTGTCTTGGAGTTTTGATTTATTGGAATGAAGTCAATAGAGAAGACTGCAAAATCGATTGTGGCAGAAAGCACTTTATCTCTGTAATGCTCTAGCCTATCTCTTTTGACTTGACTTTGCCCTCGAACCTGCTTTACCAAAAGTTCAGCATCTCCTTGGGCTTTGAGAAGTTTTACTCCTTTCTTTTTAGCTTGTTCCATTCCTAGAAGCAATGCTTCATACTCCTTCGTATGATTGGTGTTTTCGAACATCAACTTGTGGGAGTATGGAAATACCTCATGATCTAGAGATATTAGTAGTGTGCCAGCTCCTGATCTGAAAGAACAACATGTGCCTTTAAACTCCAGAGTCCAAACTTTTTCTTCTTCTTTTGTTGGCTCTAGTTTATGTTGAAGTTCTGGCTCTAGAATGTCTTTATCTATTTCCAAGAAATAGACCCCACGGTCAGATTCCTGAAAAAGAATTTGAGATCTAGGATCCTTAGATTTTGTAACTGTGTACCTGGACTTCTTTTCCGACTCCAGTTTCTAATTAATTCCTTTGATAGGAATATAAGCACATGACCAATCCATCTTTACTTCTCCGCCCAGCTCTTTGCAGAATCTTCTGCTCAGCAACATCCCGTAGGAGACAGGAATATCTGCAACTAAGATTGTCATCTTTAATCTCTTATCAAGAAAAGCTGCCAGAACAGCTTGTGCATCTTTGATTTGTCCGATTAAAGGGACTTGTCTCTCCATGGAATAACAACTTTTTATGGTCTTTGTTAAGGTAAGCCCAAGAGCATCTACAACTTTAGCTGACATGATATTATCAAAAGCACCCGAATCTAAAACACAATTGCTTAACTTGAAACCATTAAGCAATAGAGAAACATAGAATGGTTCCACTCTTTCAGAAGATGGTGAGGATTTAACAACTGCAGTGTTGTTCTGGGGAGGAGTATCCTTGGGCTTAGGCAAAAGGCCTTTTGATTTACTAGACTTTCCTGGTGATTGCACATATTTGACTAGCATATTTAACTGCTCAGGAAAATCTCTCAGGTATTTGGCTTCTGACATTTGAACTTTAATTTTCTTGGCATGATCAATAATGTCAAAAGAAGAAATAGATTTAGATACCTGAGCCGCTTTCTGTGGTTGAGATGAAGAACTTGCATTCTTATCTCTAGGAGCTATAGAAGAAGGTAAAAGGCTGCCCCTTCTTTGTTCATCAGTTAATGCCTCAGCTTGGCAAGTTTGCGATTTTGTAAATACTGCATATGTATGACCATGATCATCTTCATGAAGTTTCTCATTGTCATGTTCAGATTTGTAGTTTAAGAAATTAATGTTGGAGTCGCCAGTAGGAGCTACAAAATCATCATTCTTGAACTGGCTGGCATCAAATTCCTGGTCTTCTTCATTCATCTCCACATTGTTTCTGGGAGCAGCTTCAATTACTAATCTTTGGGAACTAGCAATGCAGTTTTGGTTGTTGTTGAAATTCCAAGCAGGGGCAGTATTGTTTCCCTGAGCCATTTGAGCCATTTGTTTCTTTATCTGTGACATCTCATTTGCTAACTTTTGCAGTAGTGAATCGGAAGTAGTAGCAGAGGATGAACTTTCAGCTCTAGAAGTGTTGCTCTTTATCTTTCCAGCCATGATGAGGTCATCTTCAATTTCAACCGCCATGTTTTGAGTTGCTAACAAATCAGCAGGACGTGCTCTTTGCAGTTGATAGCTTACTTTCGGAAGCAAAGCATTGATGAAGAATACTTTTTGATTCTCATCATTCAGAGAAGCAGAAGCCAGAATTTTGTATAGTAATCTTTGGAATTTTGCAATAAAATCCCACATGTGCTCATGTGGTTCCTTCTTCAACTGAGTCATTTAGGTTATAGAAATGCTGGAATCTTCCGCTGCCTTGAATCTTTTCAGGAACGCATCCTGCATAGTAGCCCAGTTGGTTATGGTGCCAGGAGCTATCCGGTAGAACCATTCTCCAGCCAAGTCATGCAGAGTCTCTATGAAGAGTCTGACAGATACATCTTCATGTTCGACTGCAAGTACTCCATAGGATATGAAAAACACAGACAAGTGCTCATCTGGATTCTGCTTGCCATCTCCAAAGAATTTTGGAAAATTCTTTCTCATCCCTTTAGGTAAATCATGCATAGGAGGAGTCAGATTCAGAGGTCCAAAGGTTGCACCCCATGGAACAGGCACTGCAGGGGCAAGTGGGTTTTGGTTCAGCATGATGAATGGGGCACGTCCTCTCCAAGAGTAGACTTGATGAATAGTTCCAGCTACCGGATTATGCTGAAGATGATCCGAATCTGGATGAGCGTGCACTCTTCTTCCTGGTGAAAGACTAGATCTGCGGCTTCTGACTTGAGGAGGATGATTAAAATTGAATTGCTCCTACAATCTGAACAAATGATCAGTCCTTCCTTGCACCTTCACAGATCGGGTGAATGAACGTTCAGACAGGTTGAGATTTGTATGGAAAACACTTTGATCTTCAATAGATAAGGTTTGATCTACATAGATAGTTGTTCCCCAATGGAGTCGCCAAAAACTGTTGGCTAGATTTTCTGCATAGCATCAAACCTAGGAAGTCATGAGATAAATCTCCTTCATTTAACCAGTGAGGCTCCGTGTCAGATTTGTCAATAAAAATGTGTTATTATCTATCAGGGGTTTTACTTTAACCACTTAGTTCATGAACCATAACTAAGAAGTTCTGCAGCAAGTAAGCAGTTGTTTAAGAAAGGAAAGTTATAGAAGAAAGAAGTAAAGGAAATACAGAGAAGAAATGGAGAAGATGTACATCCCAATTAGTAGATAGCAAGGCTATTTACATGCACATAGAAGAAACTTAATAGATATGAACACACAGAATTATAAAACAAAGGCAGCTCTAGATCTAGATCTAAAATAACACAAAGTTTATCAAGAGATCTAAGATTCAAAGCAAGAAACATAGTACAACATGACACAAAGTTCTCCGGAAACCTTCTCCTTTGTATTCCTTTGCTCCAAGTTGCTCTCAGGAGTTTAGCACAAAGTCTAGAACTCAGGATTGCTGCTTACAAATTCTGATCGATCATTAACCCGAAGGTTCTTCCTCTACTTATAGAATGTAGAGGGGAAATTACAAGTTGGAAGCTTTAGTTGAACTGGCATGTGTGGAAGTCGAAAAGAAACAACTGGAAATCTTCCTCCTGGAATTCCTCTTTGCGTGACATGTATGATTTGTAACTCAAAATAGAACCTTCTACTTTGCACGTGCCACCTATCTCCAAGTAATGGCTTTTAAACCAATCACTTAAGTTGTATAATTGAATTGATCACTCAATTACTTTGTCGAAGGAAAGAAGAAGGAAGAGGAAAGCTAACTTTATCCTTTTTCATGTCTACATGCAGCTGATTCAAACTGGATCTGGAAGTAGCTGGATCTGAAAATAAGCTGGAATTGCAAGCAGTTGGAATTGGAAGCAAGCTGAAATTTTGTTTTCTCTTTTATCCTTGAAGCTTTTGCAGTTCTTCTGTTGTACATGCATTAATGCAAGGTTGGCTGTAGATAACTCATCATCCTTATTTTTAATTGCATATGAGCAATTAAAAAATCTAGGAAAGCACTCAGGGTGAATGAAAATTCAATGAAAGCTTCAACTGGAACATGAGAGCACATGCACAAGATCTTGGAGGAAATTTTCTACGCATTGACTTCTTCACGGGCTGCATTCAAAACAAGAGGATGAAGCCTTTGTGCCAGAAGCTTTTGCAACTATGAGATTTGGATCTAGATCTGGATCTGCATATGGATTTGCATCTGCATCTACATAACAAACATTGGCAACTGGGCTATGGATGGAAAAGCTGCAATTTGAATAATTCCACTACTTTTAATCTGCACGCATGAGTGAAGTTTCTCCTGCACGCATGAGTGAAGTCTTTCCTGCTCTGGATTTGTCTATCAATTCAGCAAGAGGTTTCGAGCCTAGATCTGTGTCTCCAGTATCTGTAAATTTAGAAGTGATGCATGACTCAGTTGTGCTTTCTTTTTCATCTTTCTTCGCCATAGCTTTGTCTATCTTCATCTGAATAATTCTTTTTCTTCTTACTTGGCCGGATTTCTTCAATACTAGTGTAGATCTAGACAATTCCTCAGATTCGGAGGATATATGCAATGTATTGGACATTGATAAAAGCTCATTTTCCTTTGTAAAGCATCTGTAATGAATTCCTACAATTTATTCAGACAAAAATGGCCACCGGAGCATGAATAGTGAATTTTAATTGTAAAAATCTGTACTTTTCAAGCCTGCTGCCCCAAAAAATGGTGTTTAATTTGCACATAAAGAGAGCATGAATCCTTTCAAAAACACCTGAGCTCCTATAACACCTGTGCAAACAATTATGCAGACAAAGATCAACCTCCTTCAAAGCATGCGCCAAATTTGGAAGCATTTAGCCTTGTTTCCACCTTGCCTAAGCAAAATCCTTCTTCAAATGGGGGCGCACTTTTCTTCTTGGCTGAAATTCTTTACCTGTGAATCAAATAATTCACCCATATGGCTGCTCATGCTTATATAACCTTCACAATTCTATAATTAATAATTGCCCTACCAATTAGAGGCAATTAATTAATTAAAAATCATGCTCTTCTCTTTTAAAAATAGCATGTTTACGGACAACCATCCAATAAATTAAATTAATCCAATTTAATCCTCCACACTTCACTTCACTTAAGCTTCACAGTGTGCTTTGACCATAGCCACTGAAAATAAAATTTAATATAATCTTTTAATACTTTAAAAAGTATTAATTCTTTCTCAAAAGGGGCTGCATTAAATAAATTAAATTTATTTAATTTTAGAATTCTATTTCCAATTGATTTATTCCCCTTTGCTTTTGCTGACTTTTGCACAAGCCTGGGTGCCAAAATTGGGTGAATAAATATTAACAAATATTTATTTAATGCATTATTATTCACCCAAGGTGGGTCGTACTTTTTTGCATAATAGAATTCTATTTTTAACAATTTCTGACAATGAGATGTTTTACCCTGCAAGGCAGCCCCGAAAATCCCATGATCTACTTAAGTGATTTGAATTTGACAATGGGATTATTTACCCTGCAAGGTAGGCACTAAAATCTCATGATTTCACTTAAGTCACTTTCCTTTTATTTTATCATGGGAATTTTTACCCTGCAAGGCAGGCAATAAATTCCCGCCTGCCTGCGGCCTCTAACTTTCCCACTGCAGCTTAAGTGAATTTTATAACACGGGAAAAAGTACCCTGTAAGGCAGGCAATAAAATCCCACCTGCCTGCTGCTTCTATTTTTCCCACTACAACTTAAATGAATTTTCTATCACGGGAAAAAGTACCCTGCAAGGCAGGCAATAGAATCCCACCTGCCTGCTGCTTCTATTTTTCCCACTGTAGCTTAATTCCTTTGTTTTCCAAAAATGTGCCCATCCCCGTATGGGCTTTTCTGTGCACAACTTTGCTTTTTCCCAGTAATCCAAACATCCTATGATGACTTCCTCTAGGCATAATGTGCATATATGTTTTCCAATGCTCCAGGATAAAAATCAGGCTTACCCGGAAAAGGAATTGTTCCAGAGAAATTTCACAGAAAATGAAACGGGTCACCACAAAAACACAAAAAATTGCCAAAAGTTACAAATAAAGCCCAAAACTCATTCCAAGTTAAAACCCTTCTGGCACATAGGAATAATGACATATTCGCTCATAATACAGTTAAAACGGAGCACAAATAGCCTCATACGGGGCTCAAAATAATTAAATACAAATTTCCCGCAGACAAATCCTGACGACAGAATAAAACAGTTTTGAGCATCTGGGTATTTGGCGAAAAAGGCTAATATGGCTCTTTGGGATTATCTTGACACAATACAGGAACTTTCAGGCAATAAAAACACAAAACGACCCATTATTTTAAAAGTATGAAAAAAATTCAGATAGAATATTCACAGATTTCAGGGTGGAATCTGGGTGACACTAGGGACACGTGGTGAGCCCGCACTCACTCATATTCTTTTAAAGAAGTGCCAGGAGGACACTTGGAGGCCTCCGATCACTTTGCATTTTCCTTGGACTTTTCAATGGCCAAAGGAGACCACCCCAGAGCATGACACTTGGCACCTTCTGCTGAGGTTCGAGCCTTTACACAAATTTAACTACGCTGGGACACGTGGAGAACCCACATGCATTCAAGTTCTCAATTTTTTGGGACCATCTCAAGGTGCGCCATAATGACATGTGGCAGTTTGATAATTCAAAAGGAGCGGGGAAGCGGAACATCAGAGGTAACTTAGAATTTTTGTCTCTTATGCTCAAAAGGGTTAAGATATCAAAAATGGCCCGCAAGCCCAATGTAAGAAAGGTCAAAGCTTGCTCCAGTCAATGGTGGATGTGTACACCTTTGGAGGAAATTTGGAAAATTTTCCCTTTGTGCGAAAAAGATTTAAAAGTATAAAAGTGTGGTTCCATTAGGACCCACATTAGAAACTTGAAAGCGGAAGGACGAAGATACAGAACAAAATTTGAAATTTTTTTATTTTTCCAAAAGTTGTAAAAAGTCATAGGAAACCCCTAAGTCTGTTTTTAAGTCTAAATCTAATTTCCCCCTTTTTTACTGAAACATGCTTGGAAGTGTGAGTCTTCATGATTTCTTGGTATTTCCTACACGCCAGATAGAGAGAGGAGTTAATGTTGACATCTAAGTTTGGTGGAGAGATCTAGAAGATGTCTTTCACCATTAAAATGGTCTGACTATCATGCTTGATCAGATTTTCTGTTTTTGTTCTCCTAAGCATGCAAGGAGATAGATTTGACAGATTAGGGGTGGAAGTTGTTGGAAAATTGAAGAAAGAGTGATCTACCAAAGGAAGGAGTTGAATGCAGGAGATATTTGATGAGATTTTCCCCCTCGAGCACCTAGGAACTTTTTATAGATCTGATTCTGGGAATTGCGATTATGATCATGAAAAGCATTAGGAGCACTCAAGGTCCAAATTTTGGAAGGGAAAAGGGGTCTCTATTGTAAATGTTATAAATGGCATGAATTTTTCACGTAAATGGTTTGAGTGTTAAGGTTCGGGACTGAATTTTCTAATAGAAAAAGCTTGATAGAGCCCATCATTTTGAGAAGCTGTTTGAGAAGCTTGTATATCTATTTTGTATTAAATTTGATCCTGTCAAGGTGGTTGTAAGTGTACAACCATTGACAAGCTGTGAGACTATTCTAGAAACTTTCCCTTGCTGATAGATTTTATCAAATTCGAGTTATTCTATGTTGTCTTGAGAAAATGTGTTTGTTTTATTTTTGAATGTATGCGAGTAGTTTTTCTTGTTTCTGTTGCAATCTTGTATTAAAATTTGATTCAATCACATAGGCATCATTCCTTGTGATAGTCTAGTGGCATCTGCAATTTCATTTCTCAGAAGAGCTTTCATCTAGGATTGGAATAAATGATTTAAACTCATTTTTCTTTCATTTGTTGATAGAGATTGTCTGTAAGGCTCTAGGTGTACCTTAGGAGTGATTTGACTCAAATCTTGATGCTTTGTTGGATTTTCTAACCCGAGCCTTCGTGATAGAATCTCAAATATTGTGTGAAAAAGTGCTAATTTGGGCCTCCATTAAAGCACATATTCTATTTAAAGAATAAGTTTAGCTATTATGTGGCATTATATTGGTTTAACCTTCCATTTTGTAATATTCCTTAAGGATCTAGTGAATCAAGTTCAACCTATAGCACCTCCCACCAAAACTTTATTCAAAAACAACCAATCCTACCTGTACTACCCCTTTTTGTCTTGTGTACATACAAATGCATAATCATTATTACCAAAACATGCATAAGCAATTAGGGTCCCGAATGTCTTTAGTAACATTTTCCTTATTGTGAAAATATCTCCATGATCTAGAACTGACAACTCTTGAGAGTTGGATTTTGTGTGTTGATCACATTTTCCCAAGGTCTTATCTATTAAATTTATGCAAAAGAAGGATTTACCAACATTTTTCATATAACAGAGGTTACAAAATAGGTTCTCTTACCTTGGTTGAAAGGCACAACCTAAAATAGTTAGGATCAAATCACATATTTTTAAGGTGCTACCCACCCCTTTCAAAACCTGAGTGCCAACAAGTCAGATAGATTGTTTCCTCGGCTACAAAATGACATATATGATTATCTATCTGCCTCTAAGTTTCCTATCAAATCCATGATGCTGCTCAGTCTTTGAAGGAGATTAAATTTGGGTACCAACAAGTTTCATCATCCTCATTTTCCAAGTTGTTTGATTTACTTGACCAAGATTCAGTTGAGTTTTCCTTTGAGTAGAAGTTTCTCTTCTTCTTGAGAAACTTCTTCTTACCATATTTCTTCTCGTAATTTAGCATTTTCTTGTTATTTTTGTGGCCTTCTTGAGACTTAGTTTCCATTTTCTTGTTTGGACATTTAGCAGAAAAATGGCCTACTTTTCCAAAATCAAAGCACTAGAATGGAAGTTTACCTTTGTACTTACATGAGCCTCTACTTACCCTTCTCAAAAAAATTGCTTCAATCTTCTCATAATCTTCTTCATCCTCCAAATCTGGTTCTTCTTTCTCTTTCTTGGCTTTGAATGATACTTCCTTCTTAGTAGACTTAAATCCAATTTTCTTCATTTCATATGGTGATAATATACATTGTAGTTCTTTGACATATGATACCTTTACATCATAATTAGGAGTTAGAGATCTTAGGACCTTTTGCACTACAATAGTTTATTATAACTTCTCACCTAGTCCTCTGATCATATTGATCACTTCATCTACCATCTATATCTAGGATGAAATAATCTCATCCTCTTTCATCTTTAGGATTTTAAACTAGGATTTATAAGTTGCAATTTGGCTAGATATACCTTGTCATCTTGTTCATAAATACTTTGAAGCTTAGTCCAAATTTTCTTTCCTGAGTTATAGTGCATTAGCTTCAAAAATTCAGTGTCAGTCAACCCATAAAGGATGCAATTTATGGGTCTTGAATTTCTTTCACATGTTGTTTTGTTAGCTACAATAGTAATTAGAGTGGCTGGAGGAGTGTAGAATTTTACAACACTTCACATGTATCAAAACTAAGTGACATAAGATAAGTATTCATTTTGATCCTCCAAAATGTATTATTTATTCTAGTGAAGAGATGTGATCTTGATATTGATAATTCACCTTGTGCTTGATTGGTTGTCATACATGTGAAGAGAGGATTTCCTTGAAGATGTTAAGCTTCTAGTAGAAGGACTTAATCTGATACCAATTGTTACGAATCACAAATAATGAGAGGGGCACTGAATCATTGCAGATCAAAACTTTAAAACACTTCAAAACACAGTTACTTGATTATGAACAAGAGCTGTAACATGAATGTATAATCAATTACACACAAGATGATGATGAATCATTACACAAAATTTATAGTGGGGAACCCATTAAGGGACGAAACCCACTTTGAAAACAAGGATTTATTAGGAACACCAATTCCAAAGCTGAAAATAATCTTTGTTTTATTGAGCACCCACTCAAATTATGAAGCACCCGCTTCAAAATATTCAACAACCCACTTGAAGAAAGCTAATCTCCCACTCAGCTAGTTTAGCAAGCTGCAACTTCCAAGGATTACCCACCTGCTATGATCTAAGCACCCACTTATAAAGATATTATAAATAGTTTGTCTATATAGTTCCTATATTCCTTATATAATGAATTATGACCACCTTTCTATCACTCTCATAACACACTCTTCAAGTTTAGATATCTAGCTCTCTACCTTTCTATGTCTCAATCCTTTAAGAATGCATTCGATCTAATTCTCTATTTCTAAAAGACTCTTATATATTCAACAGATCTTCATTTGATAACTCTAGTTGCTCTCTCTGCAACCTCTTCAACTCGAATGAACCCTTGCACTTTTAATCAACAACATGATCATTATGAGATTATGGCAAGTTGATTATGGCAACTAGTTTTACCCCACACCATGTGGCGAGTTTGGAAAGCTCATAATGATGTCATCTTTAGGAATAATAGAAAGTTATGTAACAAAGTTTACAAAGAAATTATCATTGATGTGAAGGACAAGATTGAAAGATTTAAACCTCCTAAAAATAGACTTTACCATGAGGGAGAAGAACACATTTTGGCTACTTGGAATATTGGCACTGATTTGCATAAGAATAATAATAATATTGATAGATCCACTATCTGATGGATTAAGCCTCCTAGTGCTTGGCATAAATTGAAATTTGATGGGGCCTCAAAAGGCAATCCAGGAGATTCTGGAGGAGGGGGAGTCATTAGAGATCACAGAGGTTGTTTTATTGTTTCCTTTTCTGGAAAAATGGGTAGGCAAACTAACCACTACTCAGAAGCTCTCGTGGATCTTTGGGGTATAATGCTAGCAAGAGATGGTAATATTTCCAATATTATAATTGAGGGTGATTCGCTAAACATTATCAATCTCCTAAATCAAAAACAATCCCCCAATTGGTCAATCAGAGACCTCATTGCTGAAGCTATTGATATTTGCAAGAGTTTTGAAAAATTTGAAATCAAACATACCTACCGAGAAGGCAATAGGGTGGTGGATGATTTGGAAAATTTTGGGGTTAATAATACTTTTCAAACTTGGCTAAGAGGTGACATTCTTCCCACTAAAGTTAATGAAGATATCATCAATGATTTACATGGCTTACATGGCTTGGAAAGTAATCACTAAAGGTTGTAATGTTGATGCCAAGGAACAACTTTTTAAGTACACTGTGATGAAATCATTAAAGATTTGCGTGACCTAGAGTGTCATCATTAATAGGCATAGAACGGATGTTAAGGAGTGATTAAATAATTGCAAAGTAAATTCTAATAATTACATCTGCTCACATGATTGGGAGAGATTCAAAAATAGAGTTGAGGATGATTCGCATAGTTTCTAATTTTTTACCATTGTGGGCAGAGACACAGGAAAAATGGGGGGACCGCCTTGTAAGACTGAGCCCACCCATAATCTAGCTTGGAAAGATGATGCAATTCTTTGGAACTACCTTCAAAAAGGGGGTCTTGTGAACTATATTGAAAAAATTCAAGGTTTTGATTAAGATCTTTCTATTAAATTTGCTCAAGGATGGACGAATCGCATGGTTAAGTACAAAAAAATTAAGGTTGAGATATCAGAGGAACATATTGCCTAAGTCATGGGGCTCAATCTAGATGGCACCAAATTATTTAACAAGCAGGTGGATAGAGATGTAGAAGCTAAGAAGTTTCTTTATGAGGGGGAAAATCTTGAATTTGTGACTGCTGGCATCAAGCTTGCCTCTATTCCCGAGCCGTTTGCTGAATTTACAAGAATGGTTGTGAGGTATGTTACTTTAGAAGGGCATTTTGTCACTATTCCCCAAAAGCATTTGATATTTCTTAACCATTTTCGTAGAGACATCATCATCAACTCCCCTCATTACTTGTTGAACTCCTTGGAGAAATCAGTTCTGGAAGTTCAAAATCACACTAGGGCGGTTCACCTTCATCAAGGGTTAATACTAATTATCCACCGCTAATGCTCAGCCTATCCCCATTTGGATTCTGCTCCTCCCTCGGCCTTCATTCCTCCCCCTGCCCCCTGCCTCCATTCCGCCCCTGCCCGAAAGGAAGCTTGACACTATTTCAACTAGCAAGAAAAGGAAGAAGATGAAAACAAAGGTCCCTACTTCTGAGAGGGTTTTTAGAAGTCATAAAGACTTGGAGCTTGCTAAGAATATGTTGCACATTAGTAACCCAGTGGAGGAGCCTAAGGATGAGGATTTGTTGGTCATAGTGGGTAAGATGGAAAAGAAAATTCAAGAACTTAAGAGTGTTATTAGAGAAATGGATAAAGCTAAGGGCAAAACAAAACTACAAAATGATGAAGAGGAGGATATCATTGCTGAATCTTTCAAGAAGCTCCAATCTCTGGATTGCAGACTTGGAAATGTAAAAGGACGTAACGACTGTATCTCTCTAACCTCAAAAGTATCTATAATTTCATTGAACAACAAGTTCGCAGTATTTTCAGTCTCAGCGGTATTACTGAGGACATCTGGGGCTCTAAGGAGAAAAGAGATATTGCAATTTCTCAAGTGGATTTGAAAGACCCTTCCCAGGCCACCGCCATTGCATTCTTTTTCTCACTTCAAACAATCAAAGCCAAGATTGACCGGGCTATCAAGTGATGTAGAGTTCTGTTGTTGTTTACTAGCTGCGAACTTACTGTTGACTGGTGGTTTTAGTGATGTATTTTAGCTGAGATGTCTAGTGATGGTTATCTCTTATTCGTTTTTTGTCTCTTCTGCTTTTGTTAGGATCACTGTATGTCTAGATCCTGTTTTATTACGATTTTGTATTATCTAGCTATTGAGCCCTCTAATGTTGGACACTTTTCTCCTTTTTGGGTTGTTTTTACCTCTTTTGATAACTGGATTTTGAGCCTTCTGTATATAGGGTATAGTCCCTTCAAAACTATTTACCCATAATAATAAAAAAAAAAACATGATCATTATTTAAAATTTGCTTAAATAGACAAGTAAAACTCCTTTTCCTTATTTATGATTTTCTATTTTTGAATTTTTTACACATATATTGGTGAACACAGAAGATTACAAGATTATTTCTTACAACTATATTCAGTTCCGCTATCCTCCATGATTTTCTTAACCTTCAAATGAATACATTTCATAAGTTTTCCTTTTTCACATTTTGTTATACTTGAAAAATTAAAATTTTCTATTTCATGGGATAGACGATGAAACCACCTTTTCAAAAAGTCCAATTTTTTAAAATGTAACACTTGGAGTGAAAGTTATCTTAATGTGGGACTGGGGGGTTCATGCAGCACTACGTTCCAAAACATCAATGATAGTCTACACTTATAATCCTACTATCAAATTTCCTCCACCGCCTGCTAAAATTAGATAACAAGCAAATGCTTGATGGTTAATCAAGATAGTTATGAGGGTCTCGGAGGAAATGTAAAAAGAGTCAAGCCCTTGGGAATAGAAGAAAATACTTAGCCAAATCATGATGAAAAGGAAAAACCTAGAATGAGTCTCATTATAAACTCAAAAATTATAGAAAAGCCACAGCGAGTGCCATGTGTTGGGCCGATGCAATTTCAAAAACTGAAAGGGAGGAAGGAAATTCCAAAACCCCAATGGAATTTGATGTGGATTCATTAATAAAGGGCTCGCAAAGGAAAGGATCTTCATATTAATATACATCGAGTCGTAATGAGAAGATATAAAATATGTGGAAAGTTCCACCTGTCATCTTGACGTAAATTCAAAAGAGGTAAGGAAAATGGGGACCCTAGAGATACACCTAGCCTCTACAAAAAGATCGGCATGAATGGGCCTCAAACGCAAAGTAGCTTACCAAGAATGGAGGTAGGTTAATGCCATGTATGAGAGGTAATGGAACTTATCCAAAAATTTTAAATGATCAAACCTTTGAAAAGTGGAGGGTGAAGAAGTTATTACATTGTCACTTCAGCAGAAGAGTTAATGCATAGTTCTGTGTAAAGGAAGATAACCTATAGAAACTCGTAAAGTTCACCTACACCTAGGAAGCCATTTTTAAATAGAATAGGAGACAAATAAGTGTCCTCTGAACCATGAACCAGAATATGATGCACAAAAATAGAGAAAATTTGATGTGTAATAAATATCTGAGGGTGTATTCCTTAAAAGGTCAGCCCACTTCAAGGAAGGTGGTTGCAAAGAAGTTGAGAATGTAAGAAATAAGTATGAATCTCATTTCTTAAATGAAAGATCATGGGGTGGTGTGAGAAATATTTATCCAATACATTTCTTTCACTTCATCCAATTTATTACGGGGGGCAGGTGATTGAAAAGCCTAGTTCCAGAATTTATCTCTTCTCTTCTTCTCATTCTATAGATTGTAATTTGCGGGGTTCATAAAAATCATCTCCGGAGAGTTAGCCATGTTTCTTCTCTAATCTTGTTTCTTCCCTACTAGGGAGATGAGTTGGGAGCCCAAGCCTTCTTCTTAAATCTTTGTAATGGAATTATTTCCTCTTACGTAATGATTGTTATACTGTGCACAATTTTAAAGCAATATAATATATCCTATGATGCATTTCATCCATCCTTTGCATGTTTTATGATCTTTAATAACCTTTATTCATTCTTAGTATATTGTTCATATTTCTAATGTTCACTATGGGTTTCAAAACCTATGCGTAATGGATTTGAATTGGTGTTTGGTGTGAATGTATCTCTTACCTATAGTGCACTTTGTCCACCCTTTTCATTATTGACCTTTTCCCCATTTTACGCAGTTGGATTTTTTTATTAAACATCTCCCCCTTTTCTGGCATATCACTTCTATTAGTTTTGTGCTACGTTTTATTTTTCTTTGACCCTCATCTCACCCCATAGATAAGATCCGACTTCATTAAAATCTAGAGGTTACCTTAGGGTGTACGTCTCACTAATCTAATGTATCGAACAACTCTGATGGTTCTTCTGCAAGGATAATAGTCAAACGTTTTCCTAGGAATCCCAGTGGAATTTTTCGAAGCATCATGTCATTTAATTTCATCAAGTTGGTGTTTGCTTGGTGAAATTAAGGCAATGGAGGCACATAAAATCACATCTGGAAACTCTTTGTGGTCCAAATGGCCCATCGTAGAAATTTTCAGACCTTTCTTTCATTCATCTCTATTCATCTTTCTTTCCACATCTCCCATCTTCTTTCATTCTATGAAGTTATGTAATCATGACTTCATACCCACAATGAAATTCACACTTGCATTAGTATCATCAATGTATAATGAGCTTCATGAATTCTCCACTCCAGCAGTATAACCAGGATCAACACCTCTATTCTTACCCATATGAACAATGCCAAGATCAGTTTATCTATGGAAACTATCAAGGACATGGGTATGCATATGATGATTACAATTAAATTGAGGATGTTTGTCTACTTGAGAAGATCCAAAGAATGGAGGTAGGCATGATTCAATCTTGGGCTATAGCACAACCGAAATCATTTGGGATAGGATGCAGGGCACCGTGTCTATGGTAAGGCCATATTTCTAAACACTATAGCACATAGGAGAATATTTCCTTCTTAGAAGAAGTGTTTCCCCCAATTTTGTAGTGGATCGAGCGTATTGGAACATATGAGCAAAGTGTGAGACAACCTTATCAATGGGTAAGTCAATCATCGACTCTTTGTTTTTCTAGCCCCCTTTCCCAAGTTATATCATGTCATACTGCTCCAAATAGCAAAATCCCCTCTCCATCTTCTAGGCTTACATCCTAACCCTTTTCTTTTGTCACTTTACCTTCCAAACAATTATTCCCTCCATGTAAACAAGTTGCAACTCCAAATCCAAAAGAATACGAGCACGGGGGGATGATTAAAATAAATTCAAAGGATTCCAATAATGAGTCAGATGCACAAGAAGTTACAGATATCTTTCCTTTCCATTCTCTCAAGAAATCTAACTTTTTGGAAGAGTTAGATCTCACAAGCTTCATGTTTGAAAATGAAGTTATACATGATGAAAAATTTGTAGACTCAAAGACCATCATTCAAAAGGGAAAAACCTTGGTGTAGTAGGACGAAGATGAGCTTGACTACTTATCTGACTTAAAGGAATATATCAACAAAGAAGATCCCACAATAATAAATACCTTTGTAGTTTCATCATCAATTCTCCATCAACAAGAGCCTTCTACTCACGAAAATCCCCCTGAATTGAATTCAAAAACTTGTAATAAAATCATTAAAGGATTTTTTATTTCAATCAAAGAGTCTAGATTCACTAATGAAGTTGCTAAAGAGGAGGAAAAGGAAGAAAAGGATGATACCACTCCTATACCATTCATCAAGATAGAAGATCAACCATTTCCATAAGCACAAGAAAGTTTAAATCTATACAAAAACAACTCCATCCAAGAAATTCTACAGAAAGGTCTCATCCCCGAGGTTGAAATACAAAGTGACAAGCAAGCGCAAAAAATATCAAAACCTCACCCCATCAAGATTTTTGCCTCATTAGATCTAAAGGAGAAGCCAACGCCAGTCATGCTTACATCAGAGCATGAGGATAATCTTCAAATCCCCAAGGGTCAGCTAGAACACCTCTAACCAAATGATAAGAATCTCAACAAGGTATTCATTTTGTTTGTTGATACCATGGGTAGAAGAGTGGGAGGTAATTTTTCACTCGTATCACAGGCCATAACCATTCCTAAAATATTCACATGGCCATGCTTTATAAGGAAGATAAGTTATTTTTCCCTTCCTGTTTCAAGTTTTTTTAATCTCTTGTTCGCTTGGTTAGAGTAGAAGTAGAGTTGTTGTGATTAGAAAAAATAATTTTACAAATTCTACATGTCTTACTTGATTCTTGTATGATTTAAATATTTGTATATAGCTTTTTTTGTATTTCTCTAAAGGTTCCAAAGACCTTGCCCCTCAGTATTTATAGCAGGGAGATCTTTAGGTACCTATGATAGTTGTAAACTTCAAAAACAAATGTGGAGCAAATAAAATTAGGTAAAGAGACAATCTTATCAACTCTCTCCAGAATGAATTACGGAAGGCACCATCCCCAAGGTCGACTTATAGATTTTATAGTAATCCCAAAAGAGAATACGCTCCACTTTTCATCCTAAAATATTATGATGTGAGGAGTGCAATTCAATTTCAAAAACAATTTTCTACTCTCAAAAAACAAAATCTAGAGTTTCATTATGAGAGTTGAAAGACATGAACGATTAGTTGATAACTATAGAAGCAAGCAATGTCATTTCACATTCTCTGGTACCAGGTTCAAATCAAATAATAATATAGAGTCCATACCCAAATGAATAGATGTAGATAGTAGGTTCGTCCCAGTTAGCAGGCTAATGCCCCCCCATGAGTCACCAGATCTGTTATCAAATTTCCTCCACCTTCTGCTGAAATTAGATAACAAGAAAATTCTTATTGGTTGTTAATAAAGATAGCTTTGAGGCTCTCAGAAAAAAGGTAAAAATATTCAAGCCCTCAACAATAGAAGAAAAGACATAGCCAAATCATGATGAAAAGGAAAAAATTGGAACAAGTCCCATTATATACTCAAAGAAGATAGAAAATCCATGGAGAGTTGCATGTGTTGGCCCACCGTAATTTCAAAAACTGAAAGGGTGGAAGCAAATCCCAAAACCCCGTGTTACTTCCACATGGATTCAATAATAAAGGGCCTACTAAGGAAAGGCTATTCATATTAATACACAAAGAGTCCAAAGGAGAAGATAGAAAATCCGTGGAAAGTGCCATGTGTCGGCCAAGTGCAATTTCAAAAGAGGCAAGAAAAATGGAGACCCTAGAGATACACCAAGCCTCTAAAAAAATCTCAACACGAATGGTCCTCGAACCTAAAGCAGATTATTTAGAATGGTGGTAGGTTAATGCCATGTATGGGAGGTAATGGAACTCATCCAGAACATTTAACTGATCAGAGGTTTAAAAGTGGACAGCGAAGAAGTTATTAACTTTTCACTTCAGTGGAAGAGTTAATGCACAATTCCATGTAAAGGAAGCTAACCTGTAGAAACTAAAAAGGTTAACCTGCACCCAAGATTCCATTTATAAATAGAATAACACAAAAATATGTTTCCTCTAAACCATGACCCCGAATCTAATGCACGACAATCGATAAATTCAGATATAAAACAAATATCTGAGGGTGCATTCCTTAAAAGGTGAGGCCACTTCAAGGAAGGAAATTGCAAAGTAGTTGAGAATGTGATAAATAAGTATGGATCTTGTTCCTTAAATGACAAATCATGGGGAAGTGCAAGAAATATTTGGCAAATCTAAATTTGTCACTTCATCCCATTTATTATGGGGGCAAGTGATTAAAAAGCCTAGTTCTAGAATTTATCTCTTCTCTTCTTCTTATTATATATATATATATATATATATATATATATATATATATTGTGATCTGTGGGGTTCATAAAAATCATCTCTAAAGAGTTAGCCATGTTTCTTTCCTGCTAGGGGGATGAGCTGGGAGCCAAATCTTTCTTGTTAAAGTTTTGTAATGAAATTCTTTCCTCTTACTGATTGTTATACTGTGCATAATTTTGGAGCAATATGATATGTCTTGTGATGCATTTTGTCCATCCTTTGAATTTTTTATCATCTCTAATAGCCTTTAGTTCATTGTTAGTTTATTGCACATATTTATAATGTTCACTATGGGTTTCAAAAGTTGTGATTAATGGGTTTGAAGTGGTGTTTGGTGTGAATCTATCTCTGGCATGTGGTGTAGTTTGTCCACCCTTTTCATTATTCACCTTTTCCCCATTTCAGACAGTTTGATTCTTGATTAAACTTCTTCCCCTTTTCTGGTGCATCACTTCTACTAGTTTTGTGCTATGTTTGATTTTTCTTTTACCCTCATCTCACCCCATAGAGAAGAGCCATTTTCTTGAAAATCTGGAGGTTACCTTAGGGTGCACGTCCCATTAACCTAAGGTATCCAACAACTCTGATGGTTCATCTACAAGGATAATTCTCACTAAATCCTATATAATCTGTTAAATCCTTTGATTTTTTTGGATTATAGGTAAAGGAGGGTTAAGGGTAGCCTATCGCATAAAAAGTGGAGAGAAAGATATGAAAATTAGAAACAAAAGAGGTTGCCTCTACCAACGGCACAGAGAACCTAAACAAAACACAAGAACAAAACTAACAACAAAACTAACATCATACAGAAACAACAACTATCTCATATTTTTGACGCCTTCCCATTGGATCTTAAGTTCATCTTAAGGGGAGAGATGATTTCTTTCTTTTTCTAGTTCACAACCGTCTAATCCTTTTCTTTGTTTGGATTTTCATTTTTGATATTCTGGATTGAAACATCACTTCAATATACTCCTTAAAATTTTGCATCCTTGATGAGGCTGATGTACCCTATTTCAAAACCAAAGGATCCACATCATTATTACTTTCCTGTTGCAATGGATCCATCTGAGAAGGAAGAGGAACTTCCTTCTTATCCAGCATCTAGATTAACCAACTTCTTAAATTCAACATCAGAATCACAATCTGAAGGTTCCTTTAACACCAAGTGTCTGGGATTCAAATTCTTCCACCATGAGCTTCTATTTTTAACATTGTTTCTCTCCATATGACAATGTGAAGCTAAATGGCCTAAGGAGAATCATGTTCCGTACCTAAAAGGAAACCCTTCATAGTCCAAATTTTATATCCATGTTATATCCTCAACTTTGAGTTCAATAGTGGCTCATAATCCTCAGTCTTTGGGTCAATAGCCAAATATTTCCCCAAACTATTTCCTATATGGATAAAACAACTCTCCATAAAAAATTGGAGGGGTAAATAGGGTAGAAAAATCAAAACCGACTTAACTTGGAATGTATGAGACATCGGGTTACATAGAGGGAACTGTGGTTTCATCAATAGTAGATGGGATTAAAAATCCCAAACTCTTTCAAATATCAAATCCCTATCTGATATTTCATCAAATATTACAATGAAAAAAACATGAGCACTAGGATGAATATCCAGCCTACCTTCCATGATGGGGCCTCGCTAACTGGTCATCCAAGCATGAAGAGAGAGCAGACGTGGGAATAAATTATTGAATTTATAGATCAATTTATTTTTCTAAAACAAAGCTTCACATTTAACCAACTCTTCACCAAAATAAATTGATGGGGTAGATTTATCATAAGACATTGGCTTATTACATCGTAGATCCATCATTCCCCTATTCCTAATGTTATTCCCCTAAAAATATTCCTTGAAAGACATCCTAGGAGTGGGATCCCTAGCTATTGCATCTTTTAGCTTTGTCGGCATTCCCTAGGGAGGGATATGGTTATGCCCCCACAAATAGCCATAATCTTCAAAGACATGATCTCCTCCCAAAACACGATGCAACAAACTAAAACTGCCGCTAGACCCTTCCTAGTTGGAGTGAGTAGGAGAAATATTAGCATGTCGATTATTCCTTGAGGAGTTACGACAGAGACCATAACGACCCTGTCCTCTGGAAATCTTGCAGCCACGTCCTCTACCACAAATCATTTACTTTTTGATTCCTTTACAAACAGGACATTTCAAGTTATCAGGGAACAATAGGTACAATGGAACTTGGGCCTTCTAGACTATGTTCTTCTTTACTCCTTACTATCCCCACTTTACACCATTTCTTTTTTTTGCGGATTAAAATTGATTGCAAGGAACTTTGGTTCATGTGGTACATGTTCCACCTGGGCCCTTTGGTCGCGCATCATTCTCCCATCCCACACCAAACTATTTCCTAAGTGTTCTGGCTCTACTTACTTTGTGGAGAACTTAAGTTCCCACATACTATTCTCTCGACTCATCTTCTTCCCATAATCACCTTCTTCTTCTTGTTTTTATAGATCATGGGGTCTTGTGGAGAACACTAACCCATATGGAATAGTAGGGTCAAGGCCTTTTGTGCCCGCATTGGTCTCTCGAACCGCAATACTCTTAACTCCTTTTTATTTCATCCAAAATCGCTTTGTGAGGAACAAATGTTCTCAGAGAACTTGTTCCTTCTTGTGCCCGATTAACTCACCCGATCCACACAAAACTTAATAATTTGTTCTGTGGTCCTAATACCTTTATGGGGAATTTGTGTTTCTTAGGAACTAGTTCCATCCACACCATAAATGTTGGCAATACACTAGAAAGGGCAAAATACTCAAATTTCTCAAAAAATTTCTAAGTACCAGAATATTTTTCTTTTACCATAGAGAATTTGTGAGAACTTGGGACATGTAAATTACTTTTAGATATCTAAATAAACTAAGCCAAATATACTATCTTTTTGAATACTTGTAATGGATTCTTGTCTTATTATCCAAGCCATAGTGTCCTGCAAACATCCTCAATCATCCTAAAATCACTTTATAACATAGAAACACTTAATATCCATCAATGCCATCATCATACCATGTTTTAAACATCTCACTTTCCTTCTTGTGATAAAATTAGAATTTGTCCTGAGATTTCTAAAACTTCATTGGTTGATCATGAATGCTAGTTACAGACTTGTTAAAACTTGAATGAGCCTGTCTAACCTTGGGAAGTATACATACAACATTAAGCACACACCTTTACCATACAATCACTGATGAGGCACTACCAATCAACCTTGAATCTCACCATTCACACCTTTTTTCCATCAATGCCAAATGAATTTGATGACAATACCAATGAATAGGGTTAAAAAAATCAGTGATAACATTTTGAATGTAACTCAAACCCTTTACATCCTTTCTTCTATTTTCCTTCAAATAATTTTTTTGATTTTCTATAAGTGCATTAAATGCATCCTATTCTATTACCTCTATGTATCCTCCTTCAACTAGATCTCATAGCTCTTGAGAAGAGAATGATGTATTCATCTTGATACACAAGATATCATAGTTCTTCGCATCAAATATTGGGGGTTGTTGCCACGAGCTGCTGCTGGAAGCCATACAAGATCAACCCAGAAAATAAAAACTCAAATGTCCCATAACTAATCACTCTGATACCAAGGTGTTTGAAAAATTTAAAGTGCCAACACAATGAAGACAGGGGAAAACCCAACCAAAACAATATAAAACACACATAGAATATATATATAATATTTGAAATAAAAAAATTCATACAATCAAAGTTGTTGCTCGGTATATTTTATTTCATTTCTCTTCTTCTGTCCTTTGTCTTCTCTGTCTTCCTTGTTCTTCATTTTCTTCTTGTTGTTGTGACATGATCTTATTTTCTTTGTAGACATTGTTCTCCCTTTCCTTCTTCTCTGTTATATTTCCCTTTCTATTATATTCTCTTCTCTATATGTTTTCCTTCATGGCACGAAATATATCTATATCCACTTTCTATATTCTTCATTATATATTATGTTGTTGCATATATCTATTTATCTCCCCCTTTCTTTAGGTCATACATAAAAATATAAATGGGGTCATACCGGAGGTATATATGCAAAGTGACTCAATCCAAGAGTTCCACATTTGTTGGGGGAAAAATGTCAGAGCGATAGTGGAATGCTGCCATGTGGCTAGTTCTATGGTGAGCTATTTAATATCTAATGGCCAAAAGGAATTACAAAGCCATAATAATTTCTGAGAGATAAATCCTATCGTAAAGATAAAACAATATTATGTCATCAATACAATGGGATTAGGTGTTGTCAAAATCAACCACTCTCAATCCAACTTAGTAAGCTCCTTCCACATAAATTATTAACATGGACAAAGATTTCATTATCTATCAACGTAATTCACAAAAACCCCATTTCTATGTTGTGTACCTTCTATCACTATATCCATTTATCACAAATTTTATAGTAAAATTATCATTATCTCTCCCTCCCTACGTCGATCAAAAAACTCAATAATATTATTGAAATTAGGACTATTTTTGTAGATCTCATGTATAGATTAATTCATTTAGCAGGTGGGAGAAGATAAACTTCATGTAAAAATACATGTGTAAAAAATAATAATATAAAACCCTATTGAATAATTCTTCTTCTATAAATTGTATTTTGTGTCAAGGCATTCATAGGCCATGTGAAGGATATATGCTCTGGCATTGACCATTTTTAACTTTCCACAAGTGAGTGTGAAGTCATCGTCAATAGGATATCCACAATCCAGGAATATCTCTATACTTTGCACTAGACCATGAAATTGCCTACAATTATTCTAACCTCTCCAAAGTAACAAATAACTCTAGCTCAGGTTATATATAGTTAGTTTCTATGTGTATTTGGAAAAAGGCATTTGCATTTACAATAGTCATAGTGTTAAGGGCATAAACTTGGATAAGGAAACATCTAGAGGTCGATTCTTCTTATACCACCTTATCCCAAAACAAATAGGTGGGTTTTACAACACATTGAAGAAAATATTAGACATTTATGTGGGTACCAAAAAATAGGTGGGTTATATAAGATATTGAAGAGAAGAGTACACATAAATGTTAAAGTAGACACATGTCTAGTGCAGATTACAAGTGAAATCCAGGTATTTGGGCGGATTTGATACATAAACCTTAGCTTGCATATAAATACCATGAAGCCAACATTATCATTCATCCAATCTCATTCTAAGCCCATGTAAAACTGATGGGTGTCTTGTAATATACTCTGTAGGATAAGGGACATGGTCTTTCTGATGCCCAAGAATGTTTATGTAAATGATGATGTGTGTGCAAATATAGTGGAGAAGAGGGTGAGAGAATTGCAGAGGGTGTGTTCTAGGTGGAAAGGAAAAAAAATATCAATATTCTTTGGATTGAAATAGAGGGTGAAAGGGTGAGGATTGCTTTGGTCTTGGATTTATTTCCTTAGTACATCCATCAAAATTTGAACTAAATTTTATATTTCACAAGGTTAATTTTTTTATAAGGACATTTGTTTAGTGTAGCTAGGAAGACCATATTTAAAACATAAAATACCAAAAAATAATGAATGAACTTATATCACAGAATCAATCTCTCATATAAGTAGTCTTAGAGGGTTGCAAGAGAACTAATATTTCTCAATCAAATTGATCTCCTAGAATATAAGGGGTCTCAATGCCCCTTCCAAAATAAGGATTCTTACTCTTCATTTTCCCAACTCACATACTTTACATATTTACACATATTTGCACACATTAGTACCATTTTGTGGATGAAAATATCTCTCTACTAATTACGCCAAGGTCTTACCAATCATAAAGTGACCTGGCATCCTTATGCATTCCTTCTCCAACATAAAATTTTCTAGCATTGATCCTTATAGAATGCATAGCTCTGTGCTTTTGATTGAGAATCCTTTATTTATGATGTACTTGAGCCGTGACATGCAGTTGACTGTCACTAGTTCTACTCATTTTGTCAACACTTCAACAAAATATTTATCTTCCAAGTAGAGCTCCATCATCACTTCAAACCCTTTCACTCCTCGCATTTCAGTCAATGAGATGCATCAGAAACTCATTTTTACTTCTTACTTATGTTCTTAAGGACAAATGAGTAACACTTGATGAATTCAATCAATTTAATACGTTAGTAATTCAACATCTCATGAATATTTATGAATTTTTGTGCTTAGTGGTATATATACAACATGAACTCAAGAAACAAATAGTGCCTAAGAGCTTACATAATGGCATAAAAATATTGTTCCTAAGCCAAATACTTTCTTCTCATGTTATTCACATTCACACTAAAATATACAATGGGTATTCCCTCTAGACTCATTATATTAAGATTTTTATCCCACTAGCATCATAATAATCCTAAAATACCTCATTGAAAGTAGGCAGAGCTTATACTGAATACTTTATTTTTAGCTTATCCTTAATGTTTTGAAATCCATACTCTTTATCCAATCCACAATTCTCAGTGAATCCTCAAATGAAATTCTTATGTAAGCTAAAAATTCTATGCAAGATTCATATCTCCATGCCACCTTTTAATGATGGTAAATCCACTATAGGTTGCACCTTTTCAAGATCAATCTACAACTCGTGTTGAGATATAACAAATCGCAAGAAGACCAACTCTATTTGCATTAAACTATACATCTTCAAATTTAGTAATAGTTTCTCTTGTAAATTCTCTCACACTTTCTGTAAATGTAATGTGTTCTTATTTCATTTTGTCAAAAATCAAAATGTCGTATATATATAAAAAATTAAAAACTTAAATTTGAAAGGATCAAACACTTCTTTCATTAGTCACATGAATATTCTTGATGTGTAAATCAGACCAAATGGCTTAGTAAACCATGCATATAGTGATTTTGTTTTAAATCAATCATCAACTAAATATTTGTGAAATAATTCACCCCACTAAGGTACTCCATCAAAGCATCTATATACAGAAATGGAAATCTATACTTGATAGTGATTTTTTGATAGCCATTGAATCACTGAATATTCTCCATTCTCCGCATTAAATGGGTCCCAATACTATTGGTATTATGCATAGGGTCAAATACTCTCTAATCGACTCTTTGTTAAGGAACACATGCACTTAATTCCTCATCTCCCGTTTCTTGATAAGTGGATTTGATTTATAAACTAGCCACAAGTATTATGTCCATTTGATGACCAATACTAAACGTAAGTGGTAATCCATCCACATAATCATTTATTATGATATTTGTGAAATCAAAAAAAATCTCTCTCAATTTATATAGGATTTCCTATATTGTTGTGGTTATGTACTCCAAGGTTTTCAATGCACGTCTTCATATGAATGTAAAACATCTACCATCCCCTTTCATATCATTATATAACTTATTTCCCAAATTAGGAAATGCCTTAGGGACTCTTCTCAAATTTTAAACGTGAATACTTCAAAGGATTCAAAGTATATATTTTTTATATTTCATCAATGTTTAGGTAATTAAGTGGCCATCATTATCATTTTTTAATCATATTACCACATTCTCCAAAAAATATGGAAATTTTCCATTGTCATTACATCACACAGGACTTCATCATTATAGGAAGCAATCTTGATATGTACATTGCATTGCTCATTCACAAAAAACTGATTCCCCTTCAATAACAATGACACCTTTTATGGGTTAGGGTGCATAATCCACTTCAAGTCAAGCTTCTTAACCAGCTCATCAAAAATATGATTGTAATTTTTACCATTATTAATAACGACTATACATCACATACCTTCAAATAAACAAATGGTTCTAACTAGATTCATTCTCTGTGTGATAATATTATTCTCTTTTACATGCATCAATAACACCCTTTCATAATCCACTTCAAGTCAAGCTTCTTAACTAGCTCATCAAAAACATTATTGTAATTTCTACCATTATTAATAATGACTATACATCACATACTTTCAAATAAAAAAATGGTTCTAACTATATTCATTCTATGTTTGAGAAGATTATTCTCTTTTACATGCATCAATAACACCCTTTCATCATCAATTCTTCAGCTCACTTAGAATATTTTGCACTCCTTTTTATGCATGGATTTTTGTATTGGCATGTTGAGAAATATGATTTCTCATTATTTCTCCAACTTTCATTGAATTGTGTGGTATGTTTACACTTGAATGCATGATGTCATGTCTCTCCATAATGGAATTTTTTTTCTTGAATCCTATTCCTCTTACATGTCCTCTTCATTTGTACTTGCATCTTCCTCCACCTCTTTTTTCACAACTCTTCTCACGTGATGTTCTCATATCTCCTTTACACACATGAATTTGAACATCACCACATAAGTTTCCATGTTTGTGTGGGAATTTACTAATACTCTATAGGTTTCTTTATCATCTACATTAAAACTCTTCTTCCCCTAGTGCAAACTAATATGTGTCCCGCATGTATTTTAGTCTGATGATATTGATTTCTATTAGGAAATTAGAGTAGCAAAACAACTTCCTACACTAATCTTGAGGAGAGATATTATGTAAAACTTTCAACATAATAAAATAGTAATAGAAATCTCAGCAACACATTCACAACAAGAAAATAAACAATTAACAAAAACACCAGATATACGTGGGGAAAATCCTTTCGAATAAAAAATCCCACACTCCAAAATCCCACTCAATGTATTTCAAATCTAATAACAAGATTACATACATTTGCAGAGCAAACTTCTTATAGGAATATCACCAAAAACAATTCTAGGAGGTTTCTAACATTAGAGTACTTGCTAAGCTCGCCACACAAATTGCTTCTCCCAGCCTTCAATTTATAGACCTTTGGTTATACAAGAAACCATCTATGATTTACAAAACCATGTGCGAAACCTCTCATGTGTTGGATTGCATTAAAGAGCAAGATTTCAGTCTAAAATTAGGCTCTCACATTCACAATATTCTCCCCTATTTTTACCCTTAAAGATGACATAAAATATGTCGTAATATCTCTAAAAATAGGCAGCCCTTGATATACTATCATATGGGAATCTTTTGGAAACTCATATTTCTATTTTTAGAGAACCGACAATGTGAAACTGTTGTAGGAAAATATTAACTAAATAAACTAAACAAGGTTGAGACACCTTATTTCCAGCAGTCTCCCATTTGTAGAATAGCTTATAAGGGCCAAGGGAAACATATCATCATGGATCAACTACTATGGGCCGAGAGGCCGATAGATTCGAAACACCACCTAAATTTTGTTTTGCTCATGGGATTAGTTAATGCATCTGTAACATTCACAACTCTACCTTTTTTAGCTTCATCGTGCCATCCTCGACCATATCTCTCATGAAGTGATACTGAACATCAATGTGTTTGGTCTTGGCATGAAAAGTCAAGTTTTTCGCAAGGCAGGTTGCACTCTAACAGTCACAATACATTATAATTGCACCTTGTTTCAATCCAATATCTGAACACAAATGCTTCAACCAAATGGGTACTTTACATGCATAAGTGACTGCCATGTACTCTGCCTCAGTAGTGGACAAGGTGACCACATCCTGTCACTTGGTCATCCAACTAATTGCACCACTGTTAAGAGTAAACACATATGCACTGGTGGATCTTCTGCTATCGGCATCACCGGCCCAATTTGAATCCACCAAACCATGAATACCTAGGGAATGTTGATCTCCTCTACCATGAAAACATATAGAGTACTCTGAAGTACCCTACAAATATCTAAAGACCCTCTTAACTGCATCACAATGCACTCTTCCAAGATTAGACATAAAATGAGAAAGAACTCCCACTTCTTGGGCAATGTCTGTTCTTGTACAGACCATAGCATACATTAAGCTTCCAAATCTCCTAAGACACTCTGCTCATGTATTCTATCTCTGATGGGGATGAAGGACATTACGAAATGGAGAGCTTCATTCCCAAAGTAACAGGAACACAAAGTGGTTTACAATCCTGCATGTTGAAACTTTTCAAAATAGAACAAACATACTCTGGCCAAGCAATAGCTTCCTATTCTCATGATCTCTCCTAATCTCCATCCAAAGTATGTGTTTTGCTACACCAATATCTTTCATTTCAAATTTCTTAGAGAGATATGATTTCAATTTTACAATCAAACATTTTCCATTCCCAATAAACAATATGTCATCAACATATAAAGTAATTACCAGAAAACAATCACCATCAGATTTAAAATATACACAATGATCAGATTTAGACCGCACAAACCCCAAACTCAACACATATGAATCAAACTTCCGATACCACATCCTAGGACTTTTTTTAAGGCCATAAAGGGATTTATTTAACTTATAAACCATCTTTATTTTACCTTTCACCATGTAGTACTCTGGCTGTGTCATATAGATTTCTTCCTCCAAATCACCATGAAGGAAAGCAGTTTTCACATCCATTTGTTCAACCTCTAGGTCGTAAGTTACTGTAATAGATAATAAAAACCGAATGGATTTCAATTTCACAACAGGAGAGAATATCTCACCATAATCAATACCCTCAACTTGAGAGGAACCCTTCATAACCAATCATGCCTTATATTTTTCAACATTTCTATCTGAACAAATCTTTTTCTTAAACACCCATTTACATCCAACAAGTTTCTAACCTTCAGGAAATGGTACAAGGTCCCATGTATCATTATTTTTAAGGGCTGGCATCTCTTCATCTATGGCTATTTTCCAGGACATTGCATCATTCATACCCAAATCCTTTTGTACAGATCTCAGTTCATCAATGTTAGTACTCAAAGTATATATACACTTTCAATAATCAGGAGAATATCCATACCTTTTAGGTGGTTGCCTTTTCCTTGTAGACTTTCGAACAAGCTTAGATGGAGATTTTTCCATTTCTTTCTCCTCTTCTTCTTCTTCTGAAGATTTAGAGCTTGGTGAGCGCTCCTTAACTTCTTGTATATTTTGGGGTCTCGATTTGACTTTCTCAGGAGTAGAAGGAAGTTGAACCACATCCTTTTTTTGTTCATTTCCTTTATGTTGTTCTAGCTGAAAATGAACAAGGAAAGATTTAATCTCTCTAAAATTAACACTTCTGGAGTATATTACCTTTTGTGAAACTAGATCCCAAAGCTTGTATCCTTTCACACCATAGCCATATCCGATGAAGATACATTTGACAACCTTAGAATCCAAATTTGTTCTTGTCTCCTTAGGCACATGTGCATATGCCTCACAAGTAGAAACTCTCAGATGTCTAATTGAAGGCTTTTCCCCGACCATGCCTCCATAGGTGATTTATCAACAAAGCATTGATGTAGGAGATCTATTTATCAAATAACAAGTAGTGGTAACAACGTCAGCCCAAAACCTCTTTTCTAGACCAGCTCCAATCAACATGCTCGTAGCCTTCTCCATCAACATTCTGTTCATTATTTTTGTAACTCCATTCTGCTTCGGAGAATACAAAGTTGTCTTTTGTCTTTTAATCTCACAATCTGTACAAAATTTGTCAAAGTGTGTAGAACAATACTCACCACCATTATTAGATTTCAAACACTCAATTTCCTTCCCAATTTGATTTTCAACCGTAGCCTTAAATTCCTTGAAACACCTAAATACTTCAAATTTACTCTTTAAAAAATATACCCATGTTCTCCTACAAAAATCATCAATGAAAATAACATAATAAACTTATTTACCAATAGAAGCAACCTTAAAAGGACCAAATACATCCAAATGGATTAGATCCAAGATACATGAAGACTTATGAGTAGATGAGTAAAACTGAATGCGGTTCTATTTTCCATAAATAAAATGCTCATAGAAATCAAACTCCAAATTGCAATCACTCAACCCCTCAACGAGGTTCTTATTTTTTAGGGCTTTTAAACCCTTCTATCCAATGTGGCCAAGCCTTTGGTGCTATAACATGGTATTCTCTGTAGGTAATTTTGATTCGGTAGACAGAGAACCCTTTGGTACTTAGAAGCCATGGCCATCCACGGCGGCAGAAACCCTCTCCTTTTTTAGTAAAATATTTACTGGCTTAGTTTTATCCAAAGTGCTTTTTTACTCAACTGTGCATGCATCAAGTTGGTAAAATGTACCCAATCTACTTCCTCTTGCTATCACCATAGCACCTCTCACCATTTTCACACCTGCTTGTTCATGCACACCCACATCTATTAGATTGCTAATAGATAATAAATTTCTTGCTAGTCTTGGGATATGTAAAACACTATCAAATCTTCTAATTCTACCATCATAAAATTTCACCTAAATACTACCATGACAAACAATTTCAAGGAAAGTATTATCACCCAAATACACCTTACCACAAATACAATTTTCATAATTATTAAACTACTTTTTGTTAGGATTCATGTGGAAATATGCACCTGAGTGTATCAACCATGCATTATCACCTATACAAGTGGCCAAAGCTGTAATAAACGCATCTCCATCTTCCTTTTCAGACTCAAAATTAGAATCATGCTTCTTCTTTTTCTTTTTCTTTTCTTCTTCACATTCCCTTCGGAAGTGTACAGATTTGCCACAATTCCAGCATATCACCCTAGAATTACCAGGGGATTTTGATCTCCCCTTATTCCTGGAATGGCCACGCTTCTTCTCATATTTTCCCCATTATTTTGTTCTTCCTCAAACACTCTTGAATCCTCTTTGGAATTCAGAGATACCTTCCTTCTCATCTCTTCGGAGATAAGAGAATCAACAACATCCTCCATCTTCAGAGTGATTGAAGTGCTCCCAATGGCCATGACTAGGTTGTCCCATGAGTCTAGAAATGAAACCAACATAGTTTGGTACCTTTCTTCTTCATCCATCTTAACCCCAACAGAGCTCAACTGAGTCACCATCGTATTGAATGTTTCTAGATGATCAAATATTTGTCCACCTTCTTCCCTTCTCAAGGAATATAACTTCTTCCTCAAGAAAATCTTATTTACCAGAGACTTAGCTTGGTATATGTCAGCCAGATTTTTCCAAATCTTTTCCAAAGTGGATTCTTGATGGACATTTATCAGGATCAAATATCCAAGATATAGTGTAAGAAGACCTTTATCTTTTCTATCCATTACATCATATATTGCAGCCAAAACTGGATCCGTAGGCCTATGCACCTTGTCATCCACTACATCCTATAGATCTCGATCAACCAAAAAATCTTCCATCTTCAGCTTCCACATTTCAAAGTTTGTGCCAAGAAAATTCTCTACCTCAAACCTCCCAGATGTGCTCACCATTTGAAAAAATATCTGCAACCAGATAACAAAGTATACTTTGCACAAGCTCCCACTAAAACATGGATTAGCACAAAAACCAAACAACCCATAACTAAAACACAAGGTGATCAAGCTCTGATACCACTTGTTAGGAAATTAGAGTAGCTGAACAAATTCCTACGCTAATCTTGAGGAGAGATATTATGCAAAGCTTTCAACATAATAAAACAGTTACAAAAATCTTAGCAACACATTCATAACAAGAAAATAAAAAATTAACACAAACACCAGATATATGTGGGGAAAATTGTTTGGGATAAAAAATACCACACTCAAAAATCCAATTCAATGTATTTCAAATCTAATAACAAGATTACATACACTTACAGAGAAAGTTTCTTACAGGAGTATCACCAGAAACAATTCTCAGAGGATTCCAACATTAAAGTACTTGGTAAACTCACCACATAAATTTCTTCTCCAAGCCTTCAATTTATAGACCTCTGGTTATACAAGAAACCATCTATGATTTAAAAAACTATGTGCCAAACCTCTCATGAGGTGGATTGCATTAAAGAGCAAGATTTCGGTCTAAAATTAGGCTCTCACATCCACCATACTCTCCCCTATTTTGGCCCTTAAAGATGACATAAAATCTGTCATAATATCTCTAAAAATAGCCCTTCCTTGATATACTATCATGTGGGAATATTTTGGAAACTCAAATTTCTATTTTTAGATAACCAACAATGTGCAACGGCTATAAGAAACCTATAGAGAGATGGTTGCAGGTGTTCTAAGCTTGCAAATTTTATCTCTCTTTCGTAGATACAATGGAAACACCTCAGGTCTATGGGTATACATGTTTTGAGGTGAGTCTATGGTATCAACGTCAGCTCCTTATTGATATATCCTAAAATGATTTATGGGGTGTAAGGGTAAAAGATGTCTGTAAAAAATGAATTAAAACTAAGGTGATACACCAAATTTATATGAGGGCTTTGACTGAGTATATGCACAATTGATATGGGAAGGATTATTGATGAATAAACCAATAGTTTTCTATAGAATAATTAAGGGAAAACACTTGTTTTACTAAGGGAAAATATCACAACAACACTAATAGGTTTACATGCACATTAAAATTATGTAGAAAATATTGAAATTGCAGTAGGGTAAGATGTCTGTTTAGGGAATTTGCATTCACAAGACAAATAGAAACATACACAAAGATGCAAATAATTGGAAAGGATGAAAATAATTCACACTTAGAAGGCATAACTGGTAAAAATTGCTTCAGTACTCCTTTATCCAAAAAGTCCCCTTTATCCAAAAATTCCCCCTTATGCTTTGTAAAGGTACACAATATATAGCAAAATAAGAACTTACCCTCTTCTAAAATAGCCTAAGGCTTGTACTTGCCCATGCATATTATTTTTATCCTTTATTTAATAATAGATAAAGTGATAAAATAGAACATGCAATTATAAATATGCATTAATAGCCTTTGATCACATTACAGTCAATCTGAAGTTGACTTTCCTATTTTTAAGAAAACAAAGGTGAATAATTTGCTAATAATAAGCTTGTTTACTGGGAAAGTTTCTTTCCTTGTACTTGTGAATTCATCTTCTTGTCTGTTCTATCCTCTTATGAAGCACGCAAAAAATCAAATCCCTATTTATGAGTAAAATAATTGAAATACTTGCAATATTTTCAAAAAAAAAACATACACCGTGGGGACCACCTATCCATGTGCACATGCTCTGATGTTGACATCTCTTTAGCTTCTACTAGTCACAAGGGTGATATACTACAAATTATCTCTAGCTCCTCCAACAGTGGGGGCCACCTTTGCACTTTACCATGGTTTGGCCACTTTTGTGGACTTAGAAAACTTAAAAAGGGTTGACCATTTTTACATTGCACATGCCACTATAGTCTCCACCACCTTTTGATTAATACATACATTTATATACTTTTCAACCTTTTCATATTGGATAATGTATGGTTTTAAAAGATCCACATTTTCGGTGATCATTGTGGGAATGATTTGGTTGACACTTGTATTATTTGGAGCATACACTATAGTGGGACTTTTGAAAGTAAAAATATACAATGATCATTTGATGACACGTGGGCACGCCCCTTCTACACAATGAGCCGACCCTTGGCATATTGGTAGGTGATATTTTAAACTCAACCCTAACTAGCATTTCCTATCTTCTCGCCATGTATATGCACCTTGGACTCTAGTTGAGTTAGGGTTTTTAGTAGAGAACTATCAATCTCTGTCCTCTTGCATTTCTGATCATTGATATTTGACTGTGAGTTAGGGTTTTACCCCTATAATTAATTTGGTCAGTGGGAATGACCTTGGTTGTTTTCTTTAGATGTGGAGCTCGATCCTTAGCCTTTGATCTTTTTCCTTCTGATCTTAAGTCATTGATTAGTGACCCTTGGTTAGGGTTAGGTTAAGCCAAAGTTCTTGTGGGTGAGTTAAAACAAATCGAACTCATCCATTTTTCCACTTTGCATCTGGTTCGTGGGTGAATCCATTGTAAAAATTTTAGATGCCTTTGTTGGATCTCTATTGAGATCGGCTTTCTCTCCGAATGGTATTATGATGATTTCTTGCCTTTGCATTTGTGGTTATTATTTGTTGAGCTCGGCTGTGTTGTTTGTTGGTCTCCATTTCTTTTGTTTGTGAGCTCCTTTTTTAACATGGCTGCCACTATTTCAAAGCTTTGAGCTTAGTTTGCATTTTTTGGGCATGCAATGTTCTGGGGACTCGAACACTTGCATTTCTTGTCATTTGATTTACTATTTGGCCCCTCAAAGGAGTTCATGTGCTCGACTTCTTTTAGTTTCCTCATGGCTGTAGAATGGTCTCCTTTTCTTGATCATTCCCAAGCTTCTTTCTATGTGGCTTCTAATCTATTTTTTATTTTTCTGAGTGAATCATATTTTGATGTTGGCTGCCATGAGTGGTTAAAAGTGAGTTAATTTTATATTGCATACGTACCCCTCCATTTTCATTTTCTTCCTTGGATATGTCACTGAATCTGTTGAAAATATTAAATGGGTTATGTGATCTGAACTCCATTTGGTTTTTGAGTTCGAAAATTCTCATGGGTATATGGATTTCATGCCTCATCATCCAATTGTTGAAAAAATTTGACTGTTTGATTATAACGGTGAGTTTTTTCTTCTCACTTTGATTTATTGATACTCATTAATGGGTTTTTTGATCAACTTTGGAAACTATAATTTCGTTTCTAGGATCTATGACCTGAAATTGATTTTTGATGGGAATATTGGCTTTTGAAAGAAAACTTAGAAACTCTTTTAACCTAGATGTGTATGTCATTTTGATTCAAGGCTTTCTGTCTGAGTTTGTGATCTGAATGCTAGAGAGTGTTCCTCTTGCTCTGAAATGACTAGGCTTGAAGGCTTATTGATGTGGGTGTTTGAAGCTTCTTTTATTAATACCCTCTGTATTGATTCGGTTTAATGTCTGGAGATATTTTTGTAGGAGTTTCCAACTTTAATTTATATTGCCTATTTCATCCTTTTCCTAGTGACTATAAGATCACATGGAAATACTTATAGGTCTTTTGTAACTTAGAAAAGTTCTAAGATAAATTGTACTTTGGATATTTTCCTTCAATAGAGCTTTTGTTCATTCATGCTTATTCCACTGTAACTAGATTGATTCTTGACTTCATGTGATGAACCTGATTTTAATATTTTCTTGATCTAAATCCTTACATAAATAGTTGTACCTCTTTGATATGGCAAAATTTTCCTAATTTTTATCATTTTTCTATTTGGGAAATTGTAAGTGTCTTTATCAAAATTGCTAGTAGTTCTTCATTTGTTTTTTATAGTATTTTTTGGCATAAGCCTTGATTCAGATGCTTTGTTAAGATCTCTGTAACTTGTTTCTTTTACTTAGATGCAACATGATTAAAATTTGTAAATGTCCATTTTACATGGTGAATCCCTATCAAAATTTTCCTAGAATCTTCTCTGCATTCTATTTCAATTGTAACCCTTCTTTTCCAGTTAACTTGAACTTCTTGAAATCTGATTTTCTCCCTTAGTTTTAAACTAAAATGTATACTTCTATTTTCCAGTCTCTTTTCTGTACTGTAACTTCTTCCATTTGTAAAAAATATTGAATTTGAGTTACATTAATCCTTCTTTCTAGCATGTACTTATGAATTGTCTATTTCTTCTTGGCTACAACCTGTACCTGCACACTTAAGAAAATAGTTAGAAAAATACTTAGGCTTTTTGGCCTCTCTTGTGTCAATGTTTCTTCTTTTCTTTTCTCTTTCTTCTTTTTAAGTGAGTATAATATGTATGCAGTTTGATCTTCAAGTAAATTATATCTCTTATTTTTAAGAGATTCATATCCATGAATTAGGACATTATAGGAATATGAATTGATCCCTGAGCTCAGAACTAACAATTAATCTTTTATCCTCTTTTTAGGTATAGTGGCTTTTACAACGAAGATGAAGAAGGAACAAAACATGGAAAAAGAGATGCTTCAACCAAAGAAGAAAACCCCCAAGGAAATAATGGATTCACTCATACTCCTTTACTTTCTCTTTCATACATGTGTACCTCTTATTTCAGTAATTGTACTTTACTTTTCAGTTACAACCCATGGCTTGTGTGGGAAACATTTGAAAATTCCTTATGAATAAAACATTGAATTTTGTAAATGAGTTGTATATTTCTTTCTACATTTCAGCTTTCTGTATGGATTATATGGTGAAATAAGCAACTCAGTAATATAATTGAATGTATTAATCATAAAGGAAATAACATTATGAAAACATGTAACATCCAACAATGAAATTTGATTTCTACAATCTTCACTTATATTTGATGTTCCAAAACTTAGCATTTTACCTATTCTATAATTGGATGTCTTGATCAAGAAAACATAGATGTCCTTTGGGGCTTTGTGTTCTTTTGCTGAACATAGTCATGAAATTACAGACTATGTGATATGTTACATTTTGTAATAGCACACATAGCTGCAGATTTCATGTAATTATTTAACTAAATCAGTTGTAACAATATAATCTAAAAATCTCTCCTAGCTTAGCTATACTTCACCAATGTTATCCATCGTAACAAAGTTTCAAGTTGCCCATTTTTACACAAGTATAAAAATTGTCAACATTTATGGCGATTCTACAGGGAAAGTTGCTTGGTAGCTTATACACCAGTTCCTTGCTCTTGTCCATTGGGCATGGAGTCCAAATATGTAATGAAAATATTCCTTTCCGAAAGGTTCAACCCTTCCAAAATGAACTAAAATTGGGAAAGGATCTGGTAAACCAAATCACCTGCACGAATGCACTTATTGAATTGAAAAACAATACAAAGTGTAGAAATACACTTATTGAAGGGAAATGCTACTCTAACAATCACTGTAAGATTTTAATAAAAATGTTTCAGAAACATACCATTCATAGGAATAGGAATTTTCTCTCCATTTAACTTTGAAAGCAGTAAAGCATTGTGTTCTTTGCAAGTTGAAACCATGTAAGGGCCACTCCAGATTATATAAAACTTTGTGTGTCTTCCTAGCTTTACACAACATCCCACTTTAACACAATATCTCCTTCATTTACGATTTTGAATTTGGATTTCTTATCAAAATTCGTCTTCATCTGTTTCTAATTATTTTTCATATTTAAATGAGCTTGATCTCTTATCTCTTGTAATTCCATTAACTCTGCATAACGAACCTACAATGGTTCATTTTCAAGCAGCTCCATTTGATGCAACAAATCTAATAAAGGTAACTTAACTTAAATAGGCATTCTTGCTTCTTTTCTGTACACAAAAAATATTGAAATCATTTTTTTTTTTTGAACAGTTTGTATGGTGAATTGTCATTTGATCTCTTAGGAGTCACTCTGTCAGCCTAAAGTGCTGAATTCAACATCAAATGCCAAGCTCTTTGATTATCTTTGAGTGTTATTTTGATGATCATTAAAATATTCTTGTTAGTACTTTCAGCTAAGACATTACCTGGTGGGAAATAATTAGATGAAGATCTTAAGTAAATTCCATGGTTGACATCCCAATCTGTTATCTTTGCACCAAGAAATCCTAAAGCATTATCTGATATGATAGTTGCTGGAACACCAAATCTGTAGACTATACCTTCGTAAAAGGATAGTATCAAAGTTTCATTAGCATCTTTCAAGGCTATTGCTTTGGTCCATTGTGTAAAATAATCTATAGTAGTTAAGATCCATTTATGTCCTTGTGATGAAGGTAGGTTTATCATGCCAATAAATTCAATACCCCACTGCATAAAAGGTTGATCAACTGAAATAGGCTGTAAAGGCAGTGAAGCTAAATGTTCTTTTCCAACATAGAAAGCACATTTTTTACACTTTCTAATCCATTCAAAATAGTCCTTGAATATGTTGGGCCAATAGTAACCATATTTCATGATTTTTAGAGCTATGGTATGAGCTAAGAAATCACCTCCTGCAGGTCCTTCATGGAATTCTGATAGTAACTTCTAAATTTTTTCATAGTCAACACGTCGCAACAAGATTCCATTTATATCTCTTCTGAACAACACACTATCAATAATGATAAAGGGGACAACTTGTAATCTGAAATATCTTCATTTATTTTTGTCCATACCTTCTGGATAGGTGCCATGCTATAGATAGTTAACCAAATCAATCATCCATATTAACTCCTGGACTTCTTAAGCAAGTTCAGATTGCCAATTTTCTGGTTGAACCATGATTTCTGATTGTTGATACTCAATTTCATATTGTGTTTTTTAATCATCTGGTTCTGTAGCTTATTGTTTTTCCATATCAACAATTAGATCTTCACACAAGACTTTCCCTTAAACTGTCTTCACAACATGAATATCAACATCATATTCCTTGACCTTCGTTATCTAACCTGCTCTTTTCTCATTCAATTCTTTATTTAGAAAGAAATCTTTCACACTTGGATGAGAAACAAGAACATGAATTTTATTATTTGAAAATATGTACTTGAAATTATTTAGTCTTGTAACTACTGAAAGTACCTATTTTTTAAGGAACACGTACCGTGTTTTGTAATCATTCAAGCTCGGTCTGAATAAAGCAATAGGCTACTCAATATTTTCATCATTGACCTGAGTTAGTACGGATGAGATTGTTTCAGCTCCTACAAGTGCATATATTGTAAAATGTTTACCAAAATTTGGATTTGCAAGAGTAGGATCCTGAGATATCACTGTTTCACTTTCTTTAAACCCTTCTCTCCCTTCGTTGGTCCAAGAGAACATTTTCTCTTTCTTTAACATAGTTTTCAATGGTTTAACCAATGCTACAAAATCTTTAACAAATCTTCTAAAAAAGTTGATTTTTCTAAGAAAACTTTATAATGCATTCTTATGATGGGGTAATGATAGCTGTGATATGGCTTTAATTCTAAAAGGATTAATTGCTAAACCTTTCTTAGAAACAATATGTCCAATTAATTTACCTTGATTTACTAAAAAAATGGAATTCTTAGGATTCAAAAATATTCCAAACTACCTACACAACTGAAAATTTTGTGTTAGATGCATCAGATGTTCATTAGATTTTTTTAAAAATAAAGTAACATCTTATAAATAAACAAGAATGCATTTATTTAGCAAGCTGTGAAAAGCTATGTCCATTCATTGAAACGTTGCACTGACATTTGAAAGACCAAAAGGCATCTTTTTGTAAGCATAAGTACCCCGCTTGGTGGTAAAAGTTGTTTTGTACCTATCTTCTTCTCAGACTAAATTATGATTTATTTTGTTGTATCCATCTAGAAGAGATAGTCTATTTGAACCAGAAACTATTCTCAAAATTTGGTCCATATTTGGTAGTGGGTAATGATCTTGTTAATGAAGCTCTGTTAAGATCTCTGAAATCGACACATAATCAGATTTTTCCATTCCTTTTCCTAACAGGAACAATATTTTCTACCCAAATTGAATGCTTAACTGGAAAGATAATACCTGATTCAATTAACTTGGATAACTATTTCGTCATTAGAGGCTCTATTTTGGGATTTACAGGCCTCTACTTTTGCCTAACTAGTTTAGAATTTGACTACAATTTGATAGTATGTTGTGCTAAACTGGGATCAAACCCTTTCAAGTATTGTTATTTCCAAGTGAAAACATATTTAAACTCCTTGCAAAGATTAATGAATGACTATTTTTTAGCTAAGGAACATACCTTTCTGAGAAACAATTTTTTCCCTTCATCAACTGAAATTTCTTCATAGTTATCAACATACGTTGATGTCTTGGTTTTGTCTTTCCTTAACTAATCATCAGTTTTGAAGATTTCTTGTAATGTGAATAGACCTTGAGGAAACTTATTTGTCTTTAATTGAAAAATATGGTCACCGTATAAATGTTGTAATTTATCCTAATTTACTACAGAAAATTCAGCTTCTTGCTGTAGAAACCTGTAGATTTGATCATCATTTTCAAAAACCTACCAATTTAAGTTATTATCAGGTATAAAAGGTTTGACAATTAGCTTAATATGAGGTTGAATTTTTTTGTTCTCTATTTTTTCTAGCACTTCAAAATTGGCACAAACTGCTGCAAGTCTGTCTGCATGCTTATTTTCAATTCTAGGAATGGACTGAATATTAATAACATCAAAATATTCTGTTAAGTCTAAAACTCTATGTTTGTAAGACTTCATTAATGGATTCTTACAAACATTAAAGTTTTTTACTTGATTAATAACCAACTCAGAATCACCAAAGATTTTTAGTGTGTTGATACCTCTTTTTTTGTCCCAAAGTAAGCCATGAATTAATACTTCGTATTCAGCTACATTACAAGTGCATGAAGATTGGAGACTTAAAGCTGAGAAATACCTTTCATTTGTTGGGGAAGTGAGCATCAAAACTACTCCCTATCCTTTCTTGTTCTTAGCTCCATCAAAATGAAGCTTCCAAATCTTTTCTTCTGATTTTTCTGTTTTTGACAAGGGAAGTGGTGTATTTTATTTATACATACAATACACACCAAACAAATGTTCTTCAACTTACTTAAAAGGATCATGAGCATGTTATTCCATTTTTTTTTCATCCATAAGCATGTTAGAAGCACCATCTAAATCTGAAACATGAGCTACATCATCAAAATATGATTGATCTAAAGCTGAATAGTTAGCCACTACATTTGGAGAATGAGGCTCAATGCGAAATCTAACCAATGGTTCTGAATTGATAGTAACCTTAGTGTCATAACATGTAGTGAAAAATATGAAGGACCAATCTGAAGAGATATAACCTCCTATCTTTGATGTGAAGTCTCTAGATAAGCATAAGGCAAAGTATGTAGGTAAATCTACAACAGTAACATCTTACACAATAGAAACATTTGGGAAAGCATGTAATATTACCTCTAAATTTATGATTACACCAACTATATTAGTTACAGTCCCATCAAGTTGTAAAACACTATTTTCTGTACGTTCATATTACAGGCCCAATTTTTTCTGCAATTGCTTTTGGCCTAACTGTGATACTTGCACCGTTGTCCACCATGCAGTTATGAACTAGATGTTCTCCAATAATCAGTGATAGATAAAATAATGGTGGTTTCTTTATATCATGAGCATTTAAGACTTTCTAAACCATCCATTTAACCTCTTTAATGTAGTCTTTTTTGAACATTCCAAGGACCGTGTTTTCCTTTTGAACTTCTTTTTCTGTTGTTTTTGAAGAAATTTGCAGCTTAGCTAGTTCACAAGAAAGTAAATCTTGTTGTCCTGGAATACTTAGAGTGTATCGACATTGAGATGATAACATTATGATTTTTCATTACATCAATGATGCTAAAATAAGCAATAGTTTTAGAGACAAATTCAACTATTTTGGCATAGGCCTTAGCAAAAATTGATTCTGCTTTAATTGCCTTTGATACCTGAGGTATAAACAAATCTTCTTGGGTCAGGCTGTAGTTATTTTTGTTGTCCTTTATCAATTGAAACACTTGCTATTTTTTTAGGAACAACAGGACTGTTAGCTGGTTTTGGCATTGTAGATGTTGTCTTATCAGTGACAGTAGGCAGAACATGCCTATTTTGTTGTTTTTGACTTTCAGCAGCTTTTCCTTGAGCCCTAGTGGTAACTATAATGAAATCCTCCTCATTGAAACTGACCAAATTCTGTTCAAGGTGATTTCTAACCATGAGTTTATTATTGCCCACTCTCCATTTGAGGCATGAAAAATGCTTCAGATTGAGGTTGTGCAACAAGATTTAGATTCAGAAAAGTATTTGGGATAATTTGGCTAAATGAGGTTGATTGCAAGGTTGGCACCACTCTTCTGTAGTCATGTTAACTAAAACAAGAGCATTAGATGAACTAGGAGCCATTGGGTTAAGTTGTCTTTGCTGGTAAGGCTGCCTATAATTTTGATTTTGTTGGTAAGGCTGCCTATTTTGATGATTTAGCTGATTTTGCTGAGAAGGAGCCTGATAAGGTCTACGAGGTAATGCAAGCCTATTCTCAATTGAAGTTAACTTATTTCCCATAGTATTCAAAGATTTAAATATGTCATCTGATGGGGCTGCAACAATAGGTTCTATGATTGTAATAGGATTTGCGATAGGGGCTAAATATACCAAAAAAGGCACTGAAGGTCTTGGTGCTAATTTTCCAGCTTGAATAAGACTATTTTTAGCTTGTATGGTGATATCATAGGTTGGTGGGAGCATCTCTCCTCCCATTGACTGAATCATAGTTAAAATATCATTGTTTAGTGTTCTAAGATAATAAAGAAAAACATGAACAACTTGAGGCTTGACACTTGCTTGAATTCGTTCCCAAGTTCCAGAAAAATGGATGTTGAAATTTGACATAAATTCGTTGGGATCTCTTTGAATGGTAGACAATTGTTCTATAAGAGATAAATGATCTGAATTGTCTTGAAATTTTTTCTGTAATTTATCACCTAAGTCATCCCAAGTTCTTATGCATCCAATCTCTAGATTTCTATACCATTGCAAGGTTTGTCCTTTAAGAGATGCAACTAAAAGTCTCAAAGCTACATCCTCATGAGTAATATTATGAACTACACATAAGGCTACGACATCTTTAATGTGCTCTATAGGTGTCACCTGATTTTCACCAGTGAATGATGGAAAAATTTTCATGGCAACATTAGGGATGTCATGGTAAAATGGGATTACTAATGGGTTGCCATTAGTAAAGGTCACAAAATTTTAGGTGGTTGATATTGCCATCAGAAAAACTGAGATGTTAATAGAGAAATTGATTTGTGGCAAAGGAATGTTAGGAGGAAGGTTATCAAAACCAGGTCTATTATAAGGTAAAGTATTACCAACTCTTCTCCTTCTAGCAAAATTCAAATGTAAAGAAACAAACTCAGGAGGAATTCCTCTTACCAATGATCTTGTAGTCACTTTAGGAATGGAACATGCTGCAATACTGGTCTAATATCAGGGAGTCGCCAAATGATTATAAAATCTTTAGAATAAATTGTTGTAGCTTGCTCCCAAAAGTAACTTTTTATTTGTTGTAAATTCTGATGTAGATCTGATGTAGAATTTGTAACTTGCATGCAGATCTGATTCATTGTCCCACCGGGCATGCCAAAAACTGTTATCTCTCGAAAGTGCACCCTGTAGAGAGATGGTTACAGGTGTTCTAAGCTTGCAAATTTTATCTCTCTCTTTCGTAGATACAATGGAAACACCTCAGGTCTGTGGGTATACCTATTTTGAGGTGAGTCTCCAGTATCAAGTCTGGTTCCTTATTGATGTATCCTAAACTGATTTCTAGGGTTTAAGGGTAAAAGATGACTGTAAAAAATGAATTAAAACTAAGGTGATACACCAAATTTATATGAGGGCTTTGACTAAGTATATGCACAATTGATATGGGAAGGATTCTTGATGCACGAACCAACAGTTTTCTGTAGAATAATTAAGGGCAAACACTTGTTGTACTGAGGGAAAATATCACAACAACACTGATAAGTTAACATGCACATTAAAATTATGTAGAAAATACTAAATTTGCAGCAGGGTAAGATGATTATTCAGGGAATTTGCATTCACAAGACTAATAGAAACATACACAAGGCTACAAATAATTGGAAAGGCTGAAAATACTTCACACTCAGAAGGAAAAATGACAAAAAATTGCTTCAGTACTCCTGTATCCAAAAATTCCTTTATCCAAAAAGTCTTTGTGCTTTGCAAAGGCACACAATATATAGCAAAATAAAAATTTACCCTCTTCCTAAAAATAGCCTAAGGCTTGTACTCTCCCATGCATCTTATTTTTATCCTTTATTTAATAATAGATAAAGGAATAAAAATAGAACATGCAATTACAAATAGGCATTAATAGCCTTGATTACAATACAGTCAAACTAAAGTTGACTGTTCTATTTTTAAGAAAATAAGGTGAATAATTTGTTAATAATAAGTTTTCTTGCTAGGCAAGTCTCCTTCCTTGAGCATGCAACTTTGTCTCCTTGTCTAGTCTGTCCTCTTGTGAAGCATGCAAAAAATCAACTCCCTGTTTGTGAGTAAAATAATTGCAATACTTGCAATATTTGCAAAAAATAAACATCCACCATGGGGACCACTTGTCCATGTGCACATGCTCTGATGTTGACATTTCTTTGGCTTCTAATGGTCATAAGGGTGACATACTGCAAATTATCTCTAGCTCCTCCAACAGTGGGGACCACCTTTGCAGTTTACCATGGTTTGGCCACCTTTTTGGACTTAGCAAATGTAAAAGGGTCTAACCATTTTTACATTGCACATGCCACTATAGTCTCCACCACCTTTTGATTAATACATGCATGTATATATTTTTCAGCCTTTGCATATTGGATAATGTATGGTTTTAAAAGATCCACCTTTTTGGTGATCATTATGGGAATGATTTGGTCAGCACTTGTATTATTTGGAGAATACACTATAGTGGGACTTTTGAAAGTCAAAATATACAATGATCATTTGATGACACATGGGCAGGCCCCTTCTGCACGATGAGCTGACCCTTGGCATATTGGTAGGTGATATTTTAAACTCAACCCTAACTAGGGTTTCCTATCTTCTTGCCATGTATATACATCTTAGACTTTGGTTGAGTTAGTGTTTTCAATAGAGAAATGTCGATCTCTATCCTCTTGCATTTCTGATCATTGATCTTTGACTGTGAGTTTGGGTTTTACCCGTGTAATTAATTTGGTTAGTGGGAATGACCGTGGTTATTTATCTTTGGATGTGAAGCTCGATCCTCAACCTTTGATCTTTGTCCTTTTGATCTTGAGCCATTGATTATTGAACCTTGGTTAGGGTTAGGTTAAGCCAAAGTTTTGGTGGGTGAGTTAAAACAAATCAAACTCATCCATTTTTTCCACTTTGCATCTTGTTCGCGGGCGAAGCCCTGGTAAATTGTTTTGACCCCATTGTTGGATCTTTGTTGAGCTCGGCTTCCCTCTCAGACTGCTATTATGAAGATTCATTGCCTTTGAATTTGTATTTATTCTCTGCTGAGCTCAGCTTTGTTGTTCGTTTGTCTTGATTTCTTTTGTTTGTGAGCTCCTTTTATAACATGGCTGCCATTGTTTCAAAGCTTCAATCTTTGTTTACATTAATTTGGGCCTGTAATGTTCTGGGTACTTAAACAATTACATTTCTTGTCATTTTTTATTTTCTGTTTGGCCTCTTGAAGGAGTTCATGTGCTCAACTTCTTTGATTTTCCTTGTGGATGTCGAATGGTCTTCTTTTTTTATCATTCCCGAGCTTCTTTCTGTGCGGCTTCTTATCTATTTTCGAGTTTTTTGAGTGAATCATAGTTTGATGCTAGCCGCCATGAGTGGTTATAGGTGAGTTAATTTTCTATTGCATACGTACCCCTCCATTTTCATTTTCTTCCTTGGATATGTCACTGAATCTTTTGAAAATATTGTGGGTTCTATGATCTGAGCTCCATTCGGTTTCCGAGTTCAAAACTTCTCATGGGTATATGGATTTATTACTTCATCATACAGTTGTTCAAAAATTTTGACTGTTTGATTATAACAGTGAGTTTCTACTTCTCACTTTGATTTCTTGATACCCATTAATGGGTTTTTTGATAAACATTGGAAACTGTAATTTCTTTTCTCGGATCTATAACTTGAAATTGATTTTCAATGGGAATATTGGGTTTTGAATTAAAACTTTGAAAATCCTTTAACCTGGATGTGTATGTAATTTTGATTCAAGGATTTCTATCTGATTTTGTGATTTGAATGCTAAAGAGTGTTCCTCTTGCTCTTAAATGATTAGGCCGAAGGCTTATTGATGTGGGTGTTTGAAGCTTCTTTTATTAATACCCTTTGTATTGATTCAGTTTAATGCCTAGAGCTCTTTCTGTAGGAGTTTCCAACTGTAATTTATATTACCTATTTCATCCTTTGTCTAGTGACTATAAGATCACCTGGATATACATGTAGCTCTTTTGTAACTTAGAAAAGTTCTAAGATAAATTGTACTTTGGATATTTACCTTTAATGGATCTTTTGTTCATTCATGCTTATTCCATTGTAACTAGATTGAGTCTTGACTTCCTGTGATGAACCTGATGTTAATATTTTATTGATCTATTTCCTTGCATAAATAGTTGTACCTCTTTGATATGACATCATTTCTGATTTTTATCGTTGCTCTATTTGGAAACTTGTAAGTGGCTTTCTAGAAATTGCAAGCAGTTCTTCATTTGTTTCTGATACTATTTTCAGACATAAGCCTTGATTCAGATGCTTTGTTAAGATCTTTGTAACTTGTTTCTTTTACTTAGATGCTTTATTTCCTTGATAGTAATATTTTTGGCATGCTGGAAAATTTAAAATGTTGATTTTTCATGGCGAATCCCTGACAATTTTTTTCCAGAATTCTTTCTTCCTTCCATTTCCAGCTATAGTAGTTGTATTTTTCTGGTTCAGACTACAGAAAGTATCACTTTTCGGTTGAAGTTGATTTGGTAAATAAAACTAAAACATCATAAATGTTTATCTTGACCATGTCATGTTTTTCTACTTTTCTGTATCACTTACTTGATTTACATATTTTTTTTAAAGCATGTACCAGTTTAAAGTAGCATGATGAAAAGTTGTAAATATCCATTTTATATGGTGAAGCCCTATCAAAATTTTCCTAGAATATTATCTTCATTATGTTTCAGTTGTAACCCTAATTTTCCAATTAACTTCATCTTCTTGAAATCTTATTTTGTCCCTTAGTTGAAAACTGAAAAGTATACTTCTATTTGCAAGTATACTTCTACTTAAATTTGAGTTACATTAATCCTTCTTTCTAGCATGTACTTACGACTTGTTTATTTCTTCTTGGCTACAATCTACACCTGCACACTTAATAAAATAGTTAGAAAAATACTTAGGCTTTTTGGCCTCTCTTGTGTCCATGTTTCTTCTTTTCTTTTCTCTTTCTTCTTTCTGAGTGAGTATAACATGTATGCAGTTTGATCTTCAAGTAAATTATATCTCCTATTTTTAAGAGATTCATATGCACGAATTAGGACAGTATAGGAATATGAATTGATCCCTAAGCTCGTAACTGATAGTTCATCTTTTCTCCTCTTTTTAGGTATAGTGGCATTTACAACGAAGATGAAGAAGTAACAAAAGCTTGAAAAAGAGATGCTTCAACCAAAGAAGAAAACCCCCCAAGGCAATGATGGGTTCACTCATACTCCTTTACTTTCTCTTTCATGCATGTGTACCTCTTATTTTAGTAGTTGTACTTTACTTTTCAGTTACATCCCATGGCTTGTGTGGGAAATATTTGAAAATTCCTTATGAATAAAACATTGAATTCTATAAATAAATTGTATATTTATTTATGCATTTCAGCTTTCTGTATGCATTGTATGATGAACTAAACAACTCAGTAATATAATTTAATGTCTTAATCATGAAGGAAAGAACATTAAGAAAACCTGTAACATCTAGAAATGAACTTTGATTTCTGTAATTTACACTTATGTTTTTTGTTCCAAAACATAGCATTTCACCTATTCTGTAATTGGATATCTCAATCAAGACAACACAGTTGTCCTTCGAGGCTTTGTGTTCTTTTGCTGAAGATTGTCATGAAATTATAGACGATGTGATCTGTTGCATTTTTTAACAACACACATAGCTGCATATTTCATGTAATCATTAAACTAAATCAACAATAACAGCATAATCTGAAAACTCCTCTAGCTCAGGTATACTTCACGAATGCTATCCATCATAACGAAGTTTTGAGTTACCCATTTTTGCACAAGTGTACAATATTTGTCAACACCTTCATTATAAAATAATATTCTATTTTTTCATTTATTCTATTATATATACTTTATCAATGTTCCTTGAATAACATGAAACTTTTATTCTTGATTTGTTTCTAATCGTCGTCATTAGATGGAAGAATCTTGTCTACATGCTCTAGTGCAACTTATTTATACCTATAATTTCTCTCAATTCATGGTCATCACCAATCTCATAATCATTGACCAAATATTCCTCTATGTTGTATGTGATTTAATTAAATCTTAATTGATTCTAATTGCAAAGTCACATATATGATGAAATACAATAGATATACAAATTCTAAGAACTCAAATAATGTAACACTATGAGAAAATGGAAGAGAGAGATGAAATAGCTAGATCTTGTGTGATCTAGGACTGATCTTGGTGATGTAAAATGTTGGATAGGGCTATAGCTATGTCGTAAATACTCTATACAAATTTAGGATTCTTAGAATAATGTCGAACACGGGCACCTAGTGCTAGAAAGGGGCACCCATTCGGTTGTGACTATTCCTGGGTACTGGTGATGGCGCACAAGGTTGGAATATACTTTTACCTATGTCATTAGGGTTTCACTATCACTTCTTATTGATCACCTAGTATTCACACTCAGATCACTGAGGGTACCTATAACAAGAAAAATAAAACCTAGCTACCTACCCAAGCTCACAAGTACATCAAATTGGAATTAAAATGTAATATGTGAAGTTGGACTTACCCCGATGGTCACTTGATGAGTAAACTTACAACTGAGAGTTGCACTACATTCAAGACTTGATGTAGTTCTTTTTGCTTATGTGTTTGATTTTATCCTTAACTTTCCCTCTTACCAATGATTCCAAGATAGCGGGCTATGGCTAGATAAAATGCAAATGTTTTATATTAAATTGAGCACTTCCCCTTCCTATACAGTGTATGAAGCCCAAAAATGCATTCGCTTACAATGGTTGTGATATTATGTAGATGAGATTTCCCCTTAGAATTGCAAGCCAATATAATAGGGGATATGTTGTGTATATATATGGATCTCTTGTTTGAATTTCAATAGTAATGACCCAAAATGTTGACTATGAGATAGGGCTAGGGGTATAAAAAGTAGAAATGCTGACCACAAATCTCAAAATATGTGAAAATAAAAAAGAAGCTAGAAGTGCATGGGCGCTAGTGTCAAGGATGGATGACAAAATATTTCGAAGGAATGATAGACAAAGATATTTATGACCTGACCAAAACTAGGTGTAGAAATGATAGATGAGAGAGAGAAACACAATAGAATCAATAAAAACATTTGGATGGACAAAATATTATGTCACCAGTGAATGCTTTTCTTACTTAATATCCATGCATATAAAAGACATATTGACAACATGATAAAATAGTAATATGTGCACGATTTTATGTCTACAATATTGTCTTTGAGGCATCCCAATAATATTACATTCCTCTTATTGCATCATACAAGATTGCAAGTATTACAACCCTTCTCTTAGTGTTCCATATTTCATGATAATTTTTCATAACAAAATTCTACAACATCATACCCTTTAACCAACAAAAAAAGATGAATATGTTTATAACTACTTTCTACTCGCACCCATAGTATGGAAAGAAATGAATCCTAAGTTACATTATATAACTCAGATTGATAACTATATAAATATCTACAACATTATTTCCAAATCCTTTCTTTGTGTAAAGTTCAATAGGAATCTCAAATCCCATCCTTTGATTTGAAATTGATGCAATCATGGGCACAAATCCAAAATAAATGAATTCCTTACGCCAAGCGTTCCATGATATAGTATATTTCACTAAAGAAATATCTTAAAAATATATTCTAATAATGAAAATAAGCATATATTCTCTTGTTCATGTAAGGATGGAGATTATACATTCAAGAACGTCATCATTACCCTTTGTCTATATTCTACAATGAGACTTTACAATCTTTTTTCTATGAATTCCAATATCTTAGAAAAAAATGTAAGCTTAAATATTATTCTAAGATTATATAGAACCACTTTTTAGATGACACTTACAAGGATAGTGATGCAAATCCTAATCACCTCTAAAAAAATCACCTTTGTTTGATTTGACACCAAAACTCAAAACAAACCGTTAGTGTAGAATCACAGCACCCCAAAATGGCCTGGATCTGAGTGGGGCACTCGATGTGATTGCACAACATTGGACCATCTCTCAAATTATGGGACTTGTAGACTTGAGATGGACATCAAGAGATGGTTAGTTCCTATTTCCTAATCTACCTACCATAAGGAACTCCAGTGTTGAAATAACCTATCTAATCCTAATCTAACCTTCCCAAGGAAACAGGGAGAGAAAGAGTGAAAGAGATCCTACAGTAAGTGGTGATACACCCGAAAAGGAAGTGGCGAGATAATGTACTGAGGGAGGATGAAACAAGGAAAAAAGGACATGAGGGAGGTTAGACAGAAGTGACATAGACCTAGATCCAAATCCTCTATCGAATCCCCACGAAGAATGACATCTTACACCTACAAACGTGAAATACATGCATAGGAAGAAAACACAAGATGGAGAGGCACAGAGAAACAACAAAACAATGAAAAGGGTTGAAGGACACAACAAAATATGATTTTATTGATCTATGAGGTGCACAGACCATTACATGGATGCTCAGAAGCATAAAATCCACTTGTCAAGCATAGGAGTAGACTTATAACTCAAATAGATTTGGGAATTTTTTTTTACAGAGTTTCCTGACACCCAAAATGTCTCTCCTTTCTCAAATGAGAAGTGTCAACAATATATAAATCGTCGAGGTGAGAGAGAAAGAGGAAAACTCAAACTCTTCTCTGAAAGATCAACCACCAACCATCAATGCCCTACAAATCCACCTACAATCTGTCAATTGTGGTTCCCCATGTCCGTTTACCATATTGAAAACAGAAGAACGATGGATCAAATCAAATCTGATCTGGTTGTTGAAGCAATCAAATCATAAATTAATTGCTTGAAAGAAATTTTCTTGTTTTTTACCCACCTAACCTTCTAAAAATTAAGGTTTCAGGCTTCCATGGCATAGACAAGGTTGATACATTTCCAATGGTGTAAAATTTATTAAATTTTGAGCACTGGATCAAAATTTATATTCATTTGAATATTTAAATCGGATACGTACAAAAATGGCAGAAAACCAGTTTTGCAAAATGGATCCGCAGGCCTGAAAGTCACTTTCCACCTTAAAAACTTCCAGAGGCCCGAAATTGAAATTTTTCCTTTTGCACAAAAGTCACAAAAGTGCAAAAGTATCTCGCAACCCCACAAGTCTGAAATTAACTTCTGGCAAAATTTCCTATGTGCCCCCATAGACCCACTTTTAATTTAGGCCTGACACATGGCACCTTCTGCGCCTTGCTCTATTTATTTTTATTTTGGCTAAGTCCTTTTTGTTTCACATGTCCATATGTCTGGCCTGGGACACGTGGAGGTTTCGCGCTTGTTTAAGTCTCCACCCTTGGCTTCAACCCTTGAAGGTGTTTCGTCAAGACACTTAGCACCTTCCGCCAACACTCTTATACATAACCAATTTGAGCCCACTGCCATTTCACTTTTGTTGGACCCTGACCACATGGAGGGCTGGTGTTAGTTTGCGTCTTAACCTTAGGATCTTAATTTTAATATTGTGTCAAGTTAACACATGGTTCTTTCCACTCATTTGGACTTTTCAACGGCCGAATTTGTCCCTTTTCGGGCCTGGGACACATGGAACCTCCGCGCATGTTTGAGGTCTCCATTTTGAAGAGACATTTTAGAATTGTGCCAAGCTAACGCAAGACACCTTTCATGAGTCTATTGTTCAGCCCCAAGTTGACTCGTATGTGGCCAAGTCTTAAAACTTCGAGCCTTTCCCTATTTTTCTCCTTTGAGCCTCTAGTTTCTTTGACATTTTTTTATCCTTCACTGACCCTAATCTTCCCTTATTCGAGCCCTCTCGAACCTTGATTGTTGGATTTGAATGTGAGCTTATAGAACGGAGCTTCCCTTTAGGTTTTCTTCTGTGTGGGGGGTGTTTGACCAATTTTTCCGAGGGGGCAAAATTGGGATAACATATTGGTGACTCACAGAGAGATCTGACTGGTAGATGAAGAGACAAGTAGCCTTGTTGCATCGATTTTGCATGGAATCACAAATAATAGTCTAGTACTAACCCTTTTCTCTCACAATTGAAGCCTGACTGCTTGCGCTTGCTGACCCTGAACTTGCCCCACTGTCTGTACTCTCTATTTTATGAAAATCTTAGAAATGGGGTTTCTGAGAGTAGAAAGTTGTACTAACCTGGGGATTTCATCTGTCCCTGAAATGGATTGTAGGCATACTGAACTGGATGGTGATACAACCTCAGGGTAACAAAATATAACAACATGTTATGTACAGTACTAGAAAATCATACATGCCCTAAGTGGAATATGTAGAGTGTGCAAAAGCACTTCTACTAAAAAAAAATCTAAACTATAACAAGACAATGTGCATATGCACTTAGAGGAATAAAACCTACTGCTACGCTACACTAATGAAAGAGACAAGAAATTTTAAATAACACCTGATACTACTAATGCAAATTAGTTGCCCCTTGTTACAATTTATAGCCATGAAGATGATTTGGCACTGAATCTGGCTGTTGGTATGAATGAAAAACTTACAATAGGCCAATCCTGCACCCAAATCGTCAAGGAATCAACTACAAAACAAAACAAATACATCTTTGAGTTGCTTTGTATTTGGGTTGAAGAGGCATTGCAGCTGATCCTTGGTATTTTAACACTCATCCTCATGCTTAAAAGAAAGCATGACTAGTTATGGCTTCTCCCTTGGCTCCAATGAGGCCAAGTATCTGATTGGGCAAGGTCTGGTCCTTTGAATCTGCCCCTTCCTCTGAATTTCAACTCCAAGAATGGAGTCTTCTTACTGACCTTCCTAGGTGGATGGTGTGAGAGAGATGATGACATCCTCTTGCATTTTCCCTTCCTTATCCTGTGAAGAACATGGAAGATTCATATCTTCTAACCTTAGTTCTAGAGGGCTATTATGAGGCACAAGCTGCTATCCTAGGATGTTCTCGTTCATGGAGGTAGGTTCATGTGCTTGGAGGGTGGATGATGGAGGAGAAAATGATGTGATATCCATGGGCTCCTCTCTATCAAATTCTACCTCCTTGTTATGCTGCTGAATGTGCTCAACCTCCTCCATGGTGTCCTCCTGATCTGAAAATTTCTCACCATGGTTCCCCTCTTCTTCAAACATGAAGTTTGAAATCTCAAACTCCTCTTCAACATTAGACCTTAAAGGGGGTGAAGTTAGAGGAAGAACTGAAGGTTCTTTTGTGGCATCCTCCGTACTTTGAGCCTCTGAAACTGTATGGTCCTCCTCCGTCATGGGTTCATCAATCAAATCAGGCCCTTCAAATGAAAGCAAAAAATCTTCAATAATGGTTTCTTCACTAAGTGGACTCAACTTTGATTTGATCTCCCCCAATTTCTTCTCTTCAATGGGACTTACAACTAGTTTTTCTTCCTCCTTAATTGGTTATGTAGCTTGGATTAGATCAGCATCCTCTTCACAAAAAGTGCCATTATAGAAAATGTATGCAAAGAAAATAGATTTTTGATCTTATCCTTCTTGTTCTTGTTCTTCTGTTGCAAACTCAGCCTCACCCACCACTAGCTCTTTAACCTTGACCACCTATGAACTAGCTTAACCAAAAAGGGGATCTTTGTAAACACAAATATGGCAGCCCAACTCTTTAGATATTTTATTATTTCTTCTTTGTTGGGTTTGTTTTCTTGTTGTTCTCCTTGAATGGATTCTTCAGTATCTTCCCAACATGGAATTGAGAAAGCAAGAGGATTGGTAGGTTGACATTCAACCAGTTTTTCTATTATTTTTTGTGGAGAGGGAGGTGGAACTTCTTGTTTGTTTGAAGGGGATGACTACTTGGAAAGGATAAGGACAGAAGAATTGAGATGAGGTGAAATATTAGGAGATTGGGAAGGGAAATCAACACTTGGGGCTACAAGTGAGGGGCTTTACTCTTGACCATGCTGAAATGATAAAGTTTGAGAAAGAGAAAATGAATGACAAGGAGCTGGTGACTGACTTACCCATTTACAAGGTTGTCTTGCACTCTTTTCATATACCTCAATATGATGAATCCATTGTGCAAGTTGATGCTGCATTTCATCAATGAAGTCAACCTTCTCTTGAGGGTTGTAATGTCTTGGCATAGGACTGACCCATGGACAATGTGCCCTATATCCAATTACGAATGCTTTCATCTAAGCTATGGCCCTTGATTGTACCATGCATACCTCCATCCCTTGAATTTCCTCTAGTAGATCAAAATTTTCCATGTTGTTGTTACCATTATATGTATACCCTTGTTCTTGATAAGCTCCATAGCCAAACTTGCTCTGACACTGCTCATATGGGTAAGCATAATGGTTCTAGATATGATCATAATGCTGATCTAGAGGGGTCGTGAAATACATTGGAGGTGTACTTCATTACTGCTATTGAAAGTGTGAATTCCAAGATGGAAATGAATTCATAATTACACAACCTCATGGAAATGGAAGAAAATGAAAAAGATGGAAGAAAAATGGATAAAAATGGATGGGATGTCCGCAACTTCAGAGATGGGTTGGTGATGGGTTGGTGACTAGATGGAGTAGCTAGATGTGCTTGCATATTCCTCAATAGACTGAATCTTAACATGAACACATCAACCTACTAAGATGAAGTGGTAAAGTGATTCATACCTATCCCACTGGGCATGCCAAAATTGTTAGTGCAAAATCACAGCACCCCCAAATGACCTGGATCTGAGTGGGGAATTCAGTGTGATTGCACAACATTAAACCATCTCTCAAGTTATTGGACTTGTGGACTTGAGATGGACCTCCACAGAAGGTTGGTTCCTGCTTCCTAATCTACCTACCACAAGATACTCCAGTGTAGGTAAAACCTATCTAATCATAATCTAACCTTTCCAAGGAAACATGGAGAGAGAGAGAGAGTGAAAGAGAGCCTACACTAAGCAATGATACACCAAAAAAGGAAGTGGCGAGATACTTTGTTGAGGGAAGATGAAATAGGGAAAACTGGAGATGAGGGAGGTTAGATTGAAGTGACACAGACCCAGATCCAAGTCTGCAATCGAAACCCCATGAAGCATGACGTCTTACACTTGAAAACATGAAATACATGCACAAGAAGCAAACAGAAGATGGAGAGGCACAGAGAAACAACGTAACACTGCAAAGGGTTGAAGGACACCAAAAAAACAAGATTTTATTGCTCTATGAGGTGCACCGACCATTACATGGATGCTTAAAAGCATAAAATCCACTTGTTAGGCATATGAGAAGGATTACAACTCAAATGGAGTCTAGAAATAAATTTTACAGAGTTTCCCCACACCCAAAATGTCTTCCCCTTCTTAAATGAGAAGTGTTTACAATATATAGAATCATCGAGGTGAGAGAGAAAGAGGAAAACTCAGACTCTGCTCTGAAATCTCAACAACCAACCATCAAAGCCCTACTAATCCACCTATAATCTATCAATTATGGTTCCCCATGTTGATTTAATGTATTAAAGAATGAAGAATGACAGATCAAATCAAATCTGATCTAGTTGTTCAAGAAATCAGTTCATACATTAATGGCCCAAAAGACCTTTTCTTGTTTTTTACCCACATAACCTTATCAAAATTAATGTTTCAGGATTCCATGGCGTAGATGAGGTCGATATCTCTCCAACGGTGTCAAATTAGTTGAATTTTGAGCACTGGATCAAAAGTTATGTTCGTTTGAATATTTAAATTGGATCCATACAAAAAAGGTGGAAAACCAGTATTGCAAAACGGGTCCGCAGGCCCGAAATTCACTTTTTACCTTAAAAACCTCTGTGGTCCCAGAATTGAAATTATTCCTTTTGCACAAAAGTTACAAAAGTGCAAAATTGTCCCGCAACCCCACAAGTCTGAAATTCACTTCTGGCAAAATTTCCAGTGTGCCCCCACAGACCCGCTTTTAATTTATGCCTAACACATGGCGCCTTGTATTCTTTTCTATGTTTCTTTGTATTTTGGCTAAGTCCTTTTTATTTTGTGGGGCCATATATCTTACTTGGGACACATGGAGGCTTGGCACTTTTTTGAGTCTCCTCGCTTGGCTTCGACCCGTAAAGGTGCATTGTTGAGACACTTGACACCTTCCGTCGACACTCTTATACTTAACCGATTTGGGCCCACTACCATTTTACTTTTATTGGACTCTGACCACGTGGAGGGCTGGTGCTAGTTTGATTCTCTGCCTTGAGCTCTTACTTTTGAAATTATACCAAGCTCACACATGGTTTTTTTCTCTCGTTTGTACTTTTTAATGACCGACTCTGTCCCTTTTCGGGATTCAGACATGTGGAATGTCTACACAAATTTGAGGTCTCCATTTTGAAGTGCACTTTTGGAATTGTGCCAAGCTTATGCATGGTGCCTTCCTTGAGTCTATTGTTTGGACCCAAGTCGACTCATATATGGCTAAGTCTAAAAACTTTGAGCCTTTCCTTTCTTTTATCCTTTGAGCATATGGTTTCTTTGACGTTGTTTGATCTTTTTCTGACCTTTCTCCTCTCGTATACGAGCCCGCGTGACCCTTGATTGTTAGATTTGAATGTGATCTCGTAGGACAAAACTGACCCTTATGTTTTCTTTTGTGTGGGGGGTGTTCGACCAATTTTTTCGGGTGGGTAAAAATTGGGATAACACAAACCTCTAAGGCTTCAAACTAGCTTTTCCCTTCAAGTCAAGATTCTCTAAATAAAGAAAATGTTTGATTTTTAGCCTTATTTCTCCTAACCAGTGCTTGCACCCTAATGCTAGGCCTTATTGCATGCCAATTCAAGCATCAAATTTTTTTAAAACAACCAAAAAGATTAAATGTCTTACCTTTTCCTAAATCTGCTCATAGTAAGGAACATCTAAAAGCATTCTCAACAAGGTAAAACCTTATTCAAATACCATTTATGTCTTCTAACGTTTATGTCAATTTTTAGGTTCTAGTTCTTTGGATAAGTGTATTTTTCCATTTCACTTGTCCCTCACTTATCTAATCAAGAAAATGATTTTTTTAGCCTTATTTCTCCCAACCAATGCTTTTACCCTGATTTTCAGCCTTAGTCCATGCCAATTCAACCATAAAAGTGTTTTAAAATAACCAAAAAGACCAAATGTCTTACCTTTTTGTAAAGCTTCCTTTCTAGGCTTCTTGAGCAAATGCACTTGGTGATTTCATAGTAAGGAACATCTAAAAGCATTCTCAACAAGGTAAAACCTTATTCAAATACCTTTTATGCTTGGTGAGGTGTATTTCAATATTTAGGTTCTAGTTCTTTGGGTAAGTGTCTTTTTCCAATTCACTTCTCCCTCACTTATCTAACCTCCTTGTAGCACTACCAATGTATTTTTTCAACCCTAAGTTATATTACAATGACTCAACTACCACCTAAATCATCATTCAAGATAAAGTTTTATCTCTTGTTCTTATGTAAAAAAATTCAATAGGACTTACTTTGCAATATTACACTCAAATATTCAATTAGAGTCCTCAATTTAGGTCTATATTAGGCCTTACCTATCCTAAATACCCTCTGTCACAAATGTAGAATCTATTGAACATTCTCAAGCGATGAAACTCTGAGAATCTTTTAATTTTTATTTTTTATGAAGGATAAAGGTTTTTTTGTGAGGGACGCTACCCAGGTACAAAAACACCTAAAATCCCAAATAAATACATTAACACACCAAGAAATAAATGCCCAAAAATGAAAGAGAAAACTATGTAGGAAAAATAGTTTTCTTGTGAATGGATTTTTTCTTGTTGTGTACCATTTTCCACCCTTCTGAAACCTCCTCAATATGAACAATAATTTCAACATCTTCTATTGGCAAGTATATTATTTTTTAAAGGAAAGAGAGGAGGGATATTTTCCTTATCCATTTTACAAGTATTTGGTTTAACATTTATGTTCATTTGAAGTTCACCATTTAATTTCCCCTTGTTTCCTTCAATAAGAATTTATCTAAGAGGATTTTCTAGAACCAGTTCAACCACTTCCTCTAAATTGGTATTTGATTCTAAATATCCCTTAGAATAAAAGACCAAAAGTTCTGGGAGGGATTTTTTCCACCAATTGGTTGTCTCATTTTTACACTTCTGCATCCCACAATCAGTAATAGTATGACATAAAGAAAAACACCTTCTTCATCTGAAAAGTAAACCTTCATAGTTTAGAGGTTTTTTCCATGTTCTCTTTCAAACTTTCAGCTCAATGTTAGTAGGAAGGTACTTTGAGGTGTCAAGATCAAATAGAGTTCTTACATAGGTTTTTCTTGTAAAATCATTGGTGGAGTCAATGTTTAATATGTTACCCAAAACATTACCAACAAAGATCAGACAGACACGGTCCAAAAATTGCATCAATGAGGTAGTTTATTCCAGACTAGTTTACAAGACAAGGATTTAGTTATTTGGTTAAAAAAAGGGGAACCAAGGTTTTATAAAAAGGTAGCGTGATTGACATGCCCATAGATTTCAAATGATGGTGCCCTTATCAACTATTGAAGAAAAAACTACAATAAATGTTCCTTTTGCACAGGAATTAATGGTAAGTTACACTAGAATCTGCTATATCTATAGATTAAGGCATACTCCTAGTAGCAACATCCATATTCGAATACCTCATTCCCAAAGGTGATGCAAGGAATTATGGCACAAAAGGACATGGGTTTGGGGGAGCTCCTTCCCTATAAATTTTCTCTCGAGGAGCGATGTTTCATCTCACAAACAGAGGTATCTTCATTCTAAACCACAACACCAATAATCTCAGCCCCAAATCATGGGAAGAGTGAGTAGGTTGAGTAGGGGAAAAAACCCCTTTCCCATCACTAAAAGAGGGATTCTAGGTTTTCAACCTAGATACAACCATGTTTCTAGTACTACCATAACCTCTGCTTGATACGCCCACATACCACTACAGTAGGGTCGAGACTAAGAAGTTTTGTACTAGGGTTGGTGTGGGAATAACACCATCATTGATCTAACTAAATATCTCTAAAACCTGTGCATTAACAATGCCATCGGTTCGATCAGGGAAATTCTTAGGGCTCGTGGAGGAGGATTCATGAAAAAGCCCATTCCCACCACCATGAGTAGGAAAAAAAATGTTCACCAAGGTAGTGTTCATGAAGGCTCGCTTAGGGTTTGAAGAGGATTACTTAGGGCTCATATGATCCCATATGAATTTCAATGTGAGATTGCACTCCTTTACCTATATTTTTCTAAATTTAACCTCTCAAGGTGCTCACTGTGTTATAACAATCTTCTTAATGCCTAACTGTTAGAAGCAAATAAAACAAATGAATTTTTAACCCTTCAATGATTTCGATGTATGTTTTCTTTGGGATATCATAACATACCTAAGGATTTTTAACATTCATATCCACCTTTAAAGCCTTTTGTTTCTCTCAACAACCTCTTTCTTATCTCACAAATACATACCTACATGTTTACATCTATGAATGTCGCATTTTCCTATTATTCGGAAGGGTTCCAAAGATTCCAATTAATATAATACTTAAAACAAAGACCTCACCAAACCTTCTTGAGGATTTCAAGGTTTTTCGCATTCTCTAACCATTTCAAACCACTCTTTTCATTTAAACCCTAATGAGGGTTTCTCACAGACCTATGGAGTGATTTTTTATCACGAAATGAAAACACTATAATTTTGAACCTTGATACTCTACTCATAGACTCATTTTGACCTCCTCCATGTGTATTCTTTACCAATTAGCTTCAGTATGTCTCCAAACATCAAAAATAATTATAAATCTCATTGTTCTACCTTTAGAAACATGGGACATGCAACCTATATTAGGTTTCATAAGTTATGAATTTCAACCCTACCTTATAGGATATCTAATAATATGATATCGGTCTCTGGAAATTATTTATTTCTCTCTTGATCATCTTTATAAACCTTCTAGATATAATCTTCCTTCAATACCTACAACTTGATCTTTAAGATCTCTTCACTGTCTGCTACATGCTTAAGCAATGAATTCAAGGTTGTATCAATACATCAAAGCATTAAACCTTATAAAAAACAATTCCAAAACACAATATAAAACATCTTACCATTTGTAATCCTTCAAGTAGGTTGAATTCACTTATTTCTTTCATCATCAACATGACTCAAAATCGCTTGAAACTATTATAAAATTGTGTAGACACAAGATTCCTCTTGTAAACTCTCTTGGATCTCCTCTTTCCATTCATGACCATTCAAATGAAGGTATAAAATAGTTACAATGCAACTTAAATATGATTCAAAATCCTTCTAACTAAATCTAGGCCCCTTAACACCCTTCATATTACATGTATTTGGATTTTATTAGAACATTAAAAGACTTATCTAGTATAGAACATTAGGACCTAAGAAATAGGTCACAACCATGACCTTTCTAAGACTCTTAGACCTCAATAAGAATTTTTCGAGCCTAATTACATGCTCTGATCCTCCAAGATTACATCAATATGCCTAAATACAGGCCAAACTTCCTTCAAGATTCAAATTGGTAGTTCTGGAAGGAGACTATAAAATTAAAATTTATGAAGGTATTATACAAAACCAACATACCTAGATGACCCTAGATGACCACCTTAACCTATGAGCACACTGAGAAAGAAAAAGTTGATGTCACCAACCCTATCTACAAACTAGGAGTGATGCTCTTACATCATACTCCCAAGGGAAAAGAAAAGTTCCCCATATTTGGTCCTAGCCTTTATTCTTCTCCTTTCTTTCTTTGTTTCCAATTGAAGATGACACTTTAAAATTATCCCTTTACTTAATACCATCCTTGCATTATCTCTATCATTTTTCCTATATTTTCTACCAACTATTTCTCCTTTGAAATTCTCAAATTCTTGATTAAGATGATACTTATAGGTCAATATATGGCCTTTTTTACCTTGGGTCTAAGTATGTACACATGGTTAAGGTTAATATGTGATGCATATTCATCAATAATGGCTGTGAAACTATAATTTTTATCTCCTTTTAGTATTTCTTGAATTATCTTGTCCTCAAAATGTTAATATGTTAGCCTTTTCTTGAAATTCTCATCTTCCCTTGGCTACCCCTTTATTAAACCAATTGCTGAACCTATATTCATATTACTTGGAAAGTAATTTGAATGAGAAAAATCATTTTCATCACCTTGATTGGTATTTTTACCCAACTCATGCTTTCTTCCATCTTGATCTTGCACTTTGTTAGCTTCTTGGTCTATTTTTTTCCCACTTTCTTAATTGTTTTATTTTCTTGCAAGGTCTTATTTCTTCCTTATTTAATTGTGTTCTCATTCTTGCTCAATTTTTCTTCATTTTTTTTTCTCCTGATAACTCACCTTGGTCTCCATCTCCATTGATACCTCCATAATCTTATTTTCTTTCACCTTCCTTGCTCACTTCCACTTGCTAATTGTCTTGATTTTTCCATGTCAACTCTAATTCCCTCATGCATCTTGTCCAATGATCCACACTCTCATTCATTTCATTCGTAAATTCAAAATTAAAGCTCAAAAAAATTTTAAAATAAAAAATATGAGGCTTGCATGCCTCATCCACCTTCCTCAAGTCCTAATTTTTCTCTTCTCCACTCATAGCTTCTTCACACAACTTTTTCACTCCACCTTCCTCTATTTTTCTTTTCTTATCACATCTATAAACTTCATCAACTAATTTGAATTTCACTAGACCTTCATATTTGTCTACAAGCAATATAGCATGTGCTTCTCTACTGTTTCTATGACCCCTTCCTTTCTTTTGCTTCATCATATTCATCTTTCCTGTCATCTCCTTGTCTTGAAATTGTGTCAATATCTCCACATACCTGACATCCATCATCATCAAAAAAGAAGTTATATCAGTCATATGGGTATTAACAACCCTAAATAGTGTGTTTCTACTTGTCTCTTTGGTTTCCACAAAATAATTCTTATCTTTCATCATCATAACTATCCCTCCTTGTGGTTCTTGTTCACCTTTAATAGGAAAAAGACTATACATCTCTCCATTTCTTACAATAGTCTCACTATTCTTCTTGTCATTATGCACTTTTATCCTATCATACTCCCAAGGTATGCCCAAAAACACATGAAAAACATCCATAGGAACAAAATAACACAACACCTTATCTCTATATCTTCTAATATGAAACTCTACCTAACATTGTCCCCTAACCAAGAAATTATGTCCTTTATGCATCTAAGATATTTGATATGGATTAGGGTGCATTATTTTCTTCAGACCCAAATTCTTTCAAAAGAAACAAAATTCTCATTGCTTCCACTATCAATAATCATATTACAATGTTTTCCTATAGTTCTTCACTTATTTTTTGAACAAACTTATTCTTTGAGTTACATCATGCACCACCTTACTTGGTTTCAAAATAACTCTTCCGCATAAAATGAAGTTACCTCTATCTTGAATAACATAATCAACATCTCTGAAAACCTTACTCATGCTTGTATCCATCTTCTAACACTCATATGCCTTGTGTCATGCATATCTATGACACTTGTAGCAATTTCCTACAAACTGTACACTGTTATTTATAATATTTATTTGCATAAAAATCATCTCATATCTCATCCTTCTCTAAGATTCCTCCATACCTGCTCAACAAAACCTCCATCATCTTTTCCATCTTTTCTTCCTAAAAAGACCTCTCTTCTCTTACCTCTACCATTTTGTCTTCTTCCTACAATCACTTCTCAAAACAATAATTTCCTCTTTTAAATAATCAATTTCAAACTTTGATACCAAATTATATATATGATAATCACCTAATAAATGCTCACCTTGTTATATTTGACACCAAAACTCAAAATAAACCTCTAAGGCTTCAAACTAGCTTTTCCCCTCAAGTCATGATTCTCTAAATCAAGAAATTTTTGATTTTTATCCTTATTTCTCCTAACCAATTCTTGTAACTTGATGCTAGGCCTTATTCCATGCCAATTCAACCATCATATTGATTTAAAACAACAAAACATATCAAATGTCTTACCTTTTGCTAAAACTTCATGCTTAGGCTTCTTGAGAAAATGCACTTAGTGATTTAATAGTTTGAATCATCTACAAAGGTTATCGACAAGGTAAAACTTGATTCAAATACCATTTATGACTCTTGAGGTGTATGTAAGATTTTATGTTCTAGTTCTTTGGATAAGTGTAGTTTTCCACTACACTTCTCCTTAACTTATCTAACCTCCTTGTAGCCCCACCATTGTAGTTTTTCAGCCATAAATTCTATTATAATGAATCAACCACCAAGTAAAAAATTATTCAAAATACCCTATTGCCTCTTTTTATTAAGTATTAAATTTTCAATAAGACTTACTTTATTAAATTGTAATCAAATCTTCGGTTACAGTCCTCAATTTAGGTCTATATTAAGCCTTCACTATCCTAGATACCCTCTGTCACAAATTTAGAATTTGTGGAACATTCTCAAGAACTGAAACTATGAAAATAATTTAATATTTCTTATCCATATTATCTCCAATTAATTTAAAGGTTAGACCCCAATTATTTTAACCTCTCAAGGTGCTCACTATGTTATAACACTCTTCTTAGTCCCTAACAGTTAAAAGTAAATCAAACAAATAAAGTTATTACCCTTAAATACTTTCATTGTATGTTTTCTTGGGGATATCAGAACATACCTAATGAGTTTTAACCTTCATCTCCACATTAAAATCCTTTTATTTCTCTCAGTAACTTCTTTCTTATCTCATAAACAGACACTTGCAGGTTTACATATATGACTGTCACATTTTCTTGCTATTCAGGAGGGTTCCAAAGATTCAAATCAATGTGATACTTAAAAAAAAAGACCTCACCAAACTTTCTTGAGGATTTCAAGGTTTATCTCACTCTCTAACCCTTTCAAATTACTCTTTTCCTTTAAACCCTAATGATGGTTTCTCATAGACCCGAGAAGTGAATTTTTGCCATAAAATGGAAAGACCTTGATTTTGAACCTTGATAGTCTACACATAGAATTTTTTAAATCTCCTTCACATTTATAATTTACCATTAAGCTTCAGTATTTCTCCAAAATTCAAACAAAGTTATAAATATCACTATTTTTCCCTTAGAAATAGCAGAAACTCAACCTATATTAGGTTGTAAAAGTGACGACTTTCAACCTTACCTTACAAGATCTCTACTAAGATGAATTTGGTAGGTGGAACTTATTTATTTCTCTCTTGATAATTTTTTCAACATTATATATAGAATCTAGCTTCAATATCTATAACTTGATCTTAAATATCTCTTCACTATCTACTACAAACTTAAGCAATAAATTTAGAATTGTATCCATACACCAAATCACAAAACCTTACAAAAAACAATGAAAGCAAAAATTATAAAGCATCTTACCATTTTTAATCCTTCATATACTTTTCATGCACATATTTCTTTGATCATCACAAAGGATCAAAACCATTTGATAATTTTACAAATTGTGTATACACAACATTCCTCCTATAACTCTCTTAGATCTCTTGTTTCTATTCATGACCATTTGAATGATGTCTTGAAACAGTTACAATAAGGCTTAAATATGATTCATAATCCTTATAACCAAATATTGGCCCCTTAAAACCCTTCATTATACAAATTTTTTTCTTTTATTATAACATTAAAAGACTCATCTAGTCTAGAACCTTAGGACCTAAGAACTAGGTCATAACCATGACCTTCCTAAGACTCTTAGATGTCAATAAGACTTCTTCTAGGCTGGTTATATTCTTTCATGCTTCAATATTCCATAAATACAACTAAATACAAGACAAACTTTCTTCAAGATTCAAATTGGTAGTTTTGGAGGAAAACTATCAAATTCAAATTTGTGAAGGTCTTCTACAAAACCAACATTCCTCGATGACCTTAGATGACCTATAAACACACTGAGAAAGTGAAAATTGATGTTATCAACCCTATCGATAAGATAGGAGTGATTCTCCTACATCACATAGTTGACCCTAATGCCTCAAAGTAAGATTCAAGTTTCTTAAAATGATTAATAAATTACAGCCCTAACCTAATATAAAATTCAGGACCTCTCAGTTGGGAGAGTAAATATTGTGAAAAATCTATATTTTTTTGGTGGCACAAAATTTCTCATGAACCTAGATGCTCCTCCATCACAATGTTACAATCAATTAGTATAGCATGTTGTGAGGTGATGATGTTTATTGTGTGAATCACTACCTAGGAGGGAATTGTGATTGAGGTTTAATAGTTGTTTGAGATATACAATTGACTATTACTTTCACTTCATTATTTCAAAAGTATAGACTAATTTTATATTATAGACTGGTTATTTTGAAATGAGTATTATATGTGGATGGTCCATTAGCCACATATTTGAGCTTATGAAATGTTAATAGCTAGATTTATCTTTATTTAAGTGTATGACATATGTCATCCAAAGAATAAAATTTATCAAATGTAATTGATTGTCACCAAGGTGTTATTAGGCTCTAGATAAATAAATATTGAACCTTATTATTTGAAAAGAAATTATTTATCTTTGGAAACATAGTATTGTATCACAAAACATGGACATTGATTAGCTAGTAAGATCCATAATGGATTTTAGGAATTATGGCACAATAGAAATTTTCACCGTTATTTATTGAAAAACATGCTAGGAGTTTTTTGGCTAATGAATTGAAATCCATCAAATTTTTGAAAGGAAAAGCATAAAATAATTTTATTGCATAATAATTGAGACTCGTTTGCAATAACTTAGTAAGAATTTTATCATTATAAGAATAGTCTAGACAAGCTATGTGCAAGGTTTAAATACAATGTTTTGGACTCCCTTTACTTTCATAGCTCTGAATATTAAGATCAAATAAACCCATATTTAATAGATAAGATTCTTTCTCAGGTGTTAATGGATTACAAAATAAGAGATGTGAACCTATGACACAATAAGTTCTTAACACACCCTGCTTCAACTTCAACAACTTGTGTATAGATCAAGAATTATCGGATCTAGGGAATGTGTAAGAGATAATGTATATAAGAACCCATTCCTAAACTAAAAATTTATATTTGTAACATGTGTTAGAATAATATTTCAAACTTTTTTGAGATGTTAGGTACCACCATAGTGTCTGTAGATGTAATAACATTGGATGTAGTCATGTTCTTTTTTCATCCCTAGCTATAAGTATTAATGCATTAATTTGGTTTACATTAAGGGTAAGGTGTTTTTCAAAATCTAGCCTATCATTAGGATTAAAAAATTATAAGGTAATGGAGATTATAATATCATCTTGGATAACTTCCAATTGAAAAGGTTTAGGGGAGGATATCATGATAACAATTTTTCAATAGGGTGGTTGGTAATAGGGAATATATCTACTTGAGAAACGATTTTAGATTACTTAGATGTTAGAGTCATGATAGAGAACTTAATTATGTTATTATATAAGACTAACAACAAAGAGGAAAATTATGAACAAAAATTAAATTCAAAATCCTAGGATGAAAGAGTGTTGAAGGTTGTGTTTATCAATAGTGGGTTCACCAAATGATTTACAATAAAATTTAGATAAAGGGGATAACAACAAAATAGTCTAATTAATAGGAATGTAAATGGAAAATTTGTATGTTAAAATTATTAAATTAATATGTAACATACATATTTTTACATATAATAAATGATTGAATAATTAAATTAAATAGGGTATATGCTAAATATAGAAATTCACAAGAAAATGGTGCATTTTTTTTGGTGTGAACTAAAGTGGAATAGGAAAATAATTCATTATATATATTTCATATTTTTAATTAGAGATAAATATAAAAAACCTTGGATTAAATAAAATAGCAAAACAAAGTCAAGTTGCACAACCTATATGGAGTTGCACAGGATTGTTTTGCTTAAAAATAATAATTTGTGTCTAAGAAATTTGAATGACAAATGTTCTTCTTTTTTTCTATCTAGATTCCTAAAGAAGCGTGTGCATTGCCAAAATCAGTTTTCATCTCTTGAAAACATAGTTTACTTGAACATCCTATAAAAAGGGGTCAACAATTTGGGTTAGGGCACCCTTGTACCTCCTATGTAGCACTTTACTTAAGAGGCATCAAATGCATGTAGATCTATCCCTATTGGAAGTGGAATTATGATAATGCAACTATATGTATGCAGTAGAACATGATATTTGAACTAATTATAATGCTTGCTCCAACTTTCCTTCTAATGCTCCTAGCTTGGATTTTCTAGCTCTTAACCTATTTTACAATGCTTCACACGTGTATTGACGTTTTTTCTAGTTTATTCTCTTGACATACAAAATAATAAGGTTGCTTTACAATATATTTGTTTAATATTTTTTGAGAAGCTCTTAATAAGAGTAAATGAATAAGTTTGTTTTGTATTTATATGACTCAAAAGAATAAATATTACACTAAGGATGACTTAGAGGAAAAATAAATCATAAGAAGATGCCCATTTGAAATTATGACAGTTAGAAGACCCAGATCAAGATCAACTTAGAAGGATAGAATCAACCAATCAATCCTCCACCGAGTAGATGGTTCTGTCTACTTGAGCAAAAATTTTGTCTCATGGTATGGATAATTTGGCACAAACACTTTTACATGTGCATGGATGTTAGACCTTGAGCATTCAATATCAATGCATGAGGAGTTATGTTGAGTGGTGAAATGTTAGTTCACATCAAGGCTACTTTTATATATTTGTCTTTCAGATTGTTTGTTATGACTCAAAGAATCACTGTGAAAAATTTTCCAGTTCAAACTTGATGTTATCCATAATATGTGGACCAAAATTCATCACGTTCCAACATTTATTGAATTTAGATGTTTAATTTAATATATTAAAAACATTATATAAAATAAATATAAAAAGTACAATGCTTTATTTAAAGGGAAATAATATCCTACCTTGCCTTTTAGAGACTTAATATGCTCTAGTGATATTTTATCCTGCAAAATTTTCATAACATACCATCCATAAAATGTTTCATTCATAATAATAAACGTAGGAGAAAAAGAGCTATACTCATTCATAACCTTTGCCAAGAGTTATGGGGCATTTGATGAAAGAATATGTAGAGACAAGAAATTGTATTTGTTAAATGCTTATAAATACCAAAAAAAATGTTTAAAATATTATGATTTACCTTTTTAGAGCGTATTTTTCTAGAACCCAAATTCATTTTCTTCTCGATATGTTGTAGCTTCTTAAAACTTAAAAAATCCAAGTCTTCACCAATCATGCATCTGTTTCATCAAAAGTATTTTTTCAAAAAAATATTTGATAAAATGTATAATTAGAACATATTACAATGAGAAATTTATCATAATTAGAAATTTTTACTTGTATGTTTTTTCTAAATCTTCCATTTGTTTTCGTAAATTCTCCACTTCAGAGCATAATGTCTACAGGCATACATAGAATATAAGTCAATAACATATTAATAAAAAAATATGTAAATTATAAAATAAACTATTTTCTTTGTGTAATTCTTCATAGAACTTGGATTTGTATACAAATTTGAACATTCTATAGCATAAAACCGTGACATATTTCTATTTAAAATAGATAGCAAACATTTCAAATTATTAAAAATACCCATTTGTTGCAAAATACCATTCTAACGCATAATTTATAAAAAAAAAAAATTCTCGTAACTCTATGCTTAAACCATGCCATGTGAAAAACAATGACATGAATGGTTAAAAAAAAAGTAATAATTTTGTAATTTTTTGTAAGTTGAAGTAACCTTCCAATATATATTTTTAAAGAAAACATGGTTTGGAAAAAAAATAATCAAGGTTTAGAATAGACATCTAGTTCCCTTAGAACTAAATCGATATTAATGTTTCTTAATTGTGAGATATTAAAAAACACTAATTTTATAAGACAATATATTTTTAATTACTTTTAACATTAAATTCATTAAACTTTGTACAACTACATTATAAATTTTAAATATTAAATATGTATAATATAGCTACTAGATTAGTTTTTCAATTATCTTTCTTTATTTGTAAAATAGATTAGCTTTCACAATTAATATCAATATATTTGAATTAAAAAGTTATTGGAGTGGTTTCTTAACTTATAAGCATGCATTACACAATAACGACATTCATATATTTATTTTATATTACTACATACTATTAGTTGTTGAAGTATAATGACTTGAAACTAACATATATCTTCATGCCACATACACCATTTTATGCATATAGTGTTGTACTGTCATTTACTATATTTTGTTGTTTGTAATTGAGGATGCATGTTTTTAGTTAGGAAAGTTCATCTTCTAGAATGAAACAATTTTATCTAGTCTCTAAGTATAACAATTCTTCTCAAGATTTACCTAGCAAACTGGGTCTTTGACAAGGCTGAAAATTATTTTCAAACTAACTCCAAATATATTATTTTGTTAGGAGAATTCATAAGAATATGTACACCTTCATGAATTCACACATTATGTTAAATCTCATTATTTTCATCATAGATAGTGCTTAAATGAAACATAACACATACTTCTTAAGAAAAATTGATTTGAAATCCATGTCATCGTTATTAGAGTTTCTAGACCTCTGATGAAAAAAGTATGCATGAGTAATTGTAGAAATTGAAATAACTAACAATAAGCTACAATATAATCAAAAAATCACAAGGAAAGAATGTCTCCAAATCAACTCAATGCTCCATGTGCTCCATATGATAGACTCATGTAAGTCATGTACATATAGGAGCTGAATGTGTAACCATTTCCTAGATCAGTCGGGAATATCTCTCAGTAATTGATACTAGAACTAGAGTTGATTCCGCACAACGAGTAAGCTAACCCAACAGAATTGGTAGGCTAACTCAATAGAGCTAGTAAGCTAACTCAACACAACTGCAACAACTAAGTAATCATATCCCATGAGTTTAGGAAAGCTCTAAGTAAAAAAACATATACAAAGAAAATATTAATCCTACACTAACACCACCCATAAACATAGCTTAGGTGGGTAGTGAAAAAGGAAAGTGAGTCCCAGCAACAACGCCTAATGAGGTACTCATGTACAAATGAAAATCTATCATAAAGTGGAGAAAAGGAAAAAATCGAGTGCGAAAACCCCCCTCCCACAAAAGAGAGACATGAAACTCACTCAAAAGAACTGGAGAAGAAGAAGTAGTGGGTCTCGGTAACTTCGCTTGATTAAGTACTCACATACAATAATCATCATCCAAAGTAGAGAGAGAAAAAATTAAGGACAAAAAGGTACCGTAAGAAGAGTGTCGATGATGTGGTCCTTTGTGTAAAGACTAAAGAGAATTCTCCTACACCAAACAACGTTCCTAACCACTCCATAGGAAGGACATAAAAGGAGTACTAAAATTCATCCCACTCCATAAAGGAAGAAGAAATGTTCAATACTTTGATCTCTACATCTATTTTGGAACTTAAAGGTGGCATAGGTGTGGCAAACATGTACACCAAAAACAATGGTATTGTCATGAAACTATACATGCCAGGAGAGAAGATGGTGGGGGGCCAATAACCCTCACAAAGGGATCCAAAACAAGAGGTGGATCATGAAACATCTACGAAATAGTGGAAGTGAATAAGGTCCCAAGGTGGGTACTCCTAACAAGAGAGATGAATGGGTCCTCCAAAATGTGTGATGGATAAATCATAACATATTCTTGTAATGCAACATAAATAGAATCTACAAATAGACAACTCAAGTCGGGAAGATACTCATCCCAATGTGGTTTCTCCATGAGAGAAATGTCTTACATGAATTTAGTAACATCACAACATGAAGTAGGAGGAGAAGACTATTGTGAAGAACTACTGGAAGTGCATGATGAAGCAATGCTACACTCAAAGGTAACAACCTGTGTAAGTGGAGTGTCACAAACTAAGAAATCAAGATGAAATTGAGCATGAGAGGAAATGGTCACATCTATCTTAGAGTAAGGTTCTCCAATATAAAATTGCTATGGAGAGTGAACGGAACCATGAACATGGACGATAATGAGATCTGTGCAGTCGACAATAAGGAGAGTGTGCTCAATAGGAAGATCCTATGGTGAATGGTCAACATGGGACTCATGAATATCAATAGGTGCAAAGGAACACTGTATTTCCCCCATTCGTCATTGCTCTGTTATTCTGTGGCGACCAAGCTTCTAAGGGCTAAACGCCATTGTGTTCCCTTTGAAACGTTGTTGTCGTCGTCTTGTTGAGCTTTCTTGCTTGCGTCAATGTCGATGTTTCGGTTGCTGGCCCGCAACATCCCTCACGATTTATCCTATTAAAGGAAGACCTTGTTCTTGTTATATCGAACCTCCTGTTGATTGTTGTTTGTTGCCTGCCAGATATTTTTGCCATAGTTTTTGTCACACTCATGCTCGACCTCTCGATTAAATAATTAGTATTATTATTAATTTTAATTGTTGTCACTTTTATGCTAAGTCCTAAGCGAATTTTCGAACCCCGTCGGGTGTCGCAACATTTTAAAACATAATAAAAAAATGAATAATAAAAGAATGGACGTCAATTATACTTCGCAGTTGGTTACTGTCATCAGTTTGTCGACCTAACGGAATTATTTTAAAAAAAAAGAAATTGTGATTAATTATATTTATTTAATTTTGTAGATAAGTAATTTTTTCCTGGCAAGTTGGTGAGAAGTGGGAGATTTTAATTGGGCCACCTGTTTTCTGCCCTGGTCAGCTATAAAATTAATGATGAAATTGACCTTTGCTGGATTGGGGCACCTTTTCCCTCCATACTGGCCGCACTTCTCTTCTTTTAACATTTCTTGTCTTGTATCTTTCCACGTCCTTGCTGTTTTTCCTACAAATTTTGGCTCTGGCAACGTGAGACCTTGGCAAGGCGAACTGTGTGTAGATTGGTGGAGAAAAACGTTAGAAAAGTTGCCTCCATTTTTGCTGCACGCCTGGCCCTCGTTCCCTTGTTTTTATTTACCTTCCATGGCCGCTTTGGATCCTATTCTCGCCTGGAATTCGGGGGGGGGGGGCATGTAGAAACATGGAGGAAGGTTTTTCTGAGCATGGAGGACTGTTGGGCACCTTCCTTTCCGGTCGCGTGGGTCTGGTATGGTGGTTATAGATGAAGCTACAAGCTGGTACAGTAGGCGTGTTACCTCCTCTTCCAATGGGTGCTGCAGGGTGTGTTCTTGTTGGGGATCCACAGCAATAGACTGCAACAACTATAGCCAGGCAGCAGGCGTGTACAATATAGTAGAAGCCTCTTTGAGCGCTTCCAACAAGCAGGCTGTCCAACATTGTTGTTACCTGTTTAGTATTGAATGCATCCTCAAATTTGGGATTCTCCTTCAAGTTTTTATTTTTTATTTTATCCAAATCAATTAGTGACAGTAAGAGTGTTACCAGGAGACCTGATGAAATTTATTACAAAGATTATCTATTGGGACCTTGCTAGTTTTTCAATGCAACTCATGGAAGAGAATCTCATAGAGCAGGATCTGTTTCATATCAGAATATTCATGAAGCACAATTTGTTGTTGGAGAACCTGGTAATAAAAGCCTTCATTAGTGTGGCACTTGCATTATTCATAGCAGGATGGGTTGTTCGGTGGAAGTCTTTAAATCTGTCAGGTGGTTTTGCCAAGTTCCTGGTAATGTCAGCATCTATCATGGCTTCCCTCTTGTTTGGAGCTCCCCTCCTCGTGTTTTTCTTCTCATTCTCAAAGCTCACAAAGCTTGGTACTGAAAAGAAGCGTAAAAATGATGTTGAATACAAGGAGGGAGGCCAACGGGATTGGATGCAAGTGCTAGTGAATAGTTCGATTGCCACAGCACTAGCATTAGGAGTTACTTTTTGACAGGCTGGAATGATATCTGTTTGAACTCAGAAAAGGCACCTTTGGTTACTGGTCTTATTGGTGGTATTCTTGGGCAATATGCATGCTGTAACGGTGATTCTTGGTCTTCGGAAATTGGTGTTCTTAGTAGCAGCCAACCTCGGCTCATTACTACCTTCAAGGGCCTGTTTCAGTGTGCTCTTGCCTTGGGAAGCGCATTAAAGGCATGATAAGCCCTAACCCTCTCTCTTAATAATTTATTTACTTTAGCATTTAGATAAATCAATCTCTACAGTTTTGTTTGAATTATGTATATGTGATGTCTCCTTTGGATTGTTGATGTGTGATTTTCTTTTGCTAAGTTAGTAACGTCTTGGATTCTTGATATTATTTAATATTTATTTACATATATATATGTTGACTCTTTCTTGAATGAGATGCCCAAAAGAAATGGGTTTCCAAATGACTTTTAATCACAATTTGCATGAGCTGATCTCTCTCCAGTGATTCTCGCTTCTCGACCTTATAAAGTTAGTTTATCATTTTGCCATGATTACTCCTGTGAACAGTGGTTTATGTAGGAAATATTGTGGTGTGTGAATGAGATTTAGAATTTTTCTTATCTTCTTTTTATTATGTAAAACATGGCGTGAAAACGGGAAATTTTCTCAAAAGACTGTGTTGGTCTTTTAATGTGGATTGATAATAGTATAACCCCCCCCCATTAGGATTGGAGGCTTCTATTTGGGGAGAGTCATACTGGCTCTTACTGGTCCTTCTAGATACTATCCGACTCCTTTGATTATCGTTTACTTTGGGGATTATTGAACACCCCTCTCCAGGCCCTCTACTATTCTTATAACTATGAGCTTACTTTTAGATTGGAACGCTCCTAAAACATGTGTTAATGGGGTTCTATTTTGTGACCCGTTTCAATACGGTAAGCCTCAAGACGTTAGTTTGTGCAGATAACTATATGGCTTAAGTTTGATGCACTTCTTAGATCTCGAATCAGTTGAGGTAATAATGAATACATCGAACTCTCATGAATGTGTACATTCTGCAAGTTTGATTGACATGTGATGGCCCTCAGGCATATGAATTTAGACAATGCTTGAAATATGAGATTATAAATTTTATCCTATACCTTGACTTCAAAGCTTGTTGAAATGTTTTTTTTGGTAGCAAAACAGATGAATAGGGAAGTTTTGAGAACTACCCTAAAAAGGATTCTTACACAGCCTTAAGTAAAGGTGACAACTAACATAATGGGACTGTTCATACCTTATATGACGTTAAGGATAGAAGTCGACCTAAAATTATTTAACTTCATTATATAGGACAATGATTGATACCCATAAATTGAGATATGCAAGTGGAGGTTGAATTATATAATATGATATATTATGCTATCAGGCAACCGGTAAGGATAAATATGTTATTTCAATCCTTGGTTAGCGCGTGGAATATTTTCTGGCATTTATGACGATTACTATGTTAGCTAAAAATTGGTACTTGCATCTCAATTGTGAGTTGAGATAATGTTGATACTTGCATTTATAGTGGCTTGGACCACACTTACCTGTTTTAGCTAGCCAAATGTACCTTCTACTCATTAACGAAGTATGACGGTATTGTTGTTTGTAATTTATTCCTCTAGGATGGACTCTTATACTAATAGAGGCATATAGAGACATGATAATAAACAACCGATAGGATAGTTAAATAATATATGAACTTACTGATTGGTGGAACCCTTGTTTACATAAGTACATTCTTTTTATTGTGAGATAAATATCAAAAGTATACTTACATATCCTTGTTTTTCTATAAAGGTTGATACTTGGGTAATATTGATGATTATCATATGATTGACACTTGTATTTATTATAGAAGCTTAATGTCGTTGGTGCTTGTATTTAATTGAAAGATAATATTGTTCGACACTTTTATATGTGAAGTAGGTTGAGGGTATTAGACGAGCGTTACTATTGTTACTGTAATTTAATTATGATTAAATGCAAGGTTAAGGTTGCATATCTTCTAGCCACTTGGAAATTTTGTTCATATGTAAGCATATTTTAGGGAAGTGTTCAATGATGGGTATGAAATGTGTTATCATGAGATGTGCAGTTAAGATTTGAATACATGACTAGGAATTATTTGATAGGGAGTATTGCAAAATTTCATTTATTTAAATGCTAGATGGCATAAGTTATTAGGTGAGGTTTATATCTTATCATGCTCAGTTCTAGCGAACTGACTCTAGTAAATATTTCCTGCAGATGGAATGTTAGCGAGTAGATGAGGGATAGACTTGTATACTTGTGCATCAACCTCAGCTGAGAAGTTCTTACATGATTCCTTTTTATATTGTTCAGCTATGGATAACATACAGTGGAAAATGTAGGAGAGGATTTTGGTCTTGGTATGATGTATTTGTGGACTTTGTCATCTTAACTTTGGTCACCTTGGTTCGTTAAATATTAAAATATTGGTTATTGCTTGTTGAGTGACCTTATTGGATTATTGGTATTTTAAGTGTGGATGTAACCTTGTTTTGTTCTGGTGAATGAGTGTTATTAAACTTTACCCTTGAAAAGAAATGTTGAGTAAATCTTGCTATGAATTATTAATAATGCGACATAAGTAAAATAACGTGGGTCGTTTAATACTTATAAAAGTTGAACTAAAAGTTATATTTAAATAAATTAACGTAGAGGTTACCAAGTTGAGAGTAAGGAATTCTTTAAAGAAATCATAGGCGAGACTATCTTTGTGAGTAAGAATTATATAACATGATAACCCTAGCTTCTCTAGTGAACATTATTCCTTTTTGGGTGAAATTTGTAAAATAACCCTAAGGTGGAATGAACTGTTAGTTGTTAGAAGAGGATAAGATTTAATTAGCCTAAGAAAACTTAGCATTGTAAGAAGCATTGTACAAATCATATCTAGAATCTTAGCAAACTGTAGTTAAGGATTGAAAGAGGTTACATAAAAATAAATAACCATCAATAATTTCCTCATTGTGGCTTGCCCTATCTGTAGGTGTGTTATGTGGTGGTTTCTTATGTTGTTTTGTCAGATAGAAAAGTGAACCATCCTTGGAGTGTGTGAACATTTCCGTGTTACCCTTGTGGTCATCCTTGTATTGAGTTATCCACAGAGTTAGTTGTGACTTGGTGGTGGCATGTCGTGTCGTGTTGTACAAAAAAAATAAAAAAAGTTATCCTGTATTTTACTGTGTTGTGTGCGTGTGAAATTTTGGGTCGTTACATTTGGTATCAGAGCGGAGGTTCATGCTCTCGAACCTCTGGAATGGATTGAAGATGTGATGGTATTACATGATGATGATGGTGTACATGATAGTGTTACATGGAGGTGAGGGTATTGCATGGTAGTGGTTTATATTAGAAGAGTAATGTGGTATAAGCGTGATGTGATTGATGTCGTAATTGTGATAATATAAACGCACATGATGTGTATGTCACTTAGTGCGTGTTTTTCATCATGTTGATGTGCTGGGGATGGGAGTATTCTCTCTCCTTCTTGTGGATTCTATGAAAAGTTCACGTGTAAGATTACTGCTTGTGATGTGTGACAAGAATTATAATGTGGATGATGTAGTGTTGGAGCATTGTGGCATATTGTGATATGTAGGTGTATCAATGTGTTGTATGACTAGATTGACGTAAAATGAAATGAGTTGTATCATGATGTTTTTATCATGTTTTAAAGAAATGTGTGTATCACCTTGTTGTGTAGCAAATGAATGTTATGTTGTGATTGTTACTATGTCCATCATATGTATGAGTTGTGTGATATGTAATGATTCATGTCGTGATTTAGGGTCATACAGTGAGTGTATGAACCCTATCGTATTGTGATTGCACTTTGGTTGCAGAATGTGGTAAAGTGATGTATTGCACCCTGTGATTGTATGATTGTGATCTACCCCGTATACATACCATACGTGAGACGTTATGGTAGCTATGTCTGTACCACCATGGTGTTAGTGATGTAGTCATATGTTATGTTGTGAGCCTTACACTAACCGACCCTGAGGGAAATCAGTAAACTGTGTATGTATGGAGTGAGAAAATGTGTACTGTTGACCAGTCACTCGAGCCGAGTACGAGATAGAAGTGGAGCCTTACATAGACTGAAAACCCACTTTCGTTTGTTTGGTATTTGTGACACTTGTTCAACGGGTGTCATGCATATTGTGTTTCGCAGACACCTTAGGCTCAGTTGATGGTGACATGTACTTTCTTTCTCTCTCCTGATATGGTTGTCGTATGGACTTTACCTATGTGATTTTGACTATGTTGAGCCTTGTTGGAGTTGTGGCGAGCTAATTTTGATTGAGATGATGACAGTTGTATTATTGATATATATTGTTATGAGCTGAGGCTCGATGTTCCGAGTGCTAGCAACTCGTTGAGTACCCCTTTGGTGGCTAGATAAGGCCACACAGTTATCGTAATGTGACATTATTAAAAGTGTATTTTATTCGTAAATTGAGTTTTTTACTTTACTTTGCAAGGACCAGCAGTTTTCTTGATTGCCATGCTTACATTTTGGGCATTTCCTTGGTTTGTGGTACCAACATTCCGATTTTTGCACTAACTATGGCCATTTGGTCAGTTGTTTTGCTTGGTTTTGAATCTTCTTCTAAATTTTAAGATTGTACGTCCTTGCCCAAGGCTTGTACTTTGCCACTTGGCATTCCGATGGGATTGTTATGCTGGTTCTATTGTCGTGATGTGTGGAATAGGGTCATGGGATGCACCATGGAATGGTTGGACCTATGGACCCGCTTCGTTGTATAAGTGTACGCCCCAAGGAGTTACAGATAACTAGCGGGTTGTTGGACCACGAGTTATTATTACACTTGGGTTAGGGGTGACGGCGCTCTATTTGCCTGGGCCATAGGGTGACCCAGCCTCATTAAATGGAGAAAGGAGACGGCACTCTATGGTTGAGTGACCTGGTATTATTTATGGCACTCTATGGTTGAGTGACCTAATATTTTTTATGGCACTCTATGGTTGAGTGACCCGACTTGGCTTGGCACTATGTTTCTTTCTCTTTGGGAGTTATATGGAGTTGCTTTGTAATACTTGGGTAGTGTTATGATGTGTGTGTGCTCACAAGAGTTGGTTATGGTTGTGGCTCCCTAGTGTACCCTATGTACCTGTAGCTTATGTTCAGAGTTATGTGAATTCTTCATCTGTGGAATTAAGGAAATGTCTTGTTGTCGTAGTACACCTTGCTCAAGTATTCTATTTGTCAATCATGATTGTGTGACAAATACTATGTTATGTGGACCGTGCCTATTCCCTTCCATATTTGAGTATTTTTGTTTTTGTGATGTAATTCAGTCATGAAGTATATACTTATGCGTTGTTAATCTATAGTGTCCTTGTCTAACCCCGATAGGGTGATTGTTGTAGCAGTCATGTTGGGGCACCCACAATAGGAATAAACTAAAACTCTTCGACAATGAATTTTTTTTTCAGAAATTAAACTAAAAATAATGTTAACGGAAAGAGACTAATGAAATAATGAATAAGAGGGAACTGCAAATCTTCACAGAACCTTGGAAGTTAAAATTGGATGAAAAAGGGGCAGAAGACCATTCCGGCTCCCCCCCCCCTTCCTCCCCCCCCCCTGCCCCCCCATCCTCTCCCCCCCCCCCCCCCCCATTCCGACTCCCCCTCCACCCCTACTCTCCTCCCATTGCTTCCCCTTCCTTACTTTGCCTCCCCCCCCCCCCACTCTCTGCCCTCTCATGCTCCCCTCCCCCCCCCCCTCTGTGCGCCCCCCCCTTCGTCCCTCTACTCCACCGCTTTCTTTTTTTTTCCCTTCCATATCCCCCCTCAACCACACCCTTTTTACCTTCCCCCCCCCCCCCCCGCCACCCCCCCCCCCCGCCCCCCCCCCCCCCCCCCCCCCCCCCCCCCCCCCCCCCCCCCCCCCCCCCCCCCCCCCCCCCCCCGTGGCCGTGCTTGTGCCTCTGAAATGTAACCTCTAGAATGTAGTTGCACCCATATTGAATATTTATTTATTTAATTATTTTTGTGGGTGCGTATATTTATTATTTATTTTAT